>CM062296.1:794691472-795291472 GCA_031216915.1 Pictodentalium vernedei
AAGTTGTCTGAAGGTCTATACTTGACAGAGATATTTGAATGCCAAAATTAAAGTGATGCGATCATATTTTTTTTCCGCCTGAACGTTATAATTGTCGCCTATGGGGAGATATTTAAGTTATGTGATACCTATAAAGAAAAACTGAACCTATAACGATATCATGGGGATACCGAAAACCGAACCGATCCATTGAATACCGAAGCTGTCATTTCAGTTTTCCTGCATTTGCTATTTATAAGAAAGTGTAAAGACCCGGGCATCTGTGCCGAATTCCCACTAGTCTACACCTAGTTCGTGTCCAGTTGCTCAGCAGAATAGCAATGATTTCTTGTCAAGTCTTGGCTGCCTACGAAGGGTTGCCCAATTGGGTTGTCGATTGTCAGCAGGAATTCCTAGTGATGGTCAGTTAAGGGCACATGCTCCGAGGTCACGAAAGCCTTTGAAGATTGAGGTGCGGTTGGAACAAGTCACAAAATTACTGTAGATATGATTTGTAATGGAAAAAATGGCATTGTTGAGCTCATTGACAATGGCATTTGTGGCGCTGTGGCAGAATGAAACAAGAACAACTTACTCTGTATTTTCCGGATGTGAATACTCCTTTGGTACTATCAGCAAATCACAGTCAATTCAGTTAGGATACCGAACCGATACCGTGGTATACCCATCTAAAAATACCGAAAACGATACAGAACTCAAAACTCCAATACTGCCTATCTCTAGCCAGTGTCGTTCATGTAGATAAAGGGGGGGGGGGGAGGGGGGGGGGGCGGAGGTCCCCTCCGCCAGAAGTTTGGTCGGACATTTTTTGGGACCCTTTTTAGGCGGATTTATGCCTAATAACATTAAAATGCTGGCTTTGGGGATAAAAAACATGTAATTTTGGGTAGATTTTGAGTAAAAAAGAACAATTTTCAGTACATTTGCAGTAAACAACAGATTCTTTCTGTTCGTTTGGTTTTTTGTTGTTGTTACACTGTCGGAAAATTTTCGGTCTCTCGGAAAATTTTGGGCTTGCTCCTCCGCCAGCGAAAAGCTATCTACGCCACTGTCTCTAGCGGAATGGGTTCTCTGCTGAGACAAAAACTTTTCTTCTGTGGACAAAAGTAAAAAAATTCATGCAGAATTTCAGACACTTGACCTCGGGGTATAACACTGAGGTATACTGTCTGAAAATCTGTTTATGCCTTGTGTTCTTCTTCGCATAATTCGAGACTTATTCCCCGTGTGAAACATTCACTATGCGGGTGGTTTAGTTCCAATCCACGAGAGTGTGGCGGATGATTGGTTAGAGCATTGAACGAAAGTTCGTAGGTCCGCACCTGACCCGAGTCACCTTTACATTGTATAATCGAGCAAAAATCTTAATACCAATTGCCAGTGTTGGAACCCTGTGGCACATTTTGCTTAGGCGTACTGCATATCAATGGTACACATGCCTAGTAATGATAATAACCCCGCTGGTGCACAGTTAGTAAGTAGGAAAAGCCTGAGCGTTACACACTGCTGTCTGGTAGTTCTCTCTGGGTACACCAGCTTCCTCCACCCGGAAAACTGTTCGACACCTTATATGACCTTGATTGTTGAAAGTGTAGTAACCCAAATAAATTATATAGCAGTAATGTCATCACAGTGCACTTGGTGCTTAACAAAACCAGAAGAAATACTTTAATAGTGTATTTGATGAACGTGGAAATTCTAATATCAGCATCAGGCCTTGGTTCTTGGAAAACTTTTTCCACAAATCGTTGCCCGAGTGCTAGAATGTCCTATGTCCCCTATGGAACATAGGACATTCCAGCACTCAGACGACGAAATGCTTTCACAGCACATATTGTCGCACAGGAACTCGACTCACGTCTTAACTTTGATGACTGTGAATTAACTGTTCATTGGCACGGCATGAAAACCAGGGATCTTGCCTAAGTGGACTCGGGGGCGGGGTCTCCACTTTTAGATGTCCAACTACACCCCCACCCGCACCTGGTACATTTGTAGTCAAAATTTTGACTACCACTACTTAATTTCCAACAAGTGGAAAATTTTATTAGCCATACCCCTTCCAACCTCGGTCCCGAGTCAAACCTTTCCAATTACAGGTTTTTAACCCAACACACTATACAAAATTTTATTATTTGAATTATTTTTTTTTTAAAATCAAAAAAGTAAGTATATCATGTAACCACCTCATTGTGGCGAGCTGGTTCCAATGAGGGGTCACATGATATGTTTTTTTAAAACATTTTTATTCTTTTTTTTCAACTGCTGAATTTGTATATTCAACAGGCGGATGCGACCTATTTGTTAGTAAGATAGTTAAATTGCAGAATTCCACTTGTACACCCCCTTGACTGTACATTATCCAACTGATTCTGACTGAAGCTCATGGTAGTCACAAATCCCATTTACAAATCAATATTTGGGGGACTTTCACTACTTTTAAGTCTAAAACCTCTATATTTTTGCCATATTCTAGACGTGATCGGAAAGATTCCACTGACGCTTCCAATTTAGGGCTTCCAATATCCAACTATTATAAATTTGACGAATGATGAGGGAGAGACCACTCTCACCCTTGTGTCAATGTTCCTGCGGAAAGCATTGCCCCGTATTTATATGAGTATTTTTTCTGCTCACCATTTACGCTCTCGGTGAACCGTCCCTCATGACAGAAGTGCGGAAATCTTCAGTATTAGTGAGTTCAGACAATGTCAAATACACAGGCGCGTAGTCAGGATCCTATAATAGGGCGTGCCATAGGCAGGGGAGGGGGGGGGGGGTTGGAGGTGGGGAGGGGGCAAAGAGGATATTTGAAAGGTCATTGTGGGGTTTCGCAACGGCCTGAGGATCCTAGTTAGCACCCCCCCCCCAACCCAGAGAAAAATTTTCAGAATTGAGAGCTCTAAGAACCAATTTGTAGCGTGTGAAGCCCCTATATAGATGACCATTTTGGGACTACATGTTGTGGGAAACTTGCATTGGGCCAATGTATTGGAGGGCAGCCGGAATGGTTTAGGGGACATACCCACCCCACCCCACCCCACCCCACCCCAACCCAACCCCCAACTACGCCACTGGAAATACACAAAATGTAACCTGTGATAATCTGTCCTAAAATACTCAAGCCAGATCACCGGGGTCAGGCGCGTACCCAGGGGAAGCACGATGGCTGCGAACGCACCTGATCTCCCCTCAAAAAATGGAGTTACACTTGACGGACTACCTCACATTTGTTATTTGAAAATTTGATAAAAATCGGACGACCTCACTTCCCCTATGCATCGTACTCTCTGTGGCTTGGCTTAATAATCTGACATGCCTTTTTGTCGTTCGAATTGCAATACGGTAGCAATTTATAGCAACAATTATTCCACACAATGTAGCTTCGTACTGGAGCTCAGCTATCACCACCCACCGATGTTGTTTTCGGTTTAACGAGTTGAGGGCAACAACGGATGACGAAACCTTGCATATGTTGTGGAAACTTATTACTTGTGAGAATACTTATAAAGCTCGAATTACAGAATCTTGTGACTAATGTGTTTCCACTAGGGAGATTAATGGCTTCTGTTAGTGTAGAGAATTCTGCCAATTTACCAAGAATGTTTTGAAATTTATTGATGCCATTTCTTCTCTTGCAAAATTCGGCAAACAGACGGATTACAAACATGATTTGAGCAGTTTCGATTGGAGATTGCACGGCTTCTTTAATGGAAATTGCGATCAGTGATTCTCACGGGAAAGCACGCCATAATGTAAGGATGACAATATGTGCTTCAGGGGCAAGGAATTCGCGCCTTCTCGTGTGAATGAAACACACACGTCCTTTAGAACGGGATGGATTTCTTTTGGTTCGCACTAGATAATATAACTTGTACCCTTAAAAGCTTGTTTGAACAATTTTAGAGAACCAAAGGCGACAGTATTTCTTTTCTAATTCATAACCCGCTGAGTATTTTTTTTTAATTTCTCACCCAGCAAGTCAGACTCTTTTTGAACTTCCCACAAAATCAAGTCAGCAGCCATAACGTGATTGTATGGGAAGTTTAAGAGCCTGACATTACGAATTTCTTTTATGAAAATATAACTCTAATTTTTGGGGTTCATTTTGTTACCATGAGCCAGGAACATATCTCGCCAGGATAATCGTCTGTACCAGGTAGAAAAATCGACCTGTAGTATTCTAGAGTTAATCCCTCACCCAACGTAACGGAAAAAAACGGCCAGCTCTATTCTCAAAAATCGCCAATTAATATTCATTATTTTATCATTTTTGTCTTTGGAACGAGCTCGTTGAGCTCGTTCCAATGCGGGGTAATAACCTATGTTTTTGAGACGAGAAATGAAAAAAAAATAGTTATTCAAGATTTCTTTTTTTGCAAGTGTCGTCTGCTTTTCATGCCAGGTAAAGGATAAATACTAGCTTATAAAACCTCGTTTGGATCATCGCCGATACGTATGTTGATTAAGCAATGTTAGAGGTCTTTAGTTTGTTTTGGATTTTTTTTTTTTTTGCTTGCTCAGATTTACATACTGAAGTTTAAAAACCACGAAGGTTACATGTGGCCCCCAAGCGTTTTGTATCGTTGATTTCTGTAGAAAAGGTACTTCTCTCTCTCGTAGATAAAAATATACTTACCACCTTGCTCTCTGCACTCTAAATCGCTATTTACTTAAATTATGTTATTTAATTATTAGGGTTTAATGGCACTTTAAAAAGACAGGGTCACCTCGTGTCGGACAGTTTTATGGGTGGAGGAAACCGGAATACCCGGACAGAGACACCGAACAGCGGCGAGCAACTGTCAGACACCCCAACGTACTTATTCCGCACAAAAGGCAACTGCACGTGAAGTACATCTTAGAACATAGCGCCCTCACTTGGGCAGTCGGGATTAAGTGCCTTTCCCAAGGACACTACATAGATACCGCTGGCCGAGATCGAACCGTGGAGCTTTCGGTTTAAAGACCAGTACCCTAACCTCTGAGCCATCGTGCACCCGTGCATATCAATGGTATATCTGGGTGGGTCATTTTGTACACAAGGAATCTGTAAAACGATGTTATTAACATTTTTTATATTGTTGTGTTGGTTCAATCAGCTTTATTCCACCGAAACACTGACAAATATGTTAATTGTCATTTTTCGAAACCTTTTTAAATCAAACATGCCTGCTCGTTCTCGAAAATTCCATTAGAGAAACAAGAACGAAAGCAAATTGACCAGTCAATAATGATGTGTTTGCTTGGCCAGGAATTTTCATTCCATTTCAGCGACATTTCCTCTAAAAAAGTTCGCAAGAATCAAACCTGATTCTGTTGAATCGGGGCATACTTTAATGTCGCAATGTTGTGACAATACATGGTAAAGTAAGTCGCCGTGGAGTGGTCGTAACCATGCGTGGGCAGTGATGTCCGTTCACACTTGCGTTTACCAGGTAACAAACATCATCATCAGCAAAATTTGAATTAATGCATCACCGGGTCGCACTTGGTGCTTCATTAATTAATATTTTGATGATTATTCCTATAATTAGTGTTTGGAAGTTAATATTATTGCGTCCGTGGAAATATTGCCTACCCGTGGAAAGAGACCAGTTCATGGCGGCCGCACTGAAAAAAATACGGCGCACTAACAGGCACTAATGTGCATTTACGACCATTTCCTCCCGCACATATAAAAATTGCGCTCGTGGGTGTCATAAATATGAAAATGTGAATGAAAGTAAATGTTTAGATAAGCAAGTCATCCCCTGAGTGCAAAAATATGCCTCTGCAATTCCGAGGCGCCTTGCCCTTGTTGCACTCAAGAGACGAAGTAATTTAACCCTTTACCTAACATGAAAAGCAGACGACACTTGAAAAAAAAATTCTTGAATAACTAAATTTTTTCATTTTTTGTCTCAAAAACATAGGTTATGACCCCTCGTTGGAACGAGCTCGTCGAGCTCGTTCCAACGAGGGGTCATAACCTATGTTTTTGAGACAAAAAATGAAAATATTTTGAAAATTAATTGGCGATTTTTGAGAATAGCGCTGGCCGGTTTTGGCCGTTACGTTGGGTAAAGGGTTAAGCATTTTGTACGACCGGAAGAAAACATAATCTAAACACTTGATTTTGTCCACATGTTTCTTTTATTAGAAAATTAGAAGTTTAGTGGAGGCGTGTGAAGTCAATAAATGTCGCCCGTGCTAGTGTTCCCGTACTGCAAGTTCAATGAACAGGATACCCAGATGTCATTAAAATTAAAATAATCCGTAAAGCCTGTCCACAAGAGCGTATATCATATTGGGGGTGGGGGTGGGGGTGGGGGTGGGGGGGGGGGGGGGGTACAAGTTTCTTTAACGAATATTAGAAGGGAAATATCATTTGGGCACAATACGCGAAATAGTGGACAACATTAAATTTTGATAACCTGGGAAAAAAATACATAATTTAACCACAACGTTTTGGTCTTGTCTCTATTATCTCATTTAAGGGTAGTGTCACTACCTCCACCCGAAGGTCATCTCGCTCGATGTGGTATCCACAGGCGGTACTTATAAACATTCGCCCATAAATAAAGAGAAAAATAAAAATAAACATATTTTAAAAACCAAATAAAACAATCATTAGTTGGGCAATTTGAGTTGACAACTGTGCGCCCCCGCCTGAATCGACTACAAATTTCTGTTCTTACTTTGTTAATTTGGAACAAAATCTTGTTCTTATCTGATTCAAACGCGACAAAATTATCAAATTTAAAAGCACGTTCTTCAAATTTTCTGTTACATAATGTTGATAATAATTTACATAATGTAAGATATCAGATTTATTATTCATGTGTGTTACAATGAGTATCTTGCGTAACAAACATGCGATTTAATTTTGTTTAGAACAGATGGGAGGCAACATCTCTCAGGGGATTAAAACAATATACGCTGAAAACTTACAGGTCAGATAACTAGAGAATGTTGTTATGTATATATCTGTAATTTGTTATCATTCGTAAATCGAATCATCCAATTTCCCCTAATTCCCCTCATGCTCAAAATCATTTCAGCTAATTTTCATGTAAAGTGTACCGAAGAATCAAAGGTGGCGTTTGCTTGACTGTAAGGTTACCTTCTCCAAGATTCCATCGAGATTAATTTCCATGCATGTCAGTGCATGAGTAATGTTTTATGAACCACGCCAGCCGCTTAACCCTTTGAACACGAAAGCCCGCTTTCCAGTGAGATGCCCTGAATTCATGAAGTAATTAGCTGTTCCGTGAATTTGTGTGGGAAATTAATCAAGATTTTCAGCGTGCAGCCACAAGGCTGCACGTTGAAAATCTTGATTAATTTCCCACACAAATTAATGAAGGACACAACGCGGGGTCGCCCCGGACGGGGATCGAACTCGGGACCTCTAGCATAGAAGTCCAATAGTCTACCACTGAGCCACCGCGCCCTCTCATCTTTCTCTTTGCACAAGGACACAACGCGGGGTCGTATCGGACGGGGATCGAACTCGGGACCTCTAGCATAGAAGTCCAATAGTCTACCACTGAGCCACCGCGCTCCTTCATCTTTCTCAAGTAACGAATATAAACGATACCAGTTGATAGCACTGAACTGGCATGGAATATACCATCTGCGTCCAAACGGTTAAGCGAATATATGAACGCCACTTGCAAAAACAAAATTCTTGATTAAGTAAAGGTTTTCATTTCTTGCCACAAAACATTGTTTATGATCCATCACTGGAACGACCTTATTTCAGTGAGAGGTAGAAAGCTATGTTTTGAGGCAAAAACTAAAAAAAAAATAAATTTAATTCAATGCCGATGTTTGTGAATGGCACTGTCGGATTAACCCTTTGGACCCTGATGGAATATTCCATGCCAGGTCAGCTCTATCAACTGGTAGAGTCTATATTCGTTACTTGGAGGAAGACCAAACAATATTTTAAACGTTCAGCCTGGGGGCTTTATGAATTCAGGTCGTGTCAAGATCCGGAAAACGGCCTTTCGGGTCCAAAGGATTAAGCAACGCACCTTTTATTTGTACGATGGGAACTTTAGATAGAGGACAAGACATGGTGTTCTGTTGATGGGTTCTTGCTAACTCCGGTCAAGTGCAGACGCAGAGGAGGAAAATAAAAACTCTATCCAACTATAACCGACGAAACCAAGAATTGGGGGAGGGGAGGGTCCAACACCTATACACCCACGCCCACTCCAAGAAAAAAGAAATTTACATCCCTGGCCTTGAGTTTAAAACAAAAACTAAACAGTTTAGGCTACAACAAGTGCTTTGACTCTCGGGCAATCCCTGATTGAATTTGAACCCCCCTCATTTGACATTTTTATTGCCTTTCAGTGTCTTCCAGCACTAGTACAAACTCAGGGAAACCCGAAACTATTTACATTTTTTGATTGATGCATATTTATTTAGTTGCGTCTCCAACATGTTTCAAATTAAAAATGAATTTACTTTTATAAATATGCACTTCCTATATTTCTGTGTGTAAAAAGACAGCCGAAATCATCTCAACATGTTTGCTCACGTTTTACAAATGTAAAATAAAAAATAAAAATAGAAATAAAACCCTCCCTCCCTCCCTCACTGATTTGAAAAAAAAAATTGCCTGAGAATCAATTGATTTATTTTGTGTGGCCTTACTGGTAAACAATTTTGCAACGTTCTCCTGTAACCATACTCGTTAAGACATTAAGACAAGACGTGCTGATAATCTGACTTCAGAACACTCGTTTTTAACAATACGACATTGTCAAATGACATGCAACTAAATTCGCTAAAATCAGCTAAAATTCTCATATTTTGGGGTAAATTTGAGAAATTTATGTTTCGTCAAAAAATAAAACATAGGGTGAACCAAATGGTTGACAGATAATTTATTTCTGTAAATTCCAGCAGTTTGGGCATGGATTCGATGAAATCAGCAAATTTGTTTAAATTTTTCATCTCTGAACAATACATGCAGCCCTGGCAATTAGGACTGGCGACACCTCATATTATCTTTCACTCTGCGTAGAAGGCCAGAACTTGTTTTCTGTATTACCCTCCAGCTGAGATGAAAATTTTCTTCTTCAGAAATCAGCATCATTTTTAAGACACACCAGCAGACGAAATTCAGTGAGTCGAACTAAATTCCAGATTCAAACCTTTTTGGCGTGTTGAACGCCACCATGCTTGGATCAAGAATTTCTCGACATTTTATCATCCTTTCTTTAGCCGGAAATACTGAACTGTGGTCGTGTTTCCGGCTGTAGTGTTACAAATATTTTTTTATTCTTGTTCGTGGCGGCTTTGAAAGGAAATGTTCAAAGTGTCCCTTTTTGAATATCAAAGTGTTTCCAATTAAAATTCCTCCCACAATTGCATTCCATGTGAGCCACCACTTAGCACCGTTTATATCGAGAGAAATTTGTTGTTCGAGTATACGTTTCCATAATAACACAAACCAGTATTTGGGAAACACTTCATGTGTGGTACAACCAGGGACTGAAAACACACAGGCAGAGTAATTAACCCCTTACCTAATGTAATAGAAAAGGGGTAGCACGTTTCATACATCACACCATTCACTTTTTTCTTCCGTTTTTGCTTCTACAACATAGCTAATAAACCCTCCTTGCAACGAGCTCTTCGCGCTCGTTCCAATGAGGGTCATGAGATATATTTCTCAAGCAAACTTTTAACCCTTTAACGTAACGGCCAAAACCGGCCAGCGCTTTCTCAAAAATCGCCAATTAATTTTCATTATTTTTTCATTTTTTGTCTCAAAAACATAGGTTATGACCCCTCGTTGGAACGAGGGGTCATAACCTATGTTTTTGAGACAAAAAATGAGAAAAATTAGTTATTCAAGAATTTTTTTTGCAAGTGTCGTCTCCTTTGCATGTCAGGTAAAGTGATTCAAGATATTGTTGCACAAATGAGGCTGCCTCTTTGCGGTAGGTAAAGAGTTAACTATCGCAGTGCGGAGTTTATATATAATTAAAAGCTACATATATTTCCATTCGTGGGATTGCGGCGGCTCTATGGTTAGAGCATTGAACTTCAAACTGAAAGGTCCACGGTCCGATCTTGACCTGCAATAACTGTGTTGTGTCCCTGGGCAATGCACTTAACCCTTTACCCAACGCAGACAATATCAAAATTTATTATTTTAAATAACATTTTTGTAAAATTTTCAAAAAATTTCAACAAAACCATATCATGTGACCCCTCGTTGGTTTTGATGATATTATTTGAATAATATTTTTTCAACTCCTGTATCTGAACATTACGAGGGCGGATGCTGGCGATTCGTTGGGTAAAGGGTTAATCCCGATTGCCTACTTGTGCGGTGCTGTGTTGAAAAGGCGTATTTCACGTCGACAGTGCACATGTCTTCAAACAATGCTAACACTGCTTGCGCGAAGTTAGTACGTTTGGGGAGTCTGACAGTTACTCGCCGCTGTTTGGTGATTCTCCCCGCGTTTACCGGTTCCATCACTCGTAAAACTTCCCTACAGGAGGTGACCCTGGCTGTCGAAAGAGTCGCTAAACCCAATAAATTAATAAATAAATATTTCTGTTCGTGGTTGCACAAGCCTATATTCACGATTGCCATTAATTGGTTTAGGACGTATGTAATATGTCCCATCCACGTCTGTAATAAGGATTGGGGGCGGGGGGGGGGGGGAGGGCTTATAATTTTCCTTATCTTATCAACATTAAACGTTACAGCTCTAACAGAGATGATGAAACACTGCTGTAGTAAATACTTTTGTCCATCAACGCTTAAGTAATTTCCAGTTCTCAGACTGTACCTTTTAAACGTGGACCATCCGGGGGGAGGGGAGGGGAGGGGAGGGGGGGGGGTAGACCAACCTTCTGGTAGGTTAACGCACCCCCATCCACTTTCGGATACAATCACGCAAACAACATAGAGATGATACTCCCGAGGACCTGATACATGTGCACAATAGGAATGGAACTAGGGTGTCAAAAACTGGTGTCATGGCGACCTGTTTTTGATACCCTAGTTCCACAGGCAACATTTTCTTTCTTTTTTTTATTCGTTTTGATTTGACTCTCTCCAAACCTTTAGAGTCACGGATATTGCGACTTGTTCCCAATTAAAACAAACATATATCCCACCGGGGACTCACTCCTCCGCCGCTCCCTCCTCCACCCGCCCCTTGGGGATCATAGTCGGGGAAAGTCCGGCGCCACCCCTGGGGCCATCAGCGAAAATATCCGATGGTACCAATGGTCCATCAAATGCGGATTTGCTTGTAAGGTTATCAAATTTCCTCTCGACTCTCTCCAAATTGCAGCTTATTTTCCGCATTGAGAAGTTCTATGAATACACTTACTAAAGTAATGCATTTTGTTTTTTATTTGATTTCGATTTGTTAGAGAGGGAACGGTGCATTGAGTGGCTAAACACAAAAATATCGATATGATAGATGGAATATCGTGGCTTTGTCCAAGCTTATGTTGTCAGATATTGTGGAAGTAATAGAGTTACGCACTGTTCAACGCGTCACACATCAAACATATTGATGGTAATAGATTTGACAAATTATTTATATAAATCAATAAGTATTAATACAGCGTTCGTAGACATAAATACTGATTATATGAATGAAACGGCACAGCCGTGATATAGATAGGGACTACATGCTGACAAAAATGATGAGATGGTATCAGAAGGTTTTAATTATAAAAGTGAATATATTCAACGCGTCCCATTAACCATGTGCCTGGTAATCGTTGCTAACGGAACTAGGTCTTTTCTCCAAATAAGGCGAAAAGGTTACTTTTCCTCCGTCCAAGTCATGTTCGCACGAGTCCATGTATTATTTATGACATTTGCCCAGACTATGACATTTGCGCAGATTATGACATTTGCACAGATTATGAAATTTGCACAGATTATGACATATGCACAGTTGAAAGTTATCTCAGTCCAAAACAAGGACGTCTAGTACCAGATAGGAATTATTTTATTGACCCTGAAGACCGAATACTTGCGGCTGTGAAGGGAAATGTTCCAATAAGAGTAAAAGCCTCGCCTTCTGATTGGATGAGAGCTGGAGCAGTTTCTTTTATGTTTACGGCTCCAGTTGCAACTGTTACCTTTTGACGTCACAACGCGAAATATTTGAAATGACGTGACCCGTTTCGTAACTGTTTCATCAACGGAGTGACTAGCAAACCGCTTTATTTTTCTCGATTTTTCACACGTGCAGCAAACGGTGTTCGAGATCAAGTGTTGTTTAAATTACAAACTAGCCTCTTGTGTTTCACGATGTAGGTTTGGACTATGGGAAGTGTCTTATTGGAACATATACCTTATTGTGATGAGTTGACAGTAACATGGTTTAAGGATTGCGGCTCGGAGCGTATGTCCAACCTCGACGCTTCGCGTCTCGGTTGAACATAAGCTCCGAGCCGCAAACCTCCAACCATGTTACCGTCAACTCATCACAATAATTTATAATGTTGGAGATCGGCAATATACCGAAAATCCGAACCGATACCGATATCATGGGGGACCGAAAAACCGGACCGAGCACTCGTTGAATACCGAAACCGTTTGAATTTTTTAATTTTCCTACATTCGCTATTTATAAGGCCAAGTTGAGGCTTGATAACAGCTGAAAGGTTCATTTTCATGAAACAAGTGACTGATTTTATTTTCAGTTTTGTTAACCTCCAATGGACTGGCCAACTGTCCTGAATTACTACAACCTGTACATGTCCAATTGCTTAGCAGTGACGTCTAGTCAAGTCTTGGCGGCCTGTTAAGGCCACCAAGACTTGATTAGAAATCACTGCCCATGTGTTTTGTATATTGTTAGAGGAACCTCTTGGAGTTGGCATGGTTAGGGTACATGCCCAGAGATCACAAAAGCATGAAAGTCTTTAAACATTAAGGTGCGTTCAGAACAAGTCACAAAATTACTGTAGATATGATTTGTGGTCGTAAAAGAATGTAACTGTTCAGCACATTGTTAGTGTCAGTTATAGCGTTGTGCAGAATGATACTACAATAACTTATTATGTTTTTCCTGATGTGAAACCCTCTTAGGTACTATCAGCTAATCTCAGTAAAGCCGAATACCGAACCGATGCCGAAGTATATCCCCCACCCCCTAAAATTACCGAAACAGATACCGAACTCAAAATTCCAATCTCTAGAAAATGTCGGCTAAATGACGGTGAATAAATGTTGAAAGTTTCTTTTCTGTCACGGTGCTGGGTGTTGTAGCTTATGGAGGTAATGTGACTCTGTATGTCATAGTGTGAGGATTGGTCTCTTAGTAAAGAAATACTCTCTTGATGTGTAGCAGAAAATTAGTATATAAATGACCATGATCTTCGTTGTCAAGGATCTAAGTAAGTTTTGAAATGTTAGAAATACACGAGGATCCAAAGAGACCATTTTGAATAATTTTGTGCGACTTCTTTTTTGGTGTTTGGTGGATGTCGCGTGGATTGTTCGCCTCAAAAGAAATAAGGCAACCGGTCTCTTTTTGTTGGTCTACATTACCATGCCTTGGACAAATGACAATTATACTCGGATTTACCCTGGTATTAAAATGTTGGATCTCCCGGAATACGATTTGCATTATAATGATAATAAATATATGTGCTCGATAGCGATGGGGTGCTGTGATGAAAATTACAATTGGAAAGGGCCCTCTGGGCCCTTCCCAACAGCGTATTAGACCACAGCACGTCATCGCATCGGTTGAATTAATCATTTTCGTGATTAAGCTGAATATGCACTTGCCGTTTCGTTGTCCAAAATCAAAGAAAGAGTTACCAAAAATAAGAATTTCCTGAAAAGTGGCTGTCTGAAACAAAATAAGGTGACCCCTATCCATGTTGCCGTAAGAAAGAATAGAACAGAGCTGAGTACTTTATTGGGTGATTATAGCATACAAAAAACAGCTTGCATACTAGCATCAAAATAATTATGCGTGTGGGATCGCGGTGATTCAGTGGTTAGAGAACAGAAAGGTCGACGGTGCGATCCTGACCAGTGGTAACTGCGTTGCAAGACATTTAATCTCTATTGTCCTTGTGACTCTTGGGGGAGGGAGCGGTCCTATGAATTAAGGTGTACTGTACGTCGATGTTGTACTTGCCTTCACCCGCTGCTAACACTTCAGAGTTAGAAAGTCTTAGATCTGACAACTGCTCGCCACTAGTCGGTGGTTCGCTCCGGACACGTAAACACCCGTAATTTCTAATTTGTTCAAGCCCCTTGCATCCGAGTACCACATCACGCTATCCATACTGCAGCGATGAATGTTATTCCTGAATCCATCACATGACGCGACGGACCATTTGCTGTTAGGGTTCGTTTTGTTCAACAACCATGTAGACACTTATGGTCAGAATCCTGAACATGTTGGAATATTTATAACTCCTCGTGGTTTGTTACTTTGTCATGAGGGATTAATTTTTGCATTTAAATCTGTCAGCCAAACAATACCCCAAAGAACGGCAGAGATAATGGCTTACAAAAACAGGTCCCCAGAGAACCCTAAAGTCGATGCCAGAGTAATTCTATGACAGGTTGGACAATACTTTGTCACTGCCAGCATTACATTTTAATTTGAGAGATACTCTGGAACATTGTTTATGCGACTCTTGACAATATTCCTTTCTCTGAAAATTCCAAAACGCCAATTAATCAAATGATAAATTCCAAATGAAATACAAGGTTGGATTTGTTTCCTTTTTACGTTATTCCCAATGTCTGGATTGATCCAGCGATAACGTTTGCAGTTTTGAAATTGCTTTGGGTTTTGTAGGGCTGCGCGATGTTCTGAACAGAATACCGGTGTCCGTATTCAAAAAATACCGCGGTATACCTGTATATCGAAAGACTGTTCCGATATCTGAACATATGTACCACAATCGGGACTTGAGCCATCACACTTGAACGAATTAGCATGCCTTGATGATGCAGATCGAATAACCCTTTACCCAATGCAGACGATATCAACATTATTATTTTAAATATTAGTTTATCGATTTTTCCAAAAATGTCAACAAAAACATATCATGTGACCCCTCATTGGAACGAGCTCGACGAGCTCGTTCCAATGAGGGGTCACATGGTATGGTTTTGTTGATGAGGAGTCACATGATATGGTTTTGTTGATTTTTTTTAAAAATATTTTTTCAACAGCTGAATTTCACTACATTACGCGGGCGGATGCAGCCGATTCGCTGGGTAGAGGGATAATATTATTCATTCGGGACTGCAGTTAAAACTCAAGACACCTTGGAAATTAAATTGTGGGTTAATAATGCCGATAAACTGATATTTTTGCAATTACACAAGTTTATTATACCAGTACCGTACAGTCCTGGAGTTTTGATGTATAAATGGTTTGTTTTGGGGATGCTTTTCAAACGAGTTCACTGTACTTAACTTTCTGGGCTCACTTGGGCGCCGAAAAGCATCGGTATTGGATTCGATTGGAAATCGTCGTCCAGATGATTCGACTCGTTTCGCGTCGCGCTGATCAGGAAAGTTTCGAAATCTTACCCAGTACCCTTTGAATTCTTCTCCTGTTATTAGTTCTCCTTTTATTGCATGAATCCTCTCATAACACATTGACTTTTCATCCAGGTCCTCACAACATTACCGTGGGTTCATATGTACATTCTGTGTTCCAAAAAACACTGACGGTTAACCCGTCACTCAACGCAAACAGAAGACGGCACACGCAAAAACATACAAACATTTCTTGACTGAACATTTTCATTTTTTTTGTCTCAAAAACATAACTTATGACCCCCTCATTGGAACGCGCTCGCTGAGCTCGTTCCAATGAGGTATCACAAGCTTTGTTTTTGAGTCAAAAAACTGTAAAGATAATAAAATTTGAAAGGCGATTTTTGTGAATAGCGCTGGTCGTATATTACCGTTACATTGGGCAAAGGGTTAACCGACAAACGCGCGGTTCTTAACCGTTTATCTGGGATCGCAGTGGCATTATGGTTAGAACATTGGACTTAAAACCGAGAAGTCGATGGTTCGATCCTGACCAGCGGTAAATGCGTTGTTTATCTGGGTAAGACACTTAATCCCGATTACCCATGTGGTGGTGCGGTGGTGCGGTGGTGCTGTGTCCTATGGCGTACTGCACTTCGATAGTACACGTACCTCTAACTGCTGATAACCCTGCTTCTACTGAGTTAGTACGTTGGGGAGTCTGAATGTTGCTCACCGCTGCTTGGTGGTTCTCTCTTGGTACTCCGCCTTCCTCAACCACTAAACGCTATGTGACCCTACAGTTAAAACTAGAAGTCCTGTCATGAAATGCGCACAAATAGCACGTTGATATTCGCGTTAATGTACGCGTTAAGGCCCAAGTAAAGCTATCAAATTTCTGCATATTGCCTGTACACAAGCAGTGTTTCAGCCAATGGACCTCCGGGTAACCCGGAGGTCCATTGGCAGAAACATTGCATGTGTTTGCTATGAGTAACAAAGAGAACCTGCCGTGCTTTGGATGCCATTCGATATGGCAATTGCGCGCAATTCGAACGCGCAATTAAGCCTAGATAAGCGCACTATTCGTGACAGGACTTCTACTTTTAACTGTAGCTGTTTGAAGTGCCGTTAAACCCCCAATAAATCAAAACGATCATAGAAACAAACAAACAAACAGGTTATATGATTCCTTAACCATCAGAGTACGATAACCACGAACAGTGAATGGTTTTCGGAAAGAGATGATGAGGGTGAGGGTTTTAGTTCTCTCAACCATATCAGACATCGCACAAGGTTACAGCCCCGAGTGCGTGACACACCGATTTCTTACCACGCAGAATGTATTGTTGGAAACCATTTTTAAATATTTTTTCTCATTTGGTTATCAAAGACATGGATCGCATTATTTGTCAACGATACGTGATATTTTACAATACGTGATTCAGAGAAGGGGAAACATTAATCACACGCAATCATTCGAAAAATATAACATGAAATTAATGGTCAGAGATATTCGGATTGACATTTCTAAAAGTATGGTTTTCGACAAGATAGGATAATGATTCCGTTTGTGGTATAAATGTCACATTCATGTGTAATAGTTTTCAGCTGAATCACCAGACCTTCAACCCCTTCCCCTGCGCACTTGAGGTTAGCAATATTGTTCTTTAGTAATATGGCTCCAGTGTAGGCAGGAGTGGGTGGGTGGTGTCGGGCTGGAAAATGTGTTTTTTTAGGTTTTGATTTTTTTCCCTAGAAGCTCAGTGAGGCTTTATGATAAAATACCAGCTAATTAAATGACCCTTGTTGACCAACGACATGGGGTATGTACAGTACAGTCGCCGGGAACTGGTCGTAATCCGCGCCTGGGCAGTGATGTCCATGCATGCGTTTACCAGGTAATAAAAATCAGCAGCAGCAAAATTAATTAATTTTAATTAATGAAGCACCGGGTTGTACCCGGTGCTTCATTAATTAAATGTTTGATGATTATTCCTATAATTAGTGTTTGGAATCTAATATTATTGCGTCCGTGGAAATATTGCCGAACCGTGGAAAGTGACCAATCCACGGCAGCTGTACATGCCAAGAAGTATATATTTTATATGTGTATCACTAGTAACCAATGTATGGCCTTTTTCTGGACTTGATTGAATGGCAACAGTCCATGCCTCTATCATTCAAGTAATATGGGGGTGGGGGGGGGGGGGGATCCGAAAGGTCCACGGGTCGATCCTAACCAGGGTTGACTGCGTTGTTTCCTTGAGCACGTAGGAGTACGGTGGCGCCATGTACTGAGACGTACTGCACGTCAATAGTGCACTTGTCTTCAATCAATACTAACCCTGCTTGTGTGGAGTTAGTACGTTGGGAGTCTGACAGTTGTTCACCGCTGCCCGGTGGTTCCCCCATAGTACTCCGGCTTCCACCACCCGTAAAACTGTCCGACACTAGGTCACTCTAGCTGTCGAAAGTATCCAATAAAAAGGGAGGAAACAAAAAAGAAGATATTTCACTACAGTCATTTTTATAATAAAATAAAATGAGAAAACAAAAACTTAACTCTAAAACGTAGAATTAAAAAAAATAAAGCATCCGAGGGTAAGAGGACACTCGACTCTGGGTGTGAGTTAAACCGGAAGTGTACAACGTATAATAAATTGTAATGCGACACTCAATAGTGTTGCCATTATACATATAATCCAGTGAGGGGAACAAGGTGCCATCTGCAATGCTAAAGCATTGCAGTTGGCACCCTGGTCCAATCAAGGTACGTTATAAAGCTCTAGCAACCACCCTGCCGGTTGTATAGTTTTTTCAGTATTCAAATATCTGGAATGTAGCTAGAAATACGAAATGCAGTCAGTTGTACTATTAGTTATACGATGTTTTAGCAGGGTGTATGAGACTCGGCTACCCTTCTGAGATTTGTATTTCCTGATAGAGCTGTAGGTTTTTAAATTTCTTGTTCGGTTTCGGTTTTGGTTTTTCAGGTGGAGAAAAACCTCGATTCGGTTCGGTTTTCGGTTTGTTCATGAGGCCAAGTAAAATTCAATAAAACTCATTCTTATGTCCGGAGTCATAACTGAATGGCAGTGAAATTGAGTGAAACTCAATGAATGCCCGAAATAAGCTATAATACATGAAGAATCAGGAAGGCCAATATAATAATTACCTAAATATACAGAACTTTTATTGTGCTTGGCCATTTTTCGAGCTCTGACACCTACACGCAACTTGAGGAAAGCTGCAAACACAACTAAACTGAAATGTCGGAAATTCACAAAATGTAGCCTTCCCAGGGTAGTGAGAGTACTCTCACTACTCTGGGATGGCTACATTCTGTGAATTTCTGCAGCAAGAGAGTATTTCATAAAAAACGAAAAACCTTAGATTACGGGATGTCGACGGTTTCGGTTTCGGTTTTTTAAAAAAAACTAAAAACCTCGGTTCGGTTTCGGTTAACCTACAGCTCTATTTCCTGAGGCTGGAAGCTGAAGGAAATACGAATCTCAGGAGGGTTGTACAGTCCCTTGCACCCTATTGAAACACTGTACGACGAATTTATTACACTGCCCCCTCCGTGTGTCTAGTTTTGTTTTATTATATAATCCCCAAACGGTATTCCAGTGACGAAAACCTTGATAAAAGTAATAATTAGAGAAACTGAAAGAAACATATCTTTCTTTATTATTGAACAAGAACGATTTGGAGTTATTTCCCTTCGATTGAACTCAAACATGAGAGACTTCAATTCAAGGACATTGGGATGTGAATCGTCGTTATTATTGTTGGACACAAGTTGACTTTAAAAGTGTTTTATTCGATATAGTGGTGCGTTGTGTGCCTGGCAGATTCGGGGTCACAATATTCAAACTAGTACAAGTACTTTAATAAGTTTCACTGAAGAGACAGTTCAGATAACGAGATCGGTTGAATGTTTCTGAAAACCACAACCTATCTATACAGTGTAGACAACACAACAACAGAAGCCCCCTTCTCAACAGTAAAACCGGACATTGGGGATATGTATGTACACATGTTTCATTTCAAGTTTTCGATATTTTCGAGAAATAATGTTTTTCTCATTTTATTTGTGGGTCTGAATATTTATTATTACTGACGAAAATGTTTGAGGTGACGGGTGGAAGGGAAATTGGCGAAGTGTACCATAGAATGTCTGTACACCCCTTTAGCTGTCACGTGATATTCTCATACAGCCCGTAGGGTTAAATGTACCGTAATGGATGCATTGGCTACTGGTGATTCAGGAAGCCTGTATCATTTCAAAAGGGAAATAAAACGTTGTCTTACTTGTCTAATTTACACCTGTTGAGAGAGAGAGAGAGAGAGAGAGAGAGAGAGAGAGAGAGAGAGAGAGCAGGAAATGGATAAGGCTTATGGTTTAGCATTAAAAACTTATTTACGGAAGAAGAGCCACCCATTGTGTAGTCTCACCCCCGCCCCCGATACACTCCGTAACGGTGTATGTAATTTATTTTGATACTCGTCGCGAGCGATGTAGACTTTACAACTAGGCAAAGCCTCTGAACAACTGTGGCCAAACACATGTGATAATGTAAAAGCCCCGCTATTGCTTGACTACCCCATAACAATGTCTCAAATTATATTCTCCCCATGCCAGGAAGAACTGATGTTCGTATAATTGTGATTCCCGTCGTCTGCAAGTTGGTTTATGTAAACACTGAAAGTATTACTTTTTTAGTTTTGGTAAAAAGAAATCTCGTCTCCATTTTGAATTGTCAGGGTTAAACGTAAGGTTTTATATATTTGCCTCAAAAATGGCTGAACTGGCTGGCCCTAGCAGCTTCATTTATAAAATGAATTGGACTCACATAATGAAATTGTCAGACGTGATTTTGTCGGCTACAAGATACATCAGATGCACCGTTAAAATCCCTTTTGCTGTAGTAACATATTTCAAGTGTTTCAAATGATCACGATCATAAACGGAAAAGACTTATTTTCTGCTAACTCGCACTACAGTTAAAACTAGAAGTCCTGTCATGAATAGTGAGCTTATCTAGGCTTAATTGCGCGTTGGAATTGCGCACGATTGCCATATTGAATGGCATCCAAAGCACGGCAGGTTCTCTTGGTTTCTCGTAGCAAACACATACAATGTTTCTGCCAATGGACCTCCGGGTTACCCGGAGGTCCATTGGCAGAAACATTGATTGTGCACAGGCCATATGTACAGAATTTGATAGCTTTACTTGGGTCATAACGCGTACATTAACGCGCATATCCACGTGCTATTTGTGCGCATTTCATGACAGGACTTCTAGTTTTAACTGAATCACGCACCTATCACGACAGAATTTGTTCTGAAGCGAGTTTGCTATTATATGCATTCTTACACAATAATCCTGGTCGGTACATCGAGCTACGTGACGTGTTACAGCAATATACTTTCATAGGGTTCCGTTTTAACCATTTACCTAACATGAAAAGCAGACGACACTTGCAAAAAAAATTCTTGAATAACTACTTTTTTTTCATTTTTGTCTCAGAAACATAGGTTATGACCCCTCATTGGAACGAGCTCGTTCCAATGAGGGGTCATGTCCTATGTTTTGGAGACAAAAAAAAATGAAAAATATAATGAAAATTAATTTGTGATTTTTGAGAATAGCGCAGGCCGATTTTTGGCCGTTACGTTGGTTAAAGGGTTAAAAGTGCCTCTGTGTTTTAACCCTTTACCCAACGTAACGGCCAAAACCGGCCAGCGCTATTCTCAAAAATCGCCAATTAATTTTCATTATTTTTTCATTTTTTGTCTCAAAAACATAGGTTATGACCCCTCGTTGGAACGAGCTCGTCGAGCTCGTTCCAACAAGGGGTCATAACCTATGTTTTTGAGACAAAAAATGAAAAAAATTAGTTATTCAAGAATTTTTTTTGCAAGTGTCGTCTGCTTTTCATGTTAGGTAAAGGGTTAATGGATACTATCTATTTGTTTTATATACAATACAGAGCTCACTGTTCGCGTATCTGTATCACCCCTTATGTATATCAATGTTCCATCTGCAATGCTTTTGCATGGAAGATGGTACCCTGTTGTTCTCGATGAACGATTTTGGGGTTTCGTCCACAAAAAGTTTGGTTTGAGCGACAAATTTATATAGTGACGCATGGGGCCGTTTTTAAGGTTGTAAAATTATTTATTGGAAATATTGGCGGTGGGAGTGGGGGGGGGGGGGGGTGGGCTGGTGAGGAGTGAGAGGGCTCGTTTGGTGCGTAATCTTTTTTTTATTTTAGAAGAATCGTCGTTGGTAATCATTAATAGTTTTCACTTGAGTCGCTTTTTGTGAAAAGTCTTTTAAACTCGGTTACGTCCAAGTTAGCATCGTCTCATAAGCATATATGCCTGTGTTTATCAACATTACATTCTTGACACTTATTTTGGGTTCAGTTTAGTTATTGGTGTTTTAAGGTCACATACTTATGCACAATGGCTAATCGTGACCGTGACAGTTTTACGGGTGGAGGGAGCCGGAGTACCCGGAGTGAACCACCGAGCATCGACGAGCAACTGTCAGCTCCTCAACATTCTATCTCTGTTCAAGCTCCGCTCAAGCAGGGTTACAGCGGTTGAAGACATGTGCACCATCGACGTGCAGTACGCCTTAGTACACGGCGTCATCGTGCCCCCATGTAGGCATTCGGGATAAAGTGCCTTGCCCAATGATACAACGCGGGTCGTCCCGGACGGGGAATCGAACTTGGGACCTCTAGCATAGAAGTCCAAAAGTCTACACTGAGCCACCACGCTCCCTTTGGGTTCAATAATAACTAAACATGTTGTCAGTATTCAATTTCCATTGCCCCGAACAGGGTGTACTTTGATTGATTTCTGCGCAGAAATCAAGGTATATTCTTTAAAAAGCAATCGACGATTACGAGGTGTCGGGGGAACCTGATTATTTTTTGGAACATTTTTCAGTTATAGCAACTTTGAGTCCCTGAGATGACGGCGCTGAGACATTTGACTTTATGTGACTAATGGGCGTTCCAGCCGTCCAATAAAATAGAAATCTGTGGTAGCGAGTTTTTTTGCCGACATTTCCAGCAATCCAGTTGTGTTGAGATTAGTGTCTCAAATTTATGAACAACACAAGCGATTTTCTAATCATCGGGTCATGTGCTCGACCGATTTCTTGAAATAACATCGATCGAGGCAAGTTTATGTATTGCAACCTTGCACTTGGCGAGTCAAGCAAAAAAATAGGAGAAAATACAAACTTATAGTTTGATGGATAAATAGAGGATATGGAATGAGTGTTTTTCTCATATAATATTTATGAAACGAGTCTAAGAATTTTCCGTTTTGGCGAGCCTCTGGCGAGCGCAAACGGAAAATTCGGACGAGTTTCATAAATATTATATGAGAAAAACACTCATTTCATATTCTATTTATCATATGATACACACACGTACAAATTAGCCACTTAGTTTGACTTTTTAACCGATCACCTAACATGAGTTGAAGCCGGCACTTGGAAAAAACATCCTCGTATAACTAAAAATTTTCATTTTTTGCTTCCAAATCATAGGTTATGACCCCTCATTGGAACGAGGTCGTCGAGAACGTTCCAATGAGGGGTCATAACCTATGTTTTGGAAGCAAAAAGTGAAAATATAAAAAAAATGAATGGCGTTTTTCTTGTAGGTGAAAGATTAATACAATATAACCAACCCTAAATAGGACAGATAACGTAAATTCTCCCTACTGAAATTATGCAAATGTGACCCAGTTGTATTTTGTTTAGCCAATCAAATTGTCCAGTTTTGAAATTGACCAATAAAAGCTCCCAACTCTAATTATGCAAATTATGAAAATGTGGCCCAGTTGTGTTTTGTTCAGTCAATCAAATTGTCTAGTTTTGAAACTGACCAATGAAATTGACGGAAGGCTTTATTTATCACTGATTAATATGAAAACAAAATATCAAATGTTTTAAAGTGAACAAAACGGACGAGTCTTATGATAAAGAACGATATTCTAAGGCACTGTTACTGAGCTCGTGCAAATATACAAACAGAATATATATAGAGTATTTCACAGCCTAGAACACCACTTTTAGGCTTTTTGAAATTGATACGTTTTGAGATCTTACTTGAACGTGTTGACATCTGACAGTTTTTTTAGATGATCGGGTAAATTATTCCACAAGTGAGGACCAGCAAATGAGAATGACCTATCTCCAAATGTCTTACACCTATTTTTTGGAACATGTAGTAGCATTTTACCATCAGACCTCAGGCTGGTGACATGTTATATTGTGCCTTGAAAACTACTGTTAAAGTATTGAAAATTATTCTGTACTTTACTGGCAGCCAGTGCAGATCCCTCAAAACTGAAGTGATGTGTTCAAATCGTGATACTCTACATACCACCCAGGCTGATGCATCTAATACTTCCTGCAGGCGAGAGTACTGGTATCGTGGAAGGTTGAACAGTAAAGGCATTACAACAATCCGAATGTGAAGTTACAAAGGCATGAACATGAGTTTTTGTGGAGTCTTTTTTTAAGGAACTGTCCTATCTGTTTAATTTTGTATAGACCTCTGAACGCCCTGTTGCACATACTTGTAACATGTTTGTCCATCGACAGGTTTGAGTCGAAGACGGCACCAAGATTACGTACACTGGCACTTGCCATGGTAGTGGAGTCTCCTACCTTCATTGAGCTGATGTCAATTTTAGTGAGTTAGTGTTATTGATGTTAATTTAGCGGAAGTTACACTCAGTCTTTTATTATACGCTAAACGATAGATTATTGAAGAAATTGCGGAAAGATAGAAATCGTATCCCCCACTGTGAAGTTATAGACATTTTCATTTTCACGGTATCAATCAAAATGGTGGCTTTCAAAGCATCACTTCAAGGTGAATAAGAATCAAATTATCACTGGAAATGATCAATTTGTTCTTAAAACGTATAATGGAAAGTAAATCTAGTGTTGTAGAGTGGATACCAATCATTTCCAGCAATAATTCAACACGTATTTACCTTGAATTGATGTATGAAACCCGCTAGTCCAAACATGGCCTGAATGTCCGTAATATAAGTTTTTAGTTTGGTACGTCCTTTAAAAAAGGACGTACCAAACCAAAAACTCATATTACGGATTTTCAGGCCATGTTTGGACTAGAAACCCGCCAGCTGAATCAGATTGCAAGGCGGTATCTGTTCCGAGTATCGATCAAATCACTTCCGCGTATCAACGTTTCAATGAGCTGTTTACTTTCATGCATCAATTGAAGGTTGGAACAAATGGAATTATCAGAGTCTTCTAAAAAGCGTATAATAAAAAGAAAATCTAGTGTTTTTGAGTGGATATTGAAAATTATCTCACTTGTGACCGAGATAAATGGGTAGTTTCGCTTGCACAAGCGCTCGCGAAAAATAAACATTTGTCTCGGTCACTCATGAGATAATTTTCGGTATCCACTCAGGCCTGGCAATTTCAGGAGAGCGATTTTTTACTCTCCTTACTGCCCTCCTGAAAGAATTAAGGAAAGCGAAAAATTGCCCTCCTAAATATTTTGGTCTGGGATGATTGAGATTACATGTATTATGCTCACATTAAATTTTTGTTGTAAAGCAAAAATGTAATTTAACTTCGAAGTCACATAACATCACGTAATTTCATTTTGAAAGTAGTGGTTTAGTGGTAAAAGGTAATGGCTGCAACCATACCCAAACACAGTTGCAATCATTTGAAGCAAAATGGGTCACAGCAATATTTTTTTTTCTGTCAGTTTCAAGTTCAACAACTGACATCACAGTTTGAGGGGTAATTATTCAAGGAATATTGACACTATAATATACTACCATTACTACTATCCTGTCACTTGAAGCACTTGCACCAGGATGTGACTGTAGATTCAAGCAGACCTGTTGTCCAAGAAAGTCATACGCCTACCACTACCACCTTCAACCCCCCTTGAAGCACTTGCACCAGGATGTGACTGTAGATTCAAGCAGACCTGTTGTCCAAGAAAGTCATACGCCTACCACTACCACCTTCAACCCCCCTTGGGGGGGTTGAAGGTGGTAGTGGTAGGCGTATGACGTTCTTGGACAACAGGTCTGGGTACACACACTGGTCTTGTCAAGTGTGTGTTCGGTTGTTGAGTGAGACATCTAGATGTCTAAGAGATTTCGCTTTACCTTAGTAAAGTTAATAAAATCACTGATGTAGTCTGTTGGTTTCAGTTTCAATGAGTTCGTTTAACTGGATACTTAAAATGCTGTGTAAAGCTAATTGCTCTCCTAAGCTGATTGAGGAGAGCGATTTTTTGCCCTCCTGCATTTTTCAGAATGCCAGGCCTGTCCACTCAAAAACACTAGATATCCTCTATTTATTTCAACATTATTTATGTACGATTTTCACCTGGACTTTTTGTTTTGAGAAACAACGAAGATGACCGATACCAAGCTATATTCCTATGAAAAAGATTCGAGTGGAAACCAATCGGAGAGTCGATTTCGAATCGAATCGAATAGGCTCTTATGATTCGAAATCGAATCGAATCGAATCTCGTCGCTTCGCAGGGCCATAGTCCATCTGTCGGACAAACTACAATGGTTTTAATACATGCCTCGATGAGTTACTCACAACGCCACTCTTATCGTGTCAACTTACTGTCAAGGTCGCAACTTTACTTGCAACTTGTTTATATTTTCACGTTGTTGCGAGATTGAATACTTTCAAGGTTCATGTGCACTGAATGTCGACACGTTTATTGTTGATTAGTTTTGTGCCTAGGGCGTCGTCGTATAAGTATTCACATTGCACAATGACATTTCTTTATCCATGCAGACACACATCTGTCTTGTTGATTAACGCTCAACGCTTTGGGTCTCTGAAAATAAGGTCTGCTGTTTGCATTTTCTTAACATACAATAGGTGTGGGGCGATGTTTGCCTGACCACGATATGAATTTGTCCAACGGTTCTTAGGCATTCTTACCATGCTGTTTGGTGAGGTATTTAGATTTACAATCACAGCAATAACCACAAAAATTGGAAAAAACCCTGACAGAGTTCCCCGGCCTTTATCAAGACATTTCCCCCTTTCCGACTAATATATCAACATAGCAACTTTATGTGGCAGTTTTATACAATGCGAAGATCCTTCAACCTTAACAGTTATCGGCTACTACAACTCCAGGCTACTGCTGCCTGATTAGTCCAAACATGGCCTGAAAGACGGTATTTTAATTTTTGGGGTTGGTACGTCCTTTCAATGACGTACCACACCCAAAAATTAAAATACGTTCTCTCAGGCCATGTTTGAACTACTATTTGATAAGACAAACATCTTTTTGTGTGGTGGTGGGTGGGTGTGGGTGTGGGGGAGGGTGTGAGTTGGGAAAAGCCCAGGGTTTTAAATTACCTTTAAACCACGGTAAAATGCTGTCAACCACTGTCGGTTCTGCTACCGTGAATTTTACGGTAACAACCGTTTCGGCTCAAAGTATAAATCATAACAATGGAGAAGTATTCGTGTTCAATGGAGCTCGCTCTCTTCAGTTTGAAGGCATTTAATTCTTTAATAACTGCTTTTGCATAACAGCATTATCCATTTCGACTTATTCGAGAGGAGTCCGTTCTCAGTGTAGACCAACTACTATCTTTAATCTGCAGTCAATCGGCTGCAAGTCAAAGATATTATTTCATCTACTTTTGAGGAAGATCGAAGAAGTGAAACTACTTTTACATATCAGATCCTTGGTTCTGCTTCTTGATCGAACAAAATGCCCCCATTACAAAAACACGTGATTTTACCTTTAATGGTAGTATGCCGGTAGCTAATTGCAAGTAATTTACCGTCTTTTCAACAGTTCTTTACAATGTAGACCTCTGGGAGTAGGAACGAACTGAATAATCACAGAGTATCTTCTTTCGATTTTTCTTCGGGTGAGGGGAGGGGGCGGGCAAGTCTGCCAGGTCGAATCTTTCGTCTTGAAATTGTTTTCGAGATCTTGTGCGACGAAATGTGCAACTGAATCATTGTTCGAATCATAATGATATTTATATCCTCCACTGACAGGTAAAAGCCCTGTAAACAACACGGTTAAATATCTACCAATTTGGATTCACGGTGATTCATCCAAAAAGTGGCTTCTCAAAAGATGAGTCCCCCACCTCGTTCCAGTTTTGCGCCCTGCATCTCATCAAAAATAATATATATACTCGTCCACGAGGTCTCTGATTTATAAGAAACCCCTGATGATAGTCCATGATTTAGAGTGGGATTAGCGTAGACCCGATTAAAAAAACAGTCTAACGCTATTTACTGCTAATGTTAGGACCACTTCTAGTACAGCTGAACTATCGCTGACTACGACATAATCCTTCTCGTATTGGGTTCAGAGCAAAATGCGTTTGCGCGATCCTAAGCCGCGTCATATGCAGTGGTGTGCCGTTGGGCAAGAAGCTTCTCCTCAACTCTTAGACTGCAGACTATTTTCTAAAGTATTTTTCATCTAATCTAATCATGGCTGCTGTGAGGCAGCCATGACTAGATATGCTGAAACAATAATGGAAATTTAACTCGAGAAATCATTGGTCAAGAAGTGTGTTTAATATACAGAGGAAAATTTGGTCATTAGTGCCAAATTATACATATTTTATTTTCAGTGACAAGAAATTCTTGTCCTCTGCAGGAATATGCGTATTGGAAGCACTTTGGCCCACCGACTAAGGAATACACCTCACTGGTGGTGCACCTGCCTTTATTTAATTCTAATGTGCCGGATGAGTTAGTTTGAGAGCAAAATAGCTACTTGCAGCTTATCGGTGGTTCTGTGTGTGAACTTCGTTTTCCCCCATCCGTAAAATGATTTGTCAGTATCCCCCCCCCCCCCCCCCCTCCGCGACGCGCTTCAGCGTGCGCCCAATTAATATCAGATACTCATTCTATCAATAATTATTCTTCAAATCTTATGTCTTGACTGAAACCTTATTCCAGTCAGACGTTAAAGAGCTTATTTAATCACTAGTTCATCACTGGTACCTTCGTATGTAGTGTTCTACCGATGGTCGGAATCGGACACCCCAAACGGCCGATCGTGGGCAATCGGATGACAACGGAAATGACCCCGGAACATCGGTTCAACCAATTGTTGCCAAGCAGTTTGTGATGATTCCTTAACCGCATTTTATTATCTTCTGCAATTGTTCAATTGTTAATGGAAAATGATGTCACTGATATTCAATAAAGTTGAGAAACAACCCCAATGTGTATTCTTGATCTCTCTTTACGGAACATACAAGTTAAACGACATATAAAGCTTACACTTGAGCGTACTTGCGGCAGTCGCCAGTTCATACCGCAAAAGTGAAGGTTGCATTCCGTTAACTCAGGTCGCTGTAAAATGACCAGTCTCACGCGCTCGGGCGCTAAACGTGGCTCTGACAGCCACGTTTACCGCCCAAGTGTGCGGGACTGGTCATTTTACTGCGACCCCAGTCAACGAAGTTTAAAACTGAAAATGTTCGTTAACATGTAGTTCTTTCGAGCCTCGACATTTCTAGTAGTGCACGGTGTTACAATCGGAATCGGCCGATTGAGAGCTCAAATAACTGGTAATCGGTAGCGACCATTTTTGGTAATCGGTTGAGCACCATTCGTAAGTGGGGTTGTGTCAAAGCGGAACTTATTCGAAATCAAAATCGCCGCTGCGATTGCGGTAAGTTTCACATTTCATCACACAGAATACAAAGGTTAACTAGTGAACAAAGGAACATAGTTTGGTGTACATGACGAAACAGCTTGGAAAATTGTTTTGTTTACCCGAATAGAGCAGTTGGGTTTCAAAACAGTAGGGTTGGCTGGGCGGGGGTACCAACCAGCATGGAGACTACATTTCTCACAATTAAGTTTCAAATCTTGGGTGAAAACAATTAATTTCAAAGTGGAATTGCTATAGTAGCCAATTTATACGGACCGATCCCATAATGTCCTTATTTGATGAAAACAGTTTTCATGGGACGGGGGCACTACTGATTCATACAGCTATTATTAATTTATCAAAGATTAATATATTCATTTTTATTTTCAGGAGAAAGCTGTATATTTTTGTGGCGTGTGTGTTCGTAACCATTGCAAGTGATGATCCTGCACTCAACTATAACTGCCCAGAGCCCGGATGTAAATGCTATCGCCGCGACGGTACCGAATCGTTTAGTGTTCAGGTGAATTGCAACGTTGGATTCATCAGTCCAGACCGAATACGATTCACATCAGTTCAAGCGAACTACACCCATTTTCTTTTTCTCACATGTGAGAATACTCTTTTCCATAGTGCGGCATGGAATGGAATGTTCAACCATCTACACGACTTGCGGGGACTTTCTATAGAGGGGTGTCTACTTAGACACTTACCAGAACACGCATTTCAAGGACTCACATCTCTGGAAGAACTTCAGATATCTGGTGCCGAACGGCTTGTTCTTCACCCACATGTCCTCAGGGATCTTCCTCGACTACAGTCATTGTCTATTTTAAGTAGCGGACTAAAGGCTGTTCCCAGCCTATGCGGCGTGTCGATGTTATTCGGTTTGAACTTTACTGGCAATGGGATAACACATTTTGACGATCTTGGCTTAAAATGTGAAAATATAAGTGTCTTAAACTCGATGAATGTGCTGGATTTTCATCTAAACTATATTCAAACCCTGCCTCGGTATATTGGAAAGGTGATGCCAAACCTACGCAGATTATCAGCGTCAGACAATATAATTGATAGCATTCCAACGGGTGCCTTAGATGAACTGAATAGTTTATACTGGGTTGATTTGACCAATAACTCGCTAGCATCATTACCAGACCGATTTCTGCAATACAGTCCGAATATTCGATTATTCGGGTTATCGTATAATCCGTTAAGAGGTATTCCGAAAGGTTTACTTTCTGATAGAGTTGGCTATGTGCATTTAGATCTGACTAAACTGAATCTTCATGGTGATATTTGGGATGAATTAGTTAACGTTGATGTTGAAACATTGAGACTAGAACACAACAAAATCAACATTTTATCAAGAGCAGCGTTGTTGTCCATGCAGTCACTTACATTCCTTTATCTACGAGATAACATCATTACAGACATTCCGGCTGATATATTCAACAATCAGCGATTCTTACAACATCTTGATATCTCACAAAACAGAATATCTTCAATAAATGAAACTTCACTCAATGGATTAGAGAAGGTCATGGAACTGTTGTTGAGTTCCAATTCAATATATTATATTCACGATCGAGCTTTGTTACATATGGCGTCGTTAACATTTCTGAATTTATCTGACAATTCTCTTTCAACATTACCAGATTTCAGCTCCCTTTCCAAAGTGAAAGTATTAGACATAAGTTTCAACAACATAAATATGGTGCCTGTATCAGTTTTTGATGGAATGAAAAATCTCCAGAAATTATATCTACAACATAACCAACTTGGCGTACTACCAGGATTCCTGTTTCGTGAATGTCCGAATATAAGGTATATATTTCTCCAGAACAATTTCTTACATACACTAGAGACTAATACGTTTAATGGCATATCAGGATTAGAAGAGATACGCATCGATTTTAATAACTTGACTGATTTAGGAACAGCATTTAAAAAGTTACCAATGGTTAGAAGATTATATTTGAGCAACAATCGAATAAAAACTTTACACAAAGGAAACCTTCCAAAAAACATTGTTTATTTGACTCTGAATTCCAATCATATAGAAATTATTTATCCTTATACGTTTTCGACCCTGATCTCGCTCAAGTCCGTTGATTTAAGTTTCAATAAATTGCAAACCATAGAAGGAAAGTCAGTAGAAATCAGTCCACTTACTCCAACAACTCCATTGTTCTCAATTAGTGGTAGCAGATATCGATGTGACTGTGATCTAGTGTGGTTGAAAAGACACCTTATGGGCGAAGATCTTGGTCTTACTTTGCCCAAATTTATTGACACGGGTTCCATGGTATGTTACTGGCTATACAATAGTCGAACAGTGATGTTTTACAAAGCAGCCATGTCAAAGTTTCTCTGTGAATATGAAACGATCTGTGGAGATAGGTGTCCATGTTGTTATTTTGACGGTTGCGATTGTAAACATGTTTGTCCAGATAACTGTTCATGTTTCGTTTCTGACAATAAATCTATCAATATTATAAGATGTGACAACAGATTATTGAAAGATATCCCCAAAATACCACCAGGAGCTTCCGAAATATTCTTGGATGGGAACAACATAACGGCTTTACAGAAACTTGATTTCATAACATTATCCAAGGCAGTTACTCTGTATTTAAACAATAGTAATATATTGAATATCGAAAATAGCTCATTTGCTGGATTATCTTCTTTGAGTATTCTTTATCTGAACCATAATTACATTTCACAGGTAACCGCTGAAGGTTTTGAAGGTATAGATAATCTTATAGAACTGTACTTGGACAATAATCGTATCACATCAATAGATATTGATACGTTTGCTTTGATGTCACAACTTCGTGTTTTATCCATTCACAACAATGATTTGACAACACTGTCTTTTGACTTTTTCTACTCTATGCTGTCACTAACTAATGTAAGATTGTCTGGAAATAAATGGTCTTGCAATTGTAGCTTCATTGAACCATTTAAAGAAATGCTATACAAAAACGCACTCAAGGTGAAAGACATGAACACAACGTACTGCCTTCCTGATGCAAACCGATCCAACCCAACAACAGCTGTGGACAGTTGGGAAGTACATGCCCCCGTACCCACTGCGCGGAGTGAAGTTCACTTAAGAGGTTCTATAGCTAATTCCATGTTGTCTTCCGTGCCTATAAAAATCACAAATATAAATATTAACAGACTGTGTAATAATAACCTCACAGAACTAGTTGTGAACAATGTGACATTCGACACCTTACAGTCATTTGAAGACAAAAGAAAAATTGGAGTATTAGCTGCCGTTTCATCATTGGTGTTTATAGTTATTCTGTTGTTGCTTTTACTCTTCTGGAAGAGGTATTTCGTGAAAATATGGCTTTATTCCACCTGTGGTTTGAGGATATTTGATGACAGAAAGTTATTGGATGATAAAAATAAAAGGTATGACGCATTCGTGTCGTACAGTAGTAAGGATGAACACTACGTTGTTTACGAACTTGCACCCCTGCTTGAATTGGGGAACCCTCGCTATAAACTCTGCTTGCATTATCGAGACTTTCCTGTGGGAGAAAGTATAGCGGAGACAATAATTCAAAGCATCGAAGCAAGTAGACGCACTATAATGGTTCTCTCCGATAACTTTCTAAATAGTGAGTGGTGCCGCTATGAATTTCAAGCGGCTTTCCGACAAGTGCTCAAAGACAAAATGAACAGAATTATTGTGATAATGTTACATGATATCAACATCTCCAGCCTAGATAAGGATTTACAATTCTATTTAAAAACAAGGACCTACCTGAAACACAATGACCCCTGGTTTTGCGAAAAGTTACACTACGCTTTACCGGAAAAACCAAAAATAAAACGAGACCAACAGAGCAACGCGAAAAAGATCAAATATGGCCACCGTTGTGATGGGCATATCGTTAACCCATGTGAAACAGACGAAGAATATGAACAACCGGTGACAATTGACTGTCCAATTCCTGTAGTTGAAAATGACTACGAAATGATGTCGCCTTCGGGAAATGTATACGAGGAGATAGGACCAGGAAGCAATATAATGGCATTGCCCCTGCCTAGGCCGCCAATCCCAAACGGCCAGGTGGCGGTATAGTCTGATTTACACATTATTCATTGTTAATATCATTCCTGAAGAATTCTCTACTCTTGATATTTTCAGACAAAGCTCCAGCAAAATGTTTAATCCCAGTGATACGATGCGATCAAATCGACACAGTCCCATACACATAAAAATGTTTTGTATTTCGGTAGGGTTTTTTTGCCCAAATTATAACCAATGGCCCTCAATGAGTCGAAGTTGTCTGTTGTCGCGGTCGTTTTTGTGATTGGCTCATAGGCTATAGTTTGGTGGAAGAATGTAAAAGTTGAGTTGGTTTGGGGAAAATACTGGAACCTGTGCTGATTTGTGTGAAGTTGGCATTAAATAGTGGGACAAAAATGTCAATGGAGAAAAATGGAAGAAAAGGGCAAGGACTGGATAGAATGACAACGTTCGGCAACAAAATCAATGATGTTTAGATTATTTTTTCAACGATTAATATCTTGTTTTGGTCGTAACATTAGTTAACCCTTTACCCAACGAATCGGCCACACCCGCGCGCGTAATATGCAAATTCTGTAGTTGCAAAAAATACTATTTTTCGAAAAATGTCAACAAAACCATATCACGTGACCTCTCTTTGGGGCGAGCTCGTCCCAATGAGGGGTCACAACCTATGGTTTTTGTTGAAATTTTTAAAATTTAAAAAAAATGGTTTTCAATTTTGATATCGTCTGCGTTGGGTAAAGGGATAAAAAATATTTAAAGCCTGTTCAAATGATTACGCCTGGATAGTTTGCACCGACCGATTTAACCTTAAGAGACCCTATCTTTTCCTGCAGTTTTTCATAACATCAAAACTTCTGAGATCAGTGGTTCAGTAATGGTACACGGTCAACTCTTGGCAACCAAGACCTGACTAGGAACCATTGCCAACAGTGATTCCTAGTCAAGCCTTGGCTGCTAACTTGGCAGTCAGGACGCAGCTAGGAGACAGCTGTTCCCAGTCCAGCCTTGGCTACAAATTTGGCAGTGAGGACATGATTAGGAGTCTCTGTCAACAGTGGTTTCTAGTCAAGCCTTGGCTGCTAACTTGGCAGTCAGGACGCAACTATGGGAGACAGTGGTTCCTGGCCCAGCCTTGGCTACAAATTTGGTAGTCAGGACTTGATTAGGAGTCTCTGTCAACAGTGGTTTCTAGTAAAGCCTTGGCTACCAATTTGGCAGCCTGGACCTGACTAGGCGTCTCTGTCGACTTTGGATCCTAGTCAAGACTTGGCAACTAATTTGGTAGTTAGGACTTGACTAGGAGTCTCTGTGAGCAGTGGTTCCTAGTCAAGACTTTGATTCAAGTTTGGTAGCCGAGACTTCACTGGGAGTCTCTGTCAGCACTGGTTTCTAGTCAAAACTTTGAATCTAATTTGGCAGTCAGGACTTGACTAGGAGAGTCTGTCAACATTGGATCCGAGTGTAGACTTGGCTGACAATTTGGCAGGTAGGACTTTACTTGGAATCTCTGTCAGAAATGGTTTCTAGTCAAAACTTTGATTCCGATTCGGTAGCCAAGTCTTGACTAGGAGTCTCTGTCAGCACTGGTTTCTAGTCAAAACGTTGATTCTAATTGACAGTCAGGACATGATTAGGAGTCTCTGTCAGCAGTGGTACCCAGTCAAGACGTGGATTCCAATTTGGCAGCCAACATGTGACTAGGAGTCTGCCAACAGTAGTACTGCACGGTGTGTCGATAAACCGATACATACCGGTATTCAAACCAGTATCGACTGAATACCGGTGTAATTGCAAAAATATCGGTTTATAGTCATTATTTATTTACCCACAGTTCAATTTTCAAGATGTCCTGAGCTTTTTGACTGTAGACCCGAACGAATAATATTATCCCTGTACCTAACGAATTGGCCGCATCCGCCCGGGTAATACACAAATTGTGCAGTTGAACAAATATTATTTTTCAAAAAATATTCAACAAAACCATATCATGTGACCTCTCATTGGAACGAGCTCGACGAGCTCGTTCCAATGAGGGGTCACTTGATATGGTTTTGTTGAATATTTTTTACAAATCGATAAACCAGTATTTAAAAAATTGAATTTTGATATCTTCTGCGTCGGGTAAGGAGTTATTCGAACTATCATTAAGACATGCTGATTTGTTCTGACTGTGAATGATCAAGTCCCGATTATGGTACGTATGTCCAGATATCTGAACAGTCTTTCGATATACCGCGGTATTTTTTTTTTGAACACATATATCGGTGGATTCCAATTTGGCAGCCAAGACAAGCTTAAACCACTCCCAAGTTAAATTGAAGCTCAGTCCTTTAAGGATTAAGAATTTCTTCGCCGCTGTTGTATCCTACCCAATCTTTTTCCCCCAGTTTTTTCTTCTTGCCACTGCCACTTTTGTCACTGCCATTCCTCGGTGCGCTGGAATCCCGTATTGGGGTTTCAATATAGTTTGCTTGCAATACGCATTTAATATAACATCATTCATTTACGTCGTACTTATTTGAAAATTATTTTTCACAGGATTTATTTTCTCTCAGTTATAGAAAAGTATTTCATACCACTCTCCAATACATTTAACGACAATATCTTTCTTGAAGAAATTAAGGTTCTGTCTCTTCCATCTTGGAATACAACTCCAACAAGTTCAGAGAACTTGTATAGCCTTTCAACGAAAACTTCCTTAAAACCAGAGTCCGCAGCTGGTAAAGCAGTTTAAATATATTAACGTTTTAACTGATGCTGTACTGACACATTTTCCCTACTGAATTGCAGCCTTTGGAAGCTACCTCCTCCAGAGGCGGACTGGACATATGGTCCACTGAGAAAATTGCAAAACTCATCAACACGTGTTAGGGCAAGAAATTTTGTGAAAATGACCAACAGACGAAATGGTTCTGATTGCACAGACTGCCGGTATCCCGATATGCTTTCTATGTAGACTGCCATTGGCTGTCCACATAGAGACATTTCGATGTACCAGCAGTCAAGTGTTCATTTGATCGCTCAAATGCAAGGAAGGAGCGAACTGTCCGTTTGAAAAATCAAAAAAATTTCTCCCGAACTGTGGACGGCTCGATGGGTCCCAGCCTCCCCCTCCCCCAGGTGCGACTATTTTTCTGAACGACCAACGAAGATGATATCAATATGCATTTGAAATGTCCTCTCTGTGGACTGCAATTGCCAGCTCAGTTCTAGGGAAATAGCGTTCTTTCAGTTCAAAAAATTAAAAATTTCCCCGGGTACGGGGCCCCTCTTAGTGCATTTCCCGATAACTCTTCTTTGCCCAGTCCGACCCAGACCTCCTTCAGGCTTAACTCACCCTACTGGATTTTCTCGTAATTTATTAAGCTCAGCGTTGAACATTCAAAGTTAACCCTTTACCTAACGAATCGCCCGCATCCTCCCGCGTAACCTGCAATTTCAGCAGTTGAAAGAAAGACATTTTTCAAAATATTTCAACAAAACCATATCATGTGACCCCTCCAATGAGGGGTCACATGATATGGTTTTGTTGAATTGTTTTGAAATTTTTTTAAAAATACTAATTAAAATAATAAATGTTGATATCGTCTGTGTTGGGTAAAGGGTTAAACTCATAGAATATATTCACTTTTACAGTGTCAGTCGAACTAAGCTGTAGGAATAGGAAAATAACCCTTAATCTAATTTCACTCATAATATCAAGACCTGACAATGGTTTTTGGAATCTCTCAGAAAACTCTCAGAAATCAGGACCAACAACCAGTATTATTCACTGATGTCAAAATACCGAAATAACAAGCAGTTAAATTCTTGCCATAATTTAACATGAAATTTAACCAATTCGACCTCGTTCGATAGAACACATTGAGCTCTGTCAAGCAGGTTTCAATTAGTTACATTTCGAGTTGCATTATGGGAAAAATATTTCCGTTTGAAATTTTGGTATCTCAACATCAGAGTGCAGAGGGTTAAATTGGAAGAACCACCAACTACAACTCCATACACGTGTCCCATAATTTAATTTGGCTGGTGCTGTATTTAAAATCAATCTTCTCAGATCCTGTGCCTTAAAATTGTATTTATTACTCACCTGTGAGAATTGGAATAAATCAAGCTGCCATATTCTTTTTTTTATATCATCTATTTTTAAAAATTGTACCGCCTATAGATTTCCTAGAATTTCACTGGATGTAAGATGTTACGCTGGAGCTGTCAATTTTTATTAACAATGTGTTGAGATCCATCTATACATGGCTAAGAGAATGACCTCCCTTGTGTTTGTTCATCTACCAAATTTGCCGCTTCATGACGATTAAGAGGGAATTCCATCAAGTATTAGTCATTGCAACATTTTACGGAAGTATCATTGGTCAAGGGTGGGAGCAGGAGTATCAAAAAGGGCACTGGTAGAGTACTGAATTATTCTAGTGTGCAAAGTTAGTTCACAACAGGCCCTCTCCCATAAATTGTAAACATTATACTCCCGTGGTCAAGGGTGGGAGCAGGAGTATCAAAAAGGGCACTGGTAGAGTACTGAATTATTCTAGTGTGCAAAGTTAGTTCACAACAGGCCCTCTCCCATAAATTGTAAACATTATACCCCGTGGGTGTTATGGGGACTTCATTGTTTTTTTAACACTTTACCTAACAATGAAAAGCAGACGACACTTGCAAAAACAATTCTTGAATAACTATTATTTTAATTTTGTGTCTCAAAAACATAGGTTATGACCCCTCATTGGAACGAGCTCGTCGATTAAAGAATTTAGATTCAAAGAAAACATGATGAACATTACAGGATTTAAGTTTAAGTTACAGAACCAGAATTTGGGAGTAGATCCTAGATATGGGCTTCCCGCAGTCAACCAGATAAGGCCGTGAGTTTACCCTCCACACATATAAGGCTTTAGAACTCACCACAGCCGATTGGATGGCTTCTTTGTTTGGGGTTTAATCCTTTACACAATGTAACGACCAAAACCGGCCAGCGCTATTCACAAAAAGCACCATTCAATTTTCATTATAGTTTTTAATTTTGGTCTCAGAAACAAAGCATATGACCCGTCATTGGAACGCGCTCATTGAGCGCGTCCCAATGATGGGTCATATGCTATACTCTTGGCTCAAAAAAAATGAAAAAGAAATAGTTGTTCAAGGTTTTTGTTTGCACGTGTCTTCTGTCTTTCGTGTTAGGTACAGTGTTAACGGCCAGGAGGTTCCGTCATTACACGTGATACCCCCACCCCCAATGGCAATGGCACATGTAAAATACGTCAGAGAGGATTGATTGAGAGCTTCGGAAAGTAAGGTATTTTCCACTAGAGCACTACTGGCAAGAACGGGTATGCGCTGGTCCTCTTAGTTCCCCTGGCATCAGGGAACGGGGAGGGAGGCACACCCTCTCTTCGGGCGCCCTTGATTCTCCGTCAGTATATATAGGAAAAATAGTCGGTAAGATGCGTCTGTTACCCAGCTTGATGGTGACTTGATATGGTATATATGGTTTCTGTTAATTCCAAAAAATATGAAACTTAGGCCCCATAAAAGTAGTGATATTGCATGTGGATGGGTGGTTTTTTATTTTAATTTTTATTTTTTTTAATTATTTCTTTGCCATCAAAAGTTCATGTTCTTGGTTTATATTATCTTTTAGGCCTCATAATCTGCAGAATGGAATGGGCGGTGGTGCATTCAGTCCCTTGAAAGCATTGCAAAGCCTTGTTACACCCAAGGGACAAATTTATCAATTTTATAGTCCAGTGAATGAAACAATGCTTGTGCATCTAATTTTTTTCCCACAAGGTGGGATTTGTCGCGTGGCTGGAAACTCCGTCCCGGGGGTATTTTAGCGGTAAGCAACTCTGCTCTTACCTCATATACACTAACGTGAATGGTTGAAAATTATATTACAATCGACAGAATTGTAGAATAATTCGATATGTCTTTCCTGTTCATGGTCAATTTATGATATAAAATAAACAGAGGGAAATCATCTGATGTGGTTTATTTTCAGTCAAATGAATCACTTTCGACGACGAATCAGTTATTGTAAGAACTACACTACCTAACACTTTCCGCTGTTTAGTGGTGTTTGGGAGGTCGGAGTGCGGGGGGGGGGGGGGCTGGATACATATTCCAATTCATTAGTAAGGAGCTCATGGGTTTGGAGAGGGAGCCTAAAAACAATAACGCGAGAATGAAAATAATATTTTGCCACGCGTGGCAGTCGTTAATTCAAATGCATGAACTATCAACGATCTGTGGGAACCTCCAATGAATTCACTCATTTGCATTCAATATTTTTACCCAAGGTAATACCACTGGGACACTCATGGGAAGTCTGAAGAAATAATACATGTTTTTATTTTAACCCTTTACCCATCGAATCGCCCGCATCCGCTCGCGTAATATGCAAATTCAGCAGTTGAAAAAATATTATTTTTCAAAAAATTTCAACAAAACCATATCATGTGACCCCTCGTTGGAACGAGCTCGTTCCAACGAAGGGTCACATGATATGGTTTTGTTGAAATCTTTTGAAAAAAATTAAAAAATGATATTTAAAATAATAAATTTTGATATCTTCTGCGTTGGGTAAAGGGTTAAATGCTTACCGAAATTGGGTAAAGTACAATTCAGATATTGTTATTTCACGAGGTTTTATTTTCACTGATAAACGATGCAGGCTGCTTCCGCAGAACTAATTCCTGTTTACATTATTTTGTCATTGCCTTCAATATTTCTCATTGTTTTGTGAACCTTAGAATATATAGAGAGTAATCGCTTGACTGGACTGGCTACGTGAAATAATTCATGAGAGGTGAGGGAAGTTGGAAAAACACGAGTGCGTGAATGCGCACACTGGAGTGTTTTACAATATAGTCCCTCGCATCAAATGAATTATTTCACGTAACCAGTCCAGTCAAGCGATTACTCTGTTTATTTCTTTTCATTATTAACAATAATTGATAATTATATTATTTAACCTTATTACCTAACGTAACGGTCAAAACCGGCCAGCGCTATTCTCAAAAATCGCCAATTAATTTTCAGTATTTTTTCATTTTTTTGTCTCTAAAACGTAGGTTATGACCCCTCATTGGAACGAGCTCGACGAGCTCGTTCCAATGAGGGGTCATAACTATGTTTTTGAGACAAAAAATGAAAATAATAGTTATTCAAGAATTGTTTTTGCAAGTGTCGTCTGCTTTTCATTGTTAGGTAAAGTGTTAAAAAAACAATGAAGTCCCCATAACACCCACGGGGTATAATGTTTTTGACTGGTCCGTCCGTCAGTCCGTCAGTCAGTCCTACTTGTTTTCGGGACTTTTTTTTCTACACGCATTTGATTTTTACCAAAATTACGGCCCTTGGACTCTGAAAAATTCATTAAAATTACAGTTTTCCGGACTTTTTTTCTACACGCTTCCAGATACTGAGCTGATTTTTGGTATGTTAGTCTGACATGGTGGCTTCCAGATCATATTTGCATTTTGTTCCGCTCCACTGATTTTTACCGAAATTACGGCCCTTGAACTTTGAAAAGTTCATCAAAATTACAGTTTTGCGGACTTTTTTCCTACACGCTTCCAGATATTGAGCTGATTTTTGGTATGTTAGTCTAAAATGGTGGCCTACAGAACAATTCCGTTGAAACTACAGAACACCGTTTTCTGCAGTATTCCTAGAATCTGTGTTTATTTTTAAAAAATTATTAGAACTTGAAATATCGGGGCGCGTGGGGTATGTGGGCGTGCTCACTAAGATTCTATATTTCACTTGTGAAGTTATCGTTTATAATCAATCCCGGACACCCCAGTAAATCACACTTTGGAAAGTCATAAAGTTATTTCAGAAACGTTTCAAGCTAAAAAGCGGAGGACCATCTGACAAACTAATTGTTGATGTGTAGACTTTAAGATACGCAGCTACGTACCGCAATCAAAGTGTTACGTCATGCCCATCATCACTTGCGTTATTCCTGACAACAAGAAAATGTCAAAGCATCTACATTTTTCTCACATCGATAGTGTTTTATAATTTCAATCTTGATAGGAACGTATATAGAGGGTATTCAATGGGTGGTATGGAGGGGGGGGGAGCGTAGTGATCAGTTAGATTTCTTACTGGGGTGCGGTCCCAGCACGCCATGTCGTATGCATTTCCCGAGCGCAGTAGCCCCGTGTTGGGGGAGGGTTCGAGTGGGGGCATTTCTCAGTGGTGGAGGATCCGGGGGTTCTCCCCGGGGAAAATGTTTTTAACATTTGAACACCTGAGATGGATTCTGAGGCCTCCCTCTGGCTTAAATCTAGTCATTTTATCCACAATAAAAAGCATTTCCGCAGTTAGGTCCCTGAGTATTCCCTTACACTGACCAGGCTACACAAGAACAACATTGGCTGAATGGCTGCCAGTCAAAAGTCCTTGTGTAGCCTGGTCATTGTAAAGGAAAAGGAACGATAAATTTTAAGAACCGGACTGGTCAAACAGAGTTTTATTGAAAACTTCAATCAACTCTGTCAGCTCGTTCGAACTTCAGTCGTCAGTCAATTAAAATGTTGGAATCCGGAAATAGAACGGAATCCGGAGTCGAAGAACAGCGAATGACTAAACCCAGCTACCACAACCAATCGCAGTCGGAACAAACTGTGATCACGGGTTGAAAATTCAAATCGACTGGTCGGAAAAGTCTGAAAATTTGAAAACATGCAGGAAATTTATTTTTTTGAATTTCCAACACAATGGAATTTATACTTTAAAGTCTCCAGCTATTTAAAATTAGGATGGTTATTGGGGGAGATGAGACCCCCCACCCCCCACCCCCCCCCCCCTGTCGCTACGTGCCTGACGCTTGGGGACAATATATGTTCGCGCCTGACGAGGCGTGACAATATATTATAATAAAACCTCTCAGCAGGAAAAATAAAATCCGTCTAAAATAGTCCAAGCGTTGATATCATCTTTATATTAAAAAAAAAACTTTTTTGTTCGATCCCATTTTTGTCATTCATAATGTGAGTGTGATTCAAAGGCTTTCTGTATGACATTTTATATTCAAGTGTGCACAATATTTCCAAGCATATTAAACATGCCAGCCGTGCCAAGAAGTCTACCTTACTTCTCTTAAATAGCCATCTACTTTTGTAAGTGTATTCTTATAAAAAAATTATTGAAAAAATGGATCTTGCTCAAAAACACATGACTGAGTCAACCAGAATGGAGAAATTGATGTAAAGACAGAGTACTATGCGCATAATTTGATGTGTTACCTGACCCACCGATAGACATCAGCCCCACCCTTTAACTCGCTAAATCGGAAGGAAGCCAGTCCATAACAAGCACATCGGCATTCACTGTACTACTGGGTAACGTCCACGAACTGAAATTTCCTTCTTAAACACTCGAGTTTTTACTAGTTTTTATTCCAGAGCGAGATTACCCAGTTTCAATACCAAAATGTTCGTTCCGGTTACCGAAAAATAAGTGTAGAACAGAAACGGGGATGACGCCTTTGTAGGTAGTTGCAATGGCCGTATTTTCCAAAACTTGCGATTTTCTTCACATTTCGGTCATAGTTTCTTGAAAACTCCATCAGATGATTTCACTATCGGGGGCCTCCGATGTGAGCATTAGTATTTAGAAAGGCGTGCGACCACAATTATTTTGCCCAAAGGAACGTCAATAGTTCGTTCTACTTTTAACTCTGCCAATCCGGAAATTTTAGCTTTCATAAATCTGAATGGGAATTAGGACAAGCGGGCTGCTAATCATAATAATCATTCATATTTATGAAAGCGGTTCCCGCATTGTCTGTTTCGAAAACCTCCTTCCCGGTTCCATTAACCCTGAGAATATATGTATTAACACTTTCAACACTGACAGCCATGGGAGGTATCACATAAGTCAATACTGTCAACGGTGTGCATGTATGCATATATTGCAACACAACCAATGACTGGTGAAACAAGGGGCGGATCCAGAGCCTCCCCCATATTTTCGCCAGCTATATTTCTCTCATACTGGTTCAGTTTCGATGGATTTCGGATCATTTTTTTAAGTAAGTGGTAGCAAACGCTAAAATGTATACAGTCTGTTAAGAAATCGGTTAACTGAAGTAGATCGTAGTCTTACAGACATACGAGTACCAAATCCACCCCAGACAAGATAATCCACAGACAGTATAATTGCTGTTAACGTCTGGTAAAGCATACAGGTGACGCCTGTAATTTGAACGAACATCAATATTGTCTTCACGGAGCTCAATGTGAAAGGTCCAACATATTGATTATAATTTTAAAAGCAATAATCCTTTGAATCTGAATTCTATCCAATGATTCATCTCAAACTTTGGATTCGATTCAAGTATTTATGATGTTTGTGTTCGATAAAGAGGCCCCTATCACATATACAAACTTTCACATAAAATCAACGATTACAGTTATGACGTAATGATTCGGTGCGTCATAATTATAATCGATGAATGCATGTTTCACTTCAGACATTGGACTTATTTTAAATATTTTAGTTTGGTTCGTCAACGAGGCTTAAGTCAAATGCTTCACGCAGACACTGGTCATTTTTGCAGACTGTTTCTGTGTTTGCTTAATGCGGTTTAACGACTACCGTCAACCGGTTAGGGCTGTAAGGTTACATTATTACTGAACCTCAAAAGAAATATAACAAGGACTTGCATATTCCGAACACCTGGGTTAAAAGAGTTGACCCTCAGGACCCCGGATTAATTTTACGTTAATAACTACAGTTTGTATGTGTACACATCTGCAGATGACTTAACAGTGTTTCTACATTATTGTTGGCTGCATGCACAGGCAGCCAACAATGATGTAAAACACCGTGAAGATAAATGCACCGAAGCAGTCGAGTTCACTAGGACGAAAACACTTGGGACAACTTTTTCAGAGAAATATGAGGGGCTGTTTGTAGCTGTATGGGGGCATAAGGGTTAAAAGTATCATAACTAGTTCCCATGGGAGACCCGGGAAGGGGAGCAGTACCTGTTTACAACGGTACACAAGTTATCCTTCACTGATAAAGGATGATCAGGAGCCAACGCCTAGGTCCTCTAAAGTGGGTAGCATAGGTATCAACTTTTGGATAAATTTGACTTCATCTCCATGTAGCAGTTATGAGATAGCCAAAAATGCTGAAAGTGACCTTAAACGCTAACAAATAAATAAATAAATAAATGAATAAATAAATAAATAAATAAATAAATAGTCCCAGGCACTCGTGGGATAAATGAGTGCTCAAGATGTGAATGACATATAATATTCAATACGAGATATTATTATTGTATTAAAAGTGTTCAGTATTCTTGCAAATCTGTGATATAAAGCTGCCATACATTACATGTGAATGTTTTGTGCATTTTGTGTTCATGCGTATATATTCTATATTATCATTGTTTATATGTGGTATCCAGAAAGAATTCCAATGTTACATCTTTATAAATGTTTATATATGTTTCCATTCTTCGGTAAATAAAAATCAAGTTTATTGGTTCGAAGATGAAATTTATTTATGACGCATGTTAAGTTTCAATCCAGGTGACGAACATTGTCACTGATACGTCGCATGGGTAAAACAGAGACGACCCCATATACGTCATAAGTTAATTTGCATGTGGAGTCGAAGGCTTGACGGGCGGTGGATTGTCATCATCAAAAAACGCCGGTGACTGAAACACACCCGGACGAATAAATCGACCGCGAGAAAACACCTACATATATTCTCACATTTCCCAGTTTTTAGTACTGGGGAGGGTCCAATAAGTTATAAAAATTTACTAGGATTCAGAGTTAATGTATTACATTTACTACACAAAAACTATAATATATTTCGTCCTTGGAATGCATACAGATGACAACCTGATGTATACAAGGGACGATTTCATGTATCAGACCGCGATTAAGCATTTCTCCCCCCACTGCATGTGTAACATACGTCTGTCCAGGGTGAGATAGCAGGGAGAGACAGATGTATCCCACCCAACCCACGTGACGTTATACATTTATAACGTTACTATGACGCGATGCATAGTATTTGGCTAATTCATATTGACGTCATCAGACTACCGTGTGTTCAAAGTTTGATGCTCTAAAACTCTTTAAACCCCAAGATGCCACCGTTCCTAATTGATTTCGTGGTATATTCCTTTGGTATATACATAACTTTTGCATGCTCTTTCCGATGGTGTCATTAGTTTTTCAAAACAACGAATACCAAATGAGTTGATAAAATCAGCACGTGACCGCCGATAACCTCTGGCTAACGTAACCGCTGTATGGTGGGGGGAGAAAAATAATCCCTGATGGGTACGGGTGTGGGATGGGAAAATCTCACCCTCGAGACAAGATATTTGGTCCAGACACTCGGCAAGCCTCGTGTCTGGCCCAAATATCTTGCCCTCGGGTAAGATTTTTCCATCCCACACCCGCACCCATCAGGGATTATAATAATCCCCAAAATTTCAGGTGACAAAATGGAAAGTATTGTCCTAAAACATGTTCGATTAAATGTACAAGGGAAAGTTAGAAGCTTTCTCACCTAACTGGTAGAGTGCTGGAAGCCCAAATTTGGGCTGTATTCTGAAGTGTCGATACCACAACTTACAGACTTCATATTCAGAGGATCTTCTGCATACCATCTTTGAAGTGAACGTATTTATCTGTTAGGATGTGCCTTGTTACAATTTATGGAAGAGTGCCTATTGGCACTCTCCCATAAATTGTAATAACGCAAAAATATGTGAACAAATTGGATGAACAAAAATAATTCAGCGCTCTTCCAGTTAATCGCGGTTTATTGTTTCGCAAAACCCCAGTGCAAACTCTAACAAAATATTCACAAGATTCAAAATATGCATCCAAAAGGACACTTGCCACATTTTCCAATTTGTATGCTATTTTTGCTTTACATGTAAAATGTAAAGTGTGGCAAGGGTCCTTTTGGATATATATTATGACACTTGTGAATATGTTTTGTCGTCCTTGAAATATCCCCTTGCTTTATTTAGAGTTTGCACTGCACTTTGTGCGAAACAACAAACCACGATCAAGTGGGCATGGTTCTAACTTTCCATTGTATATTTAAACGAACATGTTTTAGGAAAATACTTTCCATTTTGTCACCTGAAGTTTTGGAGATAGCATGTTTAATCACGGCCTGATACATGAAATCGTTCCTTGAATGCACAAGGTTGTCAACTGCATGCACTCAAGGGACGAAATATATTATAGTACATGTGCAGTATATGTAATAAAATAACTCATTTTTTGGTTCTTCTCCAGTGAAACTGGGAAATGTGCGAATTAACTAAGAGATGGTGACGTTTTGCCCTTCCCCCTTGCTGTATACTGAGGTTGTGGGAGGTACAATCGGGTACCGTAATATAATGTATGCAAATTAACTTGTGATGAATGTACGGGCATGCGTAAAGATTAACTGTAAATGCCGCTATGCTGAGATTGACATTGCTCATTGTAAATCATTGTATTGTTGCCATTCTATATCTTATGATCAGAATAAATAATTTATACGTTTATAACGCTGTTGTAATCTTATAGAGAGGAGATAAAACTGAGGATCGTCGAACCGTATTGAGGATATACCTACCGATGACAATACTGTGTCACCTTTGGTTCGGCTATCAGTACTTTAGCAGCAAAACATAAACATTACATAATTGGTTTTGAGGGGAGTGCATGGATCATATTATAAAGCTAAAGTGACCAGGAAATCGTGGATTTACACCTTGACCACTAAGAGAGAGTTGGTCATAAACCCCTTTGTCTATGGACAAGAATACACTCATCTGGTGGCAGGGGAAGGAAAGTAGGAATCCGGATGTTGCGTTATCTTAAATACCCGCGAAATGCATCTTTTCCAAAATAAAAGACTTCTCTACGCCACGTCTCGTTGTCTCCGGGAAATGTGAACTGTTAACGCCGCATTTCCAATCAAGAGCATGTGATTTGGAAGAGGCTTGATGACAGTAATCTTCGAACTTAGGAAGAGACTGTATTGCTTATTTAGTGTTGCTCTGCGAACAAAGGTCTATCGAAAGTCTACATATTAATTGATTATTAGAGATTGTTTGAATGGGCTTAACTACCGACAACTAATTGGAAGAAGGTTTGGAAGTAATTTAACAAATTTTTGCAGAACTTTCCACGAGAAAATATTATTAGTTACCCCGTATCTGATCACGTGGTACGGGTTTTTACCTACCCGAAGCCAGCCGTATCCCATGAGCCCGAAGGCCGAATGGGATACGGCTTCGGGTAGGTAAAAACCCGTACCACGTGATCACACACGGGGTAACGAATTCATCTATTGACTTTCCGTTTTAGAAGTACAATCTATTTCATGTGTGAACACACACAGCATGAGATCTTTTATCTTCCATTGTTGAGCCATACAGGTTTCTGTGGAATTTTTGTGCAAAAGAGTTTTTGTGAAAATATGCCGATATGACTAGTATAAAAAAATATTGAATTTCTTTTTTTCTTTTTTGTCTCAAAAACATAGCTTATGAACCTCACATTGGAGGGTACTCGACAAGCTCATTCCAATAAGGGGTCATGAACTATATTTTGGAGATAAACAATTAAAATATAAAACATGTACACTGTAAAACTGGAATGACGCGTCTTCTACGGGGTATGGACAATTTGTAGATTTCGGAACGAAGCTTCCACTGGGTATGGGAAATTTGTCAGTGGCTGGGCGGACGTATCGTGGGTTTCAATAAATATGGTCTCATACCACGTATCTATCAACCAATCAAATCAAAAAATTCACTTTAGTCAATAGATAATATTAGTTATCCTTGTGTTTTCCAGGGTGTATGGGAATTTACACCGGTTTGGGAACTCATACAACCTGAGACGTAGCAGCGTAAACTCCCATACTCCCTGGAAAACACAAGGATAACGGAGTCAGTTTCAAGAACTTTGGTGTCCTCAATACTGTAACCTACATTGTAGGCAAACACTGACAGAAAATTTGTACTTTGTAACTTTGTAAGTTTCTTAATAAAACTAGACAAATATGGATGTCATTGGAACTGGCTCAATGAGCCAGTTCCAATGACATCCATATCTGTAATATTTTATTGCACATAAATATTAAATTTCCTGTATTTTTATTTTTGTTCTAGCATAACCGAACAGAAGGTATGAATTAATAATTAAAAATGGGTACTTTTTTTTAGACATATAGCTGCTATTGTGTATTCTTGTCTTTACACCATGGTTAACCTCGGTGTAAACAAAACCACTGTGGACTGCAAGTTACACCGTACCTCTCAGCTAATTAAAACGCAGTATTTTGTTTCATTTGGAAATGATACTTATTGTTTCGTCTTATCGTTTAAAAATCCACAAAGCAAACATTTATTTACGGCGGAATAAATGATTTAAGGCTTCCGTATACGACAATATGATAACATGTTCCGCACTGGAACTGAGAAGCTTAAAGAGAAGCACGTCAAGGGAGTTAAATCAATAATTAAGGAACAGAAATCCTCACTGACCCTATGTTTCCTTTGACAAGCTTCAATCTGTTTGATTTGTTCTCGTGAACGTTATTGAAACAAGCTTTATGAGCTGATTCTAAAGACAGGTAACAGTCTAAGCGAAAGGCACAGCAAAGGGACAGCACCCATCAAAAAAGTTCTAATTTGATTTTACTCTTTCATAATTGCCAATTCGGGCCATTGAAAAACCGGTTATTGATGGAACCAATAGCATTAAGTATATTGGATCACTCTAAATCAAATTATGAATGGGGAATGAACGTGTTAAGGTTTCCATGAAGTACATGGCGAACAGGCCAAACCCACATTAATATATGTGTCAAAGCTAGAGGACATACCACGCGAATGATCTACAGAGCATACTCATTTCTCAACACTATATTAGCTCTTGGTTTGTCGTATTTCATTTTGCGACGATCGCATGTTTTCAGGACGTGTAAGGTACGCTACTCCAAATGTCTGCGTAGCACTTCATACTGAAGTTAACATACCCCCCCCCCCCCTCCCTACATTCATACCACGATAAAGCCACAGATGATTCATTTGCAACCTATTCCAACCATAACGATTCTTGAACTTTATCCACGACCTTGGTCATTCACATGTGAGTCGAAAAACGATATGGAGTCTACTTTAATTTCTTTACGAAATGGGACATGTGATTCATTCGAATGTTCTACAGAGTATTGTTAATTCACGGCAAAAGTAGGAAATGAAATTCTACTATTAAAAGTAAGCATTCGGAGACCAGTATGGAAAGAGTTAATTAATTAATTAATTCATTCATTCATTCATTCATTAATTTTTTTATTTATTTATTTATTTATTTATTTATTTATTTATTTATTTATTTATATGGGTTTGACGACACTTTCGACAGCCAGTGTCACCTAGTGTCGGCCAGTTTTACGGGTGGAGGCAGCCCGAGTACCTGCAGAGAACCACCGAGCAACGGCGAGCAACTGTCAACTCCCCAGTGTATTAACTCCACACGAGCAGAGTTTGCACTGGTTGGAGACAAGTGAACCATCGACATGCAGTACGCCGTAGTACACGGCTTAAGTGCTTTGTCCAAGGACACAACGTATATGCCCCTTGCGGGAGTCGAACTGTGGATCTTTAGGGTTGAAATCCAGTGCCGTAACCACTAATCCACCGCGCTCTCTAGAAACGAAAGGACGAATCGGTAAACATCAACTTGCATTCTTATTTTCTGAGAGACTAATAAACGTTTGCAAATCCAACAAGCAAATGTGCAATGATGGATCACCAAGTATACTATACTACAACCTCCCCGTGGACCACCTGGTGGTGCAGTGCGCATTTGCTTGTTGAGTTCTCAAGTGTTTACTGATCTAGCACCTAATATTTTTCCTGAGAAAAAATAAAAACTTGCAAATTACTATAAAGCAGATTCGCTAAACAAAGAGCCAAAGTAGACTTTCGTGTCGGCAGGTGTGATACTGATTAATAACCCTTTACCCAACGAATCGGCCACATCCGCCCGCGTAATATGCAAATTTAGCATCTGAAAAAATATTATTTTTTCAACAAATTTCAACAAAGCTACATCATGTGACCCCTCTTTGGAACGAGCTCGTCGAGCTCGTTCCAATGAGGGGTCACATGATATGGTTTTGTTGAAATCTTTTGATAAATTTAAAAAAATGATTTTTCAAATAATAAATTTTGATTTCGTCTGCGTTGGGTAAAGGGTTAATATTCTCAATGACGGATCTTCTGCGAACTAGTTGTTTCTAATTAGCGTACCATAAAAGCCTAGGTTGCCTTTTGTTAGTTTTGTTACGGAGACAAAAGGCATCCCCGAGAGCTGTAATTAAAAGTAACAAAAGGAATCATACCTTTCTTTTTTACTGACGTTATTGGACATAAGGTGTTTTCTCATCAGTTACTTGCTTCTTAACTGGACATTCTTCGAGCGTCTAATAATTTCTAGAGAGATAATTTTCCTGAAAGTCGATTTTGATGACGACATAAGTGAGGGATGATAATATTTGAAAGGTTCAACATAAAACGATGAGCATGTTTTCTTTGAGAACATACAATAGTAGGTATGCTTAGTGTCAAACAATATCCAACAGCTTTTCTTGTTTCTTGACTACCTTATTGTCCTTTTCTATATAGTATTTCCGGCATTATGTGACCCTGTTTTTTTTACCCCTAAACAACAAACATAAGTTATCTCCGCAAGCATGTGTGGTGCATACAGTTTTAATACCAGGATGCCGGTTTTTAAAGACCGAGCCGGAGGCGAGGTGTTTAAATGAGCCATCCAGGTATTAAATCCCCATATACCATACACGTTGGCGGAGATAACGTTTTTGTCCCGAGTGAAACACAAGAGAAACATAGTGGAAACAAATTTGTGGACGCGTTTCTCACTCTCTGCAGTCAGTTGGACCAAACTCGTGAATAATTGTTTTGTTTTAACAAACGCAGAAGACAACAGATAGAGTTACAAACATCCTTTGGTTCGTTCGTGGAAACGCGTAAACAGATTCGGGGGGGGGGGGGGGGGGATTTTGTTGACAGATTTGCTCTTATTTATTTTTCTCAAGTTGATTTAATTATTCGACTCTTTAATTTATAACACCAAAGTATGATCGAATTGTCAGAAATCTGATGATATTTGTGACTATTTTCAAGTTGTTTTTTTGGTTCGATTTTTATATCGAGGCGAGCGCAAGCGAAAAGCTTTCATTTAAACCATATACCCCCGATATTTGGCGTGCCCTTATACCCTAGATGTTGCACGCTCTCATATACCTTGGATGTTGGGTGAGACCTTTGCCATCACTATTTGTCCTAGGCACTCTGACCAATCCTCGGGGCCGTTGGGAGCTGAAGGAGAGCTCCTATAATTAGCATAGTTACTCTTTCTGACAACCCGCCACTGCCACTGATCCCTTCTCCCTAAAGAGGATATGTGAGAGTTCTTTACAGTAAAATACTCAACGCCATTAAACATGTTTAAAAAGATGTTTAACTCTAGACCAGATGCGAGTGTTTGTTATGATGCAGTAATGTTTAGATTTTTTTCCCAGCTTACAATTTTGACTACGTCTGGTTCCTATAGTCGGTGAGAAGAAGGAGACCGATGGATCGTGCCAATTCAGCAGGACCCCGGTCAGGACCTCGGAAGTGACGTCATGTCACATGACCCAGTGATGTCATGTTTGGTTGTTATGGTAACCCGCGTGAGCGGCCCTCTTGTGACGTCATCCCCTAGTGATACGTGGTGTTAGTGCGCATGCGCAGCGCGTATTGTTAGGGTGATACGTGTTTCCGTCGTCCATTTTGTATACTGGAGGCCGCCATCTTGGTTTCTATGGTAGCACGTGGTTGCTATGAGACCCAATGGCTTATAATAGGATAGGGGTATGTATAGAGGGTGTGTTCCTTTGTACAGAAGTAATTTTTCGGTTAGTAGAATTACCCAAATAAACCCGACAATCCCTCCAAATCACCAAAAAGACTTTATTTTCTACGGATTCCCCATTTTATCGGCTTAGCACGTAGTGCTATGATACCGAGGGACACAGGGGGTGAGTTCGATTGAATAGGAGTAATTTTCTGGCTTGGATTTTCCTCAAACTCTCGTTTAGTTCGAAGAATTACTACAAACAACCCGACAAGTTGTACTATTTCAGAACCCTGTTGAGGACCGCCATACTTTTGGCTTATAATAGTAGTGCTAGTAGTACCGAGGGGGCCCCGTGGGTACGTTCCTTTGGACTAGAGTAATGTTCAGATTTTCTCCCAGAATACTTTTATTTGGATCCCTACTCCATAATGTTTTTATTTCTCCAATAAAAGTCACGTCCCTTTGTATAAGAGTAGCAGCACGAAGTGCCATAGGACAAATTCCTTTTGTCATTCCCCAGAATCCTCTGTTTTTTCTAACCCTTATTCATATTACAAGTAGCGCTCATGTGTGTATATGAAAGCCAGGAAGCTAACTTCAAGTTCCACCATATACTCATGTGAGGATCTACCCATATATTAAGCTAAGAGAATCCCTTTTTGTCATATGAGGTCTAATGTACCAGCCCTTTTAGCCTCATTTCAGTATTTGAGGATACCTTTTGAGGATACCTTTGGTATTGTACTATTCATTAACAACACAATTGTTTACATTTTAATTTCTTTTATTCAACAACAGCAAAAACAAACAACTTTTTATGGAATCTTTTGTAGTATGTAGATTGTCAGATATTCATATACAGTCTTTCTGCAGATTGGACATCTTCTCAGTGGTTTACAACAGTCTTTGCACAGGCACAACTGGTTACATGGTCCATTTCTTCTTTGATGGCCATTTCTTCTTGTTGCACTTTTTCAACGTCCAATTCAGATGGTAAATTATGAACGTAATAACAGTCTGGAGAATATTTTCTGTTTTCTTCTCTAACATCATCTTCTGTTTCCCAGAAACGAACAATAATACCACAATGAAAACATTGAATTCTGTCTCCTGTCCCCAAATAAAAGAATCGAGCTGTTGTCAGTTCATTCGTTGTTTTCGCACTTTCACTTTGCAACATGAATTGAAATGTCTTGAGAAATATCTTGAGACGATTTTCCTCCAATGCATACTTGATGTGGTTTGGTGGCCTCTGTTCTGGTGTCTTTCTTATTTTCTCTTCTCCACGCAATAGCGGCTCCAGTACTGGTGGTGGAACATCACGAAAATACATTGCGAATGAAACACTCATTCTCTCTACAAAATCTCTTGGATTTCTTGTTTCTTGGTTTCGTGATTGATAATCATTCAGCGCCATCTGTATCAAAGACTGAATAGTGAACACCCTTCAAGCCTTTTTATCTTCATTCTTCTTTGGTTTTCTTTCTCTCTTTGGTTTGGGTTCTCCTATTTCAAGGCTTCTCTTCTTTGCAATATCCACTGCTTTGGTCACTTGTTCCCAATCTCTCGTGGTAAACTGGAACCCAACGTCGTTCTTGAACAGTTGAATCTGTAAATCGTTGTTGAGTTTGAAGACGGACACATTTGTAGACATCCTTCTTTGGCACCTTTTTATAGTTTTTCATCAATACAGCGACATCTAGTGGTAGGTGTCTTCTATGACGTCATTAACCAACACATCATTATCCATTAGATCAGTTGTAAACATGTTGGATATGGTTTCCATCGGTACACCGCGACAGTGATGTTTGAAGTAAAATAGGCAGTATTGTCCACACACTGGTAATGGTCCTTGAAGGCATTTTGTATTATACTTCCAATATCTGGAATTCTTCAAGAAATTCCCGAATGGTCTGTGTTGTGGTGGTAATCCATAGGAATCAAAGTACTCTGCGTTGTGGTGACTCACAAAGAGAGCCACCGAATGTTCTCCTTTTCCGTGGTCTGGATCCGTGTTGGCTATCAACGCCACTGGTCTGTGATCTGGTAATCTTCTTGGTAATCTGTTTCTAGCAAATACACCCAAACATATTCTCTTCAAACAACTATCTGATCGAAGTGCATTCTCTAACTGCAACGTGTTCATGTTGAGTAATCGAAGATTACTTGTCTATTCTTATCCACTTCTATGATGTTCTGGAATTCTGCATACACCAGTACGTTGATTGTGGTTGGTAATGGGTTTTCGAAATGGACTTCAAGTTTCAAAGTTCCTCTCTTCACTAGATCGAAGTGTTGTCCATGTGATAGATCTGGAGTCAGGTCGAATACGAATTAGGTGTATCCATTTATGTACTCTTATCGGCTGATGTGGTTTCCTTCATTCTCGTACATTTGTCCAGCCCCTTGGAACAGGGTCACATAACATCTGGCCACTTCTTGTTGTTCGAATCGAGGTTGTAATGGTTTAGCTGGAATCTGCTGGCTATCCACGTACAAAGCCAAGTAATTGATATTGTAGTTTTTGAAATTATATGGATTCTTTGAAAAGTTTCCATTGAAAGCATCGTTGTCTACACATCCCACAACGGTGCGTTTAGGTAGTTGGCCTAAAAATAAGTTTTCTTGTGTATTGCTCAGATTTCCTTTTGGCACTGAAAACACCTTGGTTTCCACACGGTCGATAGGATATTTTGCAGTTGCTTTTGTTAGTGCTTTCTCGTCAGCCATTCTCACAAATGGTCGGAGTCTCCCTTTGCGTACAAATATGGATACGTCTAGAATTTTGATCTTGTATGTATCGGCATCTGCCATCAAAGCGAAAGAATTTATGGCTCTGTTCATTTTAACATGAACATAAACTCCATTCAGCAAATAACGAGTTTGGAAAAACATATCCAAATGTAATCTTACAGTCATGTCCACGATTTTACTTTTCTCTATAAATTTCTTTCGAAGAAGAAATTCCTTGTTATCTTCTATCAAATCTTCCATGTGTCCGACTGTATCCGTGTACCATAATGTATTAGTCAGTTGTGACTTCTTGGCAGCTGGTCCATCACTCAACAATGTTTGTATGAAAGCTCTGTAGTGATAAGTGTTGTTGGAAGGAGATACCAGTTTTTCATTCAAGCTGATATCGATTTGATTAAATAAAGAATGCATCCATAAATTGACTGGGCCCACATTGGCATCAAGAGCAATTGATGCCCCATTGAAATCTACAACCTTTACTTTAACATACAAGTATGTCTGTGCCAAATTCAAATAATCATCTCCTAAGCCTGCAATGCGAAATTCTGTTGGACCACTGTTTCCTATGGTCACCAAAGGCCTGGGTTCTACCCATTGTCCATGTTCCATACTAGTCTGCGTTGGTGGTATGGAAAATAAGTCGAGTTCGCTGTTGATACACTCACAAGATTTTTTATTGATGAGAGACATCACGCACCGAGAAAGTCTTGGGTCTGTACAGTTCTCCTTTTTGTCGATGTGCCACTTTTGCGTTTTTTTATACCTTTCCTGCCGGGTGGGTTTCAAACCACCAACCACTTCATTCCAGCCTCTTTGACTCTTTTGGTTGCTGCCTTTTTAACATTTTTCCCTTCAATGACATCTTTGGCAAAGACCGCTCCTTTTCTCACGAGCTGTTTTCCCACGGTCCTGTCTGTAGTTTTCAATAAAGGTAACACCATATTCTTCAGTCCTCCCAATATACTCCCCAAACCATAACCTCTGTGTATTTGAGCTTCAGAAGAAGCTAGTAGACCGTTCCAAGCTTGTTTCGTGTAATATTCTTCGTATAATTTGGACTTACAACAGTCAGTCATGTTTATGTGAAATGAAGAGATCTACGATTTCTGAAATGAAGTGTCACTGTCACTTTTCAGAACTCGAATGGTACTATGGCTCCTGTGTCGTCCATTATATACACCCGGATGGTACTGAAATTTTTGCGATTCACTGGTACATATACACATTTTCAAAAGTTTTAGAGATAATATTCCTATATATTCCACGTACAGGTGCGATACGAAGAATGGGTATTCTTGTATCGCCTACGACTTGGTCACGAACCAAGTCACAGTATACATAGAGTGAATAAAATCCTTGGTTGACATCAGTAACTCTGGAAGAATTGTGAGTTCCTGATTTAAAAACACACTCATTAAATCCCAAAATATTTTGAAGAGTAGGGCTCAATGTTACCACGACTCCATCACGTACCGTGATACGAACTTTACCAGACACTTCATCCAATTCAAAATCTACCTTGTCGTGACGAGGCAAGAGTAATTCTTTAACACCATTGATAGCCCGTATCACATCAGTGGGATCCGAATAACGACCTTCCTTGAGAGTAAGTTGATAATTCTTTTTTGAAGACCCGAACACTGTAATGAAAGCTTCTTCCCCACGAGTATTGAACCAAGTATTTGGATACTGAATCTCTACCAGACCTAATTCCCATTCCCCCGTGAGATTCACTGGTTGTGATAACTGAGTGGTGTACGTAATCAACGTGTTTTCAGAAAACACGTTCATAGAACTATTACTTGATGGAGTCAAATAAAACATTACTTTTTCTTAATGGTTGGATTAGGCAACAAATATCCTATGCTACTACTCAAGAGAGCAGTCCACAACTTGCTGTCTGTGTTCCCGAGAGTGAGATTAACAACACTGGTAATGATGATGATGTACAAAATGATTATTTGTGAAAAATAAGTGATCTCGCTTCTTGGAATTCTTCTTTCAAACAGAGGCCAAGATCCGTTCGATCCTTCTTCCATTTTGGAGAAACCTCACAGATTCACTTCCTCTTATAGGTGAGCTGACTCTGTTTGATCCACGAATTGAACAAAGCAGGGTATCCTAACCACTTTACGAACAGTTCTTTGTTTTTACCACGACAGTACTTCAGTACGTGTTCGATTTTGTAAATAGTTTTGTGTGCAACTCGCTGAAGCTCTTCAGTGTAGAACGACCCTTTCAATATTTCCCTATTATCATCTAGTAAGACATATATGACTGGATGACCATTTTTGACAGATGCCACCGCGAATAACTCTTCGGTCCAATTGGGCAAATAACCTTTCTCAAAAGTTTTCTTAACTTTACTGATTCTCACTCTGTCTCCCACTTTGAATTTTGGGGTCTTGTATTTTATGGGTTTGCCATAATTTTTTGCCCAAAACTCTTCTTGATTTTCAAAGTTCACGCCAGTGGGGGACTTACCGATACTACGATGATGAAATTGATAATAAGATTTCACCAAGTTTTGAAGTGGAAAAATTAGTGTATCGTTCTTGGTAAAATATTTCCACATTTTGGTTTTCAAAGTTCTATTGAATCTTTCTACTACGGAAGATTTTGTTTCCACATTTTGTGTGGTGAAAAATTCTACTCCGTGTTGTTTGAGAAAATTCTGAAATTTTCTGGTTAGAATTGCCTTGATCAGTTTGTAATTTTATTGGTTTACGGCCTTGTTTAAAACTTTTAGTAAAAGCTTTAACGATGGAGTCACCAAGCTTGTTTTTGAGGGGTATGACCCAAGCATATCTACTAAACACATCTATACATGTCAACAAAAAAATTGTGTTTTTGTTGAATTTACTGATATTTGCTAAATCTACCAAGTCAGCTTGCCATTGTGCATCGATACCACTAACGATCACTTTGCTTCTAGGAAATGTACGACGAACAGGCTTGTGAAGAGTGTATGTGTCTTGAGTCTCTAACCATTTCACAACTTGTTTAGTCTTTTTCTTGGACGCTCTATGAAGAGCCTCTATACCACCAAAACTTCCAGGCGCTTCAGAATCATAGAATAATACTTCTATGGCTGCCTTTTTCACGTGTTAACTCTATTTATACCCTTCTTCACTCCACTTAAGCGTTTTTATTTTCTTTTGTTGTTTTGCTTCCGACTTTGTCGGGGCCTGTTTAATAAAATCCCAACGTTCGTAATGACCAATCAATTCTTCGGGTATGTTACTATCTCTCAAAGCTTCGGCCATCACTTCCCATCCCTTTGGTTGGAAAGATTTTCGTCTTCTGAGTAAATCGTTTAGAAGATCTGTTACATTCGACCCTACCACTGTTTGATCTTTGTAGACTAATTCACCCTTCTCATTCCAAGATATATTTGGGTCATTTCTAATACGATTCAACAGCAACTTTGCCTTTCTCCACATTGTCATAGGTACAGAATCGAGAATGTCTTGATCTTTATTATCATTCTCAGGTTCGACTTTAATAGGACGGGGAGCCACTACCTTTTGTTGAATTGTCAAGTATCTCTGTAAGACTTGATTATAATGTGTCATCTTTTCATCAGCTGAAAGGAAAGGGGCATCGAGAATATCTCTCATCTCTCGATCCAATGATGAAACAGCCAGTTCATTCGGTTGTCTTGGAGTCTATTGTAGACGTTCCAATAACCTTGGTTCTACTAAAGCCATCTTCTTTGCATATTCCATCATCATCAAAAATACCTTTAACAGCACCCAATAGTACAGGAGGTAGTAATGCCCCCAAGAATCCCCCTTTCTGTAAGATTTGTCTCTACTTTTTGTCAGAGGTACCTTTATTTGCCACGACCCTCACTAGTTGCTTCTGACGAACGCGTTTGGTTCTCTGAGCTTTGGTCAGAGGTACTGCCCCTTTCAAGATATTCGAGGCACAGCCACACAAACAAGTAAACAATTCTTTGTCTGCATGTTTTAGTATTGATTTGACGAGTGTGGGTTTCGATTTAATAAGAAGCTTGAGAAGAGCGATGTTGCGCTTGAGACGGTCAGACATACTTCTGACTTGAGGCAGACTTGTTGCTCCCCCTTTATACTTTTCGGAGGTACACATACTGGGTTTCCCCTGGACAAATTTGACCATATAGGGTCGAAGTAGCATCTTCAAAAACTTCTCACAGAAACTTGGAATGGCCAGGTTACATCTTTGCTGCCAAATGTGTGATCTGAGAACGATCCTTAGGATTTTTAAACAATATTTATTTTTGTCGAATAAATTTTGAACAATGTACATCACACTAAACTTACGGTGATGACTACCTTTAGCAAATAATCTAGACACTCGAACATCTGCATCGAGCATCAGATCATCCAATGTGACTAAACTATCAGATTTTAATTCTTGAGGGACACCCTCTACAAAATCTACTTGGGATAAAGTATTGTATAATGGTTGCCATTCACTATAACACCATATGATATGACTTGGAACAGGTGAAATAATATCTTGAATGTTTTAAATAACTCGAATTACAAAGAATGATTTACCACTACCCGTGGGACCACACAATAAACAAGTAAATGGATGCTTCCAACGAGGATCCATCTTTGTTGTTCTACGTGGGTACTACTCCCCTTTTATACGTTTGGGGAGCAGTGGCCACACTCGTTATTTGCTGAATGGAGTTAATGTTCATGTTAAAATGAACAGAGTCAAAGATTATTTCGCATTGATGGCAGATGTCGATACATACAAGATCAACATTCTAGATGTATCCATGTTTGTACGCAAAGAGAGACTCTAATCATTCGTGAGAATGGCTCACGAGAAAGCACTAACATACGCAACTGCAAAATATCCTATCGACCGCGTGGAAACCAAGGAGAATGCACTTCGATCAGATAGTTGTTTGAAGAGAATAGGTTTGGGTGTATTTGCAAGAAACAAATTACCAAGAAGATTACCAGATCACAGACCAATGGCTTTGATAGCCAACTCGGATCCAGACCACAGAAAAGGAGAACATTGGGTGGCTCTCTTTGTGAGTTACCACCACGCAGAGTACTTTTATTCCTATGGAATACCACCACAACACAGACCATTCGAGAATTTCCTGAAGAATTCCAGATATTGGAAGTATAATACAAAACGCCTTCAAGGACCCTTACCATCGTGTGCACAATACTGCCTATTTTACTTGAAACATCGCTGTCGCGGTGTACCGATGGAAACCACATCCAACATGTTTACAACTGATCTAATGGGTTCAGGGTGGTCACCTGTTGCACCCACCCACCTGTCGTGGCAAGGATAAATTGTTGATCGCCTGAGGTAAGTTTTGTTTAATAGCATGCCTGACTATCAAAATAATACACTCATTAATATATGCACATATATATTTCGAACCGGTCTTGATACAATCTTTGTCCGTGGTCCATTTTCGGGAAATGTTTCGTTTGTATTTTAATATGCCTCGTTTCATCGCTTCATTCCACTGGTAAATCGTATACAAATTACACGAGACAGGACATCTTTTGGCCATTCCTATTGTTGTGCCAAAAAGCATACAATTTCTTCACGGACACGGTAATTCGACTTGTGTGAATAGAAGCCCCAAGATATATGGACCGGACAAAAGGGTCAGTGAAATGTCAATATACTGAACGACACACGCGCGTGTCGTTCTGTGTTTATTACACGCCTCCCCGTCTATAAAAAAGACAATTATTAGAAGGACACTCAGCAATTCATGTGACAACTATCAACAAAAAGAACACATTTTATAGTCAACCAAATTTGCGAGGGGAAACAGTGTTACTATTTCGTCCCCTGAGTTCCAATGTGTTCTGTGTGCCTAATGGCACACAGAACACATTGGAACTCAGGGGACGAGTTTTAGCTATCGCTAGCGATTGAAATTGTAATGGCGATGCCCGATTTGTAGAAAATTAAAGTGAAATTTCGCTTTTATTTAAAAATAGTCCGTCAACGATTTCCATTTTCCGCATGATTTAATGTTGCTGTAGATGCGGATTTCATAGAAGAGGCGTGTAATAAAAGTTTTTGTGTCGCGTTAACATAGAACCTATGACATTGATCTTGAGAGACACATACCATGTTATAATTCGGGACACACTATCTTTTGATAACACATATTGTTATAGAGTTTTGTCGAGAAATATTCAGTGGTTAACAAATTATGGCCCGGACAAATTGTTGACGACAGACGTACGGCGGAAGACGGACGGATAACGGTCAAATCATTACCAGGGAAGCACCGTTGACACTTGTCAGGGCTAACAATTTTGTGAAGGATTTAATTATGCAGACCAGATAAGAGCTGTATAGTAATATCAAAGTTTTGCTGTCCCCGGCCTTGACCATAAGGATATGACCTTGGCTCCATATCACAACACACCTTTGAATCATGAGCAATGAGTGTACCAAGTATGAATAGGATCTGTCAATCATACTAAGCTATATGGACCGGACAAAAGTGACAGTGAAATGTTTTTATCTGTCACATATCATAGAGCCACTGACCTTGACCATGAGGGGCATATACCATATTATAACTGGCGACACACTGTATTTTGATAATGCGTAATTGTTATGAAGCTTTGTCAAAAATATTCAGTGGTTAAAAAGTTATGGTCCGGACAAATAACATGTTGACGATAGATAAAGTTTTTCTGCAACCTTAATATAAGGGTTCTGACCTTGATCTTGAGGGGCACATTACCATAAATTATAACCCGGAGTTCCATTGGCAGAAACATTGCCTGTGTTTTCTATGAGTAACTTGGAGAACCAGCCTTGCTTTGGATGCCATTCGATATGGCAATTGCGCGCAATTCCTACGCGCAATTAAGCCTAGATAAGCGCACAGTTCGTGACAGGACTTCTAGTTTTAACTGTACTTGAACAACCAGGGATCAATACTATAAAACGTTTAAAATTGTATTTTCCCGAATTATATTTTCTACAAGTGAATATAAATAACGGAAATTAATCATTGGCATTTTAAAAGATATGGCAATTTGCCAACTGGCAAATAGCCACATCTTTGAAAATGCAAATCGTTCATTTCAGTTAGGTATTTCCATAAAAAGAAAATACAATTGTGAAAACTACAACTGTAAAAGTTTTATAGTATTGGCCACAGGTCTCTCCCTTGCAGGGGACTTTATAATAGAAGGGTTCACGAGAGGACACTTCTCAGACTTTTGAGAACATTGTGATGATTCAAAAACTCTAGAATCAGTGCGACCCATATCGAATCGCATTCGCATCGACTCGAATTTTGAAGCTTCACGTGACCATATTTCACAAGTAAATCATACATGTCACGTGCTGGTGCAAAACACAGGATATCCCGTCCTTTGAGTCTCAAATCCATAGAGGTGAAAAATCGCACGACTCAGCATATCGAGGGGTGCGATTTCTATAGTTTTGGATCCACAAGTTATTTCGTTCTCGTCAAAGACGATATTGACCTGAGGGTCAAATTTAGAAGTACTATGTCAGGGACCAAACATGAGTAATGGTGATAAGCTGTGCATTCTGTCAATCGACATTTTTTAAGTCCAGTCTTGTGCCAAGTTCTTGAAGTTACATTGAATTGAAGTTAAACTTTAAGATTATGTGCATCGCCCTGTTGGTTGTTCGTTAGTTACTGTTGGATGATTTACGGTGATTTACAGTTCACAGAAATTCCCATTCAAGTTCAATGTGCGGACTTATACAGTACGTGGAGAGTGGATTGTAACTAAATCACCCGCAGAGTGGAGTTATCACCCAAGCTATAAATTTCAAATTTTGTACATAACGACAAAAACAGAAGCAATGTTTCAGCCAATGGACCTCCGGGTTTAACCCGGAGGTCCATTGGCTGAAACTTTGCTGGTGCTGGTTATGCTTTGCAACAAATCTGCAATTATTGCTCGGGTGGAATCTCCACTCTGCGGGTGATTTAGTGATAATACATTCTCCACGTACTGTAGGTGAATAAGGTGGTAAAAGTGTCAAGAGAATGAGCATATCTAAATTCGGGGACCTCCCGGAATGCCGACATCTATTGTTCTCCTACAGGGACCAGTAAAGGTGTGATAATCGGATTAAGTAGCTATGTCCTGTATCTATATTTTGGACAAATTATTTCTCATCAAATGAAGACGAGATCAGTTAACAAATAGATATTTTCTTAGAATTTTTTTTAACAAAGAACATATGAACATCCATATTTTTAACGAACAATTTTGGACATTTTTACATTTCATATTTACGATCCTACAAAATGAGACACGGTATCACAATACTGATAAACATGATCTGGCCGCTCTCCAATTTCTCCTTCTCTCTCTCCAGCTCTATACTTCTTTCTTTTTGGGCGGCACCTTGCCCCCATTCCTGAGTTGTAGTATGGATGAATCTGTGTATGATTGCTCGGTTTTGATAAGATCAATAAATTTATAAATATTTGGATGGTGGTGGTACAGTTTGGCGAGCATTGCATGCCACCTCTCTACGTGATTGTTGGGTTTGTTTAAATCAGGAGTGGCCATAGTATCTGACCACACATCGTCTATGTCACTTGGTCGAATCAGAGGGAGAGCTGATGCCCGACGGACAAGTGATGTAACGCTTTCATCACTGCCAAAAAGACTCTGTAGGCCATGTTTTTGTGCGTTAAAGGAAACATTTTATCTCCACCAAAAGCAAGCACCGTGTAAATTTGCTTAAACAGACTTGGACACATGCTGAATGTTCCATCGCAATAAAATGTTTCTGCTTCAGACAGACACCGAAGATTGTCCGCTGTTGAAAATATCAACATTCTGTTGTCTTCACACGGTATCAAAAAATTATCACCAGAAAGTGTCTGTGTGTATTGGTCTGGCAGGTCTATCTCTTGCTGAGTCCTTGGCAGTTTGGGGATTGTTTTGGCACGTGCTCTATACAGCTGAGAATGACAACTGTATATGGTTGGAACACCCTCAACGAGATCATCCACAAAGTTTGTATTTACACTAGTGATGGCTTCTCTAAAAATCTGTGGAATTGGCGTACTGGTATTAGGCTTGACTGATTTGGAATTACAACAAATCACAACAAAGCAGTTGAATAATTTAACACAATAAACAAGAATTTAATGATAACAGATGGTCATTTCTCTGAATGCCAACACTTAGTAATGAAAGGGCAGTGTTTTTATAGAAGAGACTATACCTAATTAACAACCCTTGCTATCGGCATTCAGAGAAAATATTTTAATTTTCAAATTTCTCCATGTCGGCATTCAGAGAGTAAATCCTAAATTCATCTCATACCATTGTGTACTTAAGATTTGGGACACTGCTCCTGTGGGAGAATGGCTGGACGTTTCAGCATATTGACCCAATGTGTTGGCTCTTCTGCGATCTATTCGTGTGTATGCGGGTGATTGGTGTGAGGGCAGTTACTAGGGGGCCCAGTAGTTGAAGTTGCACCTTTTTCTGACTTCTGTGAATCAGGAGCCATGAATAATGGCATTTGATGAGTAGGCATTTCATTGGTAAAGTGATCAACCATCACACCAGTAAAACGTGGTTCGATTCGGAAGGGTTGAGGCGTGCTCATTTTCACACTCGCGTTGATTGAGTGAGGCACGCAATAAGTCTGCTGGTGAGATCGCATGCCTGAGACTCTACGCACTGGTTACCGCATTGGAGGTGCGTGTTGCTTGTACATCTCTGAAACGTCTGCACAATTCATGGTGCAGTACAGTCACCGTGAACTGGTCGTAATCCACACGTGAGCAATGATGTCCACGCATGCGTTTACCAGGTAATAAAAATCATCAACAGCAAAGGTTTAACCCTTTACCCAACGAATCGCCCGCATCCGCTCGCGTAATATGCAAATTCAGCAGCTGAAAAAATATTATTTTTCGAAATATTTAAAAAAAACAATATCATGTGACCCCCTCTTTGGAACGAGCTCGACGAGCTCGTTCCAAAGAGGGGTCACATGACATGGTTTTGTTGACATTTTTTGAAAAAATTTAAAAAATGATATTTAAAATAATAAATTTTGAATCGTCTCCGTTGGGTAAAGGTTTAAATAAATGTTTGATGATTATTTCTATAATTAGTTTTTGGAGTCTGATATTATTGCGTCCGTGGAAATATTGCCCACCCGTGGAATCTGACCAGTCCACGGGGGTCGTACTGCACGGCCAAAGATTCATCTTCAGCATACTAAACGCCCCCTCTTTTTCGTGAGTGCGTCTCTTTTTAGTTCATCTGACTGAAAGTCCGGGGGAGCTTAAGTGATCACTTTTCGCCCGTCGTCCGTAGTCCGTCCGGTGTGAACTTTACATTATCGACTTCCCCTCATAAAACCACAGGCCGAATTAAACCAAATTTGATGTGCATATTCCTTATCATATGTTAATTCAAGTTTGTTCAAATATGTTGCCACACCCACAGGGGGCATCACAAGGGGGCATTACTCTGATAGCACCCATAAATTGTTTTCCAAAATTAAACAAATCTTCTTCTCCGGAACCATCAATTAGAATTCTTCAATATTTGGTATATAACCTCTCCATGGGGGTCAGATTCAAGTTTGTTCAGTTCAAATCGAGTCCCTGGGTTAATAATTGGGCACCCTTTAGGGGCCCAAAGTTTAACTTCGTGCAACTTGAGGAAATTTCTTTAAAAATCTTCGTCTTCAGATCCACCAGTCAGAATCCTTTCATGTTTGGTATACAACACCTTTTGGGGGTCAGATTCAAGTTTATTCAAATCGAGTCCCTGGGTTTATACTTGGGCTCCCTATGGGAGCCTGAATTTTAACTTTGTACAATTTGAGGGTTTTTCTTTAAAAATCTTCTTCTTCAGATTCACAAGTCAGCATCCGTTCATATTTGGTATACAACATCTCGAGGTGGGTCAGTTTCAGGTTGGTTCAAATCGATTACCGGTGTAAATATTTGAGCTCCCTTTGGGAGCCCAAATATCAACTTATTGCAATATGAGCAATTTTAATTTTTTTTACAAAATCTTCTTCTTTAGACCCTGTAGTCAGAATGCTTTCATATTTGGTATAGAATATCTCTAGGAGGGTCAGATTCAAGTTTGTACAAACCTTGTCGCTTGGTTGATGGGAGTCCAAATATTAACTTAGTACAATATAAGGAAATTTCTTTAAAAATCTTCTTCTCCAGAACCATCAATTAGAATCGTCTGATATTTGGTATACAGCATATCTAGATGGGTCAGATTCAAGTTTGTTGAAATCATATCCCTGGGTTGCCTTTTTGGCTCCCCATGGGAGCCCAAATTTTAACTTAGTGCAATATGAGGAAATTTCTTTTAAAATCTTCTTCTTCAGTCAGAATCCTTTCATAGTTGGTGGTCAGATTCCAATTTGTTCAAATTGAGCCCCTGGGTTAGTAATTTGGGCTACCCATGGGAGACTGAATTTTAGCTTAGTGCAATATGAGGAAATTTCTGTTAAAATCTTCTTCTGCAGATCCACCAATCAGAAGAATCCTTTCATATTTGGTATACAACATCTCTAGGTAGGTCAGATTCAAGTTCGTTCATATCGGGGCCCTGGGTTAATATGGTGGTTCCCCATTTGAGCCCAAAGTTTAACTTAGTGCAATGTAAGGACATTTCTTTAAAAAACTTCTTTTTCAGATCCACCGGTCAGAATTCTTTCATATTTGGCATATAACATCTCAAGGGGAATCAGATTAACGTTTGTTCATTTTGAGTCCCTGGCTTAATATTTGGGCTCTCTGTAGGGGAGGTTGAGGTGGCATGGTGGTGGGCATGTTAAATTCAGGTTTGTTCAAATTCATTCCTTAGTGTTCTTCCATAAAATTTGCCTTTCATGACTTCATTCCTCTGTAGTGTTGATGAACCATGCCTAACTGAATGTGACCCCAAATACTTCTTTGAACCACTTTGGCAGGTGAGCGATTAAGGCCCCTTGAGCCTCTTGTTTCTATATGGAAGTGGCGCTGTATCTTATTGACCCCAAACCCACATGATTTCAACTCGTGCTAGCTTAAAAGTACGTATCCTCCATAGATGAAGGCGCGGGTCTTTCTCAGAGAACAAAAAACGTTTCACGCCAATAGTTTCACCCTGGGCACTTTCTGAAGGCTGGAGTACCAGAAAGTGAAGGAATAATTAGAGCAAAATGGCCCAAGGAATATCAGGGAAGGATACTTGAATCAATTTTATGGATTTCAGACATAAATAAAAATAAGGCTACACTTTTCAGGAAAAGAGTGGGGCGTGTCCCTCCCTCCCCCACCCCACCACACCCACTTCTTGGCCACGCAACTGGATTCGGGCTCTAATTGGATTTAGTGAAATCGATAAGTGCCGGTTTATAATTTCGTATCGAATCGCGACTCATTGGCGACCGTGTTTATTTGATAGTAGGATTTGTTGGGGGAACGGTTAAATTTCTTTGGAAAATAATTTCCACTTATTAGAGGGAATGTGGTTCTCATAGTGACATTTTTCTATTTTCAGACACGACATTTCAGATTTATCCCACTAACATCTTGTCATCTCTGTCATCAATACACGTGAATACAATCAGTTATCGGTCGAGTGTAATTTTTGAGTGGCAATTTTGAGAGCTCTCTCCTCGTTTGCACATGATGTCCGGATGTTGCTCACTCTCAAATGTCCATTACACGGCATCTCCAACGGAAATAGCTGCTTCTGATGGAGATATTGTTTTTATGCATTAAATTGAGGGTTTAATATGTAAATGTGTTTTAAGATGTTTGCGCCATCTCAACGTGTTTCAAGATATTTGTGCTAGCAATAGTGTACGTGCATCTCCGTACATCTTAAAGATTGATAATATTTTCGGGTGGTTTTCGTGTATTGACTCCATTCATCTATTCCAAAACTGAAATTTATTTCTTTATTGATGCATTTGTTTCAATTTTCAATAAATTTATCTCACCATTCCTGAACTCTTTTGGTGCGTAGTATCCTGAGAAACAGATTTCCCAGCCCGTAATATTTTGTTCAGGAATGACACCAAAATATTGTTCATTAGACTAAAGTACAGTTAAAACTAGAAGTCCTGTCATGAAATGCGCAAAAATAGCACGTCGATCTGCGCGTTCATCTATGCATTATGACCATAGTAAGTCAATCAAATTCTGTACATATTGCCTGTGCACAAGCAATGTTTCAGCCAATGGACCTCCGGGTAACCCGGAGGTCTGTTGGCAGAAACATTGCTTGTGCTTGCTATGAGTAGCCAGGAGAACCTGGCGTTCTTTGGATGCCATTAGATATGGAAATTGCTCGCAATTACTGCGTGCAGTTAAGCCTAAACAAGTGCACAGTTCGTGACAGGACTTCTAGTTTTAACTGTATTATAGTTTGAGTTCCAATTCTTTCGTTCTCGTGGTGGTAATTTTCTAAGTGGAGATGGACGTGGCAATTCTCAGCAGTCGGAATAGTAGCCAGTGTTGCATGCCGTTCGCTATCGTTTTCATTGTACGACAACGTTTGACTGTGATTTCGACTCAAAATCTCTGTCATTAGTAATAATAAATCTTGGGCCTTTCGCTGATTGGTCGCCCTCCCCTAACGAGGAGGCCTACATTAGTCCAGTACCCCGCCGGCGTATTCCTCACACACACTCAATTCACTGCCATTATCAGGCTCGGAAGTTGAATCCGAATCACCGGTTGTGACTGTTAACACTTAAAATGTATTGCCGTTCACTTCAGTAGGATTTTTTTTGGAGGGGGGGGGGGGGGGGGGCATTGTTTGCTGATTTCTGTATATTTCCTGCATCACAATAAACACAATATGACTGAAATTATTGAAAGCATCCCTTAAAATGATTTAGCAATCCAGTTGGCGCCTTTATGCTTTCGGGAGACGATATAGTTCTCAGATAGAATAGCAACCGTGCATGAAACATTGGAATACGGAGGCGTTTGATTGATATCATTTGGACATGGACACACACAGATAGCTAAAATGTCGACTATCTTAGCCTATCGCGCTCTGCCATACTGTCGACTTTGGTCGTCTGTCGCGTTTTTAATCTTTTCAAGCAACGTTACCGTCAAAACCGGCCAGCGCTATTCGCAAACATCACCATTCAACTTTGATTCTTATTTTCATTTTTTGCGTCAAAAACATAGCTTATGACCCCTCGTTGGAACGAGCTCGTTGACGCAAAAAAATTTAAAAAAATAGTTATTCAAGAATCTTGTTTGTCTTGTGTCGTCTGCTTTTCATGTTAGGGGAAGGGTTAAAGAGATACCGCGTAAGTCGTTTCGATAGTGGCATCTCTTCAGTGGCGTAGATAAAGGGGGGGGGGGGGGGGGGCGGAGGCCTTCCCACCAGAAGTTTTGTCGGAAATTTTTTGGGACCATTTTTAGGCGAATTTATGCCTAATAACATTAAAATGCTGGCTTTGGGGATAAAAAACATGCCTTTTGGGGTAAATTTGGGGTAAAAAAGACCAAATTTCAGTACATTTGCAGTAAACAACAGATTATTTCTGTTTGTTTGGATTTTTGTTGTTGTTACACTGTCGGAAAATTTTCGATCTGTCGGAAAATTTTGGGGTTGCCCCTCCGCCAGCGTAAAGCTATCTACGCCACTGCATCTCTTTGGGAAGAAGATTTCGTTCAGGTAGAAATTTATCGTGCATTTTTGAACGGATTTATTTATATCTTTGTTTTTGTTTTAATTTATTTGACACAAAAACCTTGTCTGAAAACGCATGTATCTAATTACCAGAAGCAGTTACCAAAAACCCAGTAAAATGCAGACACGGTGATTCAGCTAGCTGTGACGGTTTGCTCCTGGGTTGTCTTACGGTCAGAAAGAGTTCAATTGCTCTAATGGCTATTTATGCCTCCGTGCAAAAAGTGATGAATTCTGGCTTCTAAGATGAGGCGCTGCCGAATTACAACTGATTAAAATGTTCAAATGAGAGGAAGAGTCAAGTTAGAATAATGATAACCTGTAAACCCCGGATTCGGTAAGTAATGGCATAGAGACTGCTGCAACTAGTCGGTTGGTTTAGTGGCTCTTGCCACCGGGAAGATAAAGACGGCCATTGTTGTGACTGTCACACTTCAAAGTCGCTGGGTAACTATATTACATAGTACATTGCCGGGGAGGCGTTTGTTTGGTGGGTGGTTGTATCGAATTGGAGCTGGAGCTACTACGCTTTAGACATTGTACTCCAGAGGATTCGACAAACTCCTTGAAAGAAAAATTAGTGTTTGTTCTTCGGATGTTCTGCGTTAGATATGATGATCGTATCGCAATACTATGATATTAGAAATTTCTTTCCATGTTCTATCGGTCGATAGTACCTGAGTTTGAGTGATTTCTTAAATAAAACCTTCAGCAGCGAAGCTGCTGAAGGTTTTATTTCAGAAAACACACAAACTCAAGTTGCTGAAGGTTTTATTTCAGAAATAACACAAACTCATGTACGATCGACCAATAGAACATGAAAAGAAACGTTCTAATTATTTTGTTATGCCGAAAAAAATAGCTTTCATTGTTAAGCGTTAACTGCAACATGCCATCAATCTTGTAACAATGTAGTCGAATCCAGAAACATGCTTTTAGTGACGTCATTTCAAAGGAATGATGTATCTTTAGAAGTTTCCAGATCACCAAATTCGAAAATGAGTTGTTACAGGTGCCGTCACTTTGGAAGTTTCTATATCACCAAATGTCAGTGTTTACAACTGCATCATACTGTTCATGTTTTAATTCATTATTAATGCTGGTGTGATAAGTGGTATAATCGAATATAAATTCTTCTTGAACGACGACAGTTGTCAGAATTAAGTGGAATGAAACAATTTATTTTGAACCTGAGGCGGAGACTTGGTGAGGTCGAGGAACACTAGTAATAGTACTAATACTAAACTTGTGGAAATATAATTGATTGAACTTGAAGTCACATTCAAGATTCACTAAAGTGGTGAACACCACGTGAGTTTTTAATATTTCTGATTGTTTTGAATACATTGTTTGCAGTTAAAATTGAAAACACACTCACTGAAGATGACATATTTGTCGGTAAGTTTGTGTCTATCGGTAAGGAAAAAAGTTAAACAGACACGGCGCCATCGTTTGGTGTTGTGAAATTCCAAACAGTACGTGCGCTGATCAATGGAAGAGGAGCTTACATTTTCTCTGATCTCGTGTCTCCGTGGAAGAACGTTCCGATAGTACCCGTGTTTTGTCCAAAAAACTCCAATACTATGACTTTTAAAAGGTGTCAAATTAACCAATCACGACTGATGTCACAGACGTGAGGCATAATAATGCGGTATAGTCAGCTAGTTAAGCACTATCAACAAAGTCAAAAATTGGTTGCATTCAAAGAAGATTCTAGCCTTCGAGTACACAATATCAATATGTTCAATACATTACACCGCGAGAAAATTTGAAAACAAAATCTTTCAAATTCGTCTTGCGTATCTAAAGAATTGTTTTTGTTGAAGAGGTTGGTTAAATGCATGGGCAGAATACTATCGTAAAAGAAAAGGTCATCAAAGGATTGACTCAGAGGAAATTTCAAAGCTCAAAATCTATCTGGTTGAATAATTTAAATGTTTAACTAGCAGAAAAAATAGCAGGTACTCTTGCCGACTTGATAACGATTCTATGCTATTACTAAAGTTTGTTGTTGGGGTTTGGGGAAACTTTAAACAGCCAAGTCAAGTAACAGTCAAGGTGTGCCAGAATAACTAATGGAATTGTAATATATAATCATATTTAAATATTGTCTGTGCATGGACATGTATCTTGATTATAACACGGTATAATTCATTGCGTGCATTTCATGTACTCGAAAGAAAAGCAAAAGAAAGAGAAAAAGCATACTTGTATATGGTAAAGTTGCGTACTTCTCTGAAGGACTTATGTATTTGTATCTCGGATTCTTTTGGCAGAAAGCAGATTCCAGTTTCTTAGGCGAAACGAGAATTTACGAAAGTCTATTAAGGATATCATAACAAAAAATTATAATCTGCCCGGACAGTTTATTTACTCTACCTTGGCAGTTTGAATAATCTGCCGGGCCGATTAAGTAATCTTTCCTAGCAGATACGTAACTAACGCTACCATGGAGATTAAATAATACACGCATGCAGCTTAACCCATTGCACGCGGAAGGCCTTTTTATAGACCAGGAACATGATACTTCATAATTGCATTATGCATCATGGTCTCTTAGTAAATGTGTTGTGTAGACCAATCAATATTTTCAACGTGCGAACTCAAGGTTGTACGTTGAAAATATAAGTGGTCTACCCCCAAATAATGAATACACACTAAAAAGTAAAGTGTTAAAACTGACACTTTCAAGGTGTTAAACCCATTCTAACTCTTAGGGTTTGATTTTAACACTCAAAGTGCAATGCTTTAAGCACTTAGACATTACAGTCGTCAGACATCCGAAACTTGAATGGATGGCACTTCCCATGTATCTAGCATTGGTGGTTCTTCCAGAATCGTCCATAATTTGATTTGCGCTTGGTGGGTACATAATTAAAAGGACACAACGCAGATGACGCGGATCAGGCTCGAGAGTTCGATCCTGATCCGCATCATCTACGTTGTTTCCTTTAAAGTGTCGCAACATTACACTTGTCAAGTGGTATTATTGTAACACCTGTCAAGTTCTGGGATATCTACACTTGAACAAAGTGCTAGTTCAGCACTTAGTAAGTGTTAAATACAGCACTTCAAGTGTAGTTTTTAACACTTTAGTTTTTAGCGTGTACGGACTCTTCCACTTGCTGCCATTGAACTGGCATGAGAAATACCACCAGGATTCAAAGGGTTAAAATAATGAACCTGGAAATGGACTACTAGGTATCGGGTCGATCACCCCATTGTCATTCGGGCTTGCATGGTGGTTCGTTCAACTCGTTTCATCATCAAGCTGTTCGCCTCCAGGTCAATTCGTCTCTGTGCGATCACTTGGAATGTGAAAGTGAGCTGCTCGTGTATTTTACCCAGCCTGTGCTTTTATAATATTAGAACGTTTCTTTTCATGTTCTATCGGTCGATAGTACCTGCGTTTGTGTGATTTCTGAAATAAAACCTGAAGCAGCGAAGCTGCTGAAGGTTTTATTTCAGAAATCACACAAACTCAGGTACTATCGACCGATAGAACATAAAAAGAAACGTTCTAATTATTTTATTATGCCGAACAAAAAATAACTTTCATTGTTAAATGTTAACTGTAACATTTCATCAATCTTGAAATAACAATGTAGTCGAATCCAAAAACATGACGTCATTTCGAACGAATGACGTCTCTTCGAAAATGACTTGTCACAAGTGCCGTCGCATTGGGGGTTTCTATTTCACCAAATGCCAGTGTTTACAACTGCATCATGCTGTTCGTGTTATAATTCATTGTTAATGCTTGTGTGATAAGTGGTATAAATTAATGGAATATAAATTCATGTTTCTTGGACGACAACAGTTGTTAGAATTAAGTGGAGTGAAACAATTTATTTTGAACTTGAGGCGGAGGCTCAGTGAGGTCGAAGACTACTAAACTTGTGGAAATATAGTTGATTGAAGTCATAACGCATATTCAGGATTCACCGAAGTACTGAACAACACGTGAGTTTTTAATATTTCTGATAATTTTGAATTCATTGTTTGCAGTTAAAATTGAAAACAAACCCACTCGAGATGATATATTTGTTGGTAAGTTTGTGTCTTTCGGTGACGAAAAAAGTTAAACGCACACGGCGCCAGCGTTTGGTGTTGAGAAATTCCAATCAGGACGTGCGTAATCGATGCTGATCAATGGAAGTGGAGCTTACATTTTCTTTGTTCTCTTGTCTCCAGGGAAGAACGTTCCGATAGTACCCGTGTTTTTCCCCAAAACTCCAGTACTATGACTTTTAGAAGGTGTCAAATTAACCAATCACGGCTGATGTTACAAACCTGAGGCATAATAATTATACTTAGATAGGCCTACAAATTATATACTGTCGAAATGACATTGGGGCAAGTGATCTGATTGCGAGTCGACTGTATCCAAATGCACTATATTAAGCTGCCTAAGGGTATTATTTAATCTGCCGGGGTTGATTATAGAAATCTTCTTCCTTGTCCAAAATATATTTCCGAACTGACAGAAACCACAATTCTATTTTGAGTTATTGGAGAGCGGACTTCACCCTCCCGTTTCTAGAGTCCGAGATTCAACCAGTAGAAAGAAGAATTTCAATTCAAACAACAGAAAGTGGAATTCCAGTTTCTTCCAAGAGAATTTTGGATGGCACTACAAGATTCAAGTTGACGATTTCACTTAAAGTGTTTGGCAAATGTGGTTCTCAAATTAGGCCTTTAGATTGGTCCACGTTGGGGGCATCGCACGTTTTCCAAGTCACTCGGTTTTTAGCCCCATTGAAGGAACGTTTCTGCAATACTGACTATCTAAAATGCCCTTTTCTCGTAGCTTCATTGGTGGCTCAACCCTCAGAATATCTAATCTCAGTCATTGACAAATTCCAACAGCTTTTGACTACCACAGACCAGGTGCGTCATCATGCAGACTCTGGGAGAATTCGACGTTGCATTATTGTAAGAATGTTCGCAGTTGTTTTCTGGGCAAATCTTGGCTGCCTATATAGGCAGACAAGATTTGCCCAGAAACAACTTGTAAGTCGCAAGATGTAGCGAAATGTAAAAAATACCCAGCCCCCAAAGGGTTAAATCACTACATGTGAAACTGGACAAAGAAGCACAAAAAATAAACCAAACTTCCCATTAATTTGGGAACATCAGTGTAAATTGGTGACATCGGTTACCACCATGAACTTGGTGGAATTTAATGGCCTGTCAATAAGCGAGTAGCTGCAAATAAACTAAACACCACAGTTTATATACAGGGTAGCGCCTGGGTGGAGGAGAAATTGCAATAGCCCTCCTCCCCCGGTTGGGGAGGGTTAGCCCCCGTCAGGAACTCGGCCAAATTCGTTGGGGAGATAAAATCATGCAAACACCACGAGGATAGAGATAATACTACCGAAGACCTAAACACGTGCTCATTAGGAACAATCCGATGGACATACACTCACTGTGGCTGTGTGGCATGTGCTGAGTTAATAACATTGTGAGAGTTTTATTTCGGGAACATAAGGAACTTTCTACACAATCACTGGCCGACACACATCAAGTCTTTGATGCGGGCTATAATGTAATAAATTCGTGACTTGTGGAACAGTTGCCATGTCAAATCACCATGATACCTGTTTTGATACCCTAGTTCCACAAGCCACAGTTTTTATTATTCATTTTTTCAATTTTCTGTTTTCTTTTTTTTTGCGTTTTTGTGTTTCGCTTTGACTCTCTTAAAGCTTCTAGAGTCACAGATATTGCGACGTTTTCCCAATTAAAACAAACATTCCTCACACCGGTCGAACCGTAGACGACCTGGTGGGTTCGGGAATGCTCTAGATCGGGGATCATAGCCCCTGCGTCGAGGAAAGCCTGGCACCATGCCTGTTTATGTATGGATGAAAAGAGGCATTTTGCGCCTCATTAATTCTTTTACTATCATACAGTTAAAACTAGAAGTCCTGTCATGAACTGTGCGCTTATTTAGGCTTAATTGCGCGAAGGAATTGCGCGCGATTGTCATATCGAATGGCATCCGAAGCACGGCAGGTTCACTTGGTTACTCATAGCAAGCATAGGCAATGTTTCAGCCAATAGACCACCGGGTTACCCGGAGGTCCATTGTCTGAAACATTGCTTGTGCACAGACCATAAGTACAGAATTTGATAGGCTTACTATGGTCATAGCGCGTAGATTAACGCGCAGATCGACATGCTATTTGTGCGCATTTCATGACAGGACTTCTAGTCTTAACTGTACACTGATTTTATTGTGACAGTTAAAAAAAAAATCTGACAAGATATAAAGCCGCTTCAGACGCTTAGATTCTTCGGGGCCTATAACAGTTTGGTCATTTTGTATCGCCTTGCTTGCTTGTTGTTCGATGACCAAGTGACGACGCAGTTTTTTCCCCTCCTTCAATTAAGATGTTTTCCATATGAAAATATACTCGTGTTACGTTCAGCACCTGTTATTTTCTACTAAAATACGATATTCCACATTTCCGGAACATTCCTACCAACATTCGACAATGTACTTTCCATAGTAATACTCAAGAGGGCTTCCGGTCGACCTTCATTGTGATGTATCTCTCGATGTCATGCTCTGTCGAGATTCATAAAATAGGTTTTGAATAACTAACACAAAAGTCGTCATCTTTTAAAATGTAGAATTGATTTTTGTGCCACAAGAAATCAATTTTAATATCGCTAATAACAGTAATCCGCGTAAAAATTACCTCAGCCTATTGATTTCATCCTTTTGTCGCTGCTATGTTAAGTAACGCATGGTATATAAACCTGTCATCTGCTGATTAAATTGTTGTTTTGTGAGTTAATATTCGATATGTGATCCAATAAACTTGACCATGCGTTATTCTGTTAATTGAAACTCCTTGATATATACTGTTTAATCCAAACCTCAAATGCTGGAAATAAAACTGCTTAACAACTAGGAACAAAGTCGGTATCTGTGTGTTCGAGGCAGTGACAACCGTTATTTATTCCCATTTGCTTATTCGACATTCGTTGTCAGCTGATAAAATCGGTTGATAACGAATGTCGAATAAGGAATTGGGAATAAGTAGCGGTTGTCACGTCCGCTCTGTGCTCCGGGACCAAACTACAGATGAACTGATCGATGCGCTAATAGGCTTGGGGGAGGGATCAAACAGTTCCTCAACTATTTACCCAGAAAACTGCAAAGAAATATAAAAATCTGTTTTAAATAACTATCTTCATACTGTGGTATCGGGCGGTCTTCAGTAAACAACTCTAATATTCTTGAAGCGCTTTAGGAAATGATTTGAATCCCTTTAATTTTTGGCGCACTTATACTGGGGAATCCGAACTAGCCTGTTTGGTAGAGACCTGGATCTTCAGTGTAAGTGGCATTCTCAGGTAGGGAAATCATTACATTTGGCGTCGCCGGCTGTTATGTGGTAAAATCACTGCATTTGGCGTCGTTGATGAAAACACTTAGGATATACCTTCGATTTTTCTTTAATTTATATTAGAGCTGTAGGTTAACCGAAACCGAACCGAGATTTTTAGTTTTTTTTTTTAAACCGAAACCGAAACCGTCGACACCCCGTAATCTAAGGTTTTTCGTTTTTTATTAAATACTCTCTTGCTGCAGAAATTCACAGAATGTAGCCATCCCAGAGTAGTGAGAGTACCCAGACACTGCCAATGGCAGTGTCTGGGTACTCTCACTACTCTGGGAAGGCCACATTCTGTGAATTTCCGACATTTCAGTTTAGTTGTGTTTGCAGCTTTCCTCAAGTTGCGTGTAGGTGTCAGACATCGAAAAATGGCCAAGCACAATAAAAATTCTGTATATTTAGGTAATTATTATATTGGCCTTCCTGATTCTTCATGTATTATAGCTTATTTCGGACATTCATTGAGTTTCACTCAATTTCACTGCCATTCAGAAATGACTCCGGATATTAGAATGAGTTTTATTGAATTTTATTTGGCCTCATGAACAAACCGAAAACTGAACCGAACCGAGGTTTTACTCCACCTGAAAAAGCAAAACCGAAACCGAATAAGAAATTAAAAAACCTACAGCTCTAATTTATATTGATATTTCAGTCACAGAATTTCGTGACAAACATCGAAGTTCATCACTTTCTTTTATTTATTTATTTATTTATTGGTGTTTTAAGGTCATATACTTATGCACAATGGCTAATCATGACCGTGACAGTTTTACGGGTGGAGGGAGCCGGAGTACCCGGAGAGAACCACCGAGCAACGACGAGCAGCTGCAGCTCCCCAACATCGTAACTGCGCACTGCAGCACAGGCAGGGTTAGATTAGTTGAAGACATGCGTACCGTCGACGTGCAGTACGCTTTAGTACACGGCGTCACCGTGCTCCCACGGGGTTAAGTGCCTTGCCCAAGGACACAACGTGGGAGTCCGAATTGATCGCTCAGACGGTCACCCATCCAATGATTAACAGGGCTCGACGTTGCTTGACTTCGGTGATCCAACGAAAACCGGTTACCGCAACGCCACCGCGCCCCCATCACTTTCTTTTCAAATGTTTACATTTTTGCAGTTGTTTCACTGGCAAGGTTTCAATGTTTTAATACTTTTTTCTTTTGAAAGTGACGACAGTCGATGAATTTTTTGGGGTGGATTATTATAAATTTTAATTTTGATGTAGAGATGTTTTCTTTTGTTTATATCGGCAACGTCGAGTGTGACAGGTAAGGCGGATTATCGCACTGGAATGTGCTTTCCATGAAGTAAATACATAGACAGAACGCGATGTGTATTTGAATCGGTGGGTGCTTTACACAACGAGTTGGAATAGCGTAGTCATATTTCGTGAGAGCCGTAGGCTCGAGCGAAATGTGATTACGCCATTCCAACGCCCATGGATTAAAAATCATTTAAATAAACAAATTTTAATTCCGATGTTTAAACCCAAAGGTGAAGAGTTTGCTTTTGACTGAAGCTGTACTGATCAAGTGGATCGATAGAAAATCAAAACAACCTTTTCGGAACTAGTGTTTGTTGAAATTCGTATCGCTGTTTACTAATAGTAATAGCCACCAAATGATTAGGCGTGAATGGGCTGGTGCCCATTCACGCCTAACCATTTGGTGGCTATTACTATTAGTAAAAATATAAGTACAAATATGTGCAGATTTGCAAAACAGCTGGGAGAAACGTTTTTAAAAGAAGTTCGAAGCATGTCAAGATCTACGAAGATTTACCGAAATAAAGTTGACCAATTTAGATATAATGGGATCCACAAAACGAGACGGCCACCGGACTGGGTTGATGTTCTGGTTGGAAATGATTGGGTTTTTTAAAAATATTATCTCATTTTTGGCTAATTTTTTTGTGAACCGACTTTATTTTGCTTTGGACGTTTTCATTTTCACACCATGCGGCAGACGGTTGATGATTGTGTAACGAAATTTGGAAACTTTTCGAAGCGTAACTAAACGGTGCGGTAAAAAAGTTCCGGCTTGTATATCACCCGTTGAATACAGAATCATTTAAATCACAGCGGCGATTCCGTTGAATACAAGGATTTAAAGTTTAAAGTAATACACACTGGTACGCCACAGCGAAATAGTAACGCTTGGTTTCATTATTTGCTCTGTACAACAGATATACGGGCATTATTCTTAAATTGCCAATGATATTACATGTATTTCTGGTAAAATCTTTCAACTTTTGAAAGTTTAAAAATATTGTACACTTACATTTCATACTCAGTTATTTCAAAACTGCACTTGTTGCATGCACTCTTTCTGCTAAATATTACATGCACAACAATTTGCAATTTAATTCATGCACAGCAGGATATTATTCAACTTGCCACTGTTTACTTTTTTTCGGGCTGTAAGTGTAGTCGGAGTTATTACATGTGCGGTGATTTGTAATTTAAGTCATATACAGCATACCATTTTTTAACTTGCAATTGTTTATTCAGACTTTTAGCGTTGTCCGAGTTCAACTCACTTTCATATTTTTTGTTTGATTGGCAGTAGAAAACAAAACCTACACAGAAACACACTCTCACAGACACACACCCTTTCGGATGTGTGTCTTTGAGAGGGTGTGTGAGTGGGGTTTTTTGTTTTGTTTTTTTTCTCCCTCCAATCACCCCGCCATTTGTTCCCCCTGAGGGCAGACCAGATGGCCAAAGCTCAGCATCTACTCTCCCTTATAGGTTGATGGATGACCCCCATCATCAAAAACACATATTGGTGGATTTTTTCCTTTTTGTAATCGTTATGGATTGCATGCTGGGCTGCTCTCAAACTAGCGACTGTTTGGGCTTCTTTTTCTTTATTAGCCCACCGAAGGGAGCCAAACTTATCACTTGCCGCCCGTCGTCCGTCGTCGTCCGTCGTCTGTGGTCCATCCGTCCGGCGTCGTGAACATTTTTCAAACGACTTCTCCTCTGAAACCGGTATGGATGTTCATTACCATATGTCAATTCACGTTTGTTCAAATGAAACGGACATGCCCATTTGGGGCTCCATAGGGGGCATAACACCGATAGCACCTTATGTATATTAGAGAAATTACTAAAAAACTTCTTCTCCTGCACAAGAATCATTTGATATTTGGTATACAGCATTATGGGGTGGATCTGATTCAAGTTTGTTCAAATCGGCCCCTGGATTCATATTTGGGCTCACTATAGAAGCCCAAATTCGAACTTAGTGCATTTCAGGCAAATTTCTTAAAAAAATCTTCTTCTCCAGATTCAGCAGGCAGAATCTTTTGATGTTTGGTATACAACATTGTGGGGTGGATCTGATTCAAGTTTGTTCAAATCGGCCCCCTGGGTTCATATTTGGGCACAGTATAGGAACCCGAATTTGAACTTAGTGAATTTCAGGCAATTTTTTTAAAAAATCTTCTTCTCAAGATCCAGCAGGCAGAATCTTTTGATATTGGGTATGCAGCATGCTTGGGGGGGGGGGGGGGGGGGGCGGGATTGCAGTCTGTTCAAGCCAATCCCCTGGGTTCATATTTGGGCTCTCTGTGGGAGCCCGAATGATAACTTAGTTCAAAATGAGGAATTTTCTTTAAAAATCTTCTTCTTCAGATCCAGCAGATGAATGCTTTTGATATTTGGTATGCAGCATCCTTAGGGGGGTAAGATTCAAGTTTGTTCAAGCCATGTCCCTAGGTCCATATTTGGGCTCACTGTGGGAGCTCAAATTGTAACTTAGTTCAAAATGAGGAATTTTCTTTAAAAATCTTCTTCAGATCCAGCAGTCGGAATGTTTTGATATTTGGTGTGCAGCATCCTTTGGGGGGGGGGGGGGGGATCCACGTTTGTTAAAGCCAAGTCCCTGGGTTCATATATGAGCCCGAATTATAACTTAGTTCGATATGAGGAATATTCTTTGAAATCTTCTTTTTTTTAGATCCGCTGGTCAGAATCTTTGGCTATTTGGTATAAGCTTTTCTTAGGAGGAGCAGATGCAACTTGTTGAAATCTTTTCTCTGGGTTGACATTTATTCTACCATGTCAGGTGAGCGCCCTCGGGCCCCCTGGGGCCTCTTGTTCTTTTTCTTTTCTGAAACAACCAACAAACCACGGTTTCATTATTACCATATATATGCCCACGTCTCTAAGCAAACACAAAAGCAGAATTCTTGTAGTTATGCACAATTCCTAGTCATCTGCACCCACTACCCTACTCCTAGTGCGCACACTCAAACCAAATAAGATTATTGGTTCTCGCTTCCGACTCTCGTGAATTCGACGGAAAATAAAGTTATAAAACAAATAAAGTCATTCGGGTCTCAAGGGATTTAAATTCCACGTCGTCCTTCGGCGCGCTGAAACTTTTCGTTCATCATCCTTGTGAAGACAAACGCCAGTTGATTGTTATTGTTTATTAGAATACGGTTATGGCCATGCCCAAATTATACACACGCCAAAAAACTGCACTAAAGTCGTTTTTTTCTATTTAAAAAGGACTTTTTAAATATCTATTTAAACAAGGTGCATAAATCTTCAGACAGCTACCACTGATCAGCTGTTAAAAATAAAGACATTGGAGGAAAACGAAGTCAACAGGCTAATAAAATGTCGAAAAGGACAAGGATACATTGAAGTCAGTGATTTACAAAGAAAGACTGATATATGCCTGGATGGTTGGTCTGACCATTTGACTAAAGAAGGGATAACGCTGGTACTGACCGTCTAAGAAGTAGCAGACAATGAAGCAACCCAGTTCATAAAAAGCGATTCAGTTGAAATGTCAGCATTGAAAGTGGAGCGCGGGCAGTGACCAGTATATACGCCTACGCAATGAAATTCGAGTCTTGCAGACAACAAGAGACACAAATGATCGTTTGCGTGAAAAGAACTATTGGGTCGGCTGTGGATTATTCTAGTTGAAAGTCGGGCGAGTTTGTAAACGAACACAGCGTTTCACAAGAGAAACACGAGGACGAGATTCAGAGAGTCAGCAAACAATAGGAGCAACAGCAGGAATACGCAATGCTGCAAGGGAAGCACGTCGATGAAATTCAGCGACTGCAAGACCAACGGAAGCTCAAATTCGACAAACGGAAAAGAGACTGCTTAAAATATAAGCATTTCTTTCAAAAGCTCTCCAAAATAAATAGTAAGATGACAACAGCCCTTTATGAACAGATTTGGAAATCACACGAGGAGGATAATTCTACAGCTGATAAACTCACAATAACACAAGAGATGACAGGGAAACCAGATGGTAAAATTATAGCTGGTAGTCAGTTCGTCCCCTGAGTTCCAATGTGTTCTGTGTGCCTACTGGCACATAGAACACATTGGAACTCAGAGGACGAGTTGTATGTGAGCACTGATGAACTAGTGACGGTTGACACTGTATTTGGACAACTAGTGACGAAATGTATTTTGTGAATGATTTATTAAATGAAAACAAAAGTTTTTTTGTCATATAATGAATTCTCCACAAAATATGATATCAAAACACCGTTTACTGTCTACCAAGGAGTAATAAACTCAATTCCAAGAGAATGGAAGGTTATAATAAAACAATATAAAAAAACACAAATGATTATAAACAAGAACGTTGAGAAACTTAAATATTGCTCAACGTCTTGCAAAGTCTTTTATCCGACGTTTTTGGAGATGTCAGCAAGTGCACCAACCCATGTCCAAAATAAATGGAATGCCATTTTAGATATTAATCTTCAACCGGAGGACTGGGGATTGATATATAAAAGGTCATTCCAAATTACAGATGATACTTATCTACAAACTTTACAGTATAAAATTTTACAGAGGATCTTATATACAAATCAGAAATTATATAAATGTAAGCTATCGGAAACAGAGCTTTGCACGTTCTGTGGCGAAACAAAAGAGACAGTCGTGCATCTCTTTTTTGACTGTTCCATTTCAAAAACAATTTTACTGAATCTGTCCCAACTTCTGAAGGAGAAATGCAATGTATCATTTCCAGTAACTCCCGAATATGTTATTCTAGGTCAATGCGTTGAAGATAATGAAGTAGACATCTCGGTTGATACGGGCTATCTGTGTGCACTTCTGTACAAAAAATTCATCTATTCCTGTAGATTGAGAAAATGTCGACCGGTGATGAAAAATTATATCAATCAGTTGAAATATTACCGCAGTCTTGAACTGTTGCCCACCTATTCTCACACGGAAAAAAAATCGGTCGCAATGCGAGCAAGATGGACTGCATTGGGTGGCTTAATTCGGGATTGATTCGAGAACCAATTCCGAATTGTGTCATTGTGTTCAGCCCTTCCTACCCGGACCGGAGCTAAGAAATATATAAAAAGTAATTCTCTCCTTCCTATTACATTGCGCTTAATAACAAGCGTAAGAAGAAATGTCACATATAGATATAACTCTCAAACAATATGTAAAAAACTTTTCAGTTCTCCCGACTCCTTTACAGAAAATAAATGACTTTTTAAGTTACACAAAAAGCATTACTTCCTGTGCAAATCATTTTTTCAAGATTAAGCAGTTCAGCCCTGTATATTGTTAACTCTGGATACAAATATTTAAATATCTATGTACACAAGTTTGTATCTGAAATAAAAAAAATATGAAAAACAAAACAAAAAAAAAACTAGTGACGAAATGTCCATGAAAACAGAATTCAAAAGATTTTGTTGTTTGCTTGATGCAACTGCAAAAGACGTTATTCAGCAGCACGAGTGTTACGGCTGAGACGATAACATAAATACCGTGCCAGTAGATGAAAATATCGTAAAATGCGGTCCTGACAAAAGTATTTAGTTTATGTCACCCACAGCCATCAGCGATATAGTTCTGCATCCAGAACGCATTGTGAACATTCAGGACAAGCTGTCTGATATCACAGAGGACGCTCCGAGAGCAAACACAGACAGTCTTTCAGAACCAGTTTCATCCAGGCAGTCCATACAGAAGAATGAATGTAACAGAATAATGATACTGGTGTGTACAGCGATGATAGATATGTGATAGACAAAGAACATGTATTGGCAGGCGAGCCTATCGTGGATGTCCCGAAACTCCAAAACTCCAACTCATAACAACGAGATCAAATCAACTCCTTTCGATTACTTCCAATGGAGCTAATTTGATGGTACTAGCGAGGAAGCTAGTCAACCACGCGCAAAATTGTCTGAAATCTTTCCAAGTAAACACACGGACAGGGCTCATTTTTCTGCTGACAAGAAAAGAAAGGTAAAGCCGAGAAAACGAACGCGCAACGAAAGAAAAGAATATTCATTTAAGGGAGACAGACTGGTGTATGGTTCAATGCAAATCTCAAAGGGACATCTGAATAGAACCAACATGACAAATCAATCTGCAGCTAGACAGATACCTGTTATTGGCAAAACACAATAACACCAACATGTTCCCCAATTCGAAAAACCAGTTGTGAGGACATACAATCGCCTGCTCCTGTGCAAAATATATTCTGTCAGCCTCCACATTCACAGTCTCCCGGCAAGATACACATTGATGAACGTTCGACGTATTCCTGGTTCTCTGATAAGCTATTCAAGCAGTTACCACGTTCGAACTTTGTACAGCCACATGCAAGACATTTTCCAGTTTCAGGAAATCTAAAATCTTCAGTCAACCGAATCCGCCCATGTATACGTATAGGTTTATGAATGGCTCCGTGCATTTGATACCTGCATTATTTCCGACGCCTATAATTAGACAGCAAATTCAACTGGCACCCAGTCCCTTTTCATTATTCCATCTGATAAACGCCCCAGTATGTTATCAAATAGCCACGTCCATGACACATCTGCTGGAAATTTGACCGATGCTCCCCAGTGTACAGTGTAGTGATGCTCCTCAGAGTACAGTGTCGTGAATCAGAGTGTGCATTAGCTGAACAATCTGCCGAGAAAATGAATTGCTACCGCTTTTGTAAAAGGTGTCGTCCACTTTCGCCAACAAAAATTATCAGGTAAAAGTATAGGTGAAAGTGCACTAATCAAGGTACAAGGATTAGTAGATAATTGGACAGTAAATGGACTGACCGATCATACATTGCCAGTAGAATTGAATTCAGTAACCGTTTTGCACTTATAAATTATACATTTGTACATATTCACGCTGGTCAGTGGTTTAAAGAACTCGCTGTGCAATCATGGATTCGCTGTGCATACTACGAGATTCTCTGTGAAAACCTTATATTTCTTGACGAACGCAAACGAAGGCTAAGGAATTTGTACCGAAATGACGCACACAATTAATTTATCTTTGACCAGTAGTGTTCCTATCCCCCAAAGTCCTGTTCCCATTCCCATGAAGATCTGTTCGCAAACAGTATCTGTTACCTTCCATTAACTGGTAGAGTGCTGGAAGCCCATTTTGGGGCTTTATCCTGAAGTGCAGGCACCACAGCTTAAAGGCTTGATATTCTGCGGATGTGTTTCAATTAATTCTTGATGTGATATTATTTAGTCTGGATGGAATTTCAACAAGCAGGTTCCAGGATTGTTCAAACTTGTATACAAAAAACCTGATGATTATAAATATGACAAGAAATGTAGCAAATATATAAAGGAGCTTACAATACACGTAAATAGGCAGACAAATTATAGCAAATCAATTAAGTCTAAATTGACGAGCATATGTAAAAGATTGGACCGTACCGAGAACATCCAATGTAAGTTAAGAACATCACAATCAAATACAAATAGATCACTAAATCACACAAACGTACATATTGGCGGGCGTATATAACAACGCAGCATGCAAACAATTTTTAAGCTGATGAAAAAGAGTACAGTGGATGTAGACGTAGCTTCGGGGCGGGTTTTTCCCAAATATTTGTCAACAAATTCAGATAGTTGGAAATGTTTTCAGGCAAAAATTCCAAGAGTTGGAAATTCGAAGAATTGTTGTAACGGAGTTTTTTCCAAATGTGGTATTACATTTCCATGAAAATTCCAACCGCCAAATCCAGCAGACAGAATTTTGATCGAACAATGCAAGATTTACTGACTATTCAGCGGTAAATATTAACATTAAATATTAACAGAATTAAACATAAATTGAGGGGGTTTCAGCCGTAAGTTTAAAGCTTATATGAGGTTGTCTCAAATCATTATTAAGCAAAGGAGATATGAACAGTTGGCATATCGAACCAGTTTTGGTTCTATACAGAACCAAAACTGGTTCGATATGCCAACTGTTCATATCTCCTTTGTTTCAAAATGTTTGGCGACTGCGTTGATTAAGTTCCAAGTTTACTGCTGAATCTACTTCAGTTCCTGTAATATGCTGTTAAACTTGAATGCTAATCTTGGTAAATTTATTTGCTTTGAAATAAAACTGTTTCATCAGAACTGGTTCCATCTCAGGGACAAGATTAGAACCAGTTTTGGTTCTAAAGAGAACCTATATTTTTTGCAGTGTACAGGCTGAGTTAGTTAGATAACTCATTACTCATACTCTGTAAGCATACTGAATGGTTGGTTGTTGGTCATTGAGTTCACTACTCAGCATAACCTCATATTTGAGTTGATCAATTGATAAATGATCGGTTGAATACAGATTTTTTAAGCATTTTCCATGCATGTGCAATCCTTTAATTGACACAACGCCAAATGAAGGCAGATATGGCCTACTGACAGACTGCAAAACTACACTAAATTGTCATTCTGTGCTGTCTTAAAACCTCAAATTATGTACATAAATATTTCGCTGCAGTCATTTAAACTGCTTGGAAATATTCTCAGAGTGCCCTAAAACCTACCGGTAGAGTCACTCGGGGTAAACATTTTGAAAAATTTCACCCTCACGGGGTGGGACCGAGTGTGCTATGCAACGCAGAAAATTCATTTATCATATTTGGATAATACAGGCGTCAGCATCAGAGGCTTTTGTTTCTTACACTGGCCTGTCAGCTAGGTTATGGTACGTCATGGTAGACCTTGGTAGTCTACAGCCAAATCGACCCCTTCCGGTTTTACCCCGTGTGGTGCCCAGGTAGAATAGGCCCATCAGTTCACTGTGTAGGATATGAAATCCCCGTGGCTCCGGTAACCAGGTTGGTAAGGCTTTGTGTTGCACCACTCTGACTGTCCAGCTCTAGGGATCTGACCCTGCTATATAAGAATGTGCTACATTGGCATACTCTGCTGTATCGGCATATACTTATCCTTATGCTGGGCAAGCTGTGGGATACCATATTCAAAATCCTTTTTTTTTTAAATGTTAACAATTGAAGAAAATGAAACTTCAGAGAGACAGTTTTGGTAGCAAACCTAGTTTTTCTGCATCACAAAGTGTCGGGGGATATCAATCTCAGATCCAGTTACAGCTTTATGCAACTATAAATATAAGCATTACTGAGTATTGCCAAAAAACACACATTATTATGACGGAGGGAAAGAGGGGTGGGCTTATAATGGCTAAATTGATCTCTTTTTATCCTGCTTCTATAGTAATAGTTTCGATACGAAGCCTCAATTCTACTCTGTTGTAGACTGGTCGTCTCGATGAGCGGGCGGAACTGCGCTGGGTCATCTTCAGAACTACTATAGCAAGCCCATACAAGACTAAAACACATTTTAGTCTAGAATGGGGCATACTACCCGCGGCAGCAGGGTCATATACATGTATGAACGAGTAGGTGGCGCGCATTACGAATACAAACAAGTATGTACACTCGGTTACAAGGCACACACTTGGTTTTGTCGTGTCCATATATTTAATTGGAGTCATTCGAATTCCATGAAAGTGGTGCTTATTAAAAATATCGATAATTTATTTAGTTATTTATTGGGATTTAACAACATTTTCGTTTTTACAGCCAGGGTCACCTCATGTTGGACAGTTTTACGGGTAGAAAAACCGGAGTACCCGGTGAAAACCGCCAAGCAACGGCGAGCAATTGTCAGACACCCCAACGTACTAACTCCACATAAGCAGGGTTAGCATTGGTTGAAGACAAGTGCACCATCGACGTGCGGTATCCTTAGTACTGAACGCCACCGTGCCCCCTCGTGGGCAACTGAGATTAAATGACGTCTTGCCCAAGGAGGGATTCGAACCGAGGACCACTCGGCTTGCAGCCTTCATCTCTACCTACTGAGCCACCGTGCTCCCCAAAACGTTCATAAAACCTGTAATGAAAATACATGTATTATACAAAGATAATCACGCAAGTCGGTGAAAATTATTTTGTAAGAAAATATCAGAACCTTATAGGTTTTCCATATTTTGCCTGAAACTTTGACAAATCTATTTCACCCAGGAGATGGGGGGGGGGGGGGGGGGCGGTAAAAACGCGTGAACGTAGGTGGCAATTTTTATTTTGCAGATTTTTTTTACCCACCCACCATATCCTGCATATTTTTTCCATGACATTTTTGGGGACCATCCCCTTCTCATACATTTTATATACAAAACGTCGGCACTCGAACACCAACTCGAAATGCGTAATGCACACCGATTCAATGCATATTTCTATATCTTCAAACATGTTTCCATTTCCTCTATCAGATGCAGTTTTCAAGACTTACCAGATTCACATTAGTTCATAAACACATATTACTGCTCAGCTTGAACCTCGTGTGGGCTCAGGTATAAAAGGTCCACATTTGGTAGCCAGGTTTTTAATGCACATCAGCGATGGCCTGGTTGTTCATATAGACATTTTGCTATATTGATGTAGCAAATTCTAAGGGGTTTGTTTTATCCTCATGTTAAGGTCTCAGTGTGGATGAGCTTGTTAGTTCCTTCCCAGTGGTTGGTGGATTCCTTAGGCCATCCAATGGATGTGGTTATCTGAGTAATCCTACCTTCATCTTGGGAACTAACAAAATTGTGATACAGGCATAATATAGCCATATTTTTTGAAAGCGATGGAAAACGCCAAGCAAACCAGATCAGAAAAACTAAATGTATAGCTTAATATTCTAATACTCTTATAAAATCTGCTTATATTGTACCATGTACATCAATTTCTGCGACTGCGATACTGGGTAAGTTCTCCATAAAAGCGGGTAGCATAACCTTGGGTGAGATTCAGATGGGGGGGGGGGGGGGGGGGGGGGGGAGGGGGGTGAGGGCAGAATATGATTTTATTAGTCAGTTCAACAGCAGAATATATACCGGAGACGTCGAAGACACGCCCTTCCAATACCTTAGAGATGAGTGTGAATGCAGGTATGAATAATACATTCTCCATCTACAATATCAATTGCCAAAGTATTAGCGCTCAGTGGGACTCACTGAATGAACTCATGCTCAACATGCAGGAATCAGGCCAGAGTTTTGATATTATCTGTTTAAATGAAATTTTTCAAGTCCATCGAGCTACGTCGTATACGATAAATGGATATCAATGGCTTCTTAGCAAATGTCGTCCTTCTGGTGGCGACGGTCGAGGTGGAGTCGGCATCCTTATTGAAGAAGGTATTGACTTCAGAATTCGTGACGACTTATCAGTGTTCATTCCCCACGTCTTCGAATCTCTATTCACAGAAATTAGGGTTGATAAAACTGTAAAGGTCATTGGAATCATTTACAGACCGAATACCCCACCAAAGGCGGACATGGATATATTCATGACAAAAATAAACCTAATAACAGATATATTAAATAAGGAAAATAAACTTTCATATACAGTACATGGAGGGTGTATTATCACTAAATCACCCACAGGGTGGAGATTCCACCCAAGCAATAATTGAAAATTTGTTGCAAAGCATAACAAGCACAAGCAAAGGTTCAGCCAATGGACCTCCGGGTTAAACCCGGAGGTCCATTGGCTGAAACATTGCTTGTGTTTTTAGAAGATATGTACACAATTTGAAACTTATAGTTTGGGTGATAACTCCACTCCGCGGGTGATTTAGTTACAATCCACTCTCCACGTACTCTACCATTAGTGATTTTATAAACCCGGAGGTCCATTGGCTGAAACATTGCTTGTGTTTTTAGAAGATATGTACACAATTTGAAACTTATAGTTTGGGTGATAACTCCACTCCGCGGGTGATTTAGTTACAATCCACTCTCCACGTACTCTACCATTAGTGATTTTAACATTGACCTATTGAATATCGAATGTCATAAAAAACGAAGAATTTATAAATTCAGTGTTCAGTCAAGGGTTTCTCGCACTTATAACTAAACCGACCAGAGTAACAAGTTATTCGCGACCATCATTGATCACATTTACTCGAATATTGTCTTATCCACATCATCAACTGGCACAGTCCTGACTGACGTAGCTGATCACTTTGGCGTATTTTATATAGACAAACAAAAATAAAGATGTTCCAACCCCGAAATATCGAAGAATAATTAATCCAGAAAAATTACACAACATTTTCAAATCACTGCTGTCGGAATGTGATTTATCTTCCGTTATGGAGTTGGGCTGTCCAAACGAAGCCTGGATATTTATCAGAGTGCATTCGGCGTGGCTTTTCCCAAGATAAAAATTATCCCGAAAAAACATAAACATGAACATAAGCCATGGATGTCTAAGGGTCTTCTTATTTCGTCAAATAATAAAAGAAAATTTTATCACAAGAAGCTGAGATCTCCCACAGAATGTATATTCAACCGTGCCAAGAAATAATGTAAAGCAATTTATTATAAAAAAGATCCTTGCAGAAAACAAAAATGATATGCGTAAAACTTGGAAAATCCTCAACGAAACTATAAATAAGGTAAGACATGTGTCTAAACCTCCTTCCTTCTTTGTCCAAAATAACAAAGAAATATGTGATCCATCCAAAATTGCAAGGGAATCTAATGTTGTTTTTTTTTAAAAATATAGGAGCTATCACCTGTGAACAATTAAAAACAAGCAATACCTCGACTACGGATTACATGAATGGACAATTCCAGAATAATTTATTTCAAGAACCGACCTCTACGTTTGAAACTATTAACGTTGTAAAATCAATGAAGTCCAAAACAAGCCCTGTCTGCAACAGTATCAGCAGGGATCTTCTGAAACAAACAGTAAATATCATTGCGACCCCCTTGACACACATAATCAATAACTCATTCACATATGACATAGTGCCCGGCAAAATGAAAATTGCTAAAGAGATCCCCATTCATAAATCTGGGGACATACATAAATTCACGAACTACAGACCAATTAGTGTCCTGCCAAAATTTTCCAGTGTTCAAGAAAAACTTATGTCGGTCAGCATCATTAGTTTCCTAGTTAAATTTGAAATCTTATACCAACATAAATATGGATTTAGAAAGAAACATTCCACAGTCCATCCAGTCCCTCAGCTTCTAAAACAAGTCTCTGAGGAAAATAATAAAAACACCAAAGACCTCACATTAGCGAGTTTCCTGGATTTAACAAAGGCACTTGATACTATAAACCACAAAATTTTAATTAAGAAATTAGATTATTATGGGGTGAGGGGAGTCACCAACGACTGGTTCAAAAGTTACTTATCAAATAGAAAACAATTTGTTGTTTATAACGAGAATAACTCTGACCTGGCGCATATAACGTATGGAGTCATACAAGGCTCGATATTAGGCCCCATTTTATTTTCATTATACAATAACGACATTTGTAATTCCACTTCCCTAAAACTCCTTTCATTTGCACACTATACTACTACATATTCATCAGACCCTAACGTGAATAACTTGACAAGTTATATGAATAGGGAATTACGTAAATTATCCAAGTGGTGTTCCACTAATCGTCTAGTTATAAATGCTAACAAAACAAAATATATTGTATTTAACCCGACAATGAAGAAAATAGAAACCTTCGCGAGAAAACGTCTGTATTGAAATGAAAAAATAACAAGAGTGAGTGTTAACAAATTGAAAAATCTGTGAAATTTCTTGGGGTCAACATTGATGATAAGCTATCATATAAAGTCCACATTTCAAAACTATGCTCAAAGATCGTGCGAGCAAATTATGCCCTCGGTAAGGTTAAATCCATTCTTCCACATGATGCCTTGAGAACTTTATTTTGCCCTTGTTCGCAGTCACTTGATCTGTGGAATTCATGTTTGGGTTAACTCAAAAGCCATCAATAAGTTATTCTTACTGCAAAAAAGATCCATACGAAGTAATTAATAATACAAGATTCAATGCCCACACTGACCCTCTCTTTCTTAGGGACCGTATTCTCAAGGTTAGTGATTTATTTACATTTCATGCTGCATTGTTCATCTACGACTGGAAAGTATTGAACATTCCAGCCTCATTTGATGATTACTTTACGTACGTTGACAGTCATACGCATAGAAATACGAGACAGTCTACGTTTGTATACGTAAGTAGAATTAGATCGCGATCATTAGAGATGTTTCCATTGTACTCGTACCCGAAATTGTGGATCGAATCAGATACGGAACTTCGTCAGCTCGATAACAGAAATATGTTCAAAAAAGAGTGGCTTTCAAGCTCTTAGCTTCATATTCTGACTGCGTTAAATGTAGCAATCCTTACTGTCCAGACTTTTCTCTGTAAATTATAAATTCAATGGGCGAGTTCTTTAACATACCCGATCAATGAAACCGCTTGTGGAACTTAGTCAAAAAATAATTGTTGCCAATGTAATGTCCACCGTACCTGAACCTTAAGTTGTGTGTCATTTTTACCTTTGTCTGGTATCTCGTCTGACTTGGCGTCCTTGCCCATATTTATTTTCGTAAATTCGAAGGCGATTAGATAATAAACCATTTCTGTTTGTAAGGAGCTCCTTTTATACTAATCTCTCTATAAAGGCATTGCAAATTAGTGCTAATGACATGTGACCCAACGTTCCGATTTCTCAAATGGGAAAGTCTTTCCAATTTGAGAAATGGGAACACAACAGTGGCCTCCGTCTTGAGTTGCCCCTCATAAACTAGAGCTGGTGCCCATGATTGTCAGAATCCGTCAGCCTATGGTACATAGTGCCGTTCAAATCTTTATTGCAGTCAAAATTAATCACTTCGTTACTCAGCTCTTATTTGCAGATATTAGTCAGATTGACCTAATATTATTTTGGTAGTCTCGTTTAGTTGGTAGGGTAAGCCAGGTGTTTGAAAATACTTCTCTTACCAGTTCACAGTCGCCTACTTTATTTTCTGTTTGCTGTACTTCAGTCTTAAGTTTTGAGGGTTCAAAGGAAAACGTAGCCTGGTCTGAATTGAATTAAATTTAGTGTAGTTCTAGTTTTTAGGGCGATGGCAGGTGGACAGCCAATATGGCTATACCATCTCCCAGCAGCACGAATCAAATGTTTTTGTTTATATCAAACGTATTACTCTGTATTATAGAGCAGTAGGTTTTTAAATTTCTTGCTCGGTTTCGGTTTTGTTTTTTCAGGTGGAGTAAAACCTCGGTTCGGTTCGGTTTTCGGTTTGTTCATGAGGCCAAATAAAATTCAATAAAACTCATTCTTATGTCCGGAGTCATAACTGAATGGCAGTCAAATTGAGTGAAACTCAATGAATGCCCGAAATAAGCTATACTACATGAAGAATCAGGAAGGCCAATATAATAATTACCTAAATATACAGAACTTTTATTGTGCTTGGCCATTTTTCGATGTCTGACACCTACACGCAACTTGAGGAAAGCTGCAAACACAACTAAACTGAAATGTCGGAAATTCACAGAATGTAGCCTTCCTAGAGTAGTGAGAGTACCCAGACACTGCCATTGGCACAGTCTGGGTACTCTCACTACTCTTGGATGGCTACATTCTGTGAATTTCTGCAGCAAGAAAGTATTTAATAAAAAACGAAAAACCTTAGATTACGGGATGTCGACGGTTTCGGTTTCGGTTTTTTAAAAAAAACTAAAAACCTCGGTTCGGTTTCGGTTAACCTACAGCTCTACTGTATTATACAAATGCTGCTGAATAAAGTATATCTATCTATCTATCTATCTATCTATCTATCTATCTATCTATCTATCTATCTAACGAATCTAGTTTGTCGGTGTTTACCTTGCAAATGAAACTCAATTATTCTTTTGCCCACAAACTTTTGATTTTAAATCAAATGCAAATAAGCTTCTCCCAATTTTGCTATTCAGATATGCAGTGATATACATTTCGAACCGTCTAGTCTCTGTAGGTCATGGCATATACAGGCATATGTGAGCAATGTGCCCATAATTAATTTTCTACTGCTAAAACCGCAACCGTGCATATGTTGCAAATATTGGTTGAGTAAAAGGGAACTTGTTTTTGTTCTGGCTCAAGAAGAGCAAACCTTGTCTCTTCGTTTTTGCAAGTCATCTGCAAAGCAGGATAGCTATCAAAAAGACTTTTTTCTTTTTGTTAAATCAGACATTTTTGTTTTTGTTAATTTTTTCAGTTTTTGTCATTTTGAAAAACCAATCCCACCAAGGTATTATGACTCATTATACAGAACTATATATACTACGCTTCATTTTAAAAAAATATTCCACAAAAGACCTCGAATATGAATTAATTATGTTGTGAATGGATATTTTAGTCAACTTTAGGTCATAACCTATGTTTTTGAGACAAAAAAGGAAAACAATTAGTTATTCAAGAATTTTGTTTGCAAGTGTCGTCTGCTTTTCCTGTTAGGTAAAGGGTTAAAGAAAACTACATTGTGCAGGACTTAAGTCTTTGCTCATGCAGAAATGTATGGATATTTATTTAAAAAATGAAAGAATGAGCGCCTGGATTTGTTTTGAAATTTTGTAAAACATTTTGTTGCTAAAGGTGTGTTGAGTGTTTGAAATGGAATGGTCGATTATTGTGTCAGCTGAGAAAGTGCTCCAGTACCTGAACACAAAACGTCCATCATTTTGTACGTACATATTCCGGATCTTCATAGTGCACGTTTTTTTTTGTTTATGTTTATTCAAGGAATACTGAAATTTTTTTACCACAGCTGTTCAAAGGATATATATGTTGCTCAACTATGATTATTTGCATATGTATGCTTAAGATTAGAGTGACATGCACCAGCACAGTGCATCTGATGCATTAACGACTTGTGTGACCGTATTAAGAATAGTCCTGATATCCGTGTAGTTTTGCAAATTGAAAGTTACAGGTTGATAAATGGGGATCAAAAGGATATAATCCATTGAGAACCATTTTATACAGATTTTAATAAATTTGTAACTGTTTGGGGTTTTTCAAAACAATATTTTTATTTGATTCATTTGAAATCGGGTTTGGCGAACAGGCTAAGCCTATCTTAACATCGTACCATTACACAGCAAAGTTACCTTGTATGTCGCTTATGCAGTTGTGCAAAAGTGACAAAATATCAGGTATCAAGACAATATTTCTAAATTGGTGGAAAACTTAATTTCTAATACATATGAAGCACAGTGAATTACAAAGCATTTAATCCAGACAGCCATAACTCCGCCATGACATGTACATTGCCAACATTAAGACAGACAGCGTACATGCCATGATGGCGAAGACTCAGCTACAAATAAAGTATTTGGAATATGGATTACTTCTAATAAATACCAGGGTAACTCACACAGCTGCCGACCGGTTATCTCTTGCTATAGTAAGTTTTCAAACCTTCTGGTTTTGAAAATAATAATAGTAGTAACTGTCAATTTGCAACAACGGGTAGAGGCGTTTTAAGTGTAATTATAAAAATGTAAAAATGTAAATAGACTCCAAAGTCTCTTAACGATTTTAATTATTCAATCAACACCTTCTAGACACTTGTCTTAACCATTTACCTAACACAGTACTTTTTAAAACCAAATTAACTTTTACAATTTCCGATAACAAATTTCACAATGTTTCAATAAAACCATACAAATATGGACCATTAGAACCAGCTCGACGAGCTGGTTCTAATGATATCCATATTTGTATAGTTTTAATGAAACTTGCAAGATATTTTAGGCTGTGGTAGCTTATTCTGTTTAATGTTCTGGATGTTTTTGGCGCTATGTTAGGTAAAGGGTTAAAGATGCCAGTTTCCTTTAAAGTTTAATCATGGTTTTAATACAGAGCACGACAAGGGTAGAGGATGGTGGGGACAGGAAAAAACAAACCTTGGTGAAGTTTATCCTGTATTAAACTCGTTATCTCTCGTTAAATAAAGTAAAAACTCAACCTCAGGTCATTGATTCCAGTCTCCCATACTCTACCCTCATGTTCTGGCTTTGTCTCTAGGGCATCAAAAATCTTTTGCCTGAGTAAAGATTATACTATCTCTTAATGATACTATAATTTTTGTTTACTCTAATGAAAATGAATAATGAATTAAGAAAGTTGTTCAGGCAATGTAACGGTTAAACATCAACATTTACAATACAAGTAGAAAATTAACACCACTGTGTCTAGTGTTCACAATTTTCAGTGTATGCAAAATGTACACCATTTGTAATGATCCTTTTCAAACATGGCATTCTGCTTTTAGTAGTGTGGCAAGAATAACACTTATTTTCATCAGTGGGTATTGGAGGTTATAGCTTTAGATCACCACCTACCTTATACCATTTGACAATATCACAATAAAAATGTGCCTTATTAAACGCATATATCAGTTGTGATTGGATCAACACTGATTTCTTTGCCAAAGATGATTTTAGTGCACTGCAAATTTTATTCTGACATTTGTTGGACACAGAGGCTGGTTGTAGATCACTTTTGGTCACTTAACTGTTATTTCTTTTAAACACCACTTTTTGTTCTACAAGTCGGGGAGGAATATGGTACCAGACGATCTTCAACAGATAACCCTAGTGTCCCTCAAGCGCTTCGGGAAATAATTTGAATCCCTTTGTTTATTTGGAGCACTTATTCTGAGGAATCCGAAGTGTTAACACCGTAACTCAATACTTTTGACTAATCTGCTTTGCGCAGACATGAATCTTCAGTGGAAGTTACATTCTCATGTAGGAAAATTATTACAATACTTGTGTTGGGACTATTAGGAATATCAATGAGTATGAGTTACAATTTGATTGTATGGAATGTCTGAACCGAGTTCATTAAACTTGATCTGAGCCGAGGTTTACCTCGGCTCAGATCGATTTTAGAAAAGGAGAACAGAAATTCCATATCCTAACATGACGAACTTGGGTTTCGTTTGCTCACACAATGTGTAATTTAACCATTTACTCCATATAACAACAAAAACCGACTTGTGCCATTCACAAAAATCGCCAACCAAATTATTTTTTTTCAGTTTTTACCTGAAAAATATTGCATACGACAACTTATTGGGTCGAGCTCGATGAACAATGAGGTGCCACAAGTTATGTTTTCCAGGAAAAAAAAAATAGAAATTTCAGTTACCCAGGATATATTTTTTGCAATGTCGTCTGCTAATGAAATGAAATGAACGACTTCAAAACGGAGAGTAAAATTAATTTTACTTCCTCAATTAACTCACCCAGGTTCCGTTCCACGGATTTCCAGACTTTTCCAAAAATGACATGTCATACACTCTATTCAATTGCGAATATTCTTTAACTTAGTCATCTAACCCATAACTTCTATTACATTTTCCAAATCCACTATAAACATATAACACTATCTGGCTTAGTAGAAATAAATAATCTGAATGTGTGTGAAATACTTTTCTGTCAAATGCAAGGCTTCGTTCTGGAAAATAGCATGAACAAATCCCTAAACCAGTCATTTTTAACGACCCAGCAGCCCCAAAAGCAGAATTTTCCCACTATCCCCGCTTACCTAACCATGGAGTATATCATTTCTTGTTTCTAAAATGTGGAAAAAATTATGTTTCCGTCTCACATTTTAGTTCCATCCTAGTAACAACTCCGTGTAATTTAGTTTAAACAATATTTATTTCAATGCAGAAACAGAAGAAAAAGTACAGACAATAAAACAGGGTACACATTTCGTCTCTGGGTTCCAATGTGTTCTATGTGCCAGTAGGCACATAGAACACATCTGAACTCAGGGGACGATTTGTCATACAGAATATACATGAAAGTGGATCCAGCAGCAAGCATAACGCTTAGGTGGGTTGTTCGGCGAAGAACAGCACACTGTAATTATTAAAATACATGGTGAAATATATATTTTTATATTGAAGTTTTCTGTACTGCCTTTCGTAAGGTTGTAAACTGGGACTGGTGTAAGGTGGTGAAAGTGAGTTTGTTTGTGAAAGGGTGTTTGACTGAAGGGTGAAATGGGGATAGTGGAAGAGAAAAGATATTATCCAGGCTGAATGGGTGAGTTACATAGGCGCGGTTCGGTCCGTTGCTGGTCGTAAAAACACACAGTATATTTTTCACTTTACGCTCGTCTCGTTACACTTATGGTATCTGTGCATTACGGCTGAATCTACCTGTTCCCTCAATGTATGTATGTGCAGATTCAAATATTATTCGATTTATTTCAGGATGGTAGTGGACACTTCTCTAAAAGAGGACGTTAGCATCATGTATGTACATTGAAGGAATATGAAGAGTTGGGCTTCTTATTTCTGAATATATTGGATAGACAAAGAAAAAATGATGGCTAGTTTCACGTTCGCCGCAGCTACAAAGCGGTGAACTGGTCAGATGATTGTTGAATAAATGGTCGTTGAGGTTTTTGCAACCCAGACGTGGTCTACAAAGATGTATTTGAGATTTGCGTGAATTTTGATGATAGAAAAAACTCGGAATAAACATTTTGTCTTTGTTAATAAATGAAATAAATGTATTTGAGATTTGCGTGAATTTTGATGATAGAAAAAACTCGGAATAAACATTTTGTCTTTGTTAATAAATGAAATAAATTGATACAAGGAGTTATTTTCGCATATGCCAGTAGATAAGGTGTTCCACAGCCTAGGAGTTGATGGCAGGAAGGAATTCTGACGGGAGGTTGTTCTACAAAGCGGGACCGACAGGTTCATGTTGTTGCGCAGGTTGTACTCGTGGCATGCAGACGTAGCACGGGGTACTAGCGTATACAAGTAATCGGGCGTAAGGCTATGATACATTTTGAAAAACAGTATTAGTTTATCTTTGTTCCTCCGAGTTTGCAGAGTTTCCTATCCGGTTCTGCATATAGTAGAGCTTTTCTAACACTTCGAGTCGCACCAGTCACTATTCTGGCGGCTTCAATTTGGAATTTTTCCAATTCTAGCGACTCTGATTCAGAACTATTGTCCCAGACAGTGTCAGAATATTCGACCACGTGTCGTGTGCAAGCGAAGTATATCTTTTCAAGTTTTTTTTTTATCCAAGCTGATTTTGTATTTTCTAAGGAGTGATACTCGTTTCCATGCTTTCGTGGTTATTTACGAAATATGATCTGCCCAGAACCCGTGATCATTTAACGTCAGTCCCAAATGTTTGTGACTGTGGACTTGTTTTATGTTTCTACCTGCCATGTTGAGAGTCTCGTCAAGGGTTTTTGGTCGTTTTCGGGAAATTATCAGTGATTCAGTTTTTTGACACTTCAGTATATCACTGGATGGCGTTCTGCTGGTGGAGAAGGAGGTTAACCCTTTACCCAACGTAACGGCCAAATCCGGCCAGCGCTATTCTCAAAAATCGCCAATTAATTTTCAAAATATTTTCATTTTTTGTCTCAAAAACATAGGTTATGACCCCTCGTTGGAACGAGCTCGTCGAGCTCGTTCCAACGAGGGGTCATAACCTATGTTTTTGAGACAAAAAAATGAAAAAAATTAATTATTCAAGAATTTTTTTTGCAAGTGTCGTCTGCTTTTCATGTTAGGTAAAGGGTTAAATATTTTGGTTAGTGGCTTCTCTAAGCTAATAGAACATTCCTTGAGTATTTGTGGGTTGATACTGTCAGGGCTTTAGAGACTTTTTGAGATTGGAGTGCCATTCCTATTTCATCTTCTGTCAAGTGACGGACGATTAGGATCAAACGATCGGTTTGGGAGTCGGGTGGTGGCATCGTTAACGCTGAAGATCGAGGAGAAAATATTCGCTGAAGGCTTCACTTTTTCCGTCTTCGGAAGTGAGAAAATGGCCGGCGTGGAAAAGATTTGGTATATCGGATGTTCTGTTTCCGAAGAGTAGCTGCGAAATTTTCAATCATGTATACGATGGTGTTATGTGAGATTTTTTAGGGACGTTTTAATTTTCTCAGTGAATTTAGTTTTTGCCTCACTAACTGCAGAAGTGGATTCACTTCTCTTGTTCCGATATTTTTCACACGACAAAGGAAAGGGGTATTTTTACGTTTTGCCAGGCGATGAAGACGTTTGCGTTGACGGATAAAGCGTCTAAACTCTGTATGCATCAAAAGGGGCTCATTGGGTCGAGTTTTGATGACTTTGTTAGGAATATATTTACTTGAAAGCTCTACAAGAATGTTTTCCAGTATTTCAATAATGTCGGAAGGCGATTGCCCTACCAGAGCCTCTTTCAAGTTTCTTTTTTTCAATAGCCCCATTAAGGCTATCAAAGTTGGTATCTTCAAATAGCCATAGTCGGCGTTTGGTTGACTTGTGACGTTCTGCGGGGTATTTGAGTTCTGCGATGACTGGACAGTGATAACGGACAATGTCTGCATAGAATGGATCTCCTACATGCTGGGTTACGACTAACTCTGAATTATTGGTTATTATAAGGTCGAGTAAGGAAGTCGAAGTTTCGGTAAAGACTGTTGGTTTCTTAATGACCTGAGATAACCTTTTTTGTTGCAGTATGTTCTGAACTGGGCCGGAGCCGGATATAAGTTGGTCGTCGTTAAAGTCACCGGTGATGACAATATGTTTAATGTTCCAGTCTTGCGCCCTCTCAATTGATGACCCAATCAGGTCCCAGGCATTGTTGTCGGAGTGCGGTGGTCGACAAAATGACGCAAGGAGGAAGTTTTTTTTCATTATTGAATGCTTGTAACCATAAAGATTCCATGTTGTCGCGTTCCATGCCCAGGCGACGTTTAACCCTTTATCCAACGCAGACGATATCAAAATTTATTAATTTAAATATCATTTTTTAATTTTTTTCGAAAAATTTCAACACAACCATATCATGTGACCCCTCATTGGAACGAGCTCGACGAGCTCGTTCCAAAGAGGGGTCACATGATATGGCTTTTGTTGAACTTTTTCGAAAAATAATATTTTTTCAGCTGCTGAATCTGCATATTACGCGGGCGGCTGTGGGCGTTGGGTAAAGGGTTAAAAGAAATGGTATTCCTTAAATAAACTATTATACCCCCCCCCCACCCCCCCCCCCTCCCCCCCCCCCCCCTCTTGTGGAACGGTCTTTCCTGAGTGGTTCGTGGTAGCAGCGTATGTCGGAGCTGTTTTTGTTATTACCGAACTCCGCGTAAGAATGACATTTTAAACAAGAGTCAATTTTTCGAAGCCACTGTTTCCCATAATTCCTCTGGTAATTTACGGAATACCCCTATACATCAGACTCCAACTCTGTGACCAAAACTTCAAAGTCTCTTGTCCAACAAATAGCCTAATGTAATCTTATACCTAATACTAAAAATACATCTCCAATTTACATGGCATTTGTTTCAACATTTGCTCTATGTTTAGAATTTTACTGTAGAGTCGAACTTCGAAATCAACACGATGTTACGTTCAATTCTGACATCACGTATTGTTTAGGCGTGCTGCGGACGATATTTCCGCAGTGAAATACTTGATCATGATTATGTGATAAATGTGGGTTATTCTGTGGTTGAGGGAGATATACAGTCAACGAAAGGTGCAGCTGACTTTCAGTGAATGCCGTCCGCATCTTAGAACAATCTTACATATATATCCCACAACGTTACCCCAACCATCCGCATTTATTTGTGTCAATAAATAGATTCTTTCCTGAAGATATCAGTAACTTTAGCCCTTTACCTAACACGAAAGGCAGACGACACTTGCAAATAAAATTCTTGAATAACTATTTTTTTCAGTTTTTGTTTTCAAAACAAAGCTTATGGCCCCTTGTGAGATCGAGCTCAACGATGGGGCATAAGCTATGTTTTTGAGACGCAAAATATAAAAAAAAAACAATGAAAATTGAATGGTGGTGTTTGTGAGTAGCACTGGTCGGATTTGGCCGTTACGTTGGGTAAAAGGTTGAAGTAGTTGCAACTATTATTCACTCTACTTGACTCTAGCAATTTATTTACACGAACGTAAGCAGAAGACAGATTATAATGCATAATTACTTTAAGGATTGGCACAGAGTATACACATTCATAGGGAAAATAATTTACAAATTCATAATGTCTTCATGCCCACATCGTCACTATTGGTCTCTCCCAAGTACACTTCGTATTCGTAAGATTATGTCCTGAGGTTGTCAGTGGCTTTAAAGTAGTTACAACCAGGGACGTTGCTAAGGGGGTTCTGTTTATCTTCGGGTAGGTAAAAATTTCCAACAAGTTTCATAGCCCTCATCTCCCAGTCAAAGTTTTCCAACTGCATGTTTCAACTGGTGGAGTGCTAAATTATGCTCGGTCGTCAAAGTTTGTTCACATGTCTTTGCCTTGTTACAATTTATGGGAGAGCGTTTGATGGTACTCTACCACAAATTGTAATAAGGTAAATCCACACAGAGTAAACAATGTCAAGTCAAATATAATATGAAGCACATCCATAGAGTATAAAGCTTTTACCCCATTACCCAACACAGACGATATCAAAATTTATTATTTTAAATATCATTTTTTTTTAAATTTCCCAAAAAATTTCAACAAAACCATATCATGTGACCCCTCATTGGAACGAGCTCGACGAGCTCGTTCCAAAGAGGGGTCACATGATATGGTTTTGTTGACATTTTTGAAAAATAATATTTTTTCACCTGCTGAATTTGCATATTATGCGGGCGGATGTGACCGATTGGGTGAAGGGTTAACTTGGATTACCTCACTCCAGAATAAAGCCCACATGGGTTACCAGCACTCAACCAGTTGTGATGCAAAATTCCATTCAACTGAAGCTCATGGTAGTTACAAATTCTAACTACACATCAATAATTGGGGGATGTTTACTACTTTCAATAAATATTTGCAGGACTATCACTGCTTTTCAGTCTAAACACTCCATATTTTTGGCCAAATTCGGGACATGCTTGGACAAATTTCACAAATACTTGTCTAAATTTTTAAAATAATTTTCTTTTCCAGTTTAACTATTGTTAATTTGACGAATGATTGGGGGATATAACTCACACACCCCACACACCCTGTGGCAACGTCTCTGGTTGGAACAGTAATTCACCGCAACAATTTATGTACGTGAATACAAACAAAACATGGGTAATAACGCTTAATTACTGCCAGAATATACACACAGCACACAATTTGATAAGGTGATTGGTTTACAAGTTCACAGCTTCTCCAGGGCCATATCCTCGCTGCTGGTAGCTTCCTGGTGCATGCCGTATTCCTCAATTTTGTTTCCGTGACGTAGGTTTCTTTGCCTGCCGCAAAAGTAGATGATTCTGTTCACGTGCACCTGAAGCTGTCAGGCTTGTATTGGGGTTCTACCGTCGTCCTCTAGGGCCATCTCACGATAACAGTTCAGCTTTAACTTCACTTAACCCTTTACCCAACGCAACGACCAAAACCGGCCAGCGCTATTCTCAAAAATCGCCACTTAATTTTCATTATTTTTTCAATTTTGACTCTAAAACATAGGTTATAACCCCTCGTTGGAACGAGCTCGTCGAGCTCTGTCCAACGAGGGGTCATAACCTATGTATTTGAGACATAAAATGAAGGAGGGGAAACGAACGGATGGTCCTAGATAGGACTAGCTCCACCCACGACAAAACTTTGCAAATTTAGTGCTCTAAAAGCGAACCTGAGGCATTTGTAGCGTGTAGCCATTATATTGGAGACCATCTAAGAACTCTATGTTGTGTGAAAGTTGCATTGGGCCAATGTGATTGGGATTTTTCTTTCGGAGGGGGGGGGGGCACATATATTTTGCCTTCCCCACTTCATTTAGCATGGCTACGTCCCTGATTAGTTCTCTGCTCTCGATGTAGTAACTTAGAACCGCTTGTGAGTACTTGTTTCCACCACCACGGTTTCGCCACCACAGCCTTCGACTTCAAAATGGCAGGTCACTATTCGGGGTGTTTCCGCCAATATAATGTGCAAAATGTGAGCACTTTTGCGCAAATGAGAACAAAGCTATGTAGTGATTTTAGATATATTCAATGTATATCCCAACTTTGATATCGATATTTTATTATTAACCCTTAAAATTCCACTATTAATGTATAGCGCGACTTCCGATTTGTGATCTCAATTTTCACAAGCATGGACAAAGAGATTATTTATTTATATATTTATTTATTGGTGTTTAAGGTCACATATTTCTGCACAATGGCTAACCATGACCGTGACAGTTTTACGGATGGAGGAAGCCGGAGTACTCGGAGAGAACCACCGAACAACGGCGAGCAACTGTCAGCTCCCCAACATACCAACTCCACACAAGCAGGGTTAGCATTGGTTGAAGACAGATGCACCATCGACGTGCAGTAAGCCTTAGTACACAGCGTCACCGTGCCAGGGACAAAGAGATCCGCAAGTAAACTATTAATCTTAAAATAAACGCGAAAGTATACGCTATATAAGATATATAGAATTTATTCCAAAGATGGTGATAATATCTTTATTTTAACCCTTTAGTTTTTATGTTTAATGTCTGACAGAAAATCACATTTGCGGTCTCATTTTCTATCAAGCACAGAGTCACTGATTATTCGGTAACCCTTCCCTGAAATGAGCCAATTAAGTGAATTTGCCTATTGTTATTAGGCGTGAATGACAATTAAAACTCCACCCATAATTTAAGAAAGAAGAAAATTTTGAAGATTTCGAGCTTCACTTGAAATAAATAGCCTATAATTTATCAACAGTCCTCATCTTTTAGCTGGGCTTGAGATCGGCAATTTAATACTTGGCTGATTTAGAGTTTTGTCTACAGTGAAGTTTGCTTCCGTCTGTTTTTTCTTTAAAATTATCAACTCCCCACTTCCTTTATCCGGGCTTAGGACTGGAATTATAAAACTTGACAGATCTGTAGTTTTTTTCTACAGTGAATTTTGCTATTTTTTTTTTAATTTATCCACTTTCCACATCTTTTACCCGGGCTGTGGACTGGCAAGTATAAAACCTGACAGATTAAAAGTTTTTTCAACAGTGGATTTCGCTACTGTTTTTTTTCTCGGGCTCTTTGGACTTTTACAGTGCATTTCGCTACTGTTTTTTCCAAGCATCTTTGGGCCTTTTGGGCGCCTTTCGCTATTGTATTTTTTCTCAACCTCATTGGGCCTTTACGGTGCATTTCGCCACTGTCTTTTTTCTCATCGTCTTTGGACCTTCAAAGCGCATTTCTCTACTGTTTTACCACGCTGCTTTATGGACCTTTTCATCACAAAATATCAGCTGTCATTCAGTTAACATTCCCCGTGAGAACCTTGGGATGTGAAGCAGTGCCTGTTTACCGTGGTAAACAAGCTCTGTTTTACTGGTAAAACAGGACACAGTAACCAATGCAAGGAAGTCCTCTAAACTGGGCAACATGGGTGTAAACGATTGTCTGGACTTTATATTCACGTAGTGGTCACTGTGCAGAAGTGTGTGACCTTAAACACCAATAAATACTAATAATTGCGTTAACCCTTTATTCAACGCACACGCAGTGGCGTAACTCCCATACAACGAAGGTGGGGCGTCTCCTAGAGGCCCCCAACCATTGCACGTTTTTGGGGCGCCAGAAAATTGCAACATTTTGGGAAAAATTATTATTAAGGGTCTCGAAACAGTGTTGTAGTTGAAGCATTGAGCATGGATGATTCAATACAAGATTGCATAAAGAATCGAGGCGATATTCTCTGAAACCAATATCAGGGTTGTGAACGTGGCACATGACAACATGAGGCAGCAGTTCAAATGACGAAACGCGTTTAATTTTAATTAATTTATAAATGTGGATGCATTCTGGGCAAGTTGTTAAATCAAACCGTCCAAGCAGTATCCAAAACCAACCAATGCCAACATGACGACTCCTTCTCGGTTAAGGTCCTGACCAACTAACGAAGGAACGAACACAAAAACGAACTAAAGGCCGAACGAAAATCACCATCAGGAAAATTTTAATTAATGAAGCACCGGGTTGTACCCGGTGCTTCATTAATTAAAGTTTTGACTGCTTCTCCTATGATTAGTGTCTGCAATCTAATATTATTGCGTCCGCGGATATATTGCTCACCCGTTGAAAGTGACAAGTCCACGGCGGCCATACTGTAACCACTAACCATGACTAGAACTTCTTAATCTAGTAAAGGCCTGATGGATATTATACTGAATAGAATGTTTGTACCCAGTCAGCGTGCTAGATATAATGTACTGAATAATTACTATATGTGGCCTATGAGCCCCCAATATTGCTGGTACTACACTATTTGCATTTGTACTTGTATACTGCTAAATAAAAAAAGTCAAATCAAACTGTTGGGAGGTTCAGTAATAATTTATCCAACAGCTCTGTTGTGCTGTTGGCAGGTCCGTAACTACCGAAAAATATTGGGTGTGGTGGGGCGGGGGGGTATCATCATTCTGCCCTACTGTCAGCGCATATTGCCCTCAATGCCCTGCATATATATCACCTTTTCAAGTGCTTTCAACAATACATATCGTATGATACCAGATGCCCTGCAGATCAAGGTACTCCACCCAGGAAGATAAATGAATATAATCTAAACGGAATTGTTGAATTTACAAGGACACCCTTTGCATAGGCAGCAGGGCATATGAACTGAGATGGAAGTTGTACAAGACCATGATATATCAGGCACACAGCGTGGCGTAGGTGTTCAGCTCTATTCTGCTAAGCAGGGCAACATTCTGGTAAATAATTTCTTGGCATGGCTGTGGTTGCGTGGGCCGCGTAACCGGGTAACCAGCCCTACAGCTGCCCTGCGAACAGCAGATCTGAATATTTTTTTTGGTTGCAAAATCCCCCCTCCCCCCCCCCCCCCCCCCCAGGATTTACGTTCCTGGCTGTTGGATTAAATTATTACAGAGCCTCGCTTCTGATGTTTTGCTCTTTATATCGTCTACGCATCCACTACCATTTTTTTCTTCATCTAAAAATGTATGCACACAGGGATGAAATGGTTCTAATAAAAAGCGTTTATCTACGTATCTTTTTAAAAAAAAAAAAAATACTTTGTTCAATTAACCCTTTACCTAACATAGAAAACAGACGACACTTGGAAACAAATTCTTGAATAACTAATTGTTTTTTTATTTTTTGTCTCAAAAACATAGGTTATGACCCCTCGACGAGCTCGTTCCAACGAGGGGTCATAACCAATGTTTTTGAGACAAAAAATGAAAAAATAATGAAAATTAATTAGCGATTTTTTAGAATAGCACTGGCCGGTTTTGGCCGTTACGTTGGGTGGTGGGTTAAATACACTGCGGTATTTATACGCATAAGATTTATTCAACTACGTCAGCACTGACGAACGTTTATTCGAAACAATTCGATTTAATTCAATTCTGTTTATTCACTCATCAACCCGACAAGGGTACATGAGGTACATTTACTTATTATTAGTGCATTCTTTTATGCAGTAACAAACGTAACAGAGTAAAATGTAATTTTACCCAACAGTAATAAAATCAGCATATATAGGGTTATGTATGGCACGTGCCATGGCCGATGTGTAGAGGGAGATGTATTTACCACTGTGTCAAAAACCTGCGGGGGTCCTTCAACTGATGCTAACCCTGCTTGTGTGGAGAAAGTACGATAGGGAGCTTAACAGTTGCTCGAAGTTGCTCATCCGAGTAATTAACCCTTCGAGACTTTTATTATTACCACTCAGTCTATAAGTTACTAGTCGATTAACCCTTTACCTAACGTGAAAAGCAGACGACACTTGCAAAAAAAAATCTTGAATAACTAATTTTTTTCATTTTTTGTCTCAAAAACATAGGTAATGACCCCTCGTTGGAACGAGCTCGACGAGCTCGTTCCAACGAGGGGTCATAACCTATGTTTTTGAGACAAAAAATGAAAAAAATAGTGAAAATTAATTGGCGATTTTTGAGAATAGCGCTGGCCGGTTTTGGCCGTTACGTTGGGTAAAGGGTTAACATGATTTTGGAGGGCCGTTAAAACTCCATAATTTCAGTGACATCATTCGACGAAGCCGGGCCGCGGGCGATAATGGTATAAATAGCCATTAGCGGCCCGCGGCCCGGCTACTTTTAGATTCCATGGTCTAATGAATTACTCCCATTCGGATGACGTCCCTTTGTATTTCTGAACTGAAGTCGAACGCACGATCGAAACAGAAATATCGAACCGACTTTAGTGATTATTTCTTCCAGCAATTCCCTCGTGCGGTTAGCTGTAACAGGGAGTGGTAATAATAATAATAACACGATTGTTGTCAGGCATCATGATTCATTAGCGGCCCTGCAGCAATGATGAGCAGCCTTTTGGCTTATTAACGGCCCTCGACTTCGTCTCGGGCCTTTAATAAACCCCCGAGCTGTTCATCATTGCTGCAGGGCAGCTAATGAACCATAATGCCCTCCAAAATCATGTTATTGTTATATTATCCTGACGTTCAATCTGGTTGAGGACTAGATTATTTTTGGAATTTGTCCTCAGGCACTCTCCAATAATTTGTAATAAAACAAATTTATCTGAACAAAATATTATTTGTGTTTAACTGAATGTGAAATATAAGCAAGGAAAGTGTTGGTTTTTGCTCTAGTATCCTCATTTTCTGAAAGGCCCGATAATGGCTTCTTGTACTCAACCAGTTAAGAAGTCTTGACAGCAGGATTATATTAGTATTTTAGCTGTGATAACATTTGGCTCAACGGTTGTCACTGAGCACTAATCGGGAGAAAATAGGAATTGAGGTTAGAACGTTAAAAAATCGAAAAATAATAACAGAACAAATGACCACAAAGTATTAACGCGCTGTTTGATTTCGTGCGTCATAAAAAGTATCAAAGGGTTAAAATTATCCTGTCGGGTGATCTGTAATAATTCGATACTTTTCCAAAATTTTAATATATTTAATAAACACTAATTACACTAGTATAATTTATATTTTATTTTATCAGAATTTGACATATTTAATAAATTATAACTTATATTACTATCAATACTATGTGTTTTTTTATAGTGTTGATAGTACCATTTATATTTATTAGGCCACACAAAGTAGATCTCCTGTTTCTCGAGCCATTATTTTTAAAATTGCATGCTGGCGAGCGGTTTTTCATTTTATTTTTTTATTTCTGAAATTATTTCTTTGCCATCAAAAGGTCATGTTCTTGGTTTATGTTTTAGGCCTCATAATCTACGGAATAGCCTGGGTGGTGTCTTCGTCCCTTGAGAGCAAGAAGGCTTTGCAATGCTAAAGAATTGCAAAGCCTTCTTACACTCAAGGAACAAATTTATCATTTTTTTTAAACTTGGGTAAAATATCAGACACAAACCATTTAATTTTTTTTTTTTTTTTAAAGTTTACATTAGTTATAAAAAGAGAGCATGCCGCAGCCAAAAGGACCATTCGAGAGGGCCTGAGAAACAGATTTTTATTTTTTTAGGCCTTAACATGTTAAATTCTGACAAAGCTTCCAGTGCCAATGTGGAGAATTGAAAGGTATGACACTGGAAAGTAGTTTTCTTGATCAACCGCTGTAAAATGCGATAAAATTGGGTCTTTCTGTCTTCCGGGCACCCATTGGTTCGGGAGGGGGGGGGGGGTGACAATTGTTACCTATTCCCGCTTCCTTATCGTCATCCGTTATCAACTGATTTCTCGAAATTATCACACTTCTACCGAAACAAACTGACATGACAACCGTTACTTATTCCCACTTCCTTAATCCTTATTCGACATTCCTTATCAACAGATTTTTGTTGATAACGAATGTAGAATAAGGAACTGGGAATAAATAACGTTTGTCAGTTTGTTTGGGGACTTATTCCCGGTTCCTTATTCGTTATCAACCGAAAGTCGATTTCTAGATAAGCCGCTGCATACAGTACGTGGAGAGTGGATTGCAAGTATTGTAAGTAAATCACCCGCGGAGTGGAGTTATCACTCAAGCTATAACTTTCAAATTTTGTATATATCGACAAAAAACACAAGCAATGTTTCAGCCAATGGACCTCCGGGTTTAACCCGGAGGTCCATTGGCTGAAACTTTGCTTGTGCTGGTTACGCTTTGCAACAAATTTGCAATTATTGTCTGGGTGGAATCTCCACTCTGCGAGTGATTTAGTGATAATACACTCTCCACGTACTGTAAATGAGTCGGCTGATTACGAATCTGGGGGGGCGGGGGCGGTGGTTCAGTTGGTAGAGGTGCAGACTGCAAGCCGAGAGGTCCTCGATTCGAATCACACCTGCGGCAACCGCGTTGTGTCCTTGGGCAAGACACTTCACCCCATTGCCCACATGGGGGCACGGTGACGCTGTGTACTAAGGCGTACTGCACGTCGATGGTGCACCTGTCTTCGACCAATGCTAACCCTGTTTGAGTGGAGTTGGTATGTTGGGGAGCTGACAGTTGCTCGCCGTTGCTCGGTGGTTCTCCACCTGTAAAACTGTCACGGTCATGGTAGCCATTGTGCAGAAACATGTGACCTTAAACACCAATAAATAAATAAATAATTACGAATGTCGAATAAAGAACTGGGAATAAAAAAGGGTTGTCACGTCAGTTTGTTTAGGTGTGACAATCGTTACTTATTCCAGGTTCCTTATCTGACATTCGTTATCATCCGATGTCGGTTCATAACGAATGTCGAATAAGGAACTGGAAATAAGTAACGGTTGTCACGTCAGTCTGTGAACGGTAGAAGTGCGATAATTTCGCGACATCAAGGAGATGCCAATTATAGTTTTGTTCGTAAACTTTTGCCACTTAATTAAAACTAGCCTGTCGTGTGACCAGGAATTATTCGATACTTTCCCATAAGAAATTACCGTATTTAATTAAATATAATTTATACCATCAATATTATGTGTTTTTATACTGTTAATAGCATTGTTTATATTTTATTGATATATTAATTTCTGATAAAGCCACAAGCGCCGATGATGGAAATTCTTCAAGTGCTGTGGAATGCGTAACAGTGTCAGTCACACACCTATTATTTCAATCTGCCTTCCGTTGGTGGGGGATTCGATGAGTGTGGGTTGTCTGGCCTTCAATATGTGTAAGGGATTTGGTATGTCGTATGGGGTTTTTTTGGTGGATGGGCAGGGGGGTGGGGGGGGGGGGGTGGTATTTTCTGTAACTGTAGAGAGAATTGTTTCGTTCGCTATGGGCTGTTGTCAATTATGAAGGAGAGATTGATTATAGCTGAAAGGGAATTTGGGAGGTCGGACCTGTCAGGGTTTACGCCAGTTAAGGTAGCTTTTTTCGGGGATGGACAGTGGTTGGAAATTCAAAGAGGAAACGAGGGGATGGAGAACGGACGTTCGATGTGAAGTCAGCTGCAGCAATAAGAACAAACACAACAATTGCAATTTATATTGACAGCATCAACCGAGCAAATGCTACGTTTGATTTTAAGCATTTTGTTGACAATAAAATCACGACTTCAGTTAGTCATTCAGCAACACACTCGGAAACCTTGAGAGTCATAACCTACATTTAATTCTTGATGTGATACATTTAATCGCTGTTAAATTACGAATCGGTGTACATTGGAGAATCTAGACTGCATGGACGAATCCGGGAAATAATTCGCAAAATTTGATATTCACCAAAAGGAACCCTGCGATCACTGCAAGACGGAAAGTAATGAAAATAACTCTGTGCAATAGGGCGTGGAAATAAGCTAAAAGTTAAACTAGAAAAACTATGTCACAGAACTTAACAAATACGCAGTGAAAGAAGACATGTATTCGCTTGCGTACTACACTTTTCATATCGACTTCTCAGAACAGAAGTAAAGGAGTGGTGAGAAACAGAGGTGGCGTCCTTTTAAGGTAAGTGTAAGAAGGATCGTCAAAATTGGGAAAGCTGATTTAGAAAGTGACGGCTGAGCATGGCGGAACTTGGATGGGTTAAGCTGGGCACACACACTTTAAATATGAGGTGACCTGGTGAGGGGTGGGGGTGGGGATAAAGCCTAAACACACTTTTTATTCACTGTTAAAAATGTTAGCATACACACACCTATACACACACCCGAACACACTAGTGAACCCGCACTTACTGCCACCATCGCACACACACAAACATGCACACCCACCCACCCACCCACCCACCCACCCACCCACCCACCCACCAATCCATCCATCCACCCACAGACCCACCCACTACATACACTTTAATTCCCACAGAGATACACAATTTTATGTTGGCAGCTTACTCAAAGTATGCGCCCACTGAGTGCAACAAGGCGTTATCTGCAATGCTAGAAGCATTGCAGATAGCGCCTTGTTGCACTCGAGGGACGTACGGTAGGGTTGATATAGGTATGTGGTAAATACTTATGCAAAATGAATGTCCATCAGACGATAACAGAGGGGACTGCCCTCTCCCCCTCGAATCACTCCTAGCCCCATCTCCGCCCCACACACTCTCACACGCATGCACGTTTCATTTTGTTCTGTCACGTCTCATTTGTACAGGGAGTGAGGTCCTCAAAATGGAATTATATTAATGCGAGTTTAGCCTAGTCTAGCCTCCCCCGCCCCATATTTTTTGCTAATGCCGATAAAGAACACAATTGTTCACAACGTAAATAATACGAACAACTGATATTATACCTTGGATGACTGATGCAAGGGTGGGACAGTCAGTCTTCAAAAGTAATGTATTTGCGTGCAAGGGGTAGGAGGGGACGAGGAATAAGTTTCGTGCAGATGATTAGCAACTAATGCCCCATAATGGATTAAAATGCTGTGAAATGCGTCACAGTGCCAGCCACACAGTTTTGATTTTAATCCACCTTCCGTTGATGATGGGTTGGTTGAGCACTGATACTGTCGGAATTTTATCACCGGGGATCTAATTGCAAATTTCAGAATGTGTCAGTATGCGGTGCGGTACAGTTAACTGCAGGACTAAAGAACCCAGTTTAGCCGCATGAGCTTACTGGTTTATTGGAACAAACGTTTTCATGCACTCTAAAATCAGTTGGATTGAATCAATTGTGCTGAGTGAATATGAACCCAATTGGGTTCATATTCACTCAACCCAGTTGATTTGGCATGATTTTTAACCCAACTGATTTTAGTGTGTAGTTGATAATAGGTGCGGTTGTATTGCCTAGAAAGCCTGATCCCAGAGTGTGATGATGTTAAAGATTGTGACATCTTAAATATCGATAATGAGACAGTTGATCAAAAACTTTGAGAGGAGAGGTGGAAATTTTAGCATGTCTTAGACACGTTGTAATGTGGTGCCAGACCACTCAGAAAATGGACAATGTTGAACCCTTTAGTCTTAGGTTTTCCCAGGTATTGGACATAAAACCGAACGGCCCACAGTTGGATCCCCACAAGAGGGAACTGTGTTTTGCCCTTGGACAAAACACTTAATGCCGACTGCTCACTCGCGGGGGGGGGGGGGGGGGGTTGAGCACGGCGGCGCTGCGTACTAAGGCGTACTGCACGTCGATGGTGCACTTATCTTCTTCAACCAATGCTAACCCTCCTCGTGGGGTGTCAGTACGTTGGGAAGTCTGACAGTTGCTCACCGCTGGTCGGTGGTTCTCCTCGGGTACTCAGGTTTCCTCCGCAACTAAATCTGTTCGACATGAACTGACACTGGCTGTCGAGGTGTCGTTAAACCTCAATAAAAGAATGTGATCGCATCTACCATTTATTGCCGCTGTGACTGCTGGCGTCAACCGCAGCTATTAACTTTCTTCTTGCCCCTATCACAGTTACTCTCGTGGCATTGCCACGACTTTAGAGACAACTGCACCATCCCCGATGAGGCTTCCGCAGTTTGCGACGACTGCACCTAGCATAGATATTGCCACGACTAACTCGCTGATCGCGATAATTAATATTCCAACATAATGTATTTTTTCTTCACCAGGACTGTTCTTTGTACCGCCACTGGTACAGACAGAACCGCCATTATTTCTTGTCCCTTGAATTAAAACCGCTGTAATTTTGTTGCAAAGCGGTGCATTAAGAACCCCGCACAATTTTCCAGTTTCATACTCCTCCTCACACCAAGAGCATGTAGGACAATGCCTTTTTCGATATGGAATCCCGACGTTCCCTAGAAGTTTTTTTTATCAAAGAAAGGCATTTGCTGCTTTAACACATGCTGGTAAAATTACCAAGGTTTTTTTGGGGTGTCTGTCGATCTGACATCTGAATACCCATTTGACATACTTTTAAAAGAACAAAAGAATGTCAGGGGTACGAAAAGATTAACGGGTAGGAGACTGTAAACTTAATTTGTCTCGATTCTGATGGCTGAAGTCGCAAATTGACTATAATTCCAGCAACATTATCAAGGCATGGCTTTGTTGAAGATATGCCTTGATGATGTTATTGAAATATTAGTCAGTCGGAATATCTTAAAAACTCAAGATTTCTTGGAAATATTTAGTGAATGAGTTAACCCTTTACCCAACGTAACCGCCAAAACCGACCAGCGCTATTCACAAAAATCGTTTTTTGTCCTAAAAACATAGGTTTTGACACCTCTTTGGAAAGATCTCGCCAAGCTCGTTCCAATTAGGGGCCATGTTCTATGTTTTTGAGACAAAAAATGAAACAAAAATAGTTATTCAAGAATTTTGTTTGCAAGTGTCGTCTGCTTTTCATGTTAGGTAAAGGGTTTAATATACATGTAGTATTCGTGATGCAACTTTTTTTTTACCACGCACCGCACCGTTACTCCAAATTGGTCATCCATGGGCCCCCGATAGTCCAAATTGGGTACTATCGATTTCCATTTGTATGACCGACTGGGTGCGTGATATGAGTACACGTATCAGATCTAGTCTTTTTAACCATCTACCTAACATGAAAGGCAGACGACATTTGCAAACAAAATGATTGAACAACTTCTTTTTTTAATTTTTTGCTTCAAAAATATAGCGTTTGACCTCTCGTTGCAACTAGCCCAACGGGCTCGTTCCAATGAGGAGCCATAAGCTATGTTTTTGAGACAAGCAATGAAAAAGTAATGAAAATTAAATGGTGATTTTAGAGAGTACCTTGGTCTTTTTTTGCCGTTACGGTGGGTAAAGGGTTAAGAAAGTACGAGATTATTAGCAAGAGAAAATTGATAATGTAGTCCCCAATCCTAGCGAAAATATCCCGACTGGAAAAAATATAACTGGCCCCAAGCACCCCTCCCCCTCCTCCCCCCCCCTCCCTGTTAGCAACGCACGGTCCAAACTCAACAAAACGCTAGTGGATAAGTCATGCCGAACAATTGGGAAACAGCCTTGGGCCTCGTTATTTCTTCAATTCATACGCAGGTGATGATGACAACATTCTCCTTAGGAAGCTGGATGGTGAGTGAGGAAAGAAAGGCTTTCTTTTAATTTTGAGTATCGAGACATAATATAATGTCAGAGAAGATTTTAAAGCAATCGCATATTTTCATGTTGATGATTGGTACAGACGACGCATGTATTTCGCTGGTAGCCGCCTGTCTATCATCGAGTCCACGAATGCTGGTTGCCGCCAACTTGGATAAAAGAGAAAAAGAGAGTATTTTTCGGCTTGTGCTTGAAGTACTCAGCAATAGATATACATTCTGTGTAAGTAGTCGATGGTCGGCGACAGGATCCTTGTATCATTTTCAGGTCGTAACATCCTTGTCCCTCAATTAAATGGCGAGTAACCGCAAAGAAAACTAAGATGAAAAATACTTACACTGAATGAGTCAATATGACATTGAAAACGCCGAACTTTTCTGCACATGCAAACAGCATCAGTTTTATCGGATTTCCTGGTAGCGGGGGAGGAATTCGCTAGAATTGTGCACTTGGTGATACCTTCCTGAAATTTGGCATGATGTAAGGGTAGGCATCAGAGATTTCAAAATCGATCGGCTACAAGTTGGCACCATCCTCTAGCCACCACTAGCAGCGAAATCCAAAATGGCCGCCAAGCGGATCGAAAAAAAGCTATTTTCGCCGATCGCACAACTGAAGCTCCAAACCTAACACCATACATGTGCTGTAATTGATGTGAATGATGGAGTGAAGCCCTTGGAACAAGTTGGGGGGAAGATTAATGGATAATGGGATCAGAATTTCCGTCGATGTGTGCGTCTGTGTGTCTGACTGTCAGTATGATCGTCCGTCCGTAGATAAATTAGTGTTGAATGTTTCTCGGGAATGCAATGGTCAAATGAACATGGTATGAGAGATTCCTGTCAACACATGAACAAGGGTACTCGATAGTATGCAGCAGTGGGGATACTTGGACATTTGATAATCCAATTAAAGTGACAGTCTATTCTCAACTTCCGGCATTTTCGATAGATTTATTTTCTAAGAAAATAAAACTATCAAATTTCTAGAGGAGTTCTGGTTCAATCTCAACACCATAGCGACACGTCTGCCAGCAAGGGCAGTGCTGGAATGAACTCGGGATGCATTAGTTCCCGTTGTTAATTATACAATGTTATCTTGCCAGTATAGAACATTGGCAAAATGGGACTAGAAGGGGTGAGTGTATGTTTGCAGTCATTCGAGGTACAGGAATATTTTTTGACTACAAGTAGTATTCTTCATTTTCGGCCAGTTAAGATGTGGTGTGTTCCAAGTCAGGATTAATGTTGCCGACACTTAATGCCCATCCCTCATGGTATGCTACTTTACCAGGGATATAGAGATATAGCCACCACTGGGAGCCAAAACATGACCTTTGATGTCGATGAGTGGTCGAAATGTTTTAGCGAATAACTTATCGAAATATGATCCGGTATGGCAATTTGATACCTTACGTTAGATTTATTAGATCAACTCAGGTATGGATTCATTGAGACATGAGTGCGCTACAAGATGAAGGATTTCCAAGTTGATTTGCTATGGAGTAGGAACTGACTAGTCACATGTGGCCTATGGCCAGAGAAAGACAAGGATACCATAGATGAACACACGGGTGAACGAAGGTATCAACTGTTGTACAGAGGCAAAATAGTTGGGGATATTGTATCATGCTATGCATGAATTAACACCGTCTTGTGCAGTAAATAACAGACTATTTTCCGAAATCTAAAACTGTATTCCTATACCCCGGACAATGTAGCAAGCCACATGGGATGAACATTTGTTAGCAAAATCAACTCAACTAGAAACATGACATGTGTTAACTGGCCGAAAATGGAAAAAAAAATACCAGAATAGGAGATGACTGGTCCTAACATGACAGTATACTACTCAATATTGTTACAACAGCCACCTTCACACTTACACAAAGGTGTGCACCTTAATCCAGCTTTCAAGCATTTGCAATTGCCCTTGCAGGCCTTGGCACAACTACAGTGGAGCATCAGTGCACATGCAGCACTTGCGTCTCCTAGGTGAGTCCAAAATGGGACCAGAATATTGAGACGTGGATTCCACTCCCATCCGTACTGTGATGGGTCTGGCACACATAAGTGTTTCTGCAGAGCACGATGCCAAATGAAAGATGACACAAGAATTACCCTTTTTACATGTTGATACAGAGCTGCTTTGGTGGGCGGGATGTTTTCCATAGACTTAAGGCCATGTGTGAACATATGCCGTCTCGCATCATTGACACGTGTACTGACACAACTGTTACTGTACATCTGTATGGTGAGTTTTTCGATATGCTGCATATGAGGGGAATCCTCTGAAAAGACTTGCGGATTCTCAGTCAATTCTATCATCATTTCAGTTGATGCGGGAAAATTCATCCATGCATTCCATCCTGTCTTCTTCCCAATGCCGAGCATGCTGGATGTTACATCACAACCTGTGAAGGCGTGGAAGAAAGTCAGGGCCTTACAGTAATCAGGTCCAAGTTGTGAAGCTATCTCATGAATTGGCATATCTTTATATGCCTTTCCAATTCCAAACCCAATCCACAGCTCACTGAGTCCAAGGTCACGGAATGTTGCGAAATGGTGCAAAGACAGAATGACGACATCAGAATCAACCGTGCGAAGAAAAGCTATTTTGTGACCTTGTGAGACTGCATGGTTGAGATGAAGCATCATGCGCGTGTCTGCTTCCTCGTGGTTCGATGGAGATATGTCACATAAGCTAACATCCTTATTGCATAGTACATATTCTCCTGATGTCGTTAACAACTGGTACTCGGATGTTGATGTTAATTTCAGCAGTTCAGCAGACAGGAACTTGAAAAATTCGTCTTTATTCTCACTAACTTTCAAGAATGCCTGCCAATTCTTCCCTTTAGGTAAAGGGACGTTCTCGGACACCCGTATCAACCTAACTGCTGTCTCACCGAGGCGTTTTGCTCGCGTCTGATTCTTCAAACTGCCTTCGGGGTAACAGTCATAGATCGCATCAACCCTTGTGGTGTTCGTGTTAATCAGAGATTCGATGTATGGCAATAATTGCAATCGAGCATATTCTCCAAACAGATCCGCTTTCTGTGGTTTGATTACATGGACTACAGCAGGCATATCCAAGATGACAACTGAAGCTTGTCTAGCTGCTGAATTCTTCCCTTGTGCAGGAATAGCTGGTAAACAATTGAGAATTTGAGATTTTGTCCCACTCCGTAGCTTACCTCTATCGGATAATGCTGGCGGATCACGTGCATTCTCGTGCATGAAAAACTCATCCATGTTTGAATCAGGCCGGGCTTGCAGTGAAACGAACATCTGGGTAACTATTGCGGCAGTTGCTTTACTTGACATGAGTTTGTCTCGGCCTTTGTCCAGGTTGGCTGGGGGTGGGTTAAGGAAGGTATATATATTTGCCTTGGGAATAACATCATTCAGGGGTACGGTGCATTCCACAAGCCTTTCCTTCAAGAAAGTGGAATATAAATGCTTGCCCCTTTCGGGTAATGACCGTAAACTCTTACTAACTTCGGGGTCCATATATTCACCAGTATCTAATGTCACCAGCTGACCACTAGTTTCATCATAAGGGTTGATAATGAGTCCCTGATTCACCAGATCGAGGAGAGATTTCAATTGATTCAGAAATTTTTTCTGCTCTGATACCGAACTTTCCGGGTGTTCCGTGTTATCTGATGATGTTGTGTGGAAACTTGCATATTCATACTCATCTATAACACGCAGAACTTCTGACCTTGAAAGCTCAATAACGACTTTCTCTTCAGCCTGGCCATAGAGACCTTTTGGACCACTGTCTTCTTTGAGTAGTTGGATACTATGTTCTTGGCTCTGATCTAAACCCATCATACTGAACTTCCTCTCACTACGCTGGACCACAAAATGGCCTTCCATGAATTTGTTGTGGATTGAAGGATGCCGCCTGGGTAGCTGAGACATGTCTCTCAGAAATACGGGGACCCACCGACAATAATTTGTATGTCCTAGGGCAAAAAAGTAACTGCACAACTCATCGATAGAACACAGTGTACCAGGCCAGTTACCGATTCGTTGGTTCCGAACGAATTGACAGCTTGTCAAGAGAAAGTTCCGAACGATTTCACCCCAATAGCGCGCAGTTGGAGATTGTGAAAGAATCCTCTGTTCCCACATTTCAAATGACTCATGGGGCCCAGTCTGCTGACAGTAAATCTCATAAGCATTCTTTCTGAGGATCTCAAGCCAAGCTAGAGTGAGAAGATATGCCTGTCGCGTCCTCTTGACATGTTTCCCACCAAGTAGGGATGATGCTACACCGGGTGTGAATATCTTTGCGAGGTGAAACATTCGCTCCCAACCAGAACCACCCATAAGCTTACCACCAGCTTCTTGGGTGCACATTTCAAGATGCAGGAATCCAATCATACACACCATTCGATCCTCACCTATCTCCTCTGGGAACAGCCATTGACATTTTTTCTGCCTGGCATACAACGGACAGTCACCTTCAATGACAGGTATCTGGCCGGGGTTTACGAAAGCAGTAGCTTCCCTGACCACATACATAGCATGCTTCTGCATACTGAGTGAGTCCGCTTTCTGCTCACTGAAAACAGGGAATACCCCAATAACTGCACGAGGTTTGACATTGTCTTGATCTTCATGTTTTGAAAAGAAGCCTGAAAAGGTCACAGGGACTTCATCAAGCTGCCAGCTGCCATCAACCTTCCCTTTATTGCTGATCTGTGACACATGAGACAACCAGTCATTCTCTCCCACGTTCAAATCTGCATATTCATTGGGCCGTACATTACATTCATCTGGAGATTCAAGCCTGATGTCCCCACCAAAGTCTTCAACGAAAGGAACAAATGCATAGTCGTCTGGGAGTTCAATTTGTGTGTCTTCTGGAACATCTAAACTCAGTGGTGGGGGATCAGTACCCACATTGTCCCTGCTCAGTTGACCAATGAGTGTGATGGACGTACCATGCATATCAGATCTACCAGATACATCAATGTTATCAGTGGTTCCTATCGAGAAAACATTACGTTTGCAGTTAGCTGGGACTACAACACCTTCGTTCTTGAACCGCAGTGAAACAGCTCTCGCGAAACTCCTGCGAACATCCATTACGCGATCATAAGAGACAGAGAGTCCCATTTGATGAAAATCTCTGATAAGATTTTTCATACGATCATGGGCATGCAACTTCAAACCCACATAAAGAGGCATTGGAGTTTCTCTGTCACGTCTCTGGTGAACATTTTGTGCATGTTCGGAGCGTTTCGCTGAATTGCTGATCAACATCTGTGAAATAGTACAAGCCACTCGAGTCTTGGCATTAACAGTCTCATCATCGCCTAAGTTCTGTATACTACATGTGCCCTCAAGTAGAACTCTAAGAAGAGTCAGGAGTGAGTTGGGTACAGGCTCGCTCAAGCAATAAGATGAAAATGATCCCGTGAAAGGAGCTTGAGATATGAGTATGTGTTTACGCAGAAGAAGACCCACATCAACTATCTTTTTTGCCTCTTCCTCAGACACTATACGAGTTAAAGATTCGGACAACAAGGAGCCAACTCGAAACCTACTTGAAATAAACACATCTCTACCCTGTGTGAAGGCGTCCCAGCCATCGCCCAATTTCTGCAACAAATGTTCTTTGAATCGAGTGGAATGTATTTCTTCACTAAGCCAATCAGAACCGACTTGCTTCAACCTCCGACTGTACAGATTCTTGAGATCGACAAGCTTCATCGCGGAATCGTTGTGTTCAACAAATGTTATGAGCTCTGCCATAACGAGAGGGTCATAGGGCAGGCCTGACGCGGAATGTTCGGCGTTCTTCGACTTTTTAGATTTAGCCGCTCGTGCTTCATTGGCAAGCTTACAATAACAGGTTTTGTGATAGTAAAGATCACTAGCAGCGGAATCAAATGCTGCATTGACCCGAGAAAAAACAACCCAGTTCTCGGCTTCCTTTGCCATAATTTTGAGTTTATTGTTATCAGACATTGATCTGCAAATAGGCTCACTGCTGTCACCTTCGCGTTTGTGACAATAAACACACTGGGGCAGTTTCCTGTCACAGCCAGATTCAAAACTTGTCCGTGTTCTTTTAGGACTCAGCGTGGAGCAGGATGCCACTGCCTCATTTCGCTCTCGCTTGTGTAGCACGCGCTGTACGATGTGAGTCCGAATACTGTCACGGCATGTCTTATGATATATTGCCTTATTCGTCAACAGTGACATCGACATACACTCATCACTCTCTCTCATCAAACAATCAATGGTCAAATTATATGGAAGCTCAACGCCATTATCTAGGAAGCGCGTTATGTCTTCCTCAATAGCTTTATAGGCGTCATGAAAACGAGATTCTCTATACGGACGCATCAATTTCTTGGAACTGTCTTGCTGGCAAAAGCAACAACGTTCCCAGTCAGTACTAGTCCGTACACGAAGAGGATTCTCACTCATTCTGTGAATGATTTTTGTGAACAATCGCGTTCTCGAATTAATTTCGACAGACAAATCAGAATTGCTTGCGGAATTACGCCAAACAAGAGATTGTATGGCAAAGAGACTGCTTCATAAAGAGCGTTGTTTCTCCGGGATCAGCGTCATTCAGGTTTGCCTGAATGACGCTGATCCGGGAGAAACAACGCTCTTTTCAAGTTCCAAGAAATTGATGCGTCCGTATAGAGAATCTCGTTTTATTCTACATCATCTCCCACGTCTGTTTCCAACACGTGCGTGGATCAGAGTTCACTTTCGCGCCCTTACAATCGGATGTATAGTCGGTAGACCGTCGAAAAGGAGGTTCCCTTCAGCCGCTGGCGGCCATTTTGGATTGTGCCGCTACTGGTCGCCACCGGTCGGTGTCAACTTGTAGCCGATCGTTTTTGAGAACCTCATAGCCTACACTAACAGTGTGCCAAATTTCAAGAAGGTATCACCAAGTGCACAATTCACCTGTATGTGACGAATTCCTCCCCCGCTATGGTCTAAGGGAGACAATAAAGGTTCTTTATGTTGATCAGACATTGTTCGGAACCGCGTTTTTGGGACTTGGATTGTTTGATGGCTGGAACCGATTTAACCTCTTGTCCAGCACGACTAAGAGGCGACACTTAGACTTGAAAAAATGTTCACGAAAAACCAAAAATTCATCTTTTACCTAGAAAATATGGCTTATGATACCTATGTGGGGAAATATTCTTAAAAACAATAAATTGAATCAATTTACATATACGTGTAATTCACGTGTTGGTCGAAACATTGAACAGCATGGATTATGACATGGACAAACAGCTGAGTGATAAAGTCTGAACATAATGGATAATTCCCAACATACTCCCCCGGCATAAAAAGGGGCAAAAATTTAATTTTCAATAGTTTACACGTTAAACACAGAAAGGGTGGTTAACCATTAAGGTTATCATCAGTACCACAGAGCCAATTCTGCATTTTCTGCTCGGCCTTGATAGCTGCTTTCCTACGAGGTCGGTGAGGCGGGGAACACTCTCGTGGGATTTTACTTGGGTCACTGTCAACACTATCAGTAGAATAGTTAGATTTGGTAGTAATGGGTAACTGACTATAGATTTCAAGATGATAGAGTCGCGAAATAGGTGTGTTGTAGTGTTTAGCGTAACTGAACGTATGTAACCGTCTTTACCGCGATGTATATCGCACACTGCACCAAGACACCAGAGTCATCGTGAACTGTCATCCTCTATCTGAACAACTGAGCCTATTCTGATAAACTGTCGATTGTCGCCTTCAACCCTTTACCTAACATGAAAAGCAGACGACACTTGCAAAAATAATTCTTGAACGACTATTTTTTTCGTTTTTTGTCTCAAAAACATAGGTTATGACCCTTCATTGGAACGAGCTCGACGAGCTCGTTCCAATGAGGGGTCATAACCTATGTTTTTGAGACAAAAAATGAAAAAATAATGAAAATTAACTTGCGATTTTTGTTTTTGAGAATAGCGCTGGCCGGTTTTGGCCGTTACGTTGGGTAAAGGGTTAAAGCGGTGATATTCTCGAAGACTTGTAAGATACTGATGTGTTCACCTTTTTCGAAATTTTTTAAAGAAGGCAGCTCTAATTTGAGCACGTTTGCTCAAATCATCTTTACAAGTGATAATGCAGGGTCATCAAGTTCTCAATCAAACACATGAGGGAGTGGTAAAGTTGTTATACGGCAATGAATTAACTGTGATGGTGTCAACGCCTCGCCATCAACAATGTCCAGGCCCGTCGGAACGAAATTTATATTGGGGGGGGGGCTGATATTGCTAATTTGGGTGAACTGGCTGATACTAAATGGGTACGGGGTATCCAGATGCCGAAGGCATCTGGCGCGAGTGCTGAAAGCATGAGCTTTTTGAGGGGTGGGGGAGGGGATGGGGGGGGGGGGGGGTTACTCCCCCAGAATTTTTTTTGAAAAGGGCAATCAAAGGAAGCATTCTGGTAGCTTTTGAAGCAAAAACCTCTTGATTTTTTTAAATGGCAAAAGTTGTTTTTTTTAACAAAATGTTTCAAAAATCCCAATAGAACCCCATAACATTTGGGGACGGTTCTCACACCGGGCTCACCTGCAGGCCGTGGCCGTCTTCCGTCATGCTAAAAACAGTCAGGCCTTATGGTGGATTCTTTAGTTTTATCATTACGCCAATGGTTGTCGTGGTCTTCTAAGCTGCCAAAGGAATTGCTCAAAACGTTTGCACATCAACATATGCAGGTGCATGTTATACATTCAGTGATAATTCTAATCCAGGGGTGTAGTAAGCTAATTTGATTGGTGGGGGGGGGGGGGGGGGGGGGGGCTAGCAACTATATTCCCATGACGCGACGCGTCATCCGAGCGGCGAGTGGGGGTGAACACGAGAGGGGTATCCTCCGTCTCGTTGGTGGGGGGGGGGGGGGGGTCCGGGGCCTCCCCCGGGAAAATTTTTGAATTTAAGATGTAAAAACATGCATTCTGGTTGATTCTGAGCAAATAAATCGTATATTCCTATGACGCGAAGCGTCATCAGAACCGCGAAGAGGCGAGTGGGGGTGAGCACGAGAGGGGGTACCTCCCCGTCTCGTTGGTGGAGGTCCGGGGGAAATTTTTTAAATTTAAGATGTACAAATATGCATTCTGAGTGATTCTGAGCAAATACATCGTCAATAAGGAAATACGTCAGCTCTCTGATCAATTCAGCGTGATTTCCGAGCAGAATTACAGGAATAGGGAACATGCAATGAATTACAGTGTGGTTAGTTGGGGTTTAACATCGCTTTCCACAATTAGGCGCAAACACAACTGTCAGTTTTATTGGTGGAAGAAAGCCCACGTGGAACCCACTCAATCCAGTAATCATTAACAGCAATGTCGGAATATGGTAACCAGTGGGCATCCCATGTGGAGAAACCACCAACCCAGCCCAGTAAAGCCTACTTTTGACAAATTTGTGGGGGTGGGGGAATATCTCCCTTACCCACCCCATCCCCATCTCCCCCCCCCCCCCCTCACCCCGGTTCCTACGCCACTGTTCTAATCTGAGTTCAATAATGTAATGTCCAGTTTTATTCAGATTACATCGGTTGCTCCCATCATGGATAAACTAACGACGAAATATGAGCAAATTATTGGGGGGGGGCTGCAGCCCCCCCCCCCCCCCCCCCCCAGCCCCCCTGGTTCCGACGGGCCTGATGTCCTCTGAAATATAGGTCAATGGGCGGTTGTTAACTGTCGATTCAGTCTCTACAATAATTGTACGTACCTCTTCGAATGTTACAGTTGATTGATGAATGATTTTTTCAGAGTCGTTTTTTGTTATGCCGATTAAACGCTCATAAAATCCACCCTGCCAAGGTGCTCTTTTGGTGATGAATTGCCACTCCAAACCATGTTTGGTCAGTTTGTTATGCATATCAACAGATTTAAAAGGATCACGAATTTGTGTATTTGCACTCAATAATGTACTTGCATTGTCAGAAATTAGTTTCCTGGGTAGGGAACGCCTACCTGAGAATCGTCTTAATACTGCAATAAATGAGTCAGTTCATGGGTCTCTTACCAATTCCAAGTGGACAGCTCTAGTTGCTGCACAAGTGAATAAACAGATATAGCACTTTGTGGCAGAATGATCTTCAGATCTAACTAGAAATGGGCCACAAAAGTCAAGTCCTGTATAATAAAATGCTGGCGCGTCAGACACACGACTCAGAGGTAATGGTGGTGGGTCTGGTAACTGATATGATCAACAAGTTAATTTTCGTCAAGTGACACACATTCTTAACAAGGATTTTGTTAACTGACGAACTCGCGGTTTCCAGTAAGCCTGTCGAATGGAAGTTATCGTGGTGTTGACACCAGAGTGTTCAACATGTTTGTGTACATGAAGAGCAATTAATTTTGAAAGTGTATGTTTCGTTGGTAAAGGTATGGGAAACTTCGTGCTATCCTGCAAAGGAGCATTGTGTAATCGTCCGCGACACCGAATGACTTGTTCTTCGTCAAGAAAGAGCAATAACGGCTTGATGATTGGTATTTGTTTTGTTGATTCACCTTAGAACACTTTTTTGGATATCAGAATAAATAGAAGATTGTGTGTTAACACTCCACCATGTCTTTGCTTGTTTAATTTCTGAGAGTTGAAGAGGACCACTCCTCTTCTTAGTCTTTTTCAAGTTGACCACAAAGCGTAGTACCCATGCTGTGACACGTTAGAGTTTGTCCAAAGTAGAATACTTTTCAACGTCAATCACATTTCGACATTCTTCGGAGAAGGTTTGAAGTACTTCTGAAGAACCTTGATCACTTAATATTTCACTGTCACAAGTGTGTGAAACAAAAGTTGTTACTGTCGGTCGGTTGGCAAAATTTACCAGCCAATCAGGACCGTGGAACCATAACTTACTTATAACACAATGTATCTGCCGATAAGCCACGGGTGATAAAAATCAGCTGGATTTGAATCTGTTGGGCAGTAATGCCATTGAGATGAGTTTGTCAATTTTGTAATTTCCTTCACACGGTTTTTCACAAAAACAGGTAACTTATTGTGTGAGTTTATCCAGCTTAAAACAATTCTACTATCAGTCCAGAATGTAGCTTTTAAGTTTGGCAATAAAGATGAGAAGGTTTTCTGAACATGCTGTGCTAGTCGCGCAGCAACTGTGGCTGCCATAAATTCTTACTGAGGTTTTGTCAAACATTTTGTCGGTGCAACACGTGATTTCGCGATCACAAGGGATGAATCATGAGAATTTTTCAAATAACAAACAGCTCCATAAGCTTTTGCACTCGCGTCGGAGAATACATGTAATTCTGTAAAGTCATTTTCCAATGAGTTGAAGTAACGACGTGGTATAGAAATACGCATCGCCCGTTGAATGTTTGTAGAAACTGATTTCCACCGTTCACAATATTTTTCAGGTAATGGTGTGTCCCAGTCTAGTTGTTCTCGCCAACGATCTTTCATGATAATTCGTGAGCATATTGTAACTGGTGAAAGAATCCCGAGTGGATCAATCACTTTGGCAGCACATTGCAAAACAAGTCGGTTTGTAATTACTGTTTGTTTTTCTGAAAGTTTATTTTTTGATGAAAATGCAAGTGAATTCGCTTAAACATTCCACTCAGTGCCAAACACCTTTACTACTGTTGACTGCTCACTTACACTATCTTGTTGTGCGCTATTCTGTAACGCCTCACAATTTGAGGACCAACTTCTCAGATTAAAGTTAGCTTTGGTCATTATTTGTCGAGAACTATCGTAAAACGATAATATTTGTTCCTCTGTGTTGAAACTTGTTATAATACTATCGACATATCGTCGTCTGAGTGCTAGAATGTTCTATGTCCCCTATGGGACATAGAACATTCTAGCACTCAGGCGACGATATATGTTCTATAGTGTAGTTTATGTTGTAGGTGTAACCTCACTAATTTGTAAATGATGGGTGATAACACCACTCAAAATAAATGGAGAACATTTTGCATCGAATAAAACTCGTTTAAATCGATAGATGTTGAAGACACTGTTTGGATCTTTTACATCATCGAGCCAGAAAAATCTGGTAGAATCGCGATCGCAAACATCAAGTCCAACGTGCACAAAGGATTTCGCTATGTCAGTTGTAACACCAAACAGACCATAACGAAATCCCATTAAGATTGATGTGATGTCATTAAGCAGTTGTGTGCCACACTCTAAACAGGAGTTCGGTGATGGCAGGTTACCTTGTTTACAACTACAGTCAAATACTATACGCATGGGTGTGGTTGCTGATTCTTTCACAACAGCATGATGAGGTAGACAATGTATTTTGGTTGACTTGGAAACATTTGCGGTTGGAACCTTTTCTATGAAACCTCTATCTAACTGATCCTTCAAAATACTGTCATATTTTTCTAAACATTCCGGAGTGCGAGCCAAACGTCAAATATTTTATCCAGTTCTATTACTTGCAGTTTCAATATTTGAGGGAAGGTCATTGTGGTCGTCAAGCCAAGGTAACTTGACATGATACATGCCATCAGAAAATTGAAGATTCGCGACAATAACGCTCCTGAAAACTGTCAACTGAAGTTTCCTCTACCTGTAAAATACCGATTGTCTCTAGTGCCCAGGACTGTTCTAAATCACTGTTGTGGTACCAGACGGTCTCCAGTTGGCAACCCCAATGTTCTACAGGTGCCTTGGGAAATGACTTCCATCTCTTTGTTTATTTGGCGCACTTATACTGAGGAATCGGAACTATTCACATCGTAATTCGATACTTTTGATTATCCTGTTTTGCAGAGACCTGAATCTTCAGTGTAAGTGACATTACCGTGTAGGAAAATTACTGCACTATTATCAGGTTGTGCAAGAATATGAAATATATTAGTTTCAGTCTTACTAGGTTGATGAGTTTGGCCACATAGAAGATAACCAAGTTTTGAACTGACCGCTATAGGGCGTTTCTTAGGTTTTATGGTATGGTCTTCCACAAAGTCATGGTAGCTATCACTGCCAATAAGTAAGGAAACAGAGAATTGACCAGTCGTAGTACAGTCGAGTGGGTGTGCAAGCTTTATACTGGTGAGTTCACGAACATGTAAGTCAGTGGCCTGTATTTGAAGAGGTTTTGTAATCGAAGGGACAACAGTTTCCTCAAAGCTAATTGGTTGGTCATCTTGAGAAATCACATTAGTTTTCACTACATCAAGATCTTTCATACAAGGTCCAGTACTTCCAAAGGTACAAAGGTTGAGAGTTCCTGTTCTAAATGTTTGCAAATGAAGTTTGCGTGCAATGTCATGTGTGAAAAAAGACCTGTGTGATCCATCATCAAAAAGTATGTGCCCTGTCACAAAGTTACTAAGCTGCTCGTTACCAACCCTTGCAATAGCTGTTTTTAAAAACACGTGTGGTTGTGAATTGGTTTGATTGGATACAGTTTTAGTATTGTCCAATGAAGTGTCAAGAGTTGCACAATTAACAGTAGTTGTATCTGGTATCTTTGGTTTACAATTCAAGTCGGCGTTGCGAGCAGTCAGATGTGGTAAATTTCTTGACTGTTTCAGAATTTGGTATTATATAGAGAGTAATCGCTTGACTGGACGGGTTACGTGAAATAATTCATGAGCGGTGAGGGACGTTGTACAATCACAAGTGCGCGAATGCGCACGAGTGTTTTCCAATATAGTCCCTCGCCTCGAATGAATTATTTCACGTAACCAGTCCAGTCAAGTGATTACTATGTTTATTACTTATCATTATTTACGATAATTATATTATTTAACCCTTTACAAAACGTAACGGCCAAAACCGGCCAGCGCTATTCTCAAAAATCGCCAATTAATTTTCATTATCTTTTTTGCCAAGACAGTTGAAGCACAAGTTTGATTCAGTCACGAATTTCATTCGCGAGGTGCGGTCTAAATATTTCCTACAATCAGAGGGGAAATGCGCAAGACGTTCACTTCTTTCAGTAAATCCGATCGTAAATCTGCGAGTTTCCATTCACAATTCCCATATGAACGAGCTAAGTTGTGTTGAGTATCGGTAGGTAATTTGTCCCACAAAATTGGCACTTAAATTTTTTTGTGTTTTACCCAATGATTCCAAAGAACGGATGGTACTTTCAGTTTCATGAGTGAATTTAAGCAATGAATGAAGGTCATTTGTTCGGAGTTCTTGAATATCTAACAGGTGTGTCATGAATGCGTTTGCTATATTTTGTGATTTTGTCCAAACCGTTGCCCGACTAGATCTATTGCCATTGGGTAATTGTCTGAAGTTATTGATAGACCTTCCACAACAAGCTTTGCTTCATCTGTTAAATAACATTTCAAGTAAGGAAACTTGTCAATTGCAGTTTGATGTGGACAGTCATGAATTGCTGAACGATACAAGTCCCAAAAGGTTAGCCATTCCAGATTTCTCGAAAATTTGGGAATATTAATTTTTGGCAGAGTCACTTTTTGTGTGCACCGTCGAGTCCACGAGTATCGCGGTTGTTGCCGTTCCCGGTTCCGTGTTTGATTATTGATAAATAGAATTCATTCACTGCCATTTCGCATTCGACTAACCGTTTATTCAAATCATTCAAATAATCGACAATCTCTTCAGTAAAGGATTCAACCTTTTCATCACTCAGTGAATTAATACAGTCTTTATCTAATTTTTCGAGTAATTCGAATTTGCGTTTTAAATTGCTGAGAACTAAGTAGAGCTGTAGGTTTTTAAATTTCTTGTTCGGTTTCGGTTTTGGTTTTTCAGGTGGAGAAAAACCTCGGTTCGGTTCGGTTTTCGGTTTGTTCATGAGGCCAAGTAAAATTCATTAAAACTCATTCTTATGTCCAGAGTCATAACTATATGGTAGTGAAATTGAGTGAAACTCAACGAACGCCCGAAATAAGCTATACTACATGCAGAATCAGGAATGCCAATATAATAATTACCTAAATATATAGAACTTTTATTGTGCTTGGCCATTTTTCGAGGTCTGACACCTACAAGCAACTTGAGGAAAGCTGCAAACACAACTAAACTGAAATGTCGGAAATTCACAGAATGTAGCCTTCCCAGAGTAATGAGAGTACCCAGACACTGCCATTGGCAGTGTCCTGGTACTCTCACTACTCTGGGATGGCTACATTCTGTGAATTTCTGCAGCAAGAGCTGGCAAAAGAGTATTTAATAAAAAACGAAAAACCTTAGATTACGGGATGTCGACGGTTTCGGTTTCGGTTTTTTAAAAAAACTAAAAACCTCGGTTCGGTTTCGGTTAACCTACAGCTCTAGAACTAAGGTTGCTTGCAATAGATGGTTTGCCTGAATCGCTGCGTCCAATTCCATTAGGAGTTTTGTAGCTTTGCTTCGATGCGCTCCTCGGATTCGAATCTCTCGCTCCATGCTCGACTCGTGGGACCAAAATGTGGGGAAATATTCTTAAAAACGATAAATTGAATCAATTTGCTTGTACGTGTATTTCACGTGTTGGTCGAAACATTGAACATAACATGGATTATGACATGGACAAACAACTGAGTGATAAAGTCTGAACATAATGGATAATTCCCAACAATCTAATTTGAGCAATCCGTGATTCTTCACACCCGATCTGTAAGACGAAATGTTCGTACTGACGAACGGAATTACTATTTCCTTATCGCAACCCAAGCTACAACCAAATTTGATTCTTCATACAGGGGGAGGCCACCAAAACTTTGCAAGACGTGACGTGGGGTGGGTGGGTCTCTTGAGTGCGCCAAAAATGTGCATTTCCAACTTGTGCAATATTTTTAATTTTTTAAAAGTATATCAATATATCAGCTAATATATACCATCATTTGTGTTTCAAACCTTAAAGATGATGTTGTACATCACACTCTTAACATAAATACAACATCAGGAGGCTTTATATGTGAGAATATTGGGCTTAAACTGGGAAAATGTCACACGTTAGTAGGGGGTGGGTGTCTTGTTCGAAATGTAGAAAATGTGCAGACAATATTTTGGGAACAATTCAAATGAAAATTTGTTCCCGTATATGTACACCTGCTCTGGCCAGGCCTGATAATGAACAGCTTGTCATTTGTAGATTGGGGCCCACAGCAGCCCACAGAGGTTTAAATTGGTGGTACCAGTTTAACCCTTTACCTAACATGAAAAGCGGACGACACTTGCCAAAAAGTGATTGAATAACTAATTTTTTTCATTTTTTGTCTCAAAAACATAGGTTATGACCCCTCATTGGAACGAGCTCGACGAGCTCGTTCCAATGAGGGGTCATAACCTATGCTTTTGAGACAAAAAATGAAAAAATAAAAAAAATTAATTGGCGATTTTTGAGGATAGCGCTGGCCGGTTTTGGCCGTTACGTTGGGTAAAGGGTTAAGAACATTATGAAAACCACCTAAAGACAGCTGTGCCTACTAAGTTTATAAGCTTATTTTGGATTTTAATGGGAGAGTGTGGGGGGGGGGGGGGGGGTGTCTGAAAACGGTAGTAGAAAATTTGCACGTAGTGGGTGGGTGGGTAAAAAGGAGCCGAATAAAAAAATAGGACGTCACGTCTTGCAAATTTTTAGTGCCCCCCCCCCCCCCCCCCCCCCCTCCACCTTGCTTTATACCCAAACTATAGGACGAAATGTTCGTACTGACGAACGGAATCACTATTTTCTAAAACCAACTAGGGCACGATAACTCAGGTAGGAAAGTGAAAAGAAAAGCCGCCCTTTGTGTTGATCCTCTCACCAATGGTAGCATATCAACATTCCGAAGGCAACCTAATTTAATTATCCATACCTCTGCGACAAGGCGAAATGTTCGTGCGGACGGAGCCCTCGGCTATATCATCCGAGACCTTCTCCCGCGGTCAGGGGCATAATAAGTCTCTGAAATGAGAATAACTTTTAAAACCTGTCAGAATATGATGTAATTGTATGATTGCCACCTTATTAGTCCTGGAAACTGTTAGCCTCGGAAAAGACACCGGAAACGAGTGGGGGGGGGGGGGGGGCAGCTGCCTACCCTGCCCTGAACGTCGGGGGCAAGGAGGCAGTGCGTGTCCTTTTCATCAGTTAAGTCCACTTGTGGTAAAGACTTTACTTTCCGAGAAACGTAAATAAGAAACTCTTGAGTAGTCGTTTCTAACCTATTTTACGTGTGCCATGGAGTGTGTGGGGTAGAGGGTGTCAGGTATAATGACGCAGGTTGGTCTATAATCACCAAACAAAGAAGTTATATAATCGGAGGGGTGAGAACTCAGCTTTGGTGTGCTGATAGACCAGCGTGGAGGGGGGAGGGGGTGCAGTCTCCACATACGAAGAGTTCTGCCGGTCCTTTTTACCTGAGTGGTGGGCCTCGATGGACTCGATGGGTAGTATGGAAATGGTTAACCGGATAACCGGTTTGAAACCACTTACCTACCTAACCGATTAGAAAAAACGTCATCCGGTTATCCGAAATATCGAAAGTGATCATTATCCCATAGTTAAAACGAAGTAAATCTGCCGCTTCTCATTTGTGATAGATTACACATCGAAGCCGCGTTGCACATGTATACAGTTAAAACTAGAACTTCTGTCACGAATAGTGCGCTTATCTACGCTTAATTGCGCGTTGGAATTGCGCGTATTTGCCATATCGAATGGCATCCAAAGCACGGCAGGTTCTCTTGGTTACTCATAGCAAACACATGCAATGTTTCTGCCAATGGACCTCCGGGTTACCCGGAGGTCCATTGGCTGAAACATTGCTTGTGCACAGGTCATATGTACAGAATTTTATAGCTTTACTTGGGCCATAACGCGTACATTAATGCGCATATCAACGTGCTATTTGTGCGCATCTCATGACAGGACTTCTAGTTTTAACTGTATATTGAGAAATAATCGACTTTGGCGTTCAAGACATCGTTAATGATCGGCAATGTCCGTGAGTACTGAGTGATCACAGAAACTATACTGAGTCAAAAAAGAAAGTATAATAGAAACAAATGTGAAAAAATAGCATAAAGGATGAAATGTAATAGTTGTAATGTTGCATTTTTGTGGACAAGAAGTCGTGCAAAGAGTTTAATGACATGTTGTTGTTATCCACCCAACAGTACACAATTTTGCTACGGATTTCAAAATAGCACGTGCTACCCGAGAATGTCAAATTGAATGGGTGACCGACGATTTTCTTCGTGTTATGTTGTGCTAGAGAGCCTGGGTTATTGAGAAAACACGCTAGTTTTTGTCTTCCGACATTTTAAAAAATGCCAAGGTTAACCGAAAATCAGAGGTTGCGTGCCATTGCTATGCAGAAGGCTGGTATACCTCCAGATGAGCTCGTTGATGAGTTCGGGGTCACTGAGATCACTATTTGCAGTCTCATTGGAAGGTATAGGACCACTGGATCTACTGCCGACCGACCGCGTTCAGGTTGACCAAGAATTACGACCCCTGCACAAGACCGACACACCAGGACGTCTCACTTGCGGGATCGCTTCCTTCCTGCGATGAGGACAGCAGCAATTACTCCTGGTAGAACTAACAATAGAATCAGTGCACAAACTGTCCGCAACAGACTCGCTGAACACGGCATCCGAAGTAGGCGTCCATACCACCGATCAATCCTTACCCAAAGTCACCGTACCGTCAGAATGGAATGGGTACGTATGCGTGTTCGCTGGGGCAGCGGCGTTGGAGCACAGTTCTTTTTAGTGATGAATCACGATTTTGTCTACGGCGCGCTGATGGTAGGGCAAGAATGTATCGCCGATGGCGAGAACGGTTTTCTGATGCTTGCGTAGGGGAATGCGACCGCTTCGGCGGGGGTAGTGTAATGGTTTGGACAGGAATTTCCTTGCACCATCGAACGCAGTTGATCTTCATCGACGGTAATCTGAATGGACAGCGATATTGGGACGCTAAAGTCGGATCGCAGTTATTCCAGAAAGACAATGCCCGATGTTACGTGGCGTGTATCTGTCGTGACTTTCTTGAGGAGCAGAGCATCGAACTTCTTCCCTGGCCCCCACTTTTGCCAGATTTGTCGCCAATCGAACATCTTTGGGATCAGTTGGACCGTCGGGTACGACTTCATGATCTTCAGACGTTAGGCGATTTACGTAACGTTTTAAGGCAGGAGTGGAACGCAATGCCACAGGGTAACATCCAGAGACTTATCAGGTGCATGCGCCGTCGATGTCTTGGCATCCAAGAGGAAAACGGTGGACATACACGCTATTGACTGCATGTGTGAACTTTTCATTTCACCTCATGTCTGAATTGCGATGTCCTAATGTGACGCTGCTAACAGTAAGAACATGCAAATTCATACAGCTAGACTCGAGACATGAATTTACAATAATTTATTCGGGATTAAAGTCAATAACACTAAAAACATTTCTCCTCAAAGTTTATTATACTTTCTTTTTTGACGCAGTATATTCCGTGGTATGTATACAAATGAACGTTGTCGAGTAATCGACAACGTTCGTTTGTATACATACTACGGAATTGTTTCTAAGAATACTGCTTTCTTTCCTATTGTTTTGCTCCCATATTCGGTGAAATAATGGCCACGGATAACCGGATATTATCCGGTTATAGCTGTCGGTTAGTCTGTTGCGAAAATAAGTCAACCGTTTTAGCCCTATAATCGTTGGGTGCATGTGCTACCGCTTTCACGTAGCACTCGTTGCAAAGTCGTAAAGATGATAGGATGGACATAGATTTACCAATAGACCCAGGAAAACACTGAGTGGCATTATATTTTAAAGACAACCATTCTGTAATCTTCTCTTATACGTTCGGTTTGCCAAAATTTAATAAAGACATTTACAAACTTATTGTGAAAATCACTGTTAGTGGGAGTATACATACAGCGAGACTTCAAAGTGCCTAACGTCATATGTGGAGCGTACTCATCCCTGACTCATATGGTCATGAAAATAAACTATCAATAATGTTATCTCCCTTGAAATTATTAGACGAGCGACGAAGTCTCATTAAGAAGCAAGTAATTGTTGAGGAAACGCCTTTGACATCAGTAGAAAATAAAGCCAAGTTTCTTTCTGTTTAATAAATGAAAACAACAGACAGCTCCGATTTTGTGTGGCAAGTTAATTACTCTCCAAAATCAGTTGGGTTAAAACCAACCTAAATCATCTGGGTTGAGTGAATATAAACCCAATTGGGTTCGTATTCACTCAACCCGGCTAATTTGGGATAATTGTGTAGAAGCAACTACTTCCCAGGTAAGCCGTCATTAAGGTGCTATATAAGTAATGAAATGTTGTTTATTTTGAAATTCCCACATCTGATATTCCTTAAATTCAAATGAAATATACAAAAACGATCGGGCGTCGAATAAAGAGAAGGTATTTTCCTAAACCCAGCTTGTGTCACAACACAAGCAGCATGCTTTCACCATCCATCAGTGAAACAGCGAGCCACACAATACCCGCACTGAGAATTAACTGAATACAAACAGTCCCTCGGACTGTCAACAACATGGGAATACACATGTACCCTCACAAGCATATTAACCATCCCTATTATAAATAAATTTGTTTAGCGGGTGTGTTTTTACAGTAATTTGTAAGTTTTCATTCTTCCCTGGAAAAAATGAGCTAACTTCACCTCCAAGACTTTTATATTATGGAAAAGACAGTGTTTGCGTTATATGGGATGCCCACTCTGTTGATACAGTGACCAAGAAAGTGACAGGACATCACGAGATGGCGAAAACGGAGTTTCCTTTTTTTAACCCTTTACCCAACGAATCGCCAGCATCCGTCCGCGTAAAATGCAAATTCAGCAGTTGAAAAAATATTATTTTTCAAAAAAATTCAACAAAACCATATCATGTGACCCCTCGTTGGAACGAGCTCGTTCCGACGAGGGGTCACAAGATATGGTTTTGTTGAAATTTTTTGAAAAATTTTAAAAAAATATATTTAAAATAATAAATTTTGATATCGTCTGCGTTGGGTAAAGGGTTAAATGGGTTTTAACAGAGAATACAGTATTCACCTCTACAGGAAAATACGGGTGTACAGTACGTGGAGAGTGGATTGTAAGTAAATCACCCGCGGAGTGGGGTCATCACCCAAGGTATAACTTTCAAATTTTGTTCATATCGACAAAAACACATTCAATGTTTCAGCCAATGGACCTCCGGGTTTAACCCGGAGGTCCATTGGCTGAAACATTGCTGGTGCTGGTTGTGCTTTGCAACAAATTCGCAATTATTGCTTTGGTGGAATCTCCACTCTGCGGGTGATTTAGTGATAATACACTCTCCACGTACTGTAAGTGAATGATTCGCACGTCGATGATATAAATTCGCTTACATTTCGAAATTTCACTTTGTATATGAAATTGAAATTTCCATACCCTTAGTGTTAAATTTACTGTCAGCGTTCAGAAATTAAATGGAAATTAAGGGGAGCTAACTTTCCTGTAAATGTCTTTCCGTGACTAAAAATTGTCAGCAATTGCATATTTTCGCCAGACCATCTTCCAAGATGATATTATGGAGTCGTCTCACTTACCCGGTTGCTATTGTTTCGGTAAAATGTGTGAAAATGAGGAGGATCAAAGGGAAGCGGATTATAGTCAGTATCCAGTAAGTTTGTTCGCTTAACTCAATTCGTGTTCTTTACCAACAACCAACTGGATGGGTGGGACAGACCAGATTAACCCATAAGTGCAGTATATTAATTAAAAATTACTTCATAAATATACTAATATCCAGTATTGTGAGACACAAAGTCAGCGTAGTTCAGTAGTCAAATTTCTCCAGCTAGAAATATTCTTTTGAAATGTTCAATTGAATTGTATATTTTTCTGTATTTTCTTTTCCTGGGTGTAAACCTTCCCCCAGCACTCAACGGCAGTATTGTGGATTCCTGGGATGACAGGAAGTCTGTCATCTTAAGTAAATGAGGATGAGAGCCAGCTTTAAACAAACTCAACTTTCTCTGCCGCTCTTCGATGTGCTTTGTAGTACCATATCAAAATGGTTCCACATGACCCGTCTGTGGTCACCTTCCACCCAATAACACGTAACATAGTCAGGAAACCGTTCAACACTTGAACTCACTGGAACCTCCTCAAGAGTTAAGAACCAAGCATCGCTCACTTGGTGAATGGGCACTAAGGGAAGAGCATTAGCCCTCCGTATCGCGCACTGAACTTCTGGATTATCTTCGTGCAATGCTCGAAAGAAGATGACGAGGAATTGTGCATAAGTACTAGAATTCTGCTCTGTGTTTGCTTAGAGGCGTGGGCATATTTCTGATACTACTGAAACCGCAGTTTGTTGGTTGTTTAAGAAAAAAAGAAAAAGAAACCCATACAGTCGCTGGTTTGGGAGCAGTCCCAGCATGTTATCCATAACGGTGACAAAAAGGAAAAAAAAATCCGCCAATATGCGTTTTTGAAAGCTGGGAGTCATCCATCAGCCTGTAAGGGAGAGTGGATGCTGAGCCTTGGCCATCTGGTCTGCCTTCCGGGAAAAGAAAACAGATGACGGAGTGATGGGAGGGAACCCCCTCCCGCCCTCCAAAAAAACCCAAAACAACAAAAACAATAACATACACATAGACATCCACTCACAGACCCACACACGAAAGCCCTTAAAGGGCTATTGTATCTTTATTCAAATCTTTATTTATTTAAAATGTACACTCGTCCCAGCAAGGCAAGCTTGTTTGCATTTTACATTTTCTGATTATACCCATGACCTCTTCTACGCTTATTGGATCGGTTAATTCATGGTCGCCCTCATCTTTAGGCCTTTGGTCGAAGTTAGGTTCATTGTAAATTGAGGTCTTATCTTAGACAGATTTATTTACTTTTATCTTGAAATCATTGTCATATCTGTTCCCTTTTTGTGGACGATGAACTTTCTTCAGAAGATCGACAAACGCGCTGGCATTTGCCTTGTCATCCAGGGCCATAGTTCCGTCGCTAGTCTTCAGCGGGGGGGGGGGGGGGGGGGGCGCGGTGGCTCAGTTGGTAGAGGTGTAGGCTGCAAGCCGAGAGGTCCTCGGTTCGAATCTCACCTGCGGCAACCGCGTTGTGTCCTTGGGCAAGACACTTCACCCCGATTGCCTACATGGGGGCACGATGACGCTGTGTACTGAGGCGTACTGCACGTCGATGGTGCGCATGTCTTCAACCAGTCTAACCCTGCCTGTGCTGCGGTGCAGAGTTCAGAGTTACGATGTTGGAGAGCTGACAGCTGCTCGTCGTTGCTCGGTGGTTCTCTCCGGGTACTCCGGCTTCCTCCACCCGTAAAACTGTCACGGTCACGATTAGCCATTGTGCATAAGTATGTGACCTTAAACACCAATAAATAAATAAATCAATCAATAGTCTTCAGCGCATTATTGTTGGCTGAGGATACTAAATAATGCTGCATATTTATACACCGTGAATTTAGTGAGTACTAAAAAAGAACTCCCTTTAAAATAAACTGCAAATTCTGCGAGTACTAAAAAAAGAACACACTTTAAAATAACCCGCTTTATTCGTAAAAAGAGTTAAGTGCGATGAGTGTCAATGAAAAGTTGAAACACACATCGACAATCATCGACACAGACAAACATATATGAAACAGACTATAGCGTGTTTACTAAGCATATTAGTTTTTAAAAAGACTTTTTGATTCTGGAGAATCAGGGCTTTTCCAGATGAGATTCCATGATTTTTCATGACCCCAGAGTGTCTGATAAATTGTTTTTAACTGCCTCATGGAAGTACCTTTATTGATGTTACAAGAAACGCGGGTATAGTAGTCTCAAGTGACCCAGTTTGATAAAAAACATGTTTAGGTAAAAACCATCATTAAGGGCCTTTATAAGTAATGAAATTTTGTTTATTTTGAAAATTCTTACCTCTCATATTCCTTCAATTCACAGTAAATATACACAAAATATACATCAAAATGAAGATTGAGATGTACAGAACACGAAACACGTGTGTAATCAACTCATAGAGTCGACTGTAGGTACCACTTGTTCCTGGAAGTCTGCTGCCGTATAAGTATCAGAACTGATAATTTAATAATATTTCACGAAAACAACTCATGGCCAAATGTGCTTTACATATCCAAGAACAAGCCTAGTGGATCAAAATTCTTCAAAAGGCTGAGACAGGGATGCATGGGGGTAAATTCCAAAGCCTTTGCGTTTGTTTACGTGTGAATATACTTTCAATTTCCGGTCGACGTTATCGGACGGAGAAAACATGTAAAAACAACGCCGTCTAAAACCAAATAATGAAAAGGATCGCCTTCATACAGTATACTGTTATTAGATAGAGATTGCACAGCTGCCATATTCAATGCAAGGTATCATGATACCTGTTGAAATTTCTTAGAATTACGATTTTGTTTTTCGATGGAAATTCGTGGTATCGAGTGATTTGCGCATGTCTGTCGAGCATGGAAACCATCTTCAATAAAAAATGCAGACAGTATTGTCCTTTTCCAAAATGCAGTCCTATCGCTGTATTCGAAAGTGTTTTGAATGCCTAGCTTTGTTCTTGGACATATGAAGCACATTTGGCCACAAGTTGTTCTGATGAAATATTATTTTATTATCAGTTCTGGTGCGAATACGGTAGCAGACTTCCAGGAAGCAGTGATGCCTGCTGTCAACTCTATGAGTTGATTACATATGTGTGTCGTGTTCTATGCATCCCATCCTTCATTTTGATGTATAATTTGTGTAATTTAATTTGAATTTAAGAAAAAGAGAGGAGAGAATTTTCAAAATAAACAAAATTTCATTACTTATATAGGCCCTTAATGGTGGAGAGGGTTAATATCAATATCGTCGTCATACAAGTTAATGACCGACAATATGAGTTATGTTTGTTTGGCACATACCCACTAAGTGCTATGGCTGTTTGAAAATGGTCAATTTTATCTAAAATGTATCCAAAATATTGATGCCTGGCAGTTTGTAGAGGGTTAAAAGTGCTAACAGGAATATTTTTTCCATGCAACTTGTAATGTCACATCAAGAACTGCGAATGGCCATTTTTTCTTTAAAATCTACAAGATGTTTTCAGAGAAATCCAGGGAGAACATGAATTTTAAGCTTTTGATGGGTATCATTGTTTATCCAGCCCAAAACGGCTTAAGTGTTGTTTTTTGAATAACCTTATTACTTCCAAAAATAATTCTCAGTGAATTCTACTTCCACTTACGTTGACCTCCCCTCTTAACTTTGGGTGCTGTGGGTACGCAAACATAGCCCATTTTATCAAACTTTGGATGTTTGAGAACCTGCATAGGGTTAACAAATGCTTACTGGAATATTTCGTACATGCAACTTGTAATGTCACACTAAGATCTGAGAATGGTCAATTTTTCTTGAAAATCTACGAGATGTTTTTAGAGAAATCCTCGGATAACATGAATTTTTAACCTTTTGATGGGTATCGCTCTGTAACCAGCCCCAAACGGGTTAATGCTTGGTTTTGTGAATACCTTCATTACTTACAAAAATTACTCGGTGAATTCCACTTCCAATGAAGGAGGTTATGTTTATCTCGCAGGTACACATTGGGTGTTATGGGTGTCCAAAAACGGCCCATTTTCTCAAAATGTCTATGCTTGGCAGCATCTGGAGGGTTAACAAATGCTTACCGAAATATTTGGTACATGCAACTTGTAATGTCACTCCAAGACCTGCGAATGGTCAATTTATTCTTGAAAATATTTTCAGAGATATCCACAGAAAACTGGAATTTTAAGCTTTTAAGGGGTATATGTCCTTAACCAGTTGAAATGGGTTAAGACCTCGATTTTTGAATACCCTTACTACTTACAAAAATGTTTCCCTATCAGTTTTGCGTCCGGTAAAAGATGTTATGTTTCTCTGTGGCATTCCGATTTGATGTTGTTGGTGTCCAAAAAACAACTATTTTTTTTTAAAATTTCGACATTTAGCAGCCCATGGAGGGTTAACAAATGCTTACCGGAATAGTTATCCAAGCAACTGGTAATGTGACACCACGACCTATCAATGGCCATTTTCTCTTGCAAACCCAACAAGATGTTTGTAAAGAAATCCAGGGAAAACATGAATTTTTTAAGCTTTTGATGGGTATCGCTATTAATCACCACAAAAAGGAGTTAACGCTTGGTTTTTTGAATACCCTTATTACTTACAAAAATGGTCCTCTGTGAATTCCACTTCCAACAAAGGAGACTATGTTTATGTCTCGGGTATACATTGGGTGTTGTGCGTGTTCGAAAACAGCCCATTTCAACAAAATTATGATGCTTGGCAGTTTGTAAAGGGTTAATAAACGCACACTGGAATATTTTGTCCATGCAACTTGTAATGTCACACAAAGACCTGCGAGTAGTCAATTTTTCTTGAAAACCTACAAGATGTTTTTAGAGAAATCCACAGAAAATGGGGATTTTAAGCTTTTAAGGGGTATCTCTCTTTAGCCTGCCCAAAATGGATTAAGACTTCGACTTTTGAATACCCTTACTACTTACAAAAATGTTTCCGTATAAATTGTGCACTCGATAAACCAAGACACTTTCTTTTGTGGCGTACCCATTGGGTGCAGTTGCGGTCCAAAAACAGCCCATTTTATCACAATTTTGACTTTTAGCAGTCCGTGGATGCTCACCTGAGTATTTTGTCCATGCAACTTCTATTGTGACACCAAGACCTGCGCGTGACCATTTTCCTTGAAAATCTGCAGGACTCGTTTTGAGAAATCCACGGAAAACATGATTTTTTGAGCTTTTGGAGAGTATTGCTGTATTGCCCAAAACGAGTTAACGCTTGTTTTTTTTAACACCCTTATTGCTTACAAAAATGATCCTCGGTGAATTTCACTTCCAATAAAGGAAGTTATGTTTATCTCTCTTTTATCGTTTGGGTGCTGTGGGGGCTCGAAAAGAGCCCATTTCATCAAATTGTCGATGTTTGACAGTCTGTGGAGGGTTACCATATGCATCGCCTAATATCTCTTGTGTATCAATGGTCGTGTCACAGAAAGTTCTCTCAATGATGAATGTTTAAAAAAAATCTACAAAACGTGTTTCGAGAAAGTGCCGATAAACCCCAACTTTGGCAGTTTTTTGCCAATTCTGACGAAATAAGGGTTATATCGAAAATTCCGCTTCGGTGCATTTTTTTTAGATTTTGTGCCCCTCTATGAGTGTGCAAAATTTTGTGAAAATCGGTTCAAAATGGCTTCTGAATCGTACGGACAAAATGTGTGGACCCCCCCCCCCCCCCCCCAAAAAAAAAAAAAAAAAATAATAATCCGTAGAAAAACAATAGTCTTTTCCTGAGGGAAAAGCCTACATGTAATTACCTACGACCAACCGGGTAGGGGAGACTGTTATTTGGAGACAATACTTTCAATCAAATGACAATTTAGACTCTCTGAGAGAAAAGACGAGGTTCACTGAAGGTTTGAGCAAAAATGTGGACAATATTTAAAAATGACAGTGTGGGAAAAAATTCAGGTTTCCAAACAGTCTCTAGTTGTAATAATATTTTGTAGTTCTTTCAAGATTTTGTCGAGAGCAAACCGAGAGACTGAATGATGCCACTATATCGACATTGTTTTTTCAAAGTACAATATTATCTGTCAGTTTCATAAAATTTCTGTTTCGAGATAGGCAAATCTCGTGTGCATATTTTCACACTTCTAAAAAATATTTCATTATCTTGGCATGAATCTTAAATTGTTCGTTAAAAGCTTCTGTTACAGTTTGGTCGAAATGTAGATTGCTCTCAAACAAAATTATTCTTTTTATTGTCACTTCTCTGTATCTCATCTAAAACCAGTATCGGGAATTATCTCATGAGTGTCGACCTAAAAGTTTTATTTTTCACAAGTGCTTGCGCAAGTGAAAAATAATCCTTCCAGATCCACACGAATGAGATAATTCCCAATATTGACTAAAACAGGATAAAATTTATTTTTATTATATGCTACGTGACATTTTCCTGCACAATATTCAGCCCAATTCGACTGCAAAGAGTTTCAAGACAATAACAAAGATCTGCTGATCTTTCCTTCAAGGCGACGTCATGCACCGAAGCGTATGGACCTGAAAGTATGATTTTTCACTCGCGCAAGCGCTCGTGAAAAATAAAACTTTCAGGTCCACACTCATGAAATAATTTCAGATATTCACTAAAATAGCGTAGATTGTCTTTTTATTATATGCTGCGTGACATTTTATTGCGCAGTATTCAACCCAATTCCACTAGAAACAGTTTCAAGACAATAACAAAGATCTGCTGATCGTTCCTTCAAGGCGACGTCCAAGGCGACCTCATGCATCGCCGCGTGACGTCATTTAGGAAGCTACTGGGGGATATTTCTCGTTATCTATTGACTAAAGTGATTTTTGTTTTATTTGATTGGTTGATAGATACGTGGTATGAGACCATATTCATTGAAACCCACGATACGTCCGCCCAGCCACTGACAAATTTCCCATACCCAGTGGAAGCCTCGTTCCGAAATCTACAAATTGTCCATACCCCGTAGAAGACGCGTTCATCGAAATCAATTTACCTATAACTGGAAGGCGGAAGTCAGACGGCACAACAAATGTTTGTATGATCGTACCATACTAGAATATAGTTGAAAAGCACCAAAAATCCCCCCCCCCCCCTCAAAACTGTGTGGCTCAATAGTCGAAGATAAAGTTCCCCCTCCTTGCGTGTTCAAATAAATGAAATACTTCAAAGTCAATGGATACATGTAAATTTGTTATCCCATGTCTGATCACGGCCTGCACTATTCGCAAAAACTCGTCATTCCAGTTTTACAGTGAACATTTATTATATTTTAATTTTTTATCTCCAAAATATAGCTCATGACCCCTTATTGGAATGCGCTTGTCGAGTACCCTCGAATGTGGGGTTCATAAGCTATGTTTTTGAGACAAAAAAGAAAAAAAGAAATTCAATAATTTTTTTATACTAATCATATCGGCATATTTTCACAAAAACTCTTTTGCACAAAAATTCCACAGAAACCTGTATGGCTCAACAATGGAAGATAAAAGATCTCATGCTGTGTGTGTTCACGCATGAAATAGATTGTACTTCTAAAACGGAAAGTCAATAGATAAATTCGTTACCCCGTGTCTGATCACGTGGTACGGGTTTTTACCTACCCGAAGCCAGCCGTATCCCATTCGGCGGAATGGGATACGGCTGGCTTCGGGTAGGTAAAAACCCGTACCACGTGATCAGACACGGGGTAACTAATAATATCCATCAAGTCGAAGGATATCGAGAAATATCTTTTAGATAATTTGCGATAATTCACAGGCTAGCATATAATTAATTTTCATATCGTCTGCGTTAGGTAAAGGGTTAAGCATAACAATAAAGACAAAACGAATACTCTCAATTTATTTTAAATAGTCACTCACATGTGTATGTGAAAGAACCTATTGTGATTTCTGAATTAGTTCCTAAATGCCATTATGTATATAAGTTCATAGGGGGCGTGTTAAATGAAGAGATTTGCCAGGGAGCAATCTTGGTGCACGGTGGTCCCTATGGCGGTTACTATATTAATTTGTTTCACTGCGGATTGGAGGCGGGCAACTTGGTGTGCAAGATAAATGTACAGTGAGCTGGCAGCGTGTTTATGGTTTTCCAAAAAAGTAGGTATTTTGGATACCAGATTTGTTTCAAGGGGATTTCCCAACGTATTAGGATGCTTTTAGTTACTAGTAGTATGGGAATCCTCATAGTAAATTTTACAAGCGACATAAACCCAGGAATTTTCTTTTGCAAGTGGCATCTACTATTCGTGTCAGGTAATGGTTTATCCCTTTATCTATCGCAGACGTTATCGAAATTTGTTATTTTTATTTTGTTACCAAATTAAAAAAAGGTCATCAAAACCATATGTTGTGGCCCCCTCATTGGAACGAGTTCGACGAGCTCATGTTATTGAAGGGTCACATGTTATGGTGTTCTTGAAATGTTATGTAAAGGGTCGATGGATTCTAATTGCTTGCTTGCTTGTTTGTTTCTATATATTTAGTATAATCTACAATTTTACATTAACAGGCTCTGTCTCATCTCACCGATGGAAACACTTATGTTGTTTTTCCTGGTATTGTGGCATGGCATACACTGGAAATGTACAGCTTCCTGTGTAGAAGACCAAAACGCCTTCAACAGCGGTAATGAACAAAGAATAGTCACTTGCCATTTCCCTATATTGGACAGTGCGATTTACCAAGACTACATCCAAAAACTTTCGCTGGATACAATGAAATTAAGTATTTCGTGTGATACTAACGACCAACCAAGTTTTCTGTTGAATGGCATGTTCAGTCATCTACATCACATGACATCACTCGATATAAAAGATTGCGCATTTTCTTATTTCCCAAGAGTATTCCCTAAAACTAATTCTTTGATAAATATTTCTATTGAATATGCAAAGAACTTGGTTGTCGGTGGTCAAGCCCTAGTTGACCTTCGGCAGCTACAGATGCTCTCACTTACCAACTGCGGACTTACAACAATTCCCTCCCTTTGTTCGCTCAAGTCTTTAAGGTACCTCAACGTGAGCTTCAATGAACTGCGGTATTTGGATACTATTGTTGATGGTGAGTGTCAAAATCGAACGGAACTGACATTCTTGAAAACACTTGATGTCAGAAACAATAGTATAATTAATTTTCCAGAGACATTTAGTAGCTTCTTCCCGAATTTAATTCACCTAGACGCAGCAGAAAATAACATTGAGTATTTAAATGTTGGTAGTATGTCTAAATTCTATAACTTACAATGGGTTGATCTCGGCAGTAATAAAATACGCCGCCTACCAGAGTATCTCATTCCGAGCCCACAAAACTTGAACTTTATAGTGCTGGCTAGTAATCCTTTAGAAAATATCCCCACCACGTTACTAAATCCTGGTCAGGTGTACGAGCACCTGGATTTGTCTTATTTGGATCTCAATGATTCCATTTGGGACAGATTAGTGCATCTGTGTTTAATGGAACTTAGACTTAATGGGAATAATTTGACAACGATCCCCAAACTGTTTATTTCAAATCAACCCAATTTAACACATTTGTATATCGCTGAAAATGCAATAAATTATATTGCCGATGACACTTTTTCATCGAGTGTAATCGAATATTTGGAATTGCGAAACAATAGGATATCCAACATCTTCGTTGATTCATTACGTGGTTTGGAAAATCTTTTGCATTTGGATTTATCGGCGAACAGTATAGAAGTATTCGAAGCCTCGTGTTTCTCGAACATGTCATTGTTACATACACTGCACATATCAGAAAATCAGCTCCAAGAAGTTCCAGACTTAACAGGACTTTCTTCTCTCCAAGTACTAGAGCTGCGCAAGAATAAAATAAAAAAGTTACATCCGGGCCTCTTTCAAGGTTTGAAGAAGATATTGGGTATCAGTTTGGCTTTTAATAATATATCAGTGGTGCCGCTTGGAGTGTTCCAAAACCTCCCTAAACTTATCTTGGTCAATTTAAAAAGAAATTCCATTCATTTTATTGATAATGGTGCATTCGAAGGTTTACCAAATCTACAATTCATCCAACTTGACTACAATAATATTTCGCACATTTCGGGTGTGTTCTCACATGTTCCGGTGAAAGTGCTATGGCTAGATGCCAATAATATAATGAGCATTGAAAACGGTGATTTACCCGAAACACTTACACACGCGACGCTCGCCATGAATAAAATATTTTATCTGGACAGTTATGTGTTTTCTCGGATGACGAATCTTATCACAGTGGATCTTAGGTACAATACGTTCCACACATTCCGGACCAGTCTCATATTCGAAGTATCTCCATATGTATCAGCCACACCAACTTTCTATCTAAAAGGAAATCTGTTGATTTGCGACTGCAGAATCAAGTGGTTCAAACTGAAAACTGAACTAACTACGAACCAGCAGCTCTTTCCGGATATCGATGAGGTTTTCTGTGCAGACAAGGCGAATCGTCCTATCAGCCATGTTGCAGCTAAAGAGTTCGTTTGCTGGTTTGAAAACGTAACTATATTTGATAAAACCTACAGCTGTCCAACAATGTGTAACTGTTCACACACCCAAGACAGGTCGACCTTTAATATATTTTGTAATAACAGAGCTCTTCAAGATATTCCTTCATTCCCGGTTGTTTCAAGCAATGTGTATCTACAAAACAACAACATTGCCGTAGTGCCTTTTGGAAGCTTTGATGCGCTTTCGCGGCTGAAAGTATTAGATCTGAGTGGAAACAGAATTAATATACTAGGCGACAAAGTATTTAGACACCTCTTTTCACTGGAGATATTGCGTCTGAACAATAATCAACTTTCAAAAATCAGCAATAGAACATTTGTTGGATTGGAAAAATTACGCCAACTTTATCTTCAAAATAATAACATACTTTTTATTTCAGCTTCCATTTTCCAAGATCTTTCACGACTATCTTACGTTTATCTGAATGGAAACAATCTAACTTCACTTTCTGCTGTAAGCTCATTATTGAAAAAATACACTGCTCTAAACATTTCTAACAACCCATGGATATGTAATTGTAGTGATATGTATTCCTTCCAACCATTATTCTTGGAATATTCACAAAACATTATTGATGCAAATGACTCGAGTTGTGTGTTGGATGCGTGCGAGAGTAATTGTAACAACATAACGTCTTATCGTCATTCATATAAGATTATTGAATTTCCATTGAGTGAAATTTGTGATAACATAACGACAATTTACAGCAACTCTACAATACTGAGTGTCACATTCTTCGAGGATGTAAGCCGAGTTGTGGCACTATCAGTGTTTCTATTCTTGCTTTTAATTGCAACTATCCTCGCCGTCATTGTAGTTAGGAAACGTGATTTAATAAGAGTTTATGTATATGCATCATTTGGCTGGAGAATATTTGACCAGCGAAGGACACTAGATGATAGCGGGAAGATTTACGATGCTTTTGTGTCTTACAGTAGCAAAGACGAGGACTTCATAGTTCATAGTTTAGCGCCAGGACTGGAGAATGACGAACGAGCGTATAAATTATGTCTCCATTACAGAGATTTCCCCGTCGGTGCTTTTATTGCCGAGACTATTGTGGAATATATAAACCAGAGTAAGCGGACAATTATGGTTTTATCTAATAACTACCTACAAAGTGAATGGTGTCATTTAGAATTCAAGACCGCTCATAAGCAAATGCTAAAAGATAAACGAAACAGGCTCATAGTCATATTACTGGGCGACATAAGTAATGACGAACTCGACGACGATATCAAACTTTATTTAGAGACTAAAACATACTTGAGATATGATGATCCGTGGTTCTGGAAGAAACTATTTTTTGCTTTACCAGACGTCAAGCTGAAAGCAAATATGGCTGAAGATGTTGTGTAAACAAAGTGCCTCAGAAAGAGGCATTGCAAGTGCCTGAAAAGTCTCCCTATAGACTTGTAATGTAGAATAAAATATATTGCTGAACATCCAGGGATCGTATTCAGCGGCAACTGATCTATTTTGGAATGTCGTTGAAAAGAAACAGAATATGCCAGAAACGAAATCAAAATATAACTGACTAAAATGAATCTTTAGCATATTAAAGGATACGGAAATTTGCCAACTGGCAAATTGTCACTTCTTTGAAAATGCTAATGGTCGTAACTTGAAAATACAATTTTGAAAGTACAGTTGTAAAGGTTTTTTTGTAGTGGCCCCTGATGATATGAGAAAATTCCAAGAGGCACTCCGTGGAAGTGTGAGAACAATTCGACAATGGGAAATTTTCAAATCGGCGCGACTTGAATCTAATCGAATTGTCGGGACGCTTTTGAATGAACCGAATTCAATTTCCGAAGCTTCGACCCCTAGCAAAAGATGAGGTGTTAAAGGGGGAACATAGAGGGGGTGGGGGGGATCACTGGTTAATATATTATTCTCCTGAAACCTCTGACACTATTCGTACGTCGTACGTGCCACACTCCCCATTACAATCCAAAATCACCAAATGAAGAAAGCCACCCCTTTTCTGTGTGTGTGATGGTTTTATTAATTTCTCCTGATTCAACCATATTTCTACCCGAAGGCTAGCCTTTGTGATGAAAGATGTCTCAGATACAGAAAACAGATAGAACACTGGCTGTAGATGCAATTCGTTGGCCAAATGCATCTATATTCAAAGTTAACTAGCGTTTACGCCCCATTGATCCGCCGAGCCCGAGTGTGGTTCGTAGTTTAGTTTTGAGTCGATAAGCGGTTGGTGTCAAATGTACCTCTTGGCAGGGGTGTGTCATTTCAGTGCAATACGTGTCCTTTTTGGCTTCAACAGCTTTTGTGGGGAGTTGAGAAAGATTCGTTCTCGGTAAGTTGCAGTGAATTACAATATGCTGTTTTAAGTGGTACGTTCTCATTTGACGGGTGAAAAAAATCACTAAAACAACTGCGGTCGCATTAGGTATCTCTCACTTTGACGTATACAAGTGTGTATGTTTTGTGGGCAGTCAAAGAAAGTCCACTGGAAGAGAAGTCTGTATGGAAACCAGACTGACTGCATTTGAACTGATGCAGAACTCCGGCCGAATTTCCGACGGTGGCTGCTGGAGCATTTATACACCGGATGTAATTCGAGCGTTCCGAGTGTTACACGAAGTACAAGGTTTCGGGCCACCAGTCCAATTCTGAAGAAAATTCAACGCTGATATGGCATGGGTCCTGTCTAGCCCTAATAGCCCATCGCCTTTGTTTAGATCTACTTGTCTGGAATAGTTCAGTTCTTCGGAAAAGCGAACATATGGTTCGCTTTTTTCCGATCAACTGATATATTCCAAACTATTGAATCCAAACATACCATAAACATCCTTTTTTGACTGATTTTCCGATGACATTACCATTAGAATTAAAAGCTCGTCACAGCCGTCTTTTTGTGATTACGCCACGTATTCCAACTAATTGCATAAATCTGTTGATGTTTTAAACGCGAATTAAATAATTATTGGTTGTAATATCTATATCTGGAGCACGTAAGACTATATGTACAATTTGTGAGTAAAAGAACACCACATTATATCAACGGTAGTTTCCGAGCAAACTCAAAGAAAATTAGGTAAACAAATACCCATAAGTATGATAACAGCGTCAAATTCCTAACAGAATTAGACTGGTGACCAGGGATTCTGGATGAAGTAATGAATAACGTTTTTTATTTTATTTTCATTCGTTTTTTTGTTCCCCCAAAACAAATCGTATTCCCACTCAAAATGGTATGGAATGGTATTCCACTCCCAGCATCGTATTCTACTCTCAGCGATGACTGACTATTTCTTGTTTTTTGTAAATGTTTTGAAAGTAACCTCGGAATGTTTTGGGAAAACAAATAAGAAGAACAAAATAAATACAAAAGTTCACTGCTCGGATTCGAGTACGGTTTTATCCTCTCGTGGACTGCGCGGATTATTTCACTCGGCTAACGCCCCGTGAAATAATCCTCCACGCGCCGCATTCGAGGATAAAAATCATACTCGATATTGTCTGTATCTTCTCATTGTGCAATTTCTACACCTTGTTTTGGCTCTGATTTTTTTATTTGCTACAGTACAGGCTGTAATCACCTGAACTTCTTCTAATGTCAGTAGTGGAACCTTTAATCTCGGGTTTTAATTTCGGCGAAACGATATGATGCGTCGAAATTATATTTCGTGACTTTTCATTGCAGTCTGCACCACTGTCTCTTTACAGTTCGGATTCGTTTTTATCGTACAATGAGACAAAGAGTATGCCCACATTAGCGCGTCACAGTATGGTTCATTCCCACTAGACCAATTCCCTTTAGGCCAATTCCCACGAGGCCAATTCCCAAAAGACCAATTCCCCTTAGACCAACTGATGTGTTCTACTTTTAAAATAATTGTAGATGAATAATTTGATATATTTATAAATATTTATAAATGTATTTAATGTTATTGATATTCAAGCCTGAAAGTAAGCAGTCTGTCATTTGTAGAATGAGGTCCCCAGAGGGTGAATGGGCTGATGTTATCCCATACAGTGGGCCAGTTTATCCTCTGGGTATCTCTTTCTGTTTATGTTTCTGACCTTGATTCAGGTTGAGGTTCACAGAGGGTAAATTTAGAGATGCTGCACTGCTGTGCAGGGTAGCATCACCAAATTCACCCTCTGAGGACCTCATTTTTCAGATGATAGTCTGCTTATTTTCTGGCTTGTTAATATTTTATAGATGTTGGGCAGATTTTTCATAACAATTGTTATAGTAATCACACACTTTCAAATGTTATATGTACTGAGCTATGCTGAAATGTTATAAACCTATATTTTTGTATGTTATGCATATAAATATTTTTTTATCAGATAAAGTGCTTATCAGTAAATAAATGCTTTCTTAATTATCCTTAATCAACCCTCAATCAATAACAGTATGTAGTTGGTCTAAGGGGAATTGGTCTTTTGGAAAATGTCCTAAAAGGATTTGGTCTAAAAGGAATTGGTCTAGTGGGAAGACACCCACAGTATTAGAGCTGGGAGTTTTGTTTTTCTGTTGTTCTTTTTTAATTTTGTTTTCGGGGGGGGGGGGGGGGTCCTGGTTCGGTTCCGGAAAAACTGACCGAACGGTGTTACTGTGTTTGTTCATAAACTGTTCAAAGTACAGTTAAAACTAGAAGTCCTGTCATGAAATGCGCACAAATAGCACGTTGATATACGCGTTAATGTACGCATTATGGCCCAAGTAAAGCTATCAAATTCTGTACATATGGCCTGTGCACAAGCAATGTTTCAGCCAATGGACCTCCGGGTAACCCGGAGGTCCATTGGCAGAAACATTGCATGTGTTTGCTCTGAGTAACCAATAGAACCTGCCGTGCTTTGGATGCCATTCGATATGGCAAATGCGCGCAATTCCAACGCGCAATTAAGCCTAGATAAGCACACTATTTGTGACAGGACTTATAGTTTTAACTGTATCTTACTGGGAGGCAAGTGTACTAGTGGCGCCTATGGACTCCCATTACTTAGTTTGTCTGACAATACTTGCGGACAGGGCTTTCTATGGCGAGTGGTGTCGTACAAACTATTGCGGATCTTTTCCCAAATTAAGGAGCTCGAGATGTTATTTACTATATGTTTCTAATACATACAAAAACTGAACCAAAACCCACGTTTTTACCTGAAAGCCGACCGAAACCGAAATCGAATCTGAAAACACAAAACCTCCTAGCTCCACACATAGAAATTTCAACATGGATGAAAATTTGATACTTGTTTCTTTGTCGTAACACCTTGTCGCATCGCGATCGTATGTGTATGCCTAAATACCTCTACTGAGACTGAAAACTTGAAAAAAATATTCACAATACCATTGAAACTAGAAGTTCTGTCACGGTGTTGTGCACTATTTAAAAATATTATACCTCACGTGACTTCCCGGCATTCTGATTGGCTGAAAGGTGATACCCTATTTCGTGTAGTTGTCCAGCACAGAGCTGAAGGGTCACTACATGTGGGCACTATATGTTTTCTATTTTTAGCACGGGCACTATATCATTTTCTGGTTATAAAAACGTACAAAGCAACGATTTATCCAAAATGATGGCAGAAAATCCCGGCCACCAATTAGACAATTCGATTTACATAAAAATATACACCTCGTTTTTTTTAGTGTCGTGAGAATAGCCGCAAAGTTTTCCGATGTGATACGTTCCGATAAATAGAGATTATTCCTATTATGTGGATGTAGAAAATATGTATCCGAGTCGAGCTCCGGGTTCGAAGGGCAGTTCACGACGAGTCGAAGACGAGTCGTGATTTACCATTAGAACCCGGAGCGAGACATTGGCAGAGGCGAGGAATAGTATCATTGTGTCGAACAATTATCAATATCCACACATTATTCTCATTTCTCCTTTATTGTTTAAAATAAAAACATCATTACATGTTTACAATTTGGATTGTAGATTATTTGGTTAATTTGCATTTTCGGGTTGTTCGATATAATTTTAGGACTAGTGCATGGCTTGTCGTTGACTACTCCCATATAGTGCCCAGTGAGGTGGTGTAGTTCCCTCCGCTTCGCGTCGGGAACTACACCACCTCACTGGGCACTATATGGGCGTAGTCAGCTCCAAGCAATGCACTATTCCTTAAGTAATAGCGTCCTGACTAGGTGTACTTTTGCCTCTGCCAAAGTGCACCATAAGCGTAACTCAATTCCTGCAGAAAAACAGCATGACCAACTTTGTACAATTGTATACTAGTACATGGAGATCACAAAACTTATTCCCAACCTCTACTGGGATACATGTACATGCAATGACATAAATAAATATTAAAAATCAACGGCATGTACAGAATGAAGAGAGTGGATTACTACTTAATCGCAGTGCCATATATTCCCCACCCGAAAGTAATTGTTCATAACAGCACAAGAAACACTTGCAAACTTGAAACCCGGTGGTCCATGTGAGGAAAATTTTTCAAGTGCACCTTGTTCCCAGGGCAATTGCTATGACACTTCGCGTGCACGAAACATGTGGATGTTAGATGTACTGTGTTCCTTTTTTTCAGGTCAGCTGGTCAATATTGGGATCGTTGTTACTAAAATTACATTTTTTGCGGATACATGCCCAGAACGACACACGCGCGTGAATGGGTTATTCGATATAGCACGAGTGCCAGCGCAGAAGGATAGAACGAGATGCCACAGGCCTCGAGTTTTATCCTTCCGCGATGGCACAAGTGCCATATCGATTAACCCATTCACACGCGTGTGTTGTCCTGTGTTTATTGCACGCCTTCACGTCTATAAAAAAATATTAGAAGGACACTCAGCAATTCATTTGACAACTATCAGCAACAGAGAACGCATTTTATCGCCAACCAAATTTGCGACTATTTCGGCCCCTGCGTTCCAATGTGTTCTATTTACCTACTGGCACATAGAACACTCTGGAATTCAGGGGACGATTTTCAGTTATCGCTTGCGATTCAAATTGTAATTGTGTTGCACGATTTGTAGAAATTGCAGTGAAATTTCGATTCTATTTAAAAATAGTCCACCAGCGATTTCCGTTGCGCACATATGTGCGGAACAGATTTTCATTTCCGCATAGTTTAGTGTTGCTGTAGATGTTGATGGGAATCTGAGTTTCTCGTGGTTAATTATTATGAAACTTCACTCGTCTTTAGTCCTTGAGTGCTAGATGAGTTCTATACTTCTTCAGGTTAAACGGTCAAATGATGGGGATCCCTGTTATTACAAATAGATTACGCATACAATCGTTTTTGTTTGAGAACTTTGGTTTCTCCGGGCCGAGTGTTGGCAGTGACTGTTAGATGAGCTGAGTACTTCTACCTATGGTCAAATACGGTGGATTTTTATGCCCCCCGACTTAAGTCGGGTGGCATATAGTGATTGAAGTGTGCGTGCGTGCGTGCGTGCGTGCGTGCGTGCACGCACGCGTGCGTGCGTGCGTGCGTGCGTGCGTGCGTGCGTGCGTGCCTGAGCCAATAACTCGAAAACGGTTAGGGCCACAGTCATCAAACTTCACACAATTATAAACGACCATGGGAGGATGTGTCACACACCATAGCCGGGTTCCTATCTTCAAGGTCAAGGTTACATTTCAAGGTCATACTAAAAATTGGTCAATATTCGTGTCTCAGCCATAACTCAGAAACGAATCATAGTACAATTGTTAAACTTTGTACAAATGTTAAGGACAGTCAGAAGGTTTGTCGCGTATAATAGTCTCTTCCGCATCTTCAAGGTGGAGGTCACAATTGGCCTTCATATGTTCAGGGTCACAAATCGTGTCTCAAGCATAACTCTAAAACTATTAGGGCTACAATCATCTAACATCGCTCAATTATAAAGGACAACGGGTGAATGTGTCACGCACCACAGCCAGGTCCGTAAGGTCAAGGTCAAGGTCACATTTCAAGGTCACACTAAAAATCGACCAATATTCGTGTCTCAGCCATAACTCATAATGGGCTTCCTTGGCCCATTATACAGTACAGTCGTCGTGGACTGGTCGTATTACACGCTTGGGCAGTGGTGTCCACCCATGCGTTTACCAGGTAATAAAAATAATCAACAGCCAAATTTTAATTAATGAAGCACTGGGTAGTACCCAGTGCTTCATGAGTTAAATTTTTGATGGTTATTCCTTTTATTATTGCCATCATTTGGCGTCCGTCGTCCAGCGTCCGTCGTCGTACGGAAACCTTTCTCATTTTAATCTTCTTCATTGGAAGTGCTCAGCCGATGTGAACCAAACTTGGCAGGAACGGTCTGTGGGAGGTTCTCTACAAACGATCCTCATTTTGTTTCCGTCGGATGAAAAACGTGACGGCCAGAGGCATTCTTTGATTCTGATAGGTGGATTTTCAAAAATCTTCCCCTCTGAAACTACAAGGCCAAATGTTTTGAAACTTCACATGATTGATGACTGGGACACCCTCTACCAAAGATCCTCATTTCAGTGGCGTAGATAAAGGGGGCCGGGGGGCGGAGCCCCCCCCCCCCCACCAGAAGTTTTGTCGGAAATTTTTTGGGACCATTTTTAGGCGAATTTATGCCTAATAACATTAAAATGCTGGCTTTGGGGATAAAAACATGCCATTTTGGGTACATTTTGGGTAAAAAGACCAATTTTCAGTACATTTGCAGTAAACAACAGATTATTTCTGTTTGTTTGGGTTTTTGTTGTTGTTACACTGTCGGAAAATTTTCGGTCTGTCGGAAGATTTTGGGCTTGCCCCTCCGCCAGCGAAAAGCTATCTACGCCACTGCCTCATTTAATGTTGATTGGGATACAAATAAGGCCGCAATTGCTGCTTATAGTTACCATAGAAACCCTATGGGAAATCACATTTTCATCGTCTGTTCTGCTAGGTGAGCGATTACAGGCTCTTTAGAGTCTCTAGCTGGTGTTTGCAATCTAATTTTATTGCGTACGTGGAAATACTGCCCACCTCGTAGAAAGTGGCCAGTCCACGGCGTCCGAACTGTACATGGAACGCTGAAGGATGATTTAATAGTTTTTTCTCAGTCCAAACACACGACAAAGCATGATATATAGAGGATGCTCACTGTTTTCTAGCGATGTCGCTTGTTCATGACCAATACTGCCTTTTACAGCCAAATGTATATTATATATAGCCACTTGAGTGGAACAAGGTGTCATCTAAAATTCTAAAGCATTGTGGGTGGCGGCATGTTCTACCCAGAGGACGAGATTATAAGATAAGTGTGTAGCAATCAAGCATAGTCACAGAATGCCACAGACAACAGAACAACCGAACATACACATGACAAGCAGATCTGACATTTTCAGGAGAGCGATTCGTTCGCGCGCCAAGTGCTCGCCTTGAACAAAATTAGAGAGGACGAAAACTAGCCCTCCTGGCCTTAGAAAATAATGATTGCCATAACAGCCTATTCCTAAAACCTAAATCTTTTCAGATCTCTGCTAGGTTACTGGTCTCTGTAAAATGGCCACAATGCCCCTCCCACACCTCCGGGCCTTACCGAGGTCCGGAGGTGTGAGAGGGCAGTGTAGCCGTTTCACAGAGACTGCCTTTTTAGCAGCACGAAATAAAATGTACAGAGCACACTAGGCAGAATTCATTGATAGCAAAACTTCATTTTGCCACTTCAACAGAACCATATCATGTGACTCCCCCCCCCCCCCCCCACCACCACCACACACTGGCACGAGCTCGTTCCAAGGAGGGGTCATGTGCATTTTTGAAAATGTTTTTACAAAAAATGATTATAATACTAAATTGTGATATCGTGTGCGTAGAATAAAGGGTTAACTTTTATCCGTCCAGAAACCCACCTGGCCCGCACATATTTCGCCTTTTCTCAGGTTCTATTCTGTGTTCAACTATAGATGACCACTCAATTTAAAGAAGATGAGTAGAAAAAACTTTCTGCGCGTTTACTTTCGACGTTTGAATTTCATTTCCCTACTTATCAGTCCATGTTTACATTCAACGGCACTTCAGCGTCTCTTTTGCACTGCAGCTGACATTGTTGTTTATCGATGACGTAACGAGTGGCATATTCTATTTTCACTTCAGGGAGTTGAGGCAAGTGACGTCACGCGACGAGCTGCCTTCTCTTAATGGATTTTGGAAATAGACTTCATAAAATCTTGAACCGTTTGAGCTGTGTTGTTTCCCCTGCTGAAGAGTCACACTCACAGTAACACTTTGGCCCACAACAAATCGATGTGCATAAGTGTAAATTATAGTCAAAAATAAGAGAAATTACAGGAATTTAATAAATAATATCCGTAAATATTGGCCTTTTCTGGAAGCGAAATTAAGAGACTAAATAAACACTAGGCCAAATATTAACGAAATCGATAACCGATAGTTTTTTTCACACTGCCTTTTTGGGCGAAAATAGTTTCAAATATCCACGGTAAAGTGGATATGAATTGGAAAGCTGGATAGATTCGACATGTCCGCCGGATTTCATTTAAAATCACAGGTAACCCTTCACCAGGCATGCCTGCCTAAATCCAACCGCACGATTTTGTGATAAACTCAAGCGATGTTCGAATTCCCTCCATGTTACGGTATTCGGTTAATAAAATGTCGCAACGGAACATAGGCGTGTGGGTCGGGGCCGTCATGCACGCTAAAAACTAAAGTGTTAAAAACTACACTTGAAGTGCTGTATTTAACACTTACTAAGAGCTGAACTAGCACTTTGTTCAAGTGTAGATATCCCAGAACTTGACAGGTGTTACAATAATATCACTTGACAAGTGTAATGTCGCGACACTTAAAAGAAAACAACGCAGATGACGCGGATCAGGCTCGAACTCTCGAGCCTGATCCTCGTCATCTGCGTTGTGTCCTTTTAAGTATGTACCCACCAAGCGAAAATCAATTTATGGACGATTCTGGAAGAACCACCAATGCTAGACACATGGGAAGTGCCATCCATTCAAGTTTCAGATGTCTGACGATTGTAATGTCTAAGTGCTTAAAGCATTGCACTTTGAGTGTTAAAATCAAACCCTAAGAGTTAGAATGGGTTTAACACCTTGAAAGTGTCAGTTTTAACACTTTAGTTTTTAGTGTGTGGTATTCTAGCCTCCCCCCCCCACCCCCCACCCACCCCACCCCTCGCTGAACTGAACCAGAAAAAATGCGTTTTTTTCGGGAAAATTTGATATTTTCCTCCAGCAAGTTTGTGTTGGACAGTGCTTGGACCCAAAATTATGATTAACTGTTATGGAAAAAAAAATCATTTTTCTCAATGCAATTGTACCAGCAGTAGGCCTACTTAGCAGACGTTTGACAGCCTATAGTTAGTTAAAAACAGCCGGAAAAATCCCTTTTCTCTTGACTTTTCAAATGTTTTAGTTATTGAAAATTTGTTTTGACGGCTTGATTTTTAACCTAAATTGGCAACCTCCTTCATTCTTTTGGGTTTTTTTTAGGGGGGGGGGGGGGGAGGGGGTTACCGTGCCCCATGAAAACGTTTTGAAAAAACAAAGATTTTTCCCATGCAAGTGCAGCATATTTTGGCTACCTGACATTTTGTTGAATACCGGCTGCAGAAATTTACCTTTTATCGCGTGTGGGTGTGTGTTGGGGTGGGGGTGGGGGGGGGGGGGGCCTGAACTTGCACAAAAATATATTTGACCCCAAAAAGTTAGATTTTCTTCTCAACTATAAGTGTGTTTGTAGATGGGTAGCTGGGGAGGGAGGGGGGGGGGGGGGTAGGGCTCTCATTCCAACCTCGGCGTTACAGGCCCAGATAGTCCCACACATTCGTTTCCCGGGCACAAAAATCCAGCCGGCCCACCTTAACAGAATTGGTCCATACATGTACGCCTGTACTAGACCCGATACTGGAATCAATTTGTGAGTTGGTCTTCACGTCGCCATATTTTGTTTTAGTAGGGGCGTCCTTCATTTCTCAGATTGGACCACTGAATTACACTGGTATTTTTCCTTTTTCCGTCCATCTTGCTTACCTGTGAAACGAAATTTGAAAATACTAACATTGGAAAGGAGATGGGGATTGCCTGTTTGTTTGTGTGTATGTGTGTGTGGGGGTGGGGGTGGGGTGAGGGGGAGGGGGTATTTGGGCGCAGGTACACTGAAAGAAATGAAGGTTCTTCACGGATAGAACCAGTTTGGGTTCTAAAAGCACCTTCATTTTTTGCTGTGTATTTTCTCTCCTGGTTGTTGAAGGGGAGGTGGTGCCCCATAGCTAGGGGTGTTGGAGTGGGGCTGGAGTGAGGAGGTAAAGGACATGCGGGAACAGGATTATGTGCGAATGAGATTGCACAACTTGTTCTATGTAACCTTCCACCTGTTTGATACTTCACACTAAGTTCACAGCCTACTACAGCATATTTGGCAGCAATGCAGAATCCCTAACAACAAAACGACAACCCATTACTCATAATCGACTCGCTTGACTCAAGGAGCGATGGAATTGATCGGTTGAAAGAGTAACCCCTGTTTGTGCTTGCAAAATCCATTTTCTTATGAAAAGCAGGGGCGCCAAAGGATATCTGGGACCTCTATGTTAGCATGCATTGAAAAAATTGACCCAATGCTTCTGGGCTAAATATATCTACGCAAACACACAGACCGACTACAACTGTATAACATTCTAGTTAGGCCTACGTGGTGCGATTGCCAGGATCATACCAGCTGCGAAGCTAAAAACGGCACCCTGTACCCTTTCTGTGGGCTATGCCTTTCTGACCAAGAACATTGGTTGGAGCGTTGACTAACATCCAATTGAGATCTAAGACCGAAAAGACACAATTAACCTTTTTACTGGCGTTGAACGTCAATCTCAATTTTTATATTGATCACCGTAGGTCGTGGACTGTGCCTGTCTTAGGGTTTAGGGGACATGTGTACATGGGTGGACATTGGGGATACCCCCCCCCCCCCCCTCTAAAACCTTTCAAACGTATTTTGAAACAAGAAAAAAGTTCCCCTAATTGACACCAAGTGTTTGTAGGGATGAGTGGTCATAGATGTAATTGTTTTCGAGGGGATCGCGGTGACTCAGTTGGTAGAGGTGCAGGCTGCAAACCGAGAGGTCCTTGGTTCGAATCGCACCTGCGGCAACCGCGTTGTGTCCTTGGGCACGACACTTCATCCCCATTGCCTTCTTGGTGCCACGGTGGCGCCGTGTACTAAGGCGTACTGCACGTCGATGGTGCACATGCCTTCAACCAATGCTAACCCTTATCGGGTTGGTACGTTGGAGAGCCTAGCAGATGCTCGCCGCTGCTCGGTGGTTCTCTCCGGGTACTCCGGCTTCCTCCACCCGTAAATCTGCTCGACACAATGTGACCCTGGCTGCTGAAAGTGTCATAAAGCCCAATATATAAATAAATAAATAATTGTTTTCGCATAAACTTTCTCCAAATCCTTCAAAAAGCATTTTGAAGCAAAAACCTTCTCATTTCCCTAATTGCCACCCCCTCACCCCCCCCCCCCACCCCCGGGTGGACTGTATTAAAAGACATGTTTGTCTTAAGTGTTGCATATTTATTATTTATTTATTGGTGTTTAAGGTCACATATGTATGCACAATGGCTAATCATGACCGCGACAGTTTTACGGGTGGAGGAAGCCGGAGTACCCGGAGAGAACCACCGAGCAACGACGAGCAGCTGCCAGCTCCCCAACATCGTAACTCCGAACTGCAGCACAGACAGGGTTAGATTGGTTGAAGACATGCGCACCATCGACGTGCAGTACGCCTTAGTACACGGCGTCATCGTGCCCTCACGCGGGCAATGGAGATGAAGTGTCTTGCCCAAGGACACAACGCGGTTGCCGCAGGTGGGATTCGAACCGAGGACCTCTCGGCTTGCAGCCTGCACCTCTACCTACTGAGCCACCGCGCTCCCCTTAAGTGTTGCATGTGGTAAGGTAAACTTAATGACCAATTGGTTTTTTGAGTGTTACAATACATAATGAACCTCGAGATGGGACTATTTGATGGAACTGAAAAGATGAAATTAATTCTGAATCAAGTGCATGCTTGCGTCTGACGGTAGGGCCCCATCAGGCCCGAAAGTAGTGGGGTGGTGTGGGGGCTAGGGGAACCGCCCCCTCCCTCATGATAGTGTCTGACGGAAATGTTTGCCTCTTTTTCGGAAATTTTTGTCTCTTTTCAGTCGAATTTTGATGGGTTTTTGGTAATTTTGGCTTCTTTTTCTGGAATTTGTGTGCAAAATGGAGGTTTTGGGGGCATTTTTTGAAAAATTTCAGAAATTTTGTCGGAAATTTTCAACCTTCGCCCCCTCGTCGGAAAAATTTAGTTTCGGCTGGCTTAGGGCCTTGCCCCATTGGGTATAATAAAAAAGGAAATGTACAGTTCTCGAATGGATACAGAAATATCACATTCGCGAGGATGAAAAATTATACTCGTGAGAATGTGTTATTTTTCACTCTCCCCAATGAAATGATTTCGGTTAAACATTCAAAAAGTTATATATCCTCCTTTTATCTTATCACTAATGGAATAAAACTATAAAATAGTGTTGAGACAGACATTTCTGGTCTTTGTTAATCTTACCACTTTAGAGGACCCCTTATTTCAAGCAATTCATAAGCACCGATTATCACCTCTTTGGGTTATATCAGCAAGTAATGGTCCATAAATTTCTATTTATTCCCTGATGGGAGAGGGGTTGGGGTGCAATAGGAATGATGGCCCTCTCTTATGATAACCATGGCAAATCAGCGGCTGGCCAATGAGTTATAATTTTCTTGACAGGGATGAGATTGTCATACAACTAAATTTGCTGAAATTACACATGTAGTTAGAACTCTCAGGATTTTTTAGGACAAATTTATGAAATTAAAAGAACACAGAGTAAACCCGTTGGTTGACATATAGTTTAATTTCATAAATTTACACGAAAAGGTCTTTCAAGACCATTTTCATGTACATTTATAGAAATAAAATTTCAGAATTCTGTGCATAAATTTGCTGAAATGTCTCACCCCTGTTCTACTGTATAAAAGGTGACTTAATAAGTGTGTCCTCTATGGACTCGGAAACTACTGGAAGGATCCCAACCATTTTTGGCATATGAGGTATTTGGACCCTAAAATCCCACCCCTGACCCAAACCCTCACTGGGACCTAACCCCCTCCAGCCTTAACTTTGGAACTACTCCTACTCTGGTGGCACCCCTAACCCATCCCTGACCCTAACCATGCCCTAGCCGAACCATTTTGGGGATTTTGTTTTAGGGGGTACTCTTATTTAACTCCCTAAATTAGAAATACCTCCTAAACATGAGTTGGACAAAAATTATACCTCCCAAAGGGCAAATGTTGGCCTGCATGGATGGATAGACAGACAGACAGACAGACGTAAGAACGGACAGACAGATAAAGCAGCTACTATATGCCCCCCCCCACCCCAATTTTTGGGGGAGCATAAAAATCGCCATTCAAACTTTTATGTGTTCAATTTCTGTCACAAAAACATAGCTTATGACCCCTCATTGGAACAAGCTCGTTCTAATGGGGGGTCATAAGCTTTGTTTTTGAGACAAAAATTGAAAATTTTAGTTATTGAAGAAATGTTTTGGTGGTATCTTCTACAATCCACATTTGGTAAAGGGTTGTCTTGCATAAGGACACAAAGTCGATGATGTGGGTCATGAACAAACCATTAACCTTCAGATTACAATTTCAGTGAGCCACCAAGCTCCCCATTCTGTTGAACACTTCCAACTGATATCTGGCAATCTCCAATGACCTGATTAATTTATGAAAGACACATTTATTGAGTTCCTTCTCTTTTGCATTAGAAATGCTATTATGTTTAACACTATTAGAAATGGCTCTGAAAGCCCCCTCCAATATATGTTCAATTATACTATCATATATAAACTTCACGAGAATGGTGGAAGCATTATGTGAAATTTGGAACCCTGCATGAAGTAATTACTGATTGTGAATATTTTCCTGGTTGGGTACTGGTCTGAATATTCCCACAGCTACTTAATTAAAATAAGAGAAACAACCAAAATTTTGATCAAACAAGTTATTATTCAACAACAAAAATAAATATGAAACAATAAAATATTAATTTAATTTATATCACATTTACTTGCACATAAAAGTATAAAACAATTTAAATAAATTTTGAAATTTTTTATCACATAAGCAAATGACATTTCTATCACAGATTCATTTCTTTGTTTTTACCATTTAAAGACATTTCTGTTCATCTATGGCTAATTATGGCTGCAGCAAAGGTATACAGTCAACTTTTGCTGATCGTTTACTTTGAAACCATATTGCCAATTTCAGTGCACTTCAATGAAGGCAATGTATGCCAGCACATTTTTCATCAGTAAAGCAGATATCAGTCAACAAGCACTGTTCAGTGTCATTGGCTTCTCAATGGGACAAATGAAAAGTTAATCTGAAAAAAACAACTTTCATCCCCAGTCTATTCTAAACAAAAGTATCCAGAAGATGATCAAGTGTGTTATCAAAACATGTACATATTGTCAACATTCTCCATATGGTGTTAAATGTCTATTCTACCTTGATCACAAGATTTGTAATGAAAACTGAAATTGAGATGGCAGTTTCAGAGAAACGTCTTTCCAACTAAAGAAACAGGCAATGAATTGTTTTGTCACTGAATATAAAGCTTCAGTGGTTGATTGTCGAATAATGCCTCTTATTATAAGAATACGGAATGCCTGTTTTGAGTAATAATTGGAAGGTTAAATTATCATTGAATTTATTTATTTATTTATTGGTGTTTAATGTCACATACTTGTGCACAATGGCTGATCGTGAACACAACATGGATACAAAGTCAAGTCAAGCCAATCTTTTATACTATGTTGACCATTTTAGAGGACTTCCACCCCAGACATTGCTTACCGGGTCCTATTTTACCAGTAAAACAGAGTTTGTTTATCATTCATAGACATAGTAAGCAAGCACTGCCTCACTTCCCGGGAAGTGAGAGACTGCTTGTTCACCATTGTAAACAAGTTATGTCTTACTGGTAAAATAGGACCCAGTCACCAATGCTTGGGGTGGAAGTCCTCTGAAATGGGCAACATTGGGTATAAACGATTGACTAATCTTGACTAAATTAAAACAAAACCAACACGGAAGCAAACAATTAGCAGACGTGAATATGCCGCGCAGTGCGCAAGCGCAATGGCATTAAAAAAAATTCTTACCTTTTCGAAAATGAACTGTCCCAGTTACGTCAAATGAGCGTCGTTGAGAAATGGATGCTGTTCCGAAAATACACGCTAAACTACATTGAAAATGGGAAAAAATGATGACGGAATTTCCTTCACATTCGCAATAAAAGTACGCGAATGTGATGAGTAGAAAATCAATTTCAAATAATCCGAACCTGAAACTTAGTAGATATTTTGTGTATTTTTCTTTTCATCGCCCTGCCAATTTCGTGCCCGGGTTTCTGAACGGACAATAGCATTTGAATTTCAGATTTAATTTTTAGACTCATAAAATACATGTCGTATCTCTTGAAACTGCACACGTTTGCCTTGAACGTTTTCGATCCTGGGATAAACTTATTGAGCGCATAAGCATTCAACATTCCCAAAAGACTGTGCGCTGTAACAGTATATCTCCGTGTTCAAGCTTGAATGCTTCCTGTGATTCAGATACAAAAATATAAAAGCAAAGTGCTTCTATAATTTAACAATTATCCTTTTGAGAAGTGGTTTTTTTTCTTCTCGTATATAGAAACGTGCAAGGTCATTCGCAAACGCGTTTCGAATGTTCTTTCAATAACAACACAAACAAATCGTTAATGTTCTATAAATAGAAACATAAACAAATTTTAACAATGCACGCGGTTGCATGATGAAGCTGCAAGATACAGATTTTGTATCAGGGGCCTCCAGGACCACCGAGAGCGAGGACGCCCCCGATGCAATGTGTAGAGCGGGCGTTACGTGCCCTGCGAGCGCCAGGAATTTTGTTAACCCTTTACCCAACGTTACGGTCAAAACTGGCCAGAGCTATTCACAAATATCGCGAATTAATTTTCATTATTGTTTTTTCATTTTTTGTCTCAAAAACATAGGTTTTGACCCCTCTTTGGAACGAGCTCGTCGAGCTCCTTCCAAAGAGGGGTCATAACCTATGTTTTTGAGACAAAAAATAAAAAGAAATTAGTTATTCAAGAATTTTGTTAGCAAGTGTCGTCTGCTTTTCATGTTTGGTAAAGGGCTAAATTAGTTCCAGGGGAAGCATTCTCCTGCATTTTTTTGACAACATCTACTCAATTGTTTCCTTACAATTTGATTTGGGTAATTCATCACTTGTATGTCTGAGTCTATGGTGCATTGTTTCTCCAAAGATAATCGTAACCACCACGATGTAGGAAAGACCGGGGGAAATCACCAAACTGGAACAAGTAGGGTTTTTTTTATATAAATGGAATCTGGTCAATAATGCAACTACGTAGACTTGCCACAACTACCAACGTCGGAAGCCCGTTCCAAACTTGAGCTTTTTAACCCTTTACCCAACGTAACGGTCAAAACCGGCCAGCGCTATTCTCAAAAATCACCAATTAATTTTCAAAATATTTTCATTTTTTGTCTCAAAAACATAGGTTATGACCCCTCGTTGGAACGAGCTCGTCGAGCTCGTTCCAACGAGGGGTCATAACCTATGTTTTTGAGACAAAAAATAAAAAAAAATAATTATTCAAGAATTTTTTTTGCAAGTGTCGTCTGCTTTTCATGTTAAGTAAAGGGTTGAAACACCAAAAGTCCCGAGGCAGTTACCCTTTATCCCCTCCCCTCTCGGCGCTAGTGTGGCTCTCTGATACATTTAACATTTGAATATTTATAGATCCAATGCATAATTATTGTAAGATACCAAAAATATAATAATTATTGCACGGCATGTCTTTGAAAATTTCAAAATAGTGATTCTCGAGACAGAATAGCCCTCATGTCCCGGCGCTTGCACTCTTATTCCCCGAGGACCACTATTTTCACATCGTCATGTCCAAAAGCGCAATATTTATAATTTATCATATCACTTCTTCGTTTTCTCAGCTTATTACCATTCCATATTTTCAATAAATATTAATTAGTGCTTCATAACACCTTCAGTTGATTTGATTGGTCAATTTCAAAAAGAGTGTTTTCAGATTGGTTAAATTAATGTTATTTCAAAACATCAACTTGATATTTCTGTGCTTATGTTTTATTGATTTATGACGCATGACATTCAAGATAAAATTTCATTCTTTAACACTTTTCTATCTAAACGTTGTGTTTTTGGTAACTGTGCATGGTGTCATAAGATAAACAGAATATGACATTCGTGATTTGGTCACTCGATATTTATGAAACTCGTGATCGCACCACATGCTCGGCAAAATGAAACATTCGTAGACGTGTTTCATAAATATCGAGTGACCGAAACACTCCTTCGATTTCCTCTGTTTATGCATCATTCATCGAAAATGTGTTGGTACTAAATAATCACAACGTGCCGCCTGTAAGGAACGTGCATAGCAAACCCTATCTAAGCTTTCAGGTTCTACTCGAATGCGAAATGTGGAAAATATTTTTTTCTGTTCGCGGCATCCAAACACAAAATGGGGAGATTAAAGTCGTCATTTCGTAATAGCGATTTTAATGGTCAACTGATATCCATCCCTCAGCGGATTCGGACGGAAAGGGTTGGGGTCGGGGTCGGGGTATTCGGTGCACTCTCCTCTAATACTTTTCTTATTTTCTTTTTCTAATTGCATATACATTTATTTGGGCATAATCGAACATTTTGATTATTTTGTATGTAAACCGCGTTACCATATTAGAACCTTGACATTTGTTTTTTCAAACAAAATTTTAGTTTGAATGGCCCTATGAAGCGTCTAAATCCAATTCGATTCGAAACCATCCCGATGATTCGATTCGAATCGAGTATCGCTATATTCGGAAATTTTCTAATCGTTAAAAAAGAAACTCTACCAAGACATAGTGTTTCTCTCCTCTTGAACTCTTCTGTCGCCAAGTCTCCTTCGCAGAAGACTTGATGATAGAAGAAAGATGTTCAAGGATGTTCCGTTTCCGAAACTACTTTGATTCCGTTTTTGAAATATTCTGCCTTTTGACTGACATGCCCAGGCACGCGAAACGCCACTGAAGACAACACTTGAGTGGAAATTTTCAATGTTCACGGTTGTAAGAAGGTTACATATTTACAACTTGAAGAGGCGTGATATTGGATTCGAGATTCGTTTCGACATTTCGTCGGCTGAGTGCTATAGGGGGACATAGAACATTCTATCACTCAGGCGACGATTCGAGATTCGCTGGACCCTGTCTGAATAGTTTCACATATTAGTAACGCCATTTGCGAGGAAGTGACAGCGCATGTACCGGATATCCCAAAATCAGAGAGTACTATGGTAATCAAAGTATAGTCGTAAAATACCCTGGTATACAAGCTTATTTGCCTGGTATTTATTTACTTATTGGAGTCTTTCGACAGCGAGGGATACCAGTTTTTTGGGTGGTGGAAGCCGGAGTACTCGGAGAGAACCATCAAGTAACGGCGAGCAACTGTCACAAACTGCCCAACGTACTAACTCCACAGAAGGTTTATCACTGGTTGAAGACAGGTACACCATCGCTGTGCATTACGCCTTAGTACACAGCGCCACCGTGACCACACGTGGGCAATCAGGATGGAGTGCCTTGCCCAAGGACACAACGTAGATACCCCTGGCGGGGATCAAAACGTGGACCTCTCGGTATTTGCCTGGAATATCAAAAGTATGGTGGACAATACGAGAGTTATAATGTTGTGTTTGTATAAGGGGCTCCTATGACCCTCCAGCTAAGGTGTTTAGAAGCGATTGAATCTGACATTCCTGGATCCCACCCTGCTCGCAACAATCGTGGCGACGTGGGGACCGATTGGGGGTGTAAAGCTTATTAACCCGATGGCCCAAGTCACGATTGATGAAATATTCCGGCAACGTTATCAGGATATGCCTTCACAGAAGGCATGCCTTGATGATGTGGTTGGTGTCCGAAAGTGATGATGTCCATACAAACAGGCACTGCATGTGCGCTGCTTGTGATTAGGCGGTTATCGACACTATAACCATAATCAGATGACCTATCGCCTTGGATGGATAGATGAGTGTCTTTTGTTTGAAGCTTATCGGGCAAGATCGTTGTTGTTGACCAGACGAGCGCTAATTGACCTTACAGGCTCCTATTATTGAGATTCCGATCCATTAAAGTTATCGGTTTTTGTTGCGCCTTTACTCATCTATTTGTTATTAAATACACAGATGGCTTACTTGAAAAATCGTTTTTTTCGGCGTTCGTCACATATAATACCTATTCTTACGTTTTAGCCCGAATGAGAAAGATTATCAAAAATATATACACTTTAAAAAAAATCGTAAACTTAATCTATCACTTTTACAGCTGTAATATTAATCAGTAAGTGTTATAATTTAAAAACTCAAAATGTCTTGAAAAAATTATTAATGGATAATATAAAATTATTAATGGATAATATAGGATAAACGTATAGTGTTTTCAAATAAAAAAAATATTCTACGAGTGGGATTAAGAATGAAACCGACGAGCATCTGGCGAGTCGGTTTCATTCTTAATTCCACGAGTAGAATATTTTTTTTTACTTGAAAACACTACATGTTTATTTTGTTTATCCAATAGATTATTTACAGGGCAGTCGCGGCCAAATTGTGCTGTTACTCTCTACAAAACACTGCGAGAAGTGAGGAGCACATAGGTCCAATTCGATGACAAGCAAAATTGCCAAAAATAAAAAAAGGCGCAGTGATACATTTCTGTCTAAAAATAATTCCTCTACAAACTTGGGTAAATTTGCAAAATTACTTTGCAGAAAGGTTTAAGGAAAACAACAATTGAACTGTTAATTATGCTACATTAATGCGGTAGAGGTCAGAGATCAACAAGTCCGTCTCCACTATAGAAATAAATTCATTCAGTGTTGAACCTACGGGGAAAATTTATCACCCTACTAGGTGAATAAAGCAAAAATTTATCCAAGGCTTTTATTGTTCGAATAAATGGTCATTTATGGGATAAATAAAATATAACAGAGTAATCGTGTCGCAGCTTGTTATTTAATAAACTTGATTCTCCAAATTGGTCATGCTTGGGGCAAAACAGGCCGACTCGGATAATATACAGATATCTCCATGTGTGTGGCCGATTGTGTGTGAGACATTCGTTAGGGTAGCTATATAGTCTTGTGAGAAAGTACATAACTAATGGCAACAGCGAGTCAATAGGTGGAGGGGTGGGGGCACACAGACACAAGAACACAAGCAAGGGAGACACTTTCGCGGCAGTGTGAAATTAATTCGCCATGGCAATTGCCATGACACCTCGAGATTACCAACTCACACTTTCAAAACGGAGGAAAACTCTTCAAGGCAGTATAATGCTGGGATTGGGGAAATTTCATGTGCACGAATCTAAACCGTTAATTCGTTATACGTGTAACTAACTATTCAGTAGTAAATTAGTAAACCGATTCATATTTTTTTATTTTATTTATTTTTTTTTTTTTGTGGGGGTGGGGGGGGGGGGGGCACAAATTATTTATTTTTAAAAATGAATAACTTAGTGAATATTTATAAAAATAACTACTGAATCTTGATAAGGATTTATTTCGGCCGCGATTTGCGTCCCAGGTAACTTCATATCAACCTGAGACCGAAGGCCAAAGGTTGATGTGAATGTACCGAACGCTGATATCTCGGCCGATATAAAACAACCAAGTAGTAACCTCTTAATGTATTAACACTTTCGCTGCCGATAGCGACTATTGTCACCTATTTTATGATGGTTATCTGTACGTCATGGTATGCGCAGATCAAACCTTCTATCTGATTAATTGTTGGAAAGGGCCCAGAGAGCCCTTTTCAACAATTATTCAGATGAAAGAGTTTCAAGTATGTCATATTTTTTATTAAACGTCCTTGCATAAAGGCGTATATAGAGGTCCTCCATATATGGCTGAAGTGGGCGTGGCAGTGAAAAGGTTAAACCAAAACAAATAATTACAAAATGGTAACTCTAAATCTTAGTTTGCTTTTAACCCTTTACCTAACATGAAAAGCAGACGACACATGCAAAAAAAATTCTTGAATAACTCGTTTTTTTCATTTTTTGTCTCCAAAACATAGGTTATGACCCCTCATTGGAACGAGCTCGTCGAGCTCGTTCCAACGAGGGGTCATAACCTATGTTTTTGAGACAAAAAATGAAAAAAATAATGAAAATTAATTGGCGATTTTTTAGAATAGCGCTGGCCGGTTTTGGCCGTTACGTTAGGTAAAGGGTTAATTTTGCGTACATCTCTCTTCTTTTTTCTCTCCATCCACATACTCCTTACTTATTGCCATTGTTAGTGTCTCACCATGGGGGCGCGGTGGCTCAGTTGGTAGAGGTGCAGGCTGCAAGCCGAGAGGTCCTCGGTTCGAATCCCACCTGCGGCAACCGCGTTGTGTCCTTGGGCAAGACACTTCACCCCGATTGCCTACATGGGGGCACGATGACGCTGTGTACTGAGGCGTACTGCACGTCGATGGTGCGCATGTCTTCAACCAATCTAACCCTGCCTGTGCTGCGGTGCAGAGTTCAGAGTTACGATGTTGGAGAGCTGACAGCTGCTCGTCGTTGCTCGGTGGTTCTCTCCGGTTACTCCGGCTTCCTCCACCCGTAAAACTGTCACGGTCACGATTAGCCATTGTGCATAAGTATGTGACCTTAAACACCAATAAGTAAATAAATAAATAGTGTCTCACCATAGAAAAACTACTCCCTTTTGCCAGGTAATGGAAATTTTACTGATTGTTTTGTGTTCGACGATTAACGGTGAATGAGTTCACTGTAAACAAAATGGTTGCACCTAGTAGCGCATCAATGGGGGACAACTCTCGCTTGGTTTATATCATCCTAGATTGGAGTTATATCAGCCGAATTTGAAGTCATATCAGTCGAGCTTGATAGTGGGAAATAATAGGGAAGAAAATCATATCTAACAAATAATCGTTATATCGAGTTAGTATTTCATAAATACGACTTCACTAATCTTTATAGCGAGTTTAAAAATTATTATCATATCATATTAGGGCAAGGGTGGAGGAACGATTTTAAAAGCGGGGTGGGGAGGGGGTGGGGGCTGGATCGAGCGATGGATGGTCGTCGGTACCATGGTCTCCTCGTGGTACAAAAAAATTAAATTCCAGGGTCCCAAAACCCCAATTTCCAAGCATCTGAGCTGATATTTTGAGATTTTTCAGGAGATGTATTTGACAGATTTCTCACTTTGAAAGCCGTTAAAAAAAACATCGGTAAAGCATACAGGTGAGGTCTATCTATCAGCTTTGGTCGTTACGACCAAAGCTGATAAATAGACCTCACCTGTATGCTTTACCATACGTTAACAGCAATTTTACTGTATGCACTGTAAAAAATTACCGTATTTTTTACGGTCATATGACCGGCAGCTATTTTCCAGGCATATGACCGTAGGCATTACGGCAAGCCGTAAAAAAATTTAACTGTCATTTGCCGTATATTCCCTATTCCCGTAATTTTGTACGGTCAAATACCTGGAAACTAGCTGCCGGTCATATGACCGTAAAAAATTTCAACCATCATTTGCCTTATTTTCCCGTAAAAATTACCATCAAAATAATTACGGTCAAAGTTCCCAATCATAGGTCTCTATAATGCTAATTTTCCCAACGGTAAGGACCCGGACCCCTTTCCCAAAAAGGGTAAACAAATTCCTAGGCATGCCGGCCTTAACGGAGATCCGTGGCCACAAGCCATAAGATCCATCGAATATCGGTGACGCAGTACGAATAGTCAGTCTGCTATTCTGCATGATTACCGAAACAAGTATACGCATAAAAAATTACGTTATTTGATATTCATGTCCAAGACTGCAATGAACATGATTCACTTGGCAACAAACTTACAAATTGATACTAAAGATTTGTTGTTCGTCTTCGAAAGCATCGGGCGTCCTACTTGGAAATGGCGACTTCCAGAGTGGCATATAGCACGGCCGATCCCATAATTCACCATTTTTACCACCGGGCGCCGTAATTGGACAGCGTGACGGGAGAAATACGTTCATTGGATTTTTCTACGGCAACACCGTTAAAATTAACTTACGGCCTCGTGACCGTTGTATTTGACAGTCATCTGACAGTAGTTAACCGTAGAATTACGGTAACTTTTTACAGTGTGTGGATTATCTTGTCTTGGGGTGGATTTGGTACTTGTTTGTCTGTAAGATTACGATCTATTTCAGTTAACCGATTTTTTAACAGACTGTATACATTTTAGCGTTTCCTCCCACTTACTGCAAAAAAATGATTCGCAATCCATCGAAACTGAACCAGTACGGGAGAAACATAGCTGGCAAAAATATGGGGGAGGTTCAGGATCCGCCCCTTGTTTCACCAGTCATTGGTTGTGTTAAAATATATGCATACAAAAAACATGGTCCGCCAACAAAGAGGATGGGAGGGGGCGGGGGGGGGGCTGAAGCACCCCCGCCCAGTTCCACCGCCGATGTAGGGGCTCCGTACATGACAATCTGTTGACTATTTCGTTCATCCAAAATCGGATGCTTCTTTATCATAGCTATAAGTAACACATGGGTAAGATTAGTCATATGAGACAGTGACACGCTTTCATTCATTGAGATTCATAACACAATTTCAGATCTTTATCTGAACGTTTATATTCCTATAAAATAACGCGCATGAATGCTTTTGAAAAAGTGTACTGTGGAAAAATTCGGGAAAGTCCCCCAAAAAATGACGGACACGGTTCAAAAGAAGGAAGTTAACGTTCTTGAAAACTCTTGGTTCCCAGCGTAAAGTGGAAGTGAAATATAAATAACTATGAGTAAACTAGCATGGAATGAGGTGACAAGTAAGACGATATGTGTTTTAATGATCGTGGGGAGAGAAAAAAGGTCACTTCAACGGCAACAGTCAACATCGATACCACAATACCACAAAACGGGAGAAAGGCACAGAGATTTCATTTATTCTAGGTGAGTGGTATAAGCGTATTTCAATTGCAGTATGGCCTGTACAATTTTCGTTTTCTGAGTACTGCAAATATATGGGTAGGGAAGTCGCGTACAGTTGGCACTAGAAGACCGGTCACTTTGTTCTGCATTATTTTGAAGTAATACCGCTCGGAGTAAGTGCACTTTTTGTCCCTATCGAATAGGGCTGTCACGATTTTTTAATTTAGGAATCGATTAATCGTCGCAAATAATCGACGATTAATCGTACCTAAATGACCCCCCCCCCCCTCTCCCTCTCTTTGAAGTCGATAAAAATGAAGTTCAAGTCAGATGACCTACCTCAAGGAAACAACGAAGACGATCCTTTTTAGGTGCATTCAAAGCTTTGATGTTCTGAACTTTTGAACTGTCAGTGTAATAATCAAGACCGGTCGGCAGTTGCGAAGTTCGCAACTGCCGACCGGTCTTGATTATTACACTGACGGTTCAAAAGTTCAGAACATCAAAGCTTTGATGAATGTACCTGGAAGACTATTGCTTCCAACAGCGTCTTGGGGTTTAACATCGATGTTCTTAACTCTTTACCTTTAGAAACACTAGTTTTTTCATCAAATTTTCTTTTAATTATTAAACGTCTAAAACGGGATACAATTTACCGATTATTCGACAACGAAAAATACTAATCGATTTCGCCGTGACCAATCAACAGTCGATTAATCGGTTAATCGTGACAGCCCTACTATCGAACTCAAACTATCTTATTAGCGTAACTCAATTCCTGTAGAAAAACAGTGTGTCCAGCAATTTTATATTAATAAAGAGAGATTATTAACATCATTCCTAACCTCTACTGGGATACATGTATATGTAATGGCGTTCACGCTAAAAACTAAATGTTAAAAACTACACTTGAAGTGCTGTATTTAACACTTACTAAGTGCTGAACTAGCAATTTGTTCAAGTGTAGATATCCCAGAACTTGACAGGTGTTGACAATAATACCACTTGACAAGTATAATGTCGCGACACTTAAAAGGAAACAACGCAGATGACGCGGATCAGACTCGAACTCTCGAGCCTGATCCGCGTCATCTGCGTTGTGTCCTTTTAATTATGTACCCACCAAGCGCAAATCAAATTATGGACGATTCTGGAAGAACCACCAATGCTAGACACATGGGAAGTGCCATCCATTCAAGTTTCAGATGTCTGACGATTGTAATGTCTAAGTGCTTAAAGCATTGCACTTTGAGTGTTAAAATCAAACCCTAAGAGTTAGAATGGGTTTAACACCTTGAAAGTGTCAGTTTTAACACTTTAGTTTTTAGTGTGTAAAAAAATATTAAAATTCGACTACATATACAGGATGAAGTGAGTGGATTACTACTTAAATCGCAGCATGTTCTCCACTCGAAAAACTTAACAGTTGTTCATAACAGCATAAAAAACACTTGCAAATTTTCATCACCTGGACCACCGGGTGCAAACCGGTGGTCCATGTGATGAAAGTTTGCAGGTTTTGTTTTGGCCTCAGAAATCGTAAAAAATTACTGAGTGAAAAATCTATTCTACAACGATTTAGTAGCAATCAGCCCTCGACATTCTGCAGTCTCAATATTTTCGTTCTGTTTCATCGTTTCATTTCGTGATTTCACTACCGACCTCGCTAATAGGGTGTTATATTTTGCATTACACAGCGTCAACGCTCCTGTGTATTTTCGACTATTTCGTTTTTCTGCGGTAAGTAGCGTATTAACTAACGAACATTTTCTGTGCTTACTGTAACACAACTTCTAGTTTCAACTGTGTCTTCTGGTTTCATTAATGCGTACCATGTCGGTACTCCAGATTGGTCATGGTTGGGCCATTTGTATAACTGATCGTATAGGAAAGACAAATCCAAGTATCACATACACATGTGGTATTTGAAGAAAGTACACGGTCACTAACAGACTCCAATCCTAAAGAAGATGTTCCCACTGGAGAGGGGTTGTCGCCTTCCTCTAAATACCTCTTCACGACCCCCCCCCCCCCCCCCTGCACATACAAAGTAGTCTCCATTCCTTTTCCTCAATAATGTTTCGTATTACATTATATTACAATGTTTTATCTCTTTTGGGAAAGTGCCGGCAGCCATGTCCATCGTGAAAGCATGCATGTATCGTGAATGGCTGATTTAGGATTTGTTCTAACACACAGAAGCCTGAACTCGAATTACTTACCTTCAGACTGTTGTATAGGTTAGTGAACTACAGTACGTGGAGGGTGGATTGTAACTAAATCACCCACGGAGTGGAGTTATCACCCAAACTATAACTTTCGTATTTTGTATATATCGACTCAAAAAACATAGCTTATGACCCTTCATTGGAACGAGCTCGTTGAGCTCGTTCCAATGAGGGGTCATAAGTTATGTTTTTGAGACAAAATTTGAAAATTTTTAGTGATGCATGAATTTATTTTGCAAGTATCGTCTGCTACTAGCAATGGGTAAAGGGTTAAGAGTGACCATTTCCAGTCACTGATATAGTATGATGATCATGCAAGTAAACAAGTATGTCCGCAAGTAACTTGCATGCTTTACTCTGTCTCATATAATTGATGTGAGTCAGTGTGACAATGTTTGCCTGTTTTGGAGCAAGTTTGTTCCTTTGTTAACCCATATAATACAGTAGTTCAAATGTAGCGGTTAATCGATCAATTACCTTTTGGATCGATCAAGATGTTGATCATTGATTAATCGATTAATCGGTTAACCGTTTCGGGTCTATTGATGGGCGATCGGTAACTGGTCGATTTTTTATGAGCACGTTTTTTTTCACACCACCCAGTTTTAGATTTATGATAAAATTATAATAAGTGTGTTTGTACAACAGAGATATTCATGTTCGAGAATGTTTTAAAATAATTAGCAGCAGGGGGAGCGAACCAGCTCGTTGGGTCCCGCCACCCCTCACAGCCCCTGTTCTGCCGTTAGATGTACCAGCGACGCCTTCCACCCCCATTTTCCGCCGTTGGATGTACCAGCGACAAAAAACACAGGAGAGCCCCTGGGGTGGCCCGGGTTCTCATGTTGCAAACTACCTATTAGATATATCCATCGAAGAAATATAAATAAGGTACAATGAAAGGTACAAATACATGTGGTTGGCTTGTTCTTAGCTCTATGCAGTTGTGTGGTCGGAGCTGCATCGGGACTTTTGTAAAGTCTACCTCGCTCGACTACGAAAGGGCTCTGGGAGAAAGCCTTGTTGTGTGCTGGAAGGGTGTAACAAACAGGCAGATACTGTGCCAGGATTGCGGGTATCAGAACGGAAAGGTGAAGATTTGACAAAGCAATCAGAGACAGATGACGGGCGAGTTTATGTGTCTTTCAGGGTTTGATATTTCCAATTAGAGATGGCTATACCGCCAGATATGCCCACTCCGCACCATGGAAACGAATAGACGAACTTCTCGAAGAGATTCTTGCCGAAATGTCAGGCCCTGATCCTGAGGGACAGACATTTATCGACCTGGACACCCAGGTCCTTTCCCCGTTGCATACTGAACGGCTGGTCGAGATCTGTAAGGACACCAAAGACGAGTTGATGTTGACGGCGCCTCGACAGTCTTCTCTGCATGGAGGGTAGAAGCAGGGTAGAGAAATACCTGAGAGGGTTGAGGTCCTTTCCCCGTTGCATACTGAACGGCTGGTCGAGATCTGTAAGGACACCAAAGACGAGTTGATGTTGACGGCGCCTCGACAGTCTTCTCTGCATGGAGGGTAGAAGCAGGGTAGAGAAATACCTGAGAGGGTTGAGGTCCTTTCCCCGTTGCATACTGAACGGCTGGTCGAGATCTGTAAGGACACCAAAGACGAGTTGATGTTGACGGCGCCTCGACAGTCTTCTCTGCATGGAGGGTAGAAGCAGGGTAGAGAAATACCTGAGAGGGTTGAGGAATATTTGGATTAACACTTGTAGACTGATGGAGAATTTGAAACAGGTTAATATTAGTATTGTGGTCTGGGCGAGGGCTGCTAATAGTAGTTACCCGGAGGTCCATTGGCTGAAACATTGCTTGTGCACAGACCATATGTACATAATTTGATAGCCTTACTATGGCCATGACGTATGGATTAACGCGCAGATCGACGTGCTATTTGTGCGCATTTCATGACAGGACCTCTAGTTTTAACTGTAAATACGAGTCTGAAATCCGAAATAAATTTATAAAATGAAAGGAAGGTTAGCAGTAGTGCTACTCTTGTAAAGAGAATTATGAGAAATACGAAATGAAACAAAATCCATTTCGGTGATTTTTGGTTGTTTTTCGTGATTGTTTGGTAGTTTTTGTTGATTTTTTATTGTTGTTGACCCCATTTAGATAATTCAGATATGCTCACGTAGAATCGATCACACCCTCCGAATACAGCCTCCAATATTAGAAGTCTTCCAGGATAGTAGCAACCACGCCCACCACAAACAAGCGCACTTCGCATGCGCATGGAGATCACGTATCATGGCCACGTGACAAGGACATAACCTTTGAGGTCGGGTGCTGGGTCCAGAAACTGTGACCTGAAAAGTACGAGTACCACTACCCACGTTTATGGATTTTTAAACTAAGCCACGAATATGCATATATTAGTCATTATCACTAGAAAAACTGTTCAATATTTTCAAAATTGAAAACAATATCCTACTTTTGCTAAGGAGATGATGTAATATAGCACACTACTGGAATGGACTTTTAGAGGACTTTCCATTGGTGCGTCACATAATATTATATTAGTTTGGTTGGGGCAACTACAAAATAGCACCCTCTTTCAGTGTGCTATTTAGTAATTGTCCTCATATTGTTTCTGTTCACATTCACGTTAAACATTCGTACTGAAATTGTAGCGTGCATGGATGCCCAGCACCCGCAGTTTAAACTCACAATTTGATACAAACACATATAACACACAGGTATGGTGCGTGCACAATCTTTGCTTTTTTTCTTTGATTTCAAACTGTTTGAGATTGGTCTAGGTAGTGACCGCACAATACGAATGTATTATGGGCGTCATGTGTGTTGTTATAATATCCAGGACGTCATTTCAAAGATGACACTGTACAGTACAGTCTCCGTGGTCTTGTCGCAATCTACGCGTGGGCAGTGATGTTCACGCATGCGTTGACCAGGACATAAAAATCAGCAGTAGCAATTTTTTGAATACCCTTTACCCAACGTAACGGCCAAAACCGGCCAGCCCTATTCTCAAAAATCGCCAATTAGTTTTCAAAATATTTTCATTTTTTGTCTCAAAAACATAGGTTATGACCCCTCGTTGGAACGAGCTCGTCGAGCTCGTTCCAACGAGGGGTCATAACCTATGTTTTTGAGACAAAAAATGAAAAAATTTAGTTATTCAAGAATTTTTTTTGCAAGTGTCGTCTGCTTTTCATGTTAGGTAAAGGGTTAACGAAGCAGCGGGTTGTACCTGGTGCTTCATTAATTAAATTTGTGGTGATTACTCCTATAATTTGTGTTTGGAATCTAATATTATTGAAAATATTGCTCATCCGTGGAAAGTGACCAGTCCACGGCGGCCGTATTGTATGTGAGTGTGCATCCCCGACGCGGGCTGTCTGTAAGAAATACACCCCTGTCAATCAAAAACAACCAAAACCGCGGTCTCAAATATGACCCAATAGTAGAGAGGATATGTCAATGTAGATACAGACGAAACTTTTTCCCAAGCCCACGACATACTCCCATTTGAACTGAATACATACAGATTATCGTGATAATGTGCATGTCTTGGGATTTGTATCAGATTCGAGATGGTGTCCAGAATGGGATCTCATCGAGCCGGCGAGTTGTGATCCCATTCTGGACACCATCGAGAATCTGATGTAAATCACAGGACATGCACATTATCATGATAATTCATTTATCTAACAATTATGTCACATAAACAGATTAAATCTCAAATTATTAATACCCTTTTGGCGAGAAAAAAGTTAAAAAAAAACAACCCATATTTTGTAGAAGAATATTGTTGTGCACTTTAAGGGGTCGTCCAACCTAACTTTGGTCAATTTTTTGACATTTTTCCCAATGCCTCAGAAACAGATAAGAGAAGTAAGGAAAGGCAAATTATATATCAAAATAATGAGTAAAGTGCATAGAAAAGGTACATATAATTTTTATCAGGAAAAAAAGTGAATTTTATGATTTTGAAGAAGATTAATTTGCAAATGGCATAAGTAACGAACCGGTAAAACCACAAAATAATCGGTAATTCGAAAGCCTTGTCCTCAATATAATGATAACATACTACAGACTCGGAGAAAGCATTTTTTTGACACACACTCTGGTGGGTTTTGACGTTTGAATGTAATAACATCAACACAAATTTTGGATGTTCCGGATGTGGCCATGTTTCAATGATGTTTTTCCGGTCATGTGATTACGATGTGGTTCTTGCAGAAATACTCAATTTGGGCAATCGTAAGAATGCAAGGACGTGATCACGCCCCTTATTTGTTCGAGACAATGTAAGAGCGGATTTGCAAACAGGTGACAGCAAATACTTGAGCTGTTAATGTCATAACTGCAAAATATGGTTTGAAATTCCCTCTCGTGTTTCCAGGCCGTCTGAACTTTTTTGTTGACAAAAAATCTGAATTATTGCGCACTAGAAAGTCAACATGAACCACTTGTAAAAAAATAACCGAGTGTATAAAATCGGGACAATACAAATAAAATAAGGCAATATTCATAACAAAGTAAGCAGAATGCTTCAGAAATCACTTTTTCACGAAGTATATTCCAAGTGACCTGGAACTATATTGAGCGTGTTAATTTCCCCCTGTCGCTGCGAAGTTATTTCCTTCCTAGTAACCATGGAATTTGAAGGCGGGTATGTTTGATGTCTGCAAAGGACCGATTGAAGATGGGTTGAAAATGATGCATTCGTGCTTTTAAATAAGGTGCGCTTGGACGATGCTGAGAATTTAGTTTTTTCTTGCAACCAACCATAGTAATACAAGCGTCGATCAGTGTCTTTTATGATCGCTTTACACTGACAAATGTGACAACTCTCCTTCACCAGAAACCATCCCCCAATTTGCATATCACAATAAACATAACCGCTATCACGGAGTGTCAGCGTGGCCGTGTGGTCAAAACCGAAACGAATTATCGAATGCACGGTCAATATTAGCTGCAATTGGCTTTTCAACAAATGAAATACACGAAATATTCGCAATTTCTTCATTATTCATGCCGAGATACTTTTTAACCAAACCACATGCGTTCAGTTTCGTTTGTCGGCATCAAACTGATATTGTTTGTGGTAATTAAATAGTACGAGAAGGCGAAGGAAGCCAAATATTTTCCATCATCTATTAATTAATTCAAATTGATAATTTCTTTTATTTTACTGAAATTATGAACTGATAAGGTGGGTGTGTTGCGATTATTATGCCCCAGACCTGGAAGTTGGAAAATCAAAGGTGCATCTAGGGCCGTGCAGTGGTGACCCCTGTCCTCTTAGTCTTAATCTTAGTCTTACCCATTCATCATTGCATGTACCAACATTCTCCCTTGCATCTCAACCATTGCTACTCCAATTTGAAGGATATTTGGTGTTGTGATCGAGCATCATGGGGAAACAATGCCCGTGTAGCTGCTGTAGCATGTGTTTCTTCCCACATTTTTTCAGAGTTGTGGTACTTTTTCACTCTTTTGAGTTAGAAAATTTTGTTTATAACTAGTTGATTTGTTACAATTTGTTGCAAAGTGCCTGCTAATACCCTCAATTGTATTGCTACAGAATTTTCTTGTGAAGATTTTGTTCCTATTACTTATCAAGCAACAACCTAATGAATATTCTGTATAAAGCCACCAATCTGATGTTTGACACTTTTATCGGAGCTGTTTTGAAGGCTCATGGAACTCAAAATGTTGATTATGGCAGGACTTTTCTATTCACCCATTAATCGATAAATTAAGTGTTATAGTTGGAAGTAAGAAGAATGAAAGGTCCAGAACCAAAACTCTAAAAAGAATGTTTTTCAATGTAACATGATTTTTGCAGATACACTTATTTGGAGGGTTACCTGTCCGATAGTGTTTGGAACATGTGTGGCCAGGATCTTCAAAAAGAAAAAAAGAGTTAAACTTTGAGAAAAAAGGCATATGCCTTGAGTGCCGGAGGTAGAGTCATACAAGGAAGAGAGCCCCCCCCCCCCCCCCCCCCAGGAATTTTTTTGTGTCAAATGGAGCTCACTTGTCATCTTTTGGGGATTGCTTTGTGTGCTGCGTTCTTGAAAAAAATATGTGAGACCCTCTGGATGTGCCCTTCTGATCTCAATATGTCAATAAGCCTCTTTGGGGAAAGTACATGCAATAATGGTTATGTAAGGTTGATTTGATGTGTTTTGAATAACAATGTACTTTTAAGTACATTAGATGGTTTATTGCAGTGACAGGTTACAGTTACCCTTATTTCTTCTCCAACAGATATCATGAGTGTATTGGTGTCCAAGAGTTAAACAAAGCTAATATACTTATTGATAAACCAGACAAATTTAACAATTTAATCACTATCAAATTGATGCATGGGATAAAAGGGGTTACAGTGCAAGGGGTTTGTAAATATATTTATTCAACTACAATGTATGACTTTGCAGTGCATTCTACATAGAATATCATATTTTCTTTCCAAACCATTACAGTAACAAATACATCTTGATATTGGGAGACACTCTTTTGTCCTTCCATACTTCTTCTGCTGGACTCTTTCAAGTTGACCTTTGTTGAACTCCCCAAATCAAAACATAAACAAAAGAAAATGTCTGCCTTCAATCAGTGAGCACTCCACTTATAACATTTGGTCTCAATCTTTATTTCTTTCATGAATTAGGAAAAGATTTCTTCGAGTATGTACTTAAATGTTTATAGAATACAGCTGTTATTTTATTTTGAGGTATTTTATTGTAAAAATTTTGTTCTCTTACTTATGCCACAGCAGACTTTCAGGTGGTGCTATTTACACATGGCAGCAGTTCCACGGCAAATTTCAGTTTCCACATGTTCTATGTTTCATTCCAAGCATTTTGGCATATAATTTATTGGGGTTATTCATTTTGGGCCTTTTTTAGACTTGAAAGAAAATTACATGAAATTTGACCAAAGTTAGGTTGGACGTCCCCTTAACAAACAATGAGTAACACGGTCACCGAAAATTTTCAAGGTTGGTTGTAAAATTATTCACTCCCAATGTAACTTCCTTGGATTGGAACACATTGTGTGATAAATACCGTTGTTCGTGTTTTTCATGCCAAAATCAATATGATTGTTAGATAATACTTAGAATACATTATCAGTCCATCCGTATCTATTTGTTCCCATAAAAAAACACGTGCCGTTCGGGAGATTCAGCATGACGGACTCCGTCAAACAAAAAGGAATAGCGAAAAACATATGTCACTCTTTATAACAGTATGTATGTGTCGTGAACGCTAAACATCGGTAATGTTTTCTTTATCGTGTTCATCGTGTAAACGCGCCGATGACTATAACAATTAACCGTTTACCTAACGTAGAAAGCAGACGACACTTGCAAAAATATTTCTTGAATAACTAATTTTTTTCATTTTTTGTCTCAAAAACATAGGTTATGACCCCTCGTTGGAACGAGCTCGACGAGCTCGTTCCAACGAGGGGTCATAACCTATGTTTTTGAGACAAAAAATGAAAAAAATAATGAAAATTAATTGGCGATTTTTGAGAATAGCGCTGGCCGGTTTTGGCCGTTACGTTGGGTAAAGGGTTAATTAGGCGACTGTCACACCATCGCATACGATTTTCTAGTCCGTCTATAGTACACGTATTTCTCTGTCAATCGCATCGTTACATGGTCACACTATATGTACGTTTCCATGGCGTCAAAGCTGCCCGTAAGGAGTACGTTTAAATTGAAATACATTGTAACATGAAAATGGGGCCAAGTCATTGTTGAACCCCTGTATTAACCCTTTATGACTACGGTACGTAATATTACGTACTCCGACTTTGAACCCGAGCGGGTGATTTTTCGCCTAGGAGCATGATACTTCATTCATTAAATAGGATGGTTTCAAAGTGCATGCGTGTGGTAGACCAACCAATATTAATTGGTCTACCCCCAAATACTGAATATGGACTTTTCCTTTTGCTGTCATTGAACTGATATGGAAGATACCACCAGGGTTCAAAGGCCGAACGATTGCGTTTGACGACGCCAAAGCCTGATTCATGACGTTAAAACGTCACGATATTGACGATAACCGTAGTCGGAAAGGGTTAAACATGCTATGATTTTATAAAATTATCTAAATTTTCGGTAATATGTTTTTAAAAAATCAAAATATTGGGGACCGGCAGTGACGCAACCGTTAACCACTTGGAAATTAATCATCGCCATAAATCATAAGTTCACTACCATACGGGGTGGTGGGGGGGGGGGGGGGGATATAAGACTCAAGTAACAAAGGTTTCACGACTTCCTTCTGCACGGCACTTCCAGGAATCGGAAAAATGACGTAGTACATGCATAATTATGTGATTTTTGTTACTTTGATTTGAACTTGATCTGCAAAATATTGAAAAAATCGTATACGATTGGATTCAGTCCGTCAAAGAAATAGAGCATGTTCCATTTTATTCGGACGGACAGGAGCGACGTATACGAAAATGTTATCGTACACGTAGGTCTGCCCACCCGAACGGAAAGCTGTATTTTTTCTTTCAATCCGATGACGTATTCAACTATCGTATCAAAATCGGATGCTTGAAGTACGAAGGTGTGAATGCCGCCTTAAAAGGATTTGTAAAGACGATTGAGTGTGGAAGTGTGTATGTGGGGGGGGGGGGGAGGGGGGGGGGGGTCGTCGATTATTGGTTACGGCATTTGACTTCAAGCCGAAAGGCGCACGGTTGATTCCCACAATTGCGTAATAAACTTAGGCGTACTGCACGTCGATGGTGCACTTGTCTTCAATCAATGCCAACTCTGATTGAAAGAGTTATACGTTGGGAGGTCTGACAGTTGTGCGCCGCTGTTCGGTGGTTCTCTCTGGGTACTCCAGCCTCCTGCGTCCGTAAACCTGTCTCACATGAGGTGATCCTGGCTGTCGAAAGTGTCGTTACACTCCCCCTAAAAGAATGTCTGTAAAATATGCCACCTCCCGCAAAAAAAAAAAATACTGCGCACATCTCGGTCTCTCAAACATAGCCAAAGGTGTTCCAACAAGGGGACAATGATATGAATGGCTAGTAGAAGCAAAAGCAGTAGCAGCGAGATAGTTACAAACACCGTCAGCATGGGTAGAAGACAACTGTGCTTATAGTGGGAGAAGAAACCAAGCAATGACAGGCTCAGAGGTCAGGTCAGGTGTGGTGACCTAATAACAGAAGACAGCATTGAAGCATTCATACACTCTGTGTGGTAAAGTAAAGATACAGTTAAAACTAGAAGTCCTGTCACGAACTGTGCGCTTACCTAGGCTTAATTGTGTATGGGAATTGCGCGCAATTGCCATATCGAATGGCATCCAAAGCACTCATAGCAAACACAGACAATGCTTCTGCCGGAGGTCCAATGGCTGAAACATAGCTTGTGCACAGGCCATATGTACATAATTTGATAGCCTTACTATGGTCATAATGCGTAGATTAACGCGCAGATCGACGTTCTATTTGTGCGCATTTCATGACAGGACTTCTAGATTTAATTGTATCAACTATCCATTGCTAATCTTAATTTTGTTTCATTGCGATGCCTGAGTCATGCTGTTGTTGTCAGGGCGATAGCGAGTTTTCTCCATTGTTTATACTGGAATGTAAATAATAATCTAATAAGAATAAAAATAATAACAATTTTGGTAGTTGGTATAGTATTAAAAATAATACTTATTATCACTTGTGTAAATAATCCTCTTTCAATTAACGCGAGTATCATTTCACTCAGACTATTACGCTGGGTCACATCAAAGGTATCGGGTTGCGGCATCAATACCTCGTTAAAGAACACGTGTTCGGACAGAGAAGCCTATTAATTTTCAATTCTAACAGGTTATCAGAAGCGCTTATATACTAGCAACCAAAGCGAAAGGGACTTGTCAGATGAAACGCAAATTGTCTAAACTCAAAGAGTCAATTTTTCATTTCGCACTGTTTGTTGGAAGGATCTAACAAAGTCGCTAGAAAGCGATTGGCCAGCTAAAATTATGTATAAATATGCAAGCGAGTGAGGTCTTAGGCAGACTCAAAAAGATTCAGGGAGACTCGTTAGACCCGGTTAGACCGGTTAGTTCGCCTTTTTTGTGGAAGCCAGATCAGGAATCTGCGCTAGATGTTGCCCGCTGGGGACAACGTAGAGAGCTGAAGCGAGATATTGCCTCCGTTGGACGGAGTAGTTGATCTCTTTTGTCGGTAGCCCTGCCATAAGTCAGGGCTAATAAAAAGTTAAGGCTATAGGATTAGCATAGGGGGCGCCACGACGCCAAGATAAGGCCAGTAAAAGTTTGAGAAATAAAGCAGGGAGCAAGGTGCTCAAAAGGCTTACTTTTCGGAGCTACGCTGGAAAATAAGTGGACGGCTAATGTGAGGGAGCTGCCGTATGAACGTTTTGGTGATTTAAGTTGGCCAGGTAGTGGAACTACCCTGGAAAATAAGTGGACGGCTAGCGAGAGAGAGAGAGCTGCCGTAGGAACATTTTGTTGATTTAAGTGGTGATTTGGAATCAATAGTAATGAGACAGTGAGTGGTGCAGAGTGGAAACGTGATAACTTAGTGGAACTGTATACCTTGAACCCGGAGAAGTGTTGGTGGATCTCTGGACGATAAAACATCTAAAAGTGACACTATAATATCTAAAAGTGCACAAGAAGAACGGCGACCAAACCAGTGCTAGCATTGGAAGAGACGAAGGCGGTAAAGTGACATTTTCTCTTTCCTTTGTGAAAAACAAAAGATTCTTTGTGGGAAGTCTCAGTATGTATTATATCTTCTTATTTTATGTATTGAACTTAAATTCGCGTTGATTATCGTTCCGTGGAAAAGTCATTGACACCTACAGGACTAGAATCCCAAAATAGTCGATATCACCACGGGGTTCTGTAGTGGCGAGGCGTAGGTTCACACGCAGAGACAGCTGCACTCCCAGAGTGGGGCTGGATGCGATTGAACCTATTTCTCCCAACCGGTCCACTTGGTGGGCCCCATATCGGCGACAGTGGCAAGGCTACCAGGATTGTTCTAAAAGATAACATTTGGAAAATATAAATAATCAACGCGATTTGATTTGACATTTTTAATACATTTTTTTTTAGCCAAAATGTTCATACGGATCGCTATTGTCGGGTTGTAACAAATTGCTTAGGAGTCAATTTTCAGAATCGCGGTGGAAAATTAGGATTAGGACAGGCCAAAATAAATGAATAAATAAATAAAAAAATAAATAAATAAATAAATAAATAAATAAATAAATAAATAAATAAATAAATTAATTAATTGATTGGTTAATTAAATGAGTAAACAATTAATTAATTAATTGATCATCAAGAATTAATATTATCTGAATAGTTAATAAGATTAATGCAGTATAAAAAAGAGTTATTTACATTGGAGAAAGCTGAGTTATGGATGCCCAAGGCTTGGAACAGTTGGTTACAAAAACGTATAGCGAAAGATGAGAAAGAGAGAGCAACATTAGAATTAGAACGTCAAGTGACGTTGAAGCGGGGAGAGGCTGCTTTAGACCGTGAAAGGGCCGAAAGAGAACACTAAATAACACCTGTCGCGTGGAAGTGATGGACCCGTTTTTTGACGAACTAATTAGATATCACTGTCCCGTTGTACTAACCCTTAACATCTCCCAAAGGAAATCGAAAATTTTCAAAAGGAAAATTTGGTCGTACAGCTCCGGTGCTTATGACGAACTCAACAGGGAACTAATAAACCTCAACATGAATAGTATCTGGCTTGAAACACCACTTCCCGAATGTGTCGCCAAACTTACTAACATCTTAGATCAGCTCGCCATGAAATTTATTCCCAACAAAATGATTATCTGTAGAGCTAATCAGCCACCCTGGATGCACAACAACATTAGGAAACTTATCCGACAAAGGAAACGCTTGTACCGCAAGGAAAAAAAATTTAAAACTCCAATCTCATGGGAAAATTATCTTCTCAAACGGAATGAACCTGTCTCGGAAATTCGGAAATCAAAGATAAACTATTATTTCAAAATAGACGAAAAGCTCAGCTCACCGTCAATAAATCCTTCCGAATGGTGGAAGACATTCAAACACCTCATCTCCGGCACCAACAAATCTATCCCCGCTTTGGAAATTGACAGTAAACCCATAACGCCAGACCGCGAAAAAGCGGAACTCTTCAATAACCACTTCTGTAGCATTGCAACAGTCGATGATATCTCTCGCAACCTCCCACCGATTAGTAAACATTCACAGCAAGATGAACTTAGCAATATTAGTATCACTCCTGAAGACACGCTGGAAGCTCTGCAGTCCCTCAAGGTGTCTAAAGCTTGTGGACCAGATAATATTAGCCCATGCCTCCTTAAAAGATGTTCCACTAGTTTATGTGATCCCCTAGCGTCTCTGTTCAATTTGATGTTGAACGAATCATTTTTCCCTGGAGAATGGAAATGCGGTAATGTTACCCCTGTATACAAAAACGGTGACATCCATTTGATACAAAACTATCGGCCTATTACCTTGTTGAGCTGCCTTAAAGTAAAGTTTTCGAGAAATGTATCTTCAAAAAAGTCCTTCAATTTCTCAAAGATCACATGATACTCACTCCACTTCAGTCCGGATTTCTCCCATTTGACTGAACTGTACTGCAACTGACTGATATTTACAACTCGTTTAGCTCGGCGCTTGATGAAGGCAAAGAAATACGGGTGGTATTCTGTGATATCAGCAAAGCCTTCGACAAAGTCTGGCACAGAGGCTTACTTTTTAAACTTGAACAAATTGTTATCACCGGTCCATTCCTAAAATGGTTTGAATCATATCTAAACGGTAGACATCAGCGTGTCGTTCTTAACGCATCATCATCGTCTTTGAGACAGGTTTTTGTTGGAGTGCCCCAAGGATCTATCCTAGGCCCTCTACTATTCTTGATATACATTAACGATATTGTGGAGAACATCACAAGTACCATACATCTATTTGCTGACGACACGACACTATACCTAATTGTAGAAGATCCCAACAGAGCATTCGAAATAATGGAAACCGATCTTAAACTATTGGAGGAATGGTCCGACAAATGGCTTGTCAAATTTAATCCCACCAAAACTGAAAGTCTATTAATTACCAGAAAAACTAACCAATCTAACCACCCGCCTCTAAAAATGTTCGATACTCCGATTAAAGAGGTACCCAACCACAAACATCTTGGACTGACATTTGACAGCCGTGGAACATGGGCTGTCCATATCGCTGAGATAACAAAAAAGGCCTGGAAGCGTATCGACACTCTGCGTCGTTTCAAGTATAGACTGGACCGAAAAGGCCTAGAACAAATTTATTACGCCTATGTCCGCCCGGTACTCGAATACGCAGACACTGTCTGGGCCAACTGTACTGCAAGCGAGACCGAGGAAACTGAGAAAATCCAAGTGGAAGCAGCACGGTTGATCACAGGGGACACCAAAAGTACTAGCAAAAGACGTCTATACGTCGAAACTGGATGGGAAACCCTCGAAACTAGACGGCAGGATCATAAGCTTATTCAATATTTCAAAATGTACCAAAGACTGCTCCCTGCCTATATCACTAACCCAATCCCCCCATCCACTTCTGACACACACAGTTATAATCTTCGCCACGACAATTTGTCAGCTCCCTCGTGTCGAACCAATGTCTACTATACTTCTTTTCTCCCATCTACCACGCGTCTATGGAAGGGTATTCCCCCGGAAATAAGATGCAATCCCTCGCTATCCTCCTTTAAGAGTTACTTGAACCGCAACAGCCAACGGGTGCCTATCTTCTATTATCACCACTTCACACGCCTTTCCCAAATACTGCACACGCGCTTGCGCCTAAACTATAGCAATTTAAACGATGATTTGTACAACAATCATCTCTCTGACACGCCTCTGTGCAGCTGTGGTGATCAAGAAACATCGGACCATTTCTTCTTCCACTGCCCTATGTATACACAAATTAGACTGCAAACGCTATCTTCTATTCCCCACCCTTTAACGACTGACATCCTGCCATACAGCTGTGAATACTATAGCATAGCAATTAATAAGTTTATTTTCGACAAAGTCCAGCAATTTATAACCCAAAGCAAACGCTTCTCTTAGTCATGTAAATGTGCTAGGCAACTTCCATATTATCTATAATCTAATTGCGCTACCCAACCCTCTGACTGGTCATACTACCTCTTCCTTGGTTGGTCCGCCCTTCCTCCCCAACTTTACCACCCCACTGTCTCTGCAAGTTAGTTTACCTTATTACGTTTCCATTTCTCTGAAACAAATATGTGTAAATATTTGAAAGAAAGAACAAATAGTTCACCTGTATCAGCCATCTTAACTCGTTTTTACAATGATGTCCGGAGACAGCCTCGTATAAGCTTTAAGCTTACTGCTGAATCCCTTTCAGTCCTGATTTATTAATGTCTTACTGCTTTGATTATTCCTTGTAATATTTTTGTAAAATTTGTTCTGAAATAAATACTGTTTAAACTAAAGAGAAGGCGCGCGAAGAAGCTGAGAGGGCACATGAGAGGGCGCGCGAAGATCGTGAGAGTGCGCGCGAGGAAGCTGAGAGGGTACACGGGAGGGCCGAAAGAGAAGCTGAGAGGGCACATGAGAGGGAAATGGAACTTGTGAGGGCTAGGGCCCAGTTACCCGAGGCGAATGGTAGGCAGGGTGGGGGTGGGGGGTGGGGGTGGGAGTGTAACGAGGCGCACAGTCGTGCAACCCACCCAGCATTACCCAGATATTGTGAACAAACTGATAACATTGATGCATATTTGCAACGGTCTGAAAGACATGCTTCAAAGCAGGGTTGGGCCGAGAATGACTGAGGGGATAATCTTAGCTCGCTGTTGACAGGCAAGGCATTGGAGGTATATGTCAGTTTACCCCATGATCAAGCGAGGGATTATGAAGAGTTGAAAAATGCTATCCTGAAAAGATATCAACTCACAGAGGAGGGGTTCAGACAGAAATTCCGGGAGTGTAAAGTAGAAAAGGGTGAAAGTGTACACCAATTTGAGTCTAGGGCCACAAGGTATTTTGACCGGTGGGTCGAACTCTCGGGAATTGAAGAATCGTTCCCCTCCCTGAAAGATCTGTTGATAAGGGAGCAGTTTATGTCATCTTGTGCGCCCGAGTTGGCATTGTTTGTTAAAGAGAGAAACCGGGCAGCCTGAGGGAGATGGTTGAGGTGGCGGAGCGTTATCTAGAGGTTCATGGGAGTGGCCTAACCCAAAGGAAGCAGGGTAGAAGTGGGGGCGCACCTGTGAGACCACCTCCCTCAGAAAATGGAAAGGCCCAAGCAAATGCCAGGGGACCAGGGGTTTAGGAGTTAACCTGTTTTGTTTGCAACAAAAAGGGACATTTGGCCCGGGATTGTTGGCGGAGGGCCCAGGTGAAAAAGGCAAACGTAGGCCCGGGGCCTAACGGAAGGGGAGACCAGCCCCAGGGAAACTGGCGAAATGATAATAGCCAGACATCTGTTAAAAGACAGACGGCGGCCTTGTACCAAACAGTGGGGATGGAGGACGTCCCACTGCGGAAATATATTGACCGGGGCCAACTCAGGTTAGAAGGGGGAGAGACTCTCCCCATTATCAGTGGGATGTGTCAGGAACTTTCTTCCTTGAGGGACAAAGGGAAGATGCCGGTTTACCCAGGGTATGTGGGCACCAAGGAGTCCGTGTGCTGCGAGACACAGGGTGTAGCAGTGTGGCGGTAAGGAGGCAACTGGTCAGGGACGATCAGTTGACGGGCCGAGATCAGTTGTGTGTACTGATCGATGAGACGGTCAGGAGCTCCCCCCTTGCGAGGGTGAGGGTGGCCATGTGCATAGACAGGCCCATGTATGACGTGGTCATAGGCAACATACCAGGGGCGAGGCCAGACCCCGATAGGTCGTGATTAGAGGATGACCTAACTGGCGTTGAGGCAGTAGAGGCGACTGAGGCCCGAGCTGCAAGGGAGAATGCCCCGTTCAGTCCCGTAAGGTGACGGTGGATGTGGGGGCGACGGTTCGTGGGAGGAACCAAGGAGGGGCCCATACAGGTGGTCCCTCAAATGATAAGTGTGAGGGGAGGGCCATGCAAGGTGAGCCCGAAGTGATGAGGACAAGGGGCCCAGGTAGAAATAGGGCCGACATGGAGGTGACACACACAGACGTGAGGTCTGGTTTGATCCCACAGGGGGTCAAATACAGGGGCTAACCCCGACTCGCAAGGACGCGGTAGGGGGTCAGCCGGGATCAAGGGAGGCCGGATGTGGAGGCCGATCTATCATTGTAGATGCTGGTAAGCCATTGCCCGAACGAGAGAATCCCAACCCGCATGGACGAGTTAAGTCTGGGAAAGTTGGTCGAGCAGAGCAGGCGTCTGGCGATCGGGATTCTGGAGGGACCCAGAGGGAGGTCCGGGACCAATAGGTCCGTAAGCCCAGGTGGCATAGGTCACGATGTGGAAATAGAGAAAGCCCAGCGTCCAGGGTAAGGTCGGGAGGGGCGCAAAGGAAAATAGAGTTGAGAGCAACCAGGTACCCAGAGGGGTGAAATAGAGTGCCAGTAGGGGCACCAAAGGGCAAGATTGCCCAGGTAAATACTGCCTGGACGGCAGGTAGGGTAAATAGATCTGCCGAGGCGGACAGTGTTGAAAAGAATTTGGGAAACCGGTACGGGGACCAGTGGGGCCCATGGTGGAGTAGGGACCGGACTCATAACTTGGCGTAAGGGGCCAAGGGTAGGTCACCTAAAGGGAGCCAATGAGGGCCTTACCCCGACTGGTGGTGGCAGAAGCACTTGGTAAAGCTGTACTCAGCTAGTTAACCCGTCTGTCGCATGTGCGTGGACGGGAAATTTGTGTTTGAGTGAGTGCGAAGTCATACAACGTGGTAGAAGGGACCCATGGGGATCTTAGTTGGATTTTTAGCGGCACAAGCGCATGCTCGGTGTAGATATACCACGCATGTCAACCCGCTTGACGGGCACATGTGTGGTATGGCCGAGTATGCGCCGAGTGAGTGATGGAGCGTGTATATAATGGACGAGTGTATATAAAATGTGTATATTAGCGGTATAACGATGTCTCCAGCAGGGAAAATAAGGTTAAAGATTTACTCCATATGTAAGCCCGCAAGAGGAGAGCATATGGTGGAGTGTGTACCGTGGAAGTTATTAGTGGGGATTTACATGGCCGACGCATGAGCCCGGTCACGAGCCCTACGACTATTAGGGCACAATTATTGCCTTACATATCGAGGGGTGGTGGAGAAAGTAATATAGTAAATGTACACGTGGTTAATGGGGATTGGTGGTGATTTGAGGTGGACGTTAGGATGTGACGAAGAAGCTGAAGAGGCCATGTGGACGCATGAGTTCCAAAAGATTCCCCTGTCAGTCGAAACGTGGTTGGGGTGTAAATAGTTGTCCCCCTTACATTTGACTGTGGTGTGAGAGGTAGGCAGAGAGAGTTCCACTGCCTAGCGTGAATGTACGTGTGTGTGTGTGGCGCTATCCCCCTGGTTTGTTTGGAACAACTGGAAGTATGTTCCTCGGTAGGGGGTTGTCAGGGCGATAGCGAGTTTTCTCCATTGTTTATACTGGAATGTAAATAATAATCTAATAAGAATAAAAATAATAACAATTTTGGTAGTTGGTATAGTATTAAAAATAATACTTATTATCACTTGTGTAAATAATCCTCTTTCAATTAACGCGAGTATCATTTCACTCAGACTATTACGCTGGGTCACATCAAAGGTATCGGGTTGCGGCATCAATACCTCGTTAAAGAACACGTGTTCGGACAGAGAAGCCTATTAATTTTCAATTCTAACAGGTTATCAGAAGCGCTTATATACTAGCAACCAAAGCGAAAGGGACTTGTCAGATGAAACGCAAATTGTCTAAACTCAAAGAGTCAATTTTTCATTTCGCATTGTTTGTCGGAAGGATCTAACAAAGTCGTTAGAAAGCGATTAGCCAGTTAAAATTATGTATAAATATGCAAGCGAGTGAGGTCTTAGGCAGACTCAAAAAGATTCAGAGAGACTCGTTAGACCCGGTTAGACCGGTTAGTTCGCCTTTTTTGTGGAAGCCAGATCAGGAATCTGCGCTAGATGTTGCCCGCTGGGGACAACGTAGAGAGCTGAAGCGAGATATTGCCTCCGTTGGACGGAGTAGTAGATCTCTTTTGTCGGTAGCCCTGCCATAAGTCAGGGCTAATAAAAAGTTAAGGCTATAGGATTAGCATAGGGGGCGCCACGACGCCAAGATAAGGCCAGTAAACGTTTGAGAAATAAAGTAGGGAGCAAGGTGCTCAAAAGTTGGTGTCCAGGTAGCGGAGCTACGCTGGAAAATAAGTGGACGGCTTATGTGAGGGAGCTGCCGTATGAACATTTTGGTGATTTAAGTTGGCCAGGTAGTGGAACTACCCTGGAAAATAAGTGAACGGCTAGCGAGAGAGAGAGAGAGAGAGCTGCCATAGGAACATTTTGTTAATTTAAGTGGTGATTTGGAATCAATAGTAATGAGACAGTGAGTGGTGCAGAGTGGAAACGTGATAACTTAGTGGAACTGTATACCTTGAACCCGGAGAAGTGTTGGTGAATCTCTGGACGATAAAATATCTAAAAGTGACACTATAATATCTAAAAGTGCACAAGAAGAACGGCGACCAAACCAGTGCTATCATTGGAAGAGAAGAAGGCGGTAAAGTGACATTTTCTCTTTCCTTTGTGAAAAACAAAAGATTCTTTGTGGGAAGTCTCTGCATGTATTATATCTTCTTATTTTATGTATTAAACTTGTCATTTTCTTAATTCGCGTTGATTATCGTTCCCGGGAAAAGTTATTGACACCTACAGGACTAGAATCCCAAAATAGTCGATATCACCACGGGGTTCTGTAGCGACGAGACGTAGGTTCACACGCAGAGACAGCTGCACTCCCAGAGTGGGGCTGGGTGCGATTGAACCTGTTTCTTCCAACCGGTCCTCGTGGTGGGCCCCATATCGGCGACAGTTGTACAAGGTCAAAAGTCAGTTTGATTGAGCCTAGCGTACATATTTGTGTTTTGCTTACAGCAAGGCGCAAAGTACAGATTATACTCAGTGGCGGGTGTTCGTTGGCTCATTGGTTAGACCGTTGGACTTGACATCGAATGTTCGTCGGTTCATCTGCGATGAATCCTTGGGCAACAAACTTCATGCAGTCTGATTATGTGGGAGTAGGGTGGCACTCTGTGCTAAGGCAAAGGGAACAACGACAGTACACTTGCTAACCCTACCTATGTTGGGTTATTAACTTTGCTGGAGATTCCGGAGTAGCAACTTGTAACTGTCAGACTTTGTAATTTACCAAGTTGGTATGAGCAGGATTAGCATACGTTGGAGGCATGTGTACCATTGATATGTGCATCTACGAACATTGCGCTAACGTGTTCTCTCTTGGGCAAATACATTAATTGTCTTGCCCAAGGGGTGTACACAACGCAAATAATGTGGTCACGATCGAACCTACGACCTTGTGATTTGAAATCCAATGCGCTAACCAAAATAATGAGACGCGAGCCTTTGTGTGCTGGTAGCAGTTCTGGTGGAGTAATCAAGTAGTTGTGGTCGGAGTGAATCAGGTTAATGATAGTCAGTGCTCCTCAGACAGTAATCCACCAACAATAATATCTCACAATTCCGGCTCCCAAGTGTTCACACGCAGGAGTTTCCAATGGGGCCCAAACTCTCATGGGGCATGGAAGGTTTATTGTTAGGATTCACCGAGTGACTTTCTAGTGGGAGCCTTATTGATTCGGGCGAACAAAAAGAACAAACTGACACTCTGACATGACTCAAACGTGGTCAAGGAAAAACTGCCTCGTGCCACATACAACTAAAACTAGAAGTCCTGTCATGAAATGCGCACAAATAGCACGTTGATATGCGCGTTAATATACGCGTTAAGGCCCAAATAAAGCTATCAAATTTCTACATATGGCCTGTGCACAAGCAATGTTTCAGCCAATGGACCTCCGGGTAACCCGGAGGTCCATTGACAGAAACATTGCATGTGTTTGCTATGAGTAACCAAGAGAACCTGCCGTGCTTTGGATGCCATTCGATATGGCAATTGCGCGCAATTCCAACGCGCAATTAAGCCTAGATAAGCGTACTATTAATGACAGGACTTCTAGTTTTAACTGTAGCATTCCCATACTGCAGAGAAAATGTTCCTATTATGATTGGCCACTTTGCCGGGATACCGGAAACAAATCTCAGTTGTAAATTGAACCGAAATGATGATTACTCCAAAAATAAAGTTATATATGGTTTGAAATGTAAAGAAACGTGTCAACATGAAAAGATGTGAGGAATGAGAATCATTGGACCAAAATTAGAGGTAGTTACTACAAGGAATATTTTTTTACCAGGCAGTTTCTTTAACTCTTTCCCTAACATGAAAAGCAGACGACACTTGCAAACAGAATTCTTGAATAACCATTTTTTTTTCATTTTTTGTCTCAAAAAGATAGGTTATGACCCCTCATTGGGACGAGCTCGACGAGCTCGTTCCAAAGAGGGGTCATAACCTATGTTGTTGAGACAAAAAAGGAAAATATAAAGAAAATTAATTGGCGATTTTTGAGAATAGCGCTGGCCGGTTTTGGCCGTTACGTTGGGCTAAAGAGATAACCAGTCAGCGCGTGCAGTGTAAGTCACACAAGACTGAGCCACATACTGTCACTTCGCAGTTGAAGTCATCTCATATAGAGTACGACGCCAAAATATTCCACCGCTTAATGCGGTCTTGAGTTATTTATAAACCGACCATTTATGTTTTGCAGTATCATAACTCAAGTGAAAATTGAGTGCGCGCCCTGGCCTGACAGGAAGCGGACGTTTTGTTTACCAACAAAACACACGTGTAAGAACGTTTTCCCGCATTCGTCGGACAAGATTTGACGGGGGAAAAGAAAAATGTACACTACAAAACACAACAAAATCTAATAATCAAGCTGCAGATATGTTCCCATCGAAGTGATTCGAGCAGCTGGTAAAATAAATACGTCACGATGTGCCCATTTGGTGGATACGGTATCATATGAGGCGAAGCGAAAAAATATTGGCCTCTGCGTATACTACCTCGCCTAATAAATGTATTTTTACATAATAAAAATTGTGGTTTCGTCAAATGGTCATTTTTTCCTTCAAATTAGTGGTATATTGTCACTTTACCTAACGAATCGGCCGCATCGTCCGCATCGCCCGCGTAATATGCAAATTCTGCAGTAGAAAAAATATTATTTTTCAAACAAATTCAACAAAATCATATCACATCACCCCTCATTGGAACATTCTCGTCTAGCTCGTTCCAAAGAAGGGTCACGCAATATTGTTTTGTTGACATATTTTGAAACTTTTTAAAAAATTATATTCAAAATAATAGATCTTGATATCGTCTGCAGGCCTGACATTTTCAGGAGAGCGATTTATTCGCGCGCCCACTGCACTCCTTAAAAAAATTAGAGAGGGCGAAAACTAGCCCTCCTGGCCTTAGAAAATAATGTTCTAATAATCCTAAACCTCAAATATTTTCAGATCTCTGCTATGTTATTTGTCTCTGTAAGACGGCCACACTGCCCATCCCATACCTCCGGGCCTTACCTAGGCCCGAATATGTGAGAGGGAAAGAGTGGCTGTTTCACAGAGATTACCTTGTCAGCAGCACGAAATAAAATGTTCAGAGCACACTAGGCAGAATTCAATAATAGTAAAACTTCATTTGGCCATATGAGGAGAGCGATTTTCAGCCGCCCTGCATTTTTAAGAATATCAGGCCAGCGTCTGTGTTGTGTAAAGTATTAACCCTTTACCTAACGAGTCGGCCGCATCAGCCCGCGTAACTTACAAATTAAGCAGTTGAAAACAAATTTCAACAAAAACATATCATGTGAACCCGCAGTGAGGGGTCATATGACATGGTTTTATTGAAATTTTTTGAAAACATTTAAAAATCAATATTTAAAATAATACATTTTGATATCGTCTGCGTTGGGTAAAGGGCTAAACATTTACCAAATGTACACGATATCAAAATTTGTTATTTTAACCTTTTACCTAACGTAACGGCCAAAACCGGCCAGCGTTATTCTCAAAAGTCGCCCATTAATTTTCATTATTTTTTTCATTTTTTGTCTCAAAAACATAGGTTATGACCCCTCGTTGGAACGAGCTCGTCGAGCTCGTTCCAACGAGGGGTCATAACCTATGTTTTTGAGACAAAAAATGAAAAAAATTAGTTATTCAAGAATTATTTTTGCAAGTGTCGTCTGCTTTTCAGGTTAGGTAAAGGGTTAATTATTTTTAATTTCTAAAACAAAACCAGGGTCGGGGGTCCGGGGCCCGGGGTAGTAAACATGGGGACCGGAAGTACAGGAGTCCAGGATGTACCAAATCAAAATGTACGTTTAAAGGACGTACCAAACATTAAAATACGAGCTTTCAGGCCATGTTTACACTAGCACCCCCCCCCCCCCCAAAAAAAGGCTCTAACTCCTGTGCCAACAGTTAAGAAAGGGGATGTATTGTGAATGGAGCTCTGCTTTTGACCAACGGTTGCCGTTTTGGACTGCGTGATTCTTGACGTAATAACTTGATGTTGTAATGTTATCACTTCAAGAATTGTGCAGTTAAAGGCTATAACTCTACGTCACTGGATACTCACTGATGAACTTAGAAATTTGAAACATGCTCCTAAAAACGCCATTTTAACGGCCAAAAATAACGTGATTTTTTATCCCAAAAGCAACCAGAAGTCTCCATTTAATAACTGATTTCATTTTTTTTTAGGGGGGGGGGTGGAGGGAGAAACCACTCCACCCACTGCCTATCATCATCGTACCTTCGGTACTCGGAGCAGTTGCCTTTGGCATCAGTATCCTGACACATTTTAAAGGGGCCCCTCACAGAATTATCCCTGGGGCCTGAATTTCCTCTCGCCGACCATGAACAAGACCACATCATTGACCCTCGAGTTCGTTCCGCAGAGAGGTCAGTCACATTGTATAGTGTTGGTGAACTCTTTTTTTTCACATTTTCCAATTTTTCAACTGTCCAATCTTTACATTACGAGGGTGGGTGTGGTCGATTCGGTAACGTTTAAACGACTTTATTATTTTCCAAAGTGTGATTTACTGGGATTTCCGGGTTTGATTATAAACGATAACTTGAGAAGTGAATTGTGCAATCAACAATTGGGTCATGTATCCGTGCGCGCAAACGAAGTCGCTTTGCCGTGGGTGTAATGGGGACTTCATTGTTTTTTGTTTTGTTTTTTTTTTACCCTTTACCTAACATGAAAAGCAGACGACACTTGCAAAAAAAAATCTTGAATAACTATTTTATTCATTTTTGTCTCAAAAACATAGGTTATGACCCCTCATTGGAAAGAGCTCGACGAGCTCGTTCCAATGAGGGGTCAAAACCTATGTTTTAGAGACAAAAAATGAAAAAAATAATGAAAATTAATTGACGATTTTTGAGAATAGCGCTGGCCAGTTTTGGTCGTCACGTTATGTAAAGGGTTAAATAATATAATTATCGTTAATAATGAAAAAGTAATAAACAGAATAATCGCTTGACGTGACTGGTTACGTGAAATAATTCATTCGAGGCGAGGGACTATATTGTAAAACACTCGTGCGTATTCGCGCATTCGTACTTGTACAACGTCCCTCACCTCCCATGAATTATTTCACGTAACCAGTCCAGTCAAGCCATTACTCTCTATTCTGTGTTTTTTTCTGCGTTATCGCAAAAATCTAATTTTACATTCACAGGTTCTTTGTTGGATTATAAATGGCAGTGTTTATATTGATCTTACTACTTTCGTGGTGTGGGATACAATGGGAATGCAACGCCTCTTGCGCAGAACATCAACACACATACAATAGCACCATTACAGCAAGAACAGTTACCTGCCATTTTTCTGTATTGGACAGCGCGGTGTACAGAGAGTATATCCTTAAACTTCCCCAGGATACAGTAAAATTAAGTATAATTTGTCTTGATAACAATCAGCCGAGTTTTATGTTGCAGGATATGTTTGTTCATCTGCAACAGATGGCGTCGCTGGATATAAAAGACTGCGCATTTTCTTATTTCCCAACAATGTTTGCTGACAATAATTCTGTAATAAATATTTCAGTTCATTCTGCCAAAACCCTGATTGTTGATGGTCGAGCTTTCAAAGAGCTGAAACAATTAAAGACTGTCTCGCTTACCAACTGTGGACTAAAATCAGTCCCTTCCCTTTGTTCACTCAAGTATCTTCAACACGTCAACGTGAGCAACAACAAACTTCAGTTCATCGATAACTTGAACAGTGAGTGTCACAATGGCACGGAACTAGTTTTCCTTCAATCTATCGATATCAGCAACAACAGTATAGTTAATATTCCTGAGACATTCAGTCACCTTTGTCCAAATTTAACTCATCTCTTCGCCGCCGATAACCATATTGAATATATTACTATCCTTAGTTTTTCTGGGTTTGGTAACGTCCAGTGGCTTGATCTCAGTAACAATAAAATACGTCATCTACCAGAGTACCTCCTTCCAAATACGGAACAACTGAAGGTACTGGTGCTGGCTAATAACCCTTTAGAGCATATTCCCGATACCTTACTGAATGCTGGTCAGATTTACAACTATCTGGACGTGTCTTACCTAAATCTCAATGATACAATATGGGATCGACTGAGGTATGTACGTTTGAACAAATTATCGCTCAATGGAAATAATTTGACAGTAATTCCGAGCAGTTTCATTTCAAGTCAATCTAATTTAACAGATTTGCATGTAGCGGAAAATTCTCTACACTCTGTTACCGATGACACATTTCTGTCGAGTTCAATCAAATATCTGGATTTGCAAAGTAATAGGATATCCAAGCTTTCAGCCCGTTCATTACGTGGATTGGCAAACCTCGAGAATTTGGATTTATCATCGAACGCCATTGAAGAATTTGAATCGTTGGCTTTCTCGGATATGTCCCTGTTAAAGTCACTGATCATCCCGGAGAACAGGTTACAAGATGTCCCAGACTTTACCGGACTTACGTCACTACAAGTATTAGATATGCGTGACAATAACGTAACCGAATTACGTCCGGGCGACTTTGAAGGTTTGAAAGAGTTAATTGGAATCAGTTTAGCTGTCAACAACATATCACATGTGACATATGGTGTGTTCCAAAAGTGTCCTAAAATTCTCATATTGAATTTGGGAAAAAATTCCATCAAATTCATTGACCATCGTGCATTCAGACATTTATCAAATATTCAGTTTATTCTTCTAAACCACAACGAGATTACGGACATTTCCGGTCTATTCGTCGATGTGCCTGTGAAAGCGCTCTGGCTGGATGCTAACAACCTAACAACGATAAAAAATGGGGATTTACCTGATACAATTACACACGTGATGCTATCATTGAATTATATATACCATATGGAAATGTCTGTATTTTCTCGGATGTCAAATCTTATTGCAGTCGATCTAAGTTACAACGCATTCAGAACATTCTGGAGCCGATTCGTTTTCGAAATATCACCGGATGTAATAGCAGCACCTTCTATTTATCTGAAAGGTAATCTGTTGACATGCGACTGTAACCTGAAGTGGTTCAAAGAGCGGATTGGATTGAGGATACACCAACCGCACTTTCCGGACCTTGACCAAGTTTTCTGTGCTAACAAGTTCTATCGTCCATTTAGCCTAGTTTCAGAAAGTGAGTTTGTTTGTTGGTTTGAAAGAGTCTCTATATTTGGCGAGTATTACACGTGTCCAACAATGTGTAAATGTTCGCGTACACGAGAAATGTCGACCAACAAAATGTACTGTGATAAGAGAGCTCTCACATACATTCCTCCATTCCCAGTTATAGCAACTGATCTGTATCTACAAAATAACAATATCTCTCATCTTCCAGTCGGATGCTTTAACAATCTTACACGGGTGAGAATTTTAGATCTTAGTGGGAACAGACTTAATACACTTGAAGATGGAGTATTTGGACAACTGCAGTCACTTGAGACCTTGCATCTGAATAACAATAATCTTGTGAAAATCAGTAACAAAACTTTTGATGGATTGGAAAATTTACGTCATCTCTATCTTCAAAATAATAAAATAATGTCCATTCCAAGCCATGTTCTCAACGATTTTCCAAATCTATCTCACCTTTACATGAATGTAAATAATCTTACATCACTCTTTATATTAAATGATGCATTATTAGAAAACATAACTGTTCTAAAGATTTCTGAAAATCCATGGATGTGTAATTGTAAAGATATGCTTTCTTTTCAAGCTTTATTCTTGGAACATTCACATAACATTATTGACGCGAATGAAACCCATTGTTTGTTGGACACCTGCAAGAGTGATTGTGACACAACGACGCCACACTACCTTTCATACAAGATTAATCAATTTCCTCTTGGTGAATTTTGTGAGAACTCAACGGTAGTTTACAGTAACTCCACAACATTGAATGTGACCTCCTTCGAAGACGTTAGCAGAGTTGTGGCCCTATCTCTGCTATTAATTTTCCTAGTAATTGTAACTGTTCTCTCCGTCATTATAGTCAAAAAGCGGGATTTGATTAGAGTGTACATCTATGCATCATTTGGGTGGAGAATATTTGATCAGAGAAGAACTCTTGACGAGAGCGGAATGATTTACGATGCTTTTGTGTCTTACAGTAGCAAAGACGAGGACTTCATAGTTCATAGCTTAGCACCAGGACTTGAGAATGACGAACGAGCGTATAAATTATGTCTTCATTATAGAGATTTCCCCGTTGGCGCTTCTATTGCCGAGACTATTGTGGAATATATAAACCAAAGCAAGCGGACAATAATGGCTTTGTCTAAAAGCTACCTACAGAGTGAATGGTGTCATTTAGAATTCAAGATCGCACATAAGCAAGTACTCAAAGATAAACGAAACAGACTCATTGTTATATTACTGGACGACATAAATAATGACGAACTCGACGACGATATCAAACTTTACTTGGAGACTAAAACATACGTGAGGTATGATGATCCGTGGTTCTGGAAGAAAATATTTTTCGCTTTACCAGAAGTTGAACACAAGGCAAATCGAGGGTGATAAGTGACGCAAAATAAAGTCTTCCGGCAACGACCATGTAATGACTTGTAAGTGGAGGAGTTTAATTAATCTGAGAAGTTAACGGGTAGAGTGCTAAATTATTTTTGGTCCTAAAAATTTCTTTATGCATCTTTGCCTTGTTACAATTTATGGGAGAGTGCCTACTTGGCACTCGCCCATAAATTGTAACAAGGCAAAGCCTAACAGATAAACTAATATTACTTCAGGGGTAATATAAATCACATCCTCAGAATATGAAGCCTTTAAATTGTGGCACCGGCTCTTCAAAGTAAAGCCCAAATATGGACTTCCAGCACTTTACCAGTTAATTATGTATATGTTTATGTGTATGTGGAGATGTGTTTTGTTCTGGTCTTTTGGCATTTTTTGGGTGGGGGGAGGGGTGGGGGGGGGGGGGGGCGCACTAGTGCAAAATGAAATTTTAAAAAAATTTATTCCACTATTGTCAACATAATCTGATCCGATTCCCATTTCCTAATCTATTTTTCAAGAAATTGAATAAAACCAAAATAGTATTCAGAACAAAAAGCGGGAAAAATATACTTCGTGAACCTAAGCGTTAGTGGAATATTTAAACTTCTGAACTCGAGTGTCCGCTTTCCCAGCCGAACATGTCAGGCCATAATTTCATTAAATAGGATGGCTGCTGTGAAGTGCAAGTGAATGTCTTGGTTAGACCAGTCAATATCTTTGAGGTGCAAACTTTAAGCTACGCGTTGAAAATATGAATTGATCTACCCCCAAATAATGAATATGGAGTTTTCCAATTTCTGCCATTGAACTGACATGATAGATACCACCAGGGCTCAAAAAGGTTAAAACAACTGTGTTCTACCGTCACCTTGTTTAACCCTTTCAACACGATATGCATAATTATTACTTTCCAATGTGTGATTTACTGGGATTTATGGGTTTGTTTATAAACGATAACTTCACAAGTGAATTATGCAATCAACCAATAGCGTCATGGATCCGTGCGCGCAAAAGAAAACGCTTTGCAGTGGGTGTAATGGGGATTTCATTGTTTTTTTTGTTGTTTTTTTTTGTTTTTTTTGCTTTCTCTAACCCTTTGCCTAACATGAAAAGCAGACGACACTTGCAAAAAAAAAATCTTGAATAACTATTATTTTCATTTTTTGTTTCAAAACCATAGGTTATGACCCCTCATTGGAACGAGCTCAGTGAGCTCGTTCCAATGAGGGGTCATAACCTATGGTTTAAAGACAAAAAAAATGAAAAAACAATGAAAATTAATTGGCGAGTTTTGAGAAAGAGCGCTGGTCGTTTTTGGCCGCTACGTTAGGTAAAGGGTTAAATAATATAATTATCGTTAATAATGAAAAGTAATAAACAGAGTAATCGCTTGACTGGACTGTTTACGTGAAATAATTCATTCGAGGTGAGGGACTATATTGTAAAACACTCGTGCGCAGTCGCGCACTTCGTGTTTGTACAACGTCCCTCACCTCTCATGAATTATTTCCCGTGACCAGTCCAGTCAAGCGATTACTCTCTATTTATTTACGTGAAGGAAAAGTTGGTGGTGGACGAGCACACAGCAAATGACAATAAATCCTAAGTGATTATCAGTAATATTAAAGTATTACTGAACCTCCCCATGAATGCAGAATGGTGTCGCCTACTTCGCTGTACAGAGCATTGGACGAGGCGATACCATTCAGGTAGCCAGTGTTGAAGAGGGCTAAGTATTCCACTCAAACGTCGCAAAAGGTGTTCAACGAGGCAAATGGCATCATTAATAAAACACGAAGATCAACGGACCACAGCAGCTTACAAAAGACTGAATATTCTATCCGAAAATGTTTTATTTGTTTCCAAGTGTTACTACTACTCATAGGCTTCGTGGCTCAATGGTTAGAGCGTTGTACTTTAAACCGAAATGTTGACGGTTACCAGCGATAACTGCGTTGTCTCCGTGGACAAAACACTTAATCTCGATTACCCACGTGAAATGGGGGGGGGGGGGGGGGGGGGGGGCGGCACGACGTGCACCAAGGCGTACTGCGCGTTGATGGTACACGTGCATTCAACCAATGTTAACCCTTCGTGTGCAGAATTAGTACGTTGGAGAGACTGAAAGTTGCTCGCCGCTGCAGGGCTGTTCTCCGTTTAATCGAGATAATCCAACTAAGTGAGGCTTCGACCACAGAACACACCATCCGCTCAAGCAATAGATGATCTATCTTTAGGACGATTGAGTGAAAGTCACGATGTTGCAGCAGTATTTTTCTACTCTTTGCGGCGTCTTTTTTCTCATCATTCTTTCCTCTTCCTTTTTATCTGAATCTCTGTTTCTTTTCTGCTTCTTTCTTACACGGGGAAGGCAGGAAGACAGGCAATCTGGCTATGCCTTCCTCTGTTGGTGTACACATATTCTTCTTTGGATATAAAAAGTTAGGCCTTTAACATGTATGATGTAAATATGTGCATGTAAATTGTGTTGTGTTTATGTATACTGGCGATTAAAATACATATATCCATCTATCCGGCTTCCTCTACAGTACAACTGTCTGACATGCTGTGGCGCTAGTTTTTTAAAGTGTAAGACACCAATACAACAAACAAACACCATTAATGTTTGACGGCCTTTATCCTGTCCACCCGTTATTCCGAAGTTTTTATGCGAAGAAATGTTTGGCAGTGGACGAGCAGACTACACATTGAACAATATATCCGTAGTAAGGATCAGTAATAATTTAATACTTCAGCTCTAGAGCTGTAAGATTCAATTATCACTGGTCCTCTCTGTTACAACACAACGTCGTGTGAGTGCTAGAATGTTCAATGGCCCCCTTGTGACACAGACCATTCTAGCACTCAGCCGACGATAATGAGGTGATGACTACTCCAGGTCTCGTGTGTTGCAAGGATTGAGCATTCCACTGAAACTTTAATTCAAGTGGACGATTCCACTTAAAATGTTTAGCGAGACAAAGTATACAGGACATCAAGGTGTGACTAGTGGCTAGTTAACGGACCAATGCTGTTTAGAGCAGGTTTTGTTTTTAACTTAACAGCTATTACTGTCGTCTTTTGGCCGCACTAAAATTCAATACTAGTTTTATTGTTTATTAAAAGAAAACATTGACATCGCCAAATATGCAGGGTATAATGCCCCTTAAAACACCCCTGGCACCTCAGTGCCTGCCCGGTTTGGGCATATTTTTATTGTGGCATCTCAGTTGTTATTATTCACCTCAGTATCAAAACCACACCGCCTATTCTTTAGTTGTGACTACGACTAAAACATATTACAATTGAAGACAAAGTGTAGTGTATCGACTATTCTCAATAAAGGCCTTTACAAATTGGACGCGATGCCTCATAATCTAATAATCTGTAGAATTACTGGGATTTCAATGCCCGAACCGGAGGACAGCCGGATTATATTGTGGGTGACAACAACAAATACATTCCCTTGCCAGAGTCATATACTGTAGGTTGCGTAAAAGACAAGGCAAGTCTTGATAGAATAACAAACACCTTCGGAAAACATTTACTAGAGCTACAGTTAAAACTAGAAGTCCTGTCACGAATAATGCGCTTATCTAGGCTTAATTGCGCGTTGGAATTGCGCGTAATTATTGTCACATCGAATGGCATCCAAAGCACGGCAGTTTCTCATGGTTACTCATTGCAATCACATGCAATGTTTCTGCCAATGGATCTCCGGGTTACCCGGAGGTCCATTGGCTGAAACATTGCTTGTGCACAGGCCATATGCACATAATTTGATAGCTTTACTTGGGCCATAACGCGTACATTAACGCGCACATCAACGTGCTATTTGTGCGCATTTCATGGCAGGACTTCTAGTTTTAACCGTATGCCAATTAGCAAAACTAAGAATTATGAAGGGCCGCTGCCTCGGGGATAGACTAGGCAACTTTACCTTATGCCAGTACAATGACGCAAGTATTGTTGACTATATCATAATATCCGAAGAGTACTTTTCGGATACTGATTATTTCTGTATTAAAGCGTCGACTGTTTTCTCGGACCACTGCCAGCTGGTACTGCACCTCGAATGTACTGATAGTCTTGTTGACAGCAAGACGAGCAAGTATGAGTGCACCCGAAATCCTACCCCTCGGTGTGGACAGAACAGAGCGCTACACATGCCAGATTAATTCTATCACGACCAGATATAATTTCAAATATTTCACACTATCAAATGAAGCCATACTCATCAAACCAGGAAGACACAGAGAAGGCTGCTGCTGACTGGATGAGTATTCTTCAGCCTATTAATAATTTTGCTTCTCGACGACCGAATTATGTTCTCAAATACCCATAACGGGTTACAAACATGTTTAGACAATTTAGAAAAACGCGAAGAATAACCATCTGAGGTAAACACTGAGAAAACTAAGTGCTTAGTGTTTTCCCCCCAAAAGGTTCAAGGTTCCCCAGTTTTTACATTTGCTGACAAAACGTTGGAGATTGTACCAAGCTATTCTAATCTTGGTATAACGCTTTCCGCTAATGAGAAATTTGGAGAGACGCACAATGCTATAAAGATAAAATGGATGAAAGCACTTTACAGGCTTTTTTTTAATTCTGAAACACCTCCCGTCAACTGCTGTAATGTCCAAAATATTTAAATCAATTAATAAAACCCATATTTCTGGATGATAGTGAACTATGGGATACAGAGTATCAACTTGCAAAGTGGGATAGACTTCCCACTGAGGCTGTACACATGAAATTCTGCAAACTGATACTCGGTGTTAATAAAAATTCTTCCAACCATGCCGTTCGATCTGAACTTGGCAGATTTCCACTTTCCATCGAATGCATCGTCAAAAAGTTCAAATTAACGACCAGGCTTCACTGTGCAACTCCGGGTACATTGATCCGTGATTTACTGGAAGAGCATAAATTAAAGACGGAATATAGCAGATTCCACCAATGTTGGAAGGTTACAATATACCATCAGCTGCAATGCACGATAATAAATCCAGTAAATTACATGAAAATTTAACAAATGATTATACACTCTATTTTAATAAATGCCTCAACAATGCCAATAGAAAGAACGGTAAAAATAAATTGCGTACTTATCGCGCCTCCAAAAATGACATTAAATTCGAGCTCTATTTAGCTTACTCAAAAGAAAAAAAGAAGAGCAAAGTATGTTTACGAGATTACGGATCAGTAATCATAATTTGGCAATTCAATAGGGGAGACATGCACAGCCGCCAATACCTTTAGAAAATACGATTTGCAATGCTTCTGATGTTTGTAAGGACTCCTTATGTGGAATTCGAGATGCATTTTGTCATGGACTGCCCGGCCAAAACAAACATCAGAAGACAGTTGTTTGCAATAATTAACAGGAACAACGCAGACTTCTCAAATGCAAGCAGACAAGATCGGTTTGAATTTATTGTGAAAAATAATACGCCCTCATTATGTCACACCATCTGCAACATAATCCCGTTGTTCTTCAGAAAAAGAGAAACAATAATTGCAAAATAGTAGGTCATTAAACTGACCTTGGGTTTTGACTTTATATACTTATATGTATGATACAATAGCCTTATTTACTATACAAAAATAACTGTTTCGTTTGTTATTTGTTTATAATAATCATATCATATCTCTATTATCTCTTTATGCAATCTGCCTCCCTGTAGGTGCTGTTTACTTGAATAAACTATTACTCTTATTAAACCATTTATTTTTTTACGTTTGCCTTGGTTATAAAAAACCCAGCATGCGGAAAAAAGACCATGCACGGGGGCCTGAGAAACAGATGTTTAACTTTTTGGAGCCTTATCTGTCGTCAGCATAGATATTAGAGAATATCTCTCCGGATGTGACACGAACGACGTCATCAGTGTAAATCTATAAAACTGCGCGTTTCAGTGCTTAAATTGCAATTAAATCATTGCACAGCATGTCCTCAGTGAACTAAATCGTCAATGAAAATCGACTTTCGATAAAGTTATGACCCTTGAACTTATTAGAGAAGATCCATTGAAGAAGCAGTTGTTGAGGGAACACATTGACATCAACAGAATATAAAGCCACGTTTTCCTTTGTTACTTTCAATGAACTAAAACATGAGTGTTTGTAAAAATTAAGGTAGGTTGTTCTCTCCAGTTCTACTCAGCAGTATAAGATACTGCGCGATTTGCCAATGTTAGTAGGAAAGCTCGTACCGTTGAGTGCACGTTTCGGGAACATCTGTGGGAACCTTGGAAGTGACGTCATGTCACATGACCCAGTTGCGCCATGTTGGTTGTTATGGTAGCACGTGTAAACGGTCATGTGGTGACAATTTTACCATAGTGATACACGGTCACAATGCTCATGCGCAGCGCGTGTTGTTCGGGTGATACGTGTTTCCGTCGTTCATTTTGTATACTGGAGGCCGCTCTCTTGGTTTCTTGGTTTCTATGGTAGCACGTGGTTGATAAGTAACTCAAAGTAATAACAAACAAATAGGGTTGGATAGACTAAAAAAACAATAACATGGATACATAAACAGAAGCAGGGCAGAGGATTCCGAAAGAACCCGGACTAGTAAATGCTGTCGGGTCTATTCGGGAAATTAGATTTACTCGTAAACAAAGGACCCCCCCCCCCCCCCCCCCCCCCCGGTCGTATTAGAAAATCATGAATTCTTCGACAGGTGTTACACAAATTCGTCAAATCTTTTTCTCCATTCAGAGCGACTTTAGTATCCAAAAATATATAAATTCTTCATGGTAATTTATATATTGTTTCCAATTTTCTCTCTGTGGGAGCTATCCTCATCTGTTACTACGCATAGTATTGGTCATATCTAATTTGGCACATTTTTACAAACACAAATTGGTTACACTGCTTGGAATATGTTAAGAGTTGACAAATAAGATTTCCGACTCCTGCTTCCACGGTCAACTATTGCGTAACGATTTTATAACCTAAACAGAATCGTGGCTCACAGACACATCGAACGGACATCGTTGACGCACTATTTTTATAAAGAACGAAATTTCACTGGAATTTTCTACAAATTGTGCACCGCAATTACAGTTTGAATCTCCAGCGATAGATAAAAATTTGTTCCTGGAGTTCCAATGTGTTCTATGTGCCACTGGGCACATAGAACACTTAGAACCCAGGGGACGAAATAGTATCACAGGCTCCCCTCGCAAATCTGGTTGGAGATAAAATGTGTTCTTTTTGTTGATAGTTGTCAATTGAATTGCTGAGTTTCCTTTTAATAATTGCTTTTATAGACGCGTAGGCGTGTTTTTAACACAGAACGACGCGCGTGTGTGAATGGGTTAATCGATATGGCACGAGATCCAGTGTCATATCGATTAACCCATTCACACACGCGTGTCGTTCTGTGCATGAGTTGTTATATTTATCTTTTATTTTCATTGTTCATATGTGTGAATATTGTAGGTTTCACTGAACCCATTGAATTGAGTTAATTTGTAATTCAGCTGACTTTAGAGTGTAATCATGCAGTGAAGGTTGAACTTGTTAGCAGCCGCAGTCAGTCATTTAAAATTGTTTGTCAAACTTCAAAACCCAAGTATGCTTCTTCAACATACCTTTACAGAATCAAATGGATCCATCAAAATGGATTTCAAAATGCTATAAGAAATGCTGAACCATTATAGGGAACCTAAACTAGAGGGGGTCACTAATTTAGGGAACACGACGAAATGCTTTACTAAAAAAACTTTTATAATGAAATTAATAATGATAATGAACGAACAGGAAAAAGGTTATGGACAACCTATAGTTCATTTAAGAATGATTACAGTATGGAACAGAGGCGGCGGAGCCAGGGGGCACAGGGGGCACGTGCCCCTCCACTTTTTTCCACTGATATGTTTCGCAGTTCACAATGAGTTAAAATGGGCGCATGAAAACGTATCAATATTTAGGCATTCCTGTAACATTATTTGCCACTCCATACAATATTTAGGCAAAGAATCTCACTTTCGATCACTTCGGTCCGTTTCTTCAACTTCAACTATTTCCAACCCGAAGGCGAGCCCTCGGGCTGGAAGATGGTTGAAGTAGAAGAAAAGGGCAGGACAGTGGCCGTCAGACAGCGGTATATTCATCTAAACGAGAGACTATAGCGAGTCGTGGTACATTTACCGATATACGATTGTAACCCTTCTCATACTGGGTCGAACCATGGTGGTGTTGTAAATTTGTGTCCCTCCACTTTTATTGAGCTTCCGCCGCCCCTAGAATGGAACCGTTCCTAATTCACACAAGATCAGATGACGTAAGAACAAATTTCCTGAAACAGGATTCTCAATCATACCCTTGCTGTAGATAAACGAATACAGGAACAACCCCTCATATTCTCAGAGGATAGATTATATCACATACATTTACCAGTGAATGTTGAAAGTGAAAAGTACTTTCTCGCTGACATTTCCTCTTAAGTGACAGAGAGAGAGAGAGAGAGAGAGAGAGAGAGAGAGAGGGGGGGGAGAGAAGAGAGAGAGAGAGAGCAACTGCTTGAAGTTACATCGAATATCAAGCAGGAATTGCATGCTTCCGAAAGCGTAGGAAATTTGAAGTTGTCTTGAAAGAATAATAGTCCCCCCCACCCCCCCCCCCCCGGCGCGTGAGATTCTTTTTATAAAACAATCTAGTTATTCTTTTTGAAACATAATTTGTTAACCCTTTACCCAACGAATCGTCCGCATCCGCCCGCGTTATTAATATGCAAATTCACCATCAGAAAAAATTAAAAAACGATATTTAAAATAAGAAATTTTGAAATCGTCTGTGTTGGGTAAAGGGTTGATCCGGAATTGGAAATTTCATGAACAGTTTTGTATTACGGCATAGCATTATCAAGATAATGGAGAATGATATGCACTTATGATGCGATGCGTACTCTCTCAATGTCATAGTGCGTGATGTGCATCCTGTTTGGACTTTGAGCAATGTGCGTGGACGAATATTTCGTCGATCATCCTAGTGTGTTCATTGTAAATATTTTTTTTTTTATATTTCTTGGAATTATTGTTATGTTAGTCATAAGTTTTTATATTAGTACAAAACTGCGGCCATATAGTTTTTATTACAATGTTATTTACTTCTTTCTTGAATTATTTATTTATTGGGGTTTACCGACACTTTAGACAGACAGGGTCACCTCGTGTCGAACAGTTTTACGGATGGAGGAGGCCGGAGTACACAGGGAGAACCACGGAGACACGGCTAGCAACTGTCAGACTACCCAACGTACTACTCCACACAAGTAGGGTCAGCATTGGTTGACGACAGGTGCACCATCGGCGTGCATTACGCCATCGCACACAGCGCCACCGTGCTCCCACGTGGGAAATCGGGGTTAAGTGTTTTGCCCAAGGACACGACGAAGTTACCCCCGGTGGGGATCGAACCGTGGACCCTTCGGTTTGAAGTTCAATGCCATAACCACTGAACCACCGCGCTCCCACCGTCTAGCGGCACATTGTAGACAACACGGACTCTAAATTCAGTTATAAGAATTGAAATGAATCGTCTCCCGCTACGCACTTCATGCAACCCCTCTTTTTATTATTCATACTCTAATAAAACGACAGATAATTCATTTCAGTTCTTATTTGAATGGATTTGGTCACATCGAATATGTATGGATAGGGGCAACGTTAGAACCATCAGGACTTCGATTTCCAATGCCGCCGTAGTAATGTTTCTGAAACAGCGAGAAGAATGGAACTTTGTAAGGCTTTCTGAAGTTGAACAGTTAACAAGGCCCTACGAACCTGAAATTTCGGGTCGATTCGTGTTCCAAATCGAATCGAATCCCGAATCGGATCTCACATCTCTCCAAGTTGTAGATTTTTCACAAGGGTAAATATTGACAGTCGCCACTCAAGTATTATATTCTGTTTTGGCTGGACTGATCAATCAACAAAGCGGAATATTCCAGAACGGAACGAAAGTAGTTTCGGAAAGGGGATCGTTTTTAACCCTTTACCCAACGTAGAGAATATCAAAATTTATTATTTTAATTACTATTTTTAAAACAATTTCAAAAACATTTCAACACAACCATATCATGTGACTCCTCATTGGAACGAGCTCGATGAGCTCGTTCCAATGACGGGTCACATGATATGGTTTTGTTGATATAATTTGAAAAAAAAAAAATTAAATTGCTTAATTTGCAAATTACGCAGGCGGTTGCGGGCGATTCGTTAGGTAGAGGGTTAAACTTCTTCTATCATAAGGTCCTCTGTACAGAAAACCCGATGACAGAAGAAGAGTTGCAGAGAAGACATTTTTCTCTTAGTTTGAGTACAATTCAGAATTGAGACGATTCGAAAATTTCCGAATCAGTGCAACTTGAAATGAATCATCGGGATGATTTTGAATCGAATCGAATCGAATTGGGAAGCTTCTCTGGGACCAAAAAGTTAAATGGTTGTCACTTCTGAAGCCAGACAATAGAGAAACCTCAGATTGTATTCTGTAACCCATTATTCAGAGATTTTTCTGCTCACTTTTGGAAAGCGCCGAGGCCCATACCATTGGGAAAATTTGTGTCATGGTGGCTGTAACTGGGAGTTTGTTTTCGGAGGGAAAGAAACATACAAAGACTGAGACATTTTACATTCAGAATGTACAGAGAACATTAAGGCCAATGCTGAAGCAACTGCGGGTACACTGTAAGAAAGTTTTATCATGAACAGTCACATTGAATGGTGTTCTCTCCAGTCGCTGTAGTCTCCAAAAAAGTGTACTTATACCATTAAAGAAGAACTTAATTGCCTTTTAATTCAGACACTTTCTATGCGTTGTTAGGGAAGCAAATTAAATTTTATGCACCATTGCTGCCCTGGACTGGGTGCTCCGAAGACCTCAGAAAACCATTAGTTTTCAACGAGAAGAATGGGACTTTTAGGGATTTCTGAAGTTGAACAGTTAACAAGGCCCTACGAACCTGAAATTTCGGGTTGATTCGAGTTCCAAACGGATTGAATGCCGAATCGGATCGCACATCTATCCAAGTTGTAGATTTTTCACAACGGTAAATATTGACAGTCGTCATTCAAGTATTGTATTCTATTTTGGCTGGACTGATCAATCAAAAAAGTGGAATATTAAAGAACGGAACGAAAGTAGTTTCGGAAGGGGGATCTTCTTTAACCCTTCACCCAGCGTAGAGAATATCAAAATTTATTATTTTAAGTTACCATTTTTAAAACAATTTCAAAAAAATTTCAACAAAACCATATCATGTGACCCCTCATTGGAACGAAAATCATTGGTTTTCTGAGGACTTATGGCTACTCAGTTTAGAATACCAATTGCCCCTTATATTTTGAGTGAGGACTGAGACTGGAAAATTTGGGTTGAGAATTGAGATTATTATAATCCCTGATGGGTACGGGTGTGGGATGGGAAAATCTCACCCGAGGGCAAGATATTTGGGCCAGACACGAGGCTTGCCGAGTGTCTGGACCAAATATCTTGTCCCGAGGGTGAGATTTTCCCATCCCACATCCGTACCCATCAGGGATTATTTTTCTCCCCCACCATACAGCGGTTACGTTAGTCAGAGGTAATCGGCGGTCACGTGCTGATATAATCAACTCATTTGGTATTCGTTGTTTTGAAAAACTAATGACACCATCGGAAAGACCATGCAAAAGTTATATATATACCAAAGGTATATACCACGAAATCAATTAGGAACGGTGGCATCTTGGGGTTTAAAGAGTTTTAGAGCATCAAACTTTGAACACACGGCATTCTGATGACGTCAATATGAATTAGTTGGTAGCCAAAAACTATGCATAGCGTCATAATAACGTTATAAATGTATAACGTCACGTGGGTGGGGTGGGATACATCTGTCTCTCCCTGCTATTTCACCCTGGACAGACGTATGTTACACATGCATTGGGGGGGGGGGGGGGGAGAAAAATCGTTCCCAATTACCATTGGGAGAGGGTCACATATTCGGTCCCTGAAGACACCCAAAATAATCCCTGCTTTACTCAACACACAGAATATCAACATTTCTTATTTTAAGTATTTTTTTTTTTTAATTTGGCGAAAGAAAATTTCCACAAAGTCATATCCTGAGACGAGTTCGTTGCAATGAGGGGTCACGGGATATGTTTTTTGTTGATTTGTTTTAATAAATCTACTTTTTTCAACTGCTGAATTTGTAAATTACGCAGGGGGATGCGGTGGAATCGTTTGGTAAGAGGTTATAATACCCGGGCCTAACAGAATATAATTTTTGGAGGATACCTATTTTTTTGAGTGGATACCGAAAGCTATCTCATGAGTGACCGATACAAATGTTTATTTTTCGCGAGCGCTTGCGCGAGCTAAAATAACCGTTTATCTTGGTCCCAAGTGAGATAATTTTCGGTATCCACTCAAAAACACTACATTTTCTTTTTATTATACCCTTTTTAGAAGAATCTCATAACTCCACTCGTTTCAACCATCACTTGATGCATGAAAGTAAACAGCGCATTGAATCATTGAAACGTTGAAGTGATTTGATCGATACCCGGAACAGAAAGCGACTTGCGATCTGATTCAGTTGGCGGGTTTCTTGTCCAAACATGACCTGAAAGTCCGTAATATAAGTTTTTGATTTGGTACGTCGTTTTTAGGCCATGTTTGGACTAGCGGGTTGCATGCATCAATTCAAGGTGAATATGTGTTGAATTATTCCTCGAAATGATCGATATTCACTCGAAAACACTAATTTTTGTTTTTTTCATTATACGTTTCGAGAACAACTTGATCATTTCCAATGTTAATTCTACTCACATTCACCTGGAAGTGATGCTTTGAAAGCCGCCATTTTGATTGATACAGTGAAAGTGAAAATTTCAATATCTTCACAGTGGGGGATACGATTTATATCTTTCTGTAATTTCTTCGATAATCTATCGTTTAGCGTATAATAAATGTAGATATATCGCATGAAATACTCCTACTTTTGAATAATGCAATTTTCTGGAAAGAATAGAAACCAACCTGCAAATTTCTGTAAAAACATATTCGATTAACAGGAAGCCAAAAATGGATACTTACGAAGGAATGAAAGTGATAGGTATTCTTAATGGCGGATTATCTGTGTGAACTAATTGCTACTAATTAGCTTTCCATAAAAAGAAACGTTTCCTTTTGTAACTTTCAATAAACAAAAACAGCCGACAACTCCAAGAGCGGCCTATTGTATTCGTTAATTAAAAGTTACTAAATTAAACTTGGATTTATTTCTAATGTCGTAGGTAATTTATTCAACAATTACTTGCTTCACAATTCGACCTCCCTCGTGCGTCTAATAATGTCAGGGGAGATAAATTAACGCTAGTCGATTTTCAATACGATATAAGTCAAGGATGCGGTAGGGAGGCAAACATTCTGGGCGAGGCGACGGGTGCCGTAATCCCGAGTTCGAAACCCATAGATACTGACTCTAGGAAACCTCCGAATCCTCGGGATGGTTTCGGTAAGAGTGGGTGGGACATATTTATATATATATATCTTTATATGAGACGGGTATATCTGGGTTGATGAAATCCCCACTCCCACTTCCACCCTCACACCCAAATGTGCATTTACCCAGTGTCGCTTTGTAGTTTCAATTCATCTGGAAAGGTTGTCCGACATGCAGCTTGCCGGGAATCTGAAAACCTCATTGCCAGTGCTGCTTCCTCCGGATCCCCGCGGATTCACCTGAACACAGGGAAGAATGAAGCCTGAAAGTAATGAGAAAAAGTAAACAGAAAAGAAGAAAAAATAATAATACTCTTTTTTGTTATCTCCACAATATCCTGCATAAGTAATATTTTCTATTGTATATATTTATTAAAATGACATTTTTAGTGATAATTTAGTTATTTTTTACATATTGTGTACCATTTTTATGACTGATCAGGGAATAACATATCAGTATCAATATCAGTTATACCATGCTCGCCTATGTTACTACCTGTGAATAGCCTATATGTTAAACTTTAGCTTTTTAACCCCACTATCGGTGTAAAGCTTCTATTGCGGTTAAAAGAAATTTACACCTACAGTCAGAAGTTCATCCAACATCACCTGTGGCATGACGCAATTTGCCAACTTCGATACATTCACGCTTCGCGATGTTTCATTAAAAAAAACGACACATTGCGGTACTATCGACTACGTGCAATGACTTATTAGACTTTTTCCGAGATCTGGTATTATGAGGGTATTATACACACAGAATGTCATTATCAGTGTGTTGTGGTACTTTAGGCAGCCAAGCGCGACGATGCTCGTGCCATTCGGACTGAGTTGTTGGTAGTTAGGCCAAACACATTGTACTCTCGTTTGAATCGTAAATGCAGTTCAGTCGCAGTTGATGAAAACACCTCCTCCCGCAACTACTACAGTCCGGCCGCCGTGGATTGGCCACTTTCCAACAACCCGGTGCTTCATTAGTTAAAATTTTTGTGTTGATGATTTTTTTTCTTTTACTTATCGATTTGTTGAAAAGCTTCAACCAATATAAAACTCAATTTATTTGTCGAAGAAGCTGTGTTGGTAAAGGGTTAAACCTGTATGTGTAAGATGAACATCATATACGCTAGGCGTCACATGTGGGTTAGGTACAGTTGAAACTAGAAGTCCTGTCATGAAATACGCACAAATAGCACGTTGATATGCGCGTTATTGTGCGCGTTATGGCCCAATTAAAGCTATCATATTCTGTACATATGGCCTGTGCACAGGCAATGTTTCAGCCAATGGACATCCGGGTAACCCGGAGGTCTATTGGCAGAAACATTGCATGTGTTTGCTATGAGTAACCAGGAGAACCTGCCGTGCTTTGGATGTCATTCGATATGACAATTGCGCGCAATTCCAACGCGCAATTAAGCCTAGATAAGCGCACTATTCATGACAGGACTTCTAGTTTTAACTGTATGTGGAGAGTATGGGCCCTATTCAGTGTGAGGCTGTGGGTGTGATGATCAAGGTCACAATAACCAGCATTACATGACTTGTACTTGGTTTCCGCTCTCTAACTACAAGTATCCGGGGCCAATTTTAATCCAGGAAATAGGGAGAGGGTGGACCCTATTCATTTTGAGGCTACGGGTTTGAAGGATAATGCCACAGTTACGTTCAGCATTAAATGCATGCGTGCTTGCTTTGCGCTTTATAACTAAAGTTCCCAAACTTGACCGACGAACCCTCATAGAGCGGTTTTTTCGGGGAATAAGCCATCCTCAGTGGCCCTCTAGTATAAATAAGAAGATTGATGTTGATGGCAATATTGTGATGCGAGTATCTATTGACAGCCATACATTTATTGATATTTCGACGTACATGAAAACCGCAACGCGCCATCCACCAATTCCCAAGGGTGGTTAATCCAGGAATTATCCCACAGAGGGCAAACGTTCCCAACGAAGTGGTAGGGCGGGCGGGCTGGGGGGGGGGGGGAGCTAAGTGTTTAACGACCAACAATGGGTGGGGTGAGGAAGCTAAAATTTGCGACAGGGACCTAATTGTTCGATGTCCGACAACGAAAAATAAACTACGACTTATTTCTAAGACAGATGTTCTATAGTTCTTCCGACAATCGTGTTTATTAGCCATCACAGCCTCAATCAGGTGACACGAGGATGATTTTGAGGGTTTCACAATAGAAATATAGTAAAGACAATTTAATATATTCCAGTTCCATGCCAGGTTTTTTCTGATGTTGTTGGCATATTAGACTGATCAGTCATCTGAATTAAGCGACCACTGGATCCTTCACAGGGTCAATATTACAGGTGGTACAGTACGTGGAGAGTGGATTGTAACTAAATCACCCGCGGAGTGGAGTTATCACCCAAACTATAACTTTCAAATTTTGTACATATCGACTAAAAACACAAGCAATGTTTCAGCCAATGGACCTCCGGGTTTAACCCGGAGGTCCATTGGCTGAAACTTTGCTTGTGCTTGTTATGCTTTGCAACAAATTTGCAATTATTGCTTGGGTGGAATCTCCACTCTGCGGGTGATTTAGTGATAATACACTCTCCACGTACTGTACATGGGTTTTCATTTTGTCAACTGGTTAGTAATAGTCCATGCTCGAGGGGTTTTCGTTGTTGTTTTGTAGGCCTTATTTCGAATGCAGATTGCCTTCGAAAGTCACCCGCGATCGGGCATAGGCAGACTTTGCCTCTTCTAGCTGGCCAGACTTTAATGGCTGACGCAACTTTTCCAGCAGGCTATCATATAATTGCACCACACCATCATACTCAATACCATCCAGATCGGCTGGTACTGAACTACGCTTTCAGCCAGCAAAGAGTTGACGTCGAGTACAGAATCAAAGATCTAAAAGTGCATCGTGTGGTTGGTGGGAAATGCAGGGCATCCCGTGGATTTCTGCATCGCGTTACCAATGCAATTATGGGCTCAACTAACGGACAAAGGAGACATATGATTCAAGAGTGGTTATTAGATTGAAATTTAACGTTTTTGTTTGTTATATTTTTTTTTCATTTCCTTTAGCTAACCCTATGATCAGGGCGTTTGTGCTTGTTTGATGATATTGAAAATCATCTCTCTCGGCATACTTTGGGTAATCTGTCAAGTGGAATCGAAAGCACCATCTTCACGTATAGCTTTCATTATACCAGACAACCTGCCTTTATTCTGGCTTCGTTTGTGCATCCCTCTTTCTGAGTCAAAATATTACCGTACGACATGATGCAGTGCACAGCAATAAATGGTACAAAACTGTCAAAGATATTGTATACTGAGGGAAAAAAAGAAACAAGTTCAGTTTTGGTAATATTATTTTTTTATCCGTAGACCAAATATAGAAAAACTTGACACATAGCTATCTCTGTTTACTGTCTAAAGAGTCTTTGGTTAAAAGTCAGTCAACCATGACCAAGTGCGACGCTGAATGCTTTCAACGGATTATTCGTGCATCCGGGGCACTTCCACCTGCTATGGTCTTGAAAACCATATCAAATCGACGTTTTGAACAGTACATATCGATTGCACAACATTTCATTTCAACTCGATTGAAAAGCAAAATGCCGCGAATGCCCGAGGTTTATAGGGGTAGGGATATTGCTCTAATTATGCAGGGCCAATCGCGACGTCTCGTCGCCCAGCAATTTGAGGTCCATGAGTCAATGATAGATCGTTTAGTTGGGCGTCTGAGATCCACGGGAAGCTTAGCTGACCGTCGAAGGGGCGGTCGTCCGCGCGTTACGTCTCCACTTCAAGATATAGGCATACGTCTCTCACACCTCCGTAACCGATTTCAGACGGCGACGGAGATGGAGAGTCAGGTTGAAGGTACACATGGTCGCCGAGTGTATCCAAGAAGAGTTAAGAATCGGTTTCGGGAGTTCAATTTAATGCCACGACGTCCCAACGTTGGTCCGCAATTTACACCCAGGCGGCGTCAACAACGATTTCAATGGCAGCGGGCATATGTACCAAATCGGTTTCACTTTGCTCACAGGGGTCGTGTGTTATTCACTGACTAGTCTAGGTTCACGCTGTACACGGCAAATGAACGACAACGTTACTATCGGCGTCGAGAAGTGCGATATTCTGACGCTTGCGTTAAAGAAAACGGCGGAATCGGGTGAGGGTCTGTTATGGTTTGGGTGGATTTCTCATGGCGTGAAAGCACCTCTCGTGATCATCTAGGGCAACCTTACAGTCGTAAGATATCGGGATCGGGTCCTCGTGCCTCAAGTCCTTCCACTTATCCATGGGCGTCCTTCCTCGCATCCATACGCGTTGACTTACGTTGCAGCGCAGGATAATGCGAGGCCTCACGTTGCTAGGGTTTGCCGTGAGTTCCTGAACCAAACCAATGTCCCAGTTCTCGAATGGCCACCCTTCAGTTCAGATTTGTTCCCGATCGAGCATTTGTGGGACGAGCTGGGCATGATAGTCAGGAAGTTCGCTAACGTTCCAAACAACATCGCTCAGCCCACGCAGACCCTTCTTCAGTAGTGGAATAACATCCCAAAAAGGTCCATAGACAACTTGATGGGGTCAATGGTAAGGAGAGTTAGAGCAGCGACTGAACCCGGGGTGCGCACACCCGCTATTGTTTTTGACCAGGAAATGGCGCAGAGTATCCACGCTTGAACGTTATGACAACAAAACTCGTCAAAATTTAACCAGTAATGAATAAATAACATCAGTATCCAAACAGTGAAATAATCATCAATAACACATTTGAAATATTTACCACAGAAAAAACTTGAGTTTCTTTTTCCGCTAGAATATATAACATATGCTACATGTTGGTGACCAAACACAAAAGTGACTCAGTTTGGCCTAGCTGTGAGTTGTTTATTCATTACGACACGAGAAACTTCACACTTCAAAACCCATAGTACCACAACACATGGATAATGACATACTACCCGTATAATACCTCTATAACACCCACTTCGGAAAAAGTCTAATAATTGAGTTTAAAATACCTACAATTTAATATTTAAAATAAAATTTAAGAATTGTTAATAATAATTTGACTGAAAAAGCAAGGTAAATTCAATCAACTTTGACGATGTGTCTTGCTGCCAATCAAGCATTCACGTGCAACCGGCAGTATTGCCCACTGGCACAGATGTAAACAAACACAAACCCGTGTGTTTGAGACAGAAAGTGTCGTTTTTTGTCCATTTTAAGTGACAAGGTCGATTATTTATTAAGAGCATGGTATAAATAAAACAAACAGGTACTTGTACCAGTAATGAGATTTAAACCACTAGTAGAATAAGGGTTTTAACCACTCGGCAAGCCGAGTGGTTAAGCCCCTTATCCTACTCGTGATTTAAGGGCCTATATAAGTAATGGAATTTTGTTTATTTTGAAATTCTCACCTCTCATATTCCTTAAATTCAGATTAAATATACACAAATTATACATCAAAATGAAGGTTGAGATGTATAGAACACGAACCACATATGTAATCAACTCGTAGAGTCGACTGTAGGCACCACTGGTTCCTGGAAGTCTGCTACCCTATTCGCACCAGAACTGATAATAAAATAATATTTCATCAGAACAACTTGTGGCCAAATGTGCTTCATATATCCAATAACAAAACTAGGCATTCAAAACACTTTCGAATACAGCCATAGGTCTGCATTTTGGAAAAAGGACAACACTGTCTGCATTTTTTATTGAAGATGGTTTCCATGCTCGACAGACATGCGCAAATCACTCGTTACCACGAATTTCCATCAAAAAACAACATCGTAATTCTAAGAAATTTCAACAGGTATCATGATACCTTGCATTGAATATGGCAACTGTGTAATCTCTATCTAATAACAGTTAACTGTATGAAGGCGATCTTTTTTCATTATTTGATTTTAGACGGCGTTGTTTTTACATGCTTTTTCTGTCCGATGACGTCGGCCGGAAATCGAAAGTATACTCATACGTAAACAAAAGCAAAGGCGTTGGAATTTTCCCCATTGCAGCTCTGTCGCCGTGTTTTGAAGAATTTTTATCCCCTAGCTTTGTTCTTGGATATGTAAAGCACATTTGGTCCCAAGTTGTTTTCGTGAAATATTATTAAATTATCAGTTGTGGTGCGAATACGGCAGCAGACTTCCAGGATTCAGTGGTGCCTACAGTCGACTCTATGAGTTGATTACACATGTGTTTCGTGTTCTATACATCCCAACCTTCATTTTGATGTACATTTTGTGTATATTTAATTTGAATTGAAGGAATATCGGAGGTGAGAATTTTCAAATAAACAAAATTTCATTACTTATATAGGCCCTTAAATCTCATTACCGGTCCTAGCACCTATTTATTCTATATATTATGCATCTCAGTAGAGTCAGGCGAACACTAAAGATAAAGCTCAGTCAACTTGAGAGCTATTGTTTTCATTTTGCCTTTTCAAGCAACAAATTCTCAGTCCGAGGACAATGTTTAATCCCTTCCAGACTGACCAGTCAGATTTGGCAGTCGAGACCCACGGGCTGTTCGAGAGATGCTTCAACTCCGCTTGCCCTAAAATATGCAGGAACTTGAAAAATGAACTTTAGATGAATTTGAAGAGAATTTTCTAGCCTTGTAAAGCATCCATTTCTGGTATTTAATTATTAAAGATTGCAACCCTTTTCAACTTAGTGCCGGAATTATGCAAAAGATATTATATTATTTCCAACAAATTGAACCAGTCTACTTTGTATTCTATGGAAGCTTCATAAAAATCCATTCTTTCGATTTTGGAAATGAGAGGCGCTCTGTATACTACTTGCTCCCATCTGAACTGAAGCGCGCTATTTTTGAATCCCGCATCGGAAAAATGTTTTACAGAAAAACATCAGCGAACATCTATACACCGTTCACACCACTGGTACGCAATAAGTCCAACAATATTTCCCAATTTTTCGAAGAAGCTTTTCGCAGCAATAATCAAATTGAGTTCGGTACCATACATGAGATGCAACCTCCCAGGAGCAATCGTAAGTCAATCAGATGATTCTTTACGGAATGCAGGATATAAAGGCAGTGAGTAGTATTACTGGCCTTTATTTATTTATTTATTTATTTATTTATTTATTTATTTATTTATTTATTTATTATTAATGCAGGAGCGTAAAGGCAGTGAGTAGTATTACTGGCCTTTATTTATTTATTTATTTATTTATTTATTTATTTATTTATTTATTTATTAGGTCACATATTTCTGCACAATGGCTAATCATGACCATATTACTGGCCTTTAAAGTTTATCGAATTATGTTGTTTAGGTACCAATTATAGTAAAAGGAAGTTTGATTAGTTTGTAGTCTTGGCATGCTACAACTTATAATTCATGGTGTATTATTCACATTTTAGTGCACGCATTGTATTAATTAGCCTATTTTCCACGAACCAATTTTAACCATTTGGAGAAAACATACGATATCAAAATTTGTAATTTTAATTTTCCCCCAATTCTTAAAAAATTCAACAAAACTATATCATGTAACTCCTTCATTCGAACAAACTCGTTCCAATGAGGGCTCATAACCTATGTTTTTGAGACAAAAATGAAAACAAATAGTTATTCAAGAGGTTTGAATATTGTGCGACGGGTGCAGCCGATTCGTTATGTAAGAGTTAATCGCTCGCTAGATGGAACAGAGGTGCGCTGTTGACTTCAGGAAAAAGTAACAATTCGTGGGGCGATGGCGGGCAGGAGCAACAGCTCATCTCAAAATCGAAAGACAGTATACAGTTCTGTTGCTGAATCTTGTCACCATTTGGATTTTGTCTTGTCATATAGTCATTCAAGAACAAATTATCTTTCACGCAAGCAATTGTGGTTGCCGCGTTGAAAGTGCTTTAGGGTCATCCAGAAAACATTTGGCATTTGTTTGTTTATATTCCACCAATGCCCAAACACGGATTACAGAGGGGAGTATTGGCATATTATTACCACTTTAGCGGGCGTTCCCTAGTATACTAACGGAGTTTATCGGGGCGGTGAAACTCAGTAATTCGTGGCATATTTCAACCGGAAGCGGGCGGCGGGCCGTTAATGAAAATAAAATTCATTAAGTGCTCGCCGCCTGCTTCGGGTCATGGTAATATTAGTAATAATATAACAATAACATAATTTTGGAGGGCATTATGGTTCATTTGCGGCCCTGCAGCAATGATGAACAGCCCGAGGGTTTATTAAAGGCCCGAGATAATTGCTGGCCCGAGATAATAACCGCACGAGGGAATTGCTGGAAGAAAATTCAAGAAATAATCAGTAAGTCGGTTCGATATTTCTGTTTCGATCGCGCGTTCGACTTCCGTTCGGAAATACAAAGGGACTTCATCCGAATGGGAGTAATTCATTAAACCATGGAATCTAAAAATAGCCGGGCCGCGGGCCGCTAATGGCTATTTATACCATTATCCGCCCGCGGCCCGCCTTCGTCGAATGACGTCCCTGAAACTATGGAGTTTTAACAGCCCTCCAAAATCATGTTAATCTACTAGTAACTTATAGATTTAGTGGTAATAATATGATTTTGTCGGGCGTTCAGGTTTATTAACAGCCCTCAAGGACTGAATAACAGCCATCGGGCTTATTAACGGCCCTCGACTTCGTCTCGGGCCGTTAATAAACCCTGGGGCTGTTATTCAGCCCCCCCCCCCCCGGGCCGTTAATAAACCGTAACGTCCGCCAAACTCATGTTATTGTTATATTAAACATCAAAACAGTGTGTGAGTCAAGTACAGAGAACAGGAATATACCAACAATCAAAACGGTGTATTTTAAGTTTTTGAAGAAAACAAATATGCCAGCGGCATACGTATGTTAAAATAACCGACCCGGATAACCACAAATACATCGGTAATTCCAATTAATCTTACAACAAGAATGTATTTCCCACAATACAAGTTAAACGACAAGATAGAACACAAATCTGCATTGAGGGTGGCAAATGCACGTGCGATCATTCGATTCAAAAAGAGAACGCTTTTTTACCTGCATTTATCGAAAATTGGTTACACATGTCGAGGTCACCGTCTTTATAAAAGTAATTAAATATAAATAGATTACCAACTCGGCGAAATAAATTTGACCAGGGGCCAATACTAGAGAACTTTTACAATTGTATTTTCTAGAATTGTATTTTCTATTTTATAGGTATGACTTTAAATGGGTTAAAATGAACCATTAGCATTTTCATAGATCTGGCAATTTGCCAGTTGGCAAATTGCCATATCTTTTAAAATGCTAATGATTCATTTAGTCAGTTATATTATTAGCTAGAAAATACAATTTTGGAAAATACAATAGAAAAAGTTTTATAGTATTGGCTCCAGATCATTCTTTGTTATGATGTTATTTGTATATAGGTATGGTAGATACTTTACCAGTGATCCATTAAAGAGACATCAACACTACGCTACTATGCAATAACGAAGGCTGTGGAATCTTGCTGGAGACGTCTTGTCAATACAAAGTAACCTCAATGAATGTCAACAACAGAGTTTATCTTGAACCAAAGCATATCACGGGAGATAATCGCACCACTAGAAGTGTTTACCAAGAGAAATACTTACCTCCAGTAGCCGTTCTTACCACACACCTCCGCATTTTGTGGAATTAAACTATAATTTTCGTTTCAAACTAGACGAATAATGTTTCAAAATGATGTGTAAAATTAACTTGAAACTTGCTAGAATGAACTATGAAATTTTGTGGATAATTTTCAGTTGAGAGAGGAGTGCAAATATCCTCCATCCATTTGGCTGATTTATTGCTTTCTTATCAAAAGTAAAACGTTATATATCTACACATGCATAATTTCTCTTAACCGGAAAATGACAGTTAACCTAAACTTGTATGGGTAAAATTAGGTATGGGTTAACCTAAAAAAACAAAAGTGTTACTCTTTGGATTGTGTCTTGTGCAATGGAGGGAAGGAAGGAAATCTGGGTGGAATGACTCAATACACTCAACGGGTGGATCCAATATCACGGAATTAAAAAACAGAGGGGTCAGTATAATTCTCATGGGAGACTTTAGTGGATATCTCGGTAATAAGAAAGAAGGTATGCCGGACGCGGATAAGAAATTCAAGAGGAATGAAAAGAAGCTGTTGGACTTCACAAATGAGCTCGGTCTGAAGATTCTGACCAGCGATGCGAGGGGAAAGGGGAAAAGGACTTGGAGAGGAACGAGAGAAGAACGATAATCGAATATATTCTCACAGATACTTATCTATGGAGGTGGGGTGATAGAGGTCGGGGTTACGATTCAAAAGAAAGTTAGGTAGTAATGACAGCTTGATTACAGTTACGATCAGGTCAAAAACCCAACCAGACGCAAAATAAGCGCTTGAAGGTTTGAGATTTGGGAACCCAGAAAGGATGCTGACTGGGCATAGTTTGAAGAAAATTGAAACCATTGATTGAGAATGTACACATTGAGGTGAGGCTAGCGTTCAGTAAATGACGAATACCATGGTAACCAGTCTCGGGTAGACAGGGAAGGAAAGTATAGAAAAGGTTAGAGTGCCAACACGAAAACTTGGGAAAAGAGTGAATGGACGAACTTAAAAAGCTTTGAAGGGCAGAAAAGTTAAATGTGCTGCGTAGAGAACAAGCAGAAAACTTAAGGGGGGGGGGGGGGGTCGAAAGTAGAATACCAACAAGCACAAAAGAAAGTAAATAAGATCAAAGACAATAAGTGGAAGGTGGGGAACTAAAATCTTATTGGAACGACAAGAAAGACGGCGGAGTGGGGGTGGGGTAGTTGGGGTTTTAGCTCGAGTTCGGACGCATTTGGGAAATGGGTGAATAAACGAAGGACGTAATTCCCAGAGAATTAAAGTAGGGGTTGAGCAGAAATGCAGACGATCCAGACCGTATCGCATCATGATTAGCCTTGGACTGGTAAAGATAAATGATAAGGGGTAGGGCATCGGGAACTCATCGCCGTGCCAAAACGAGGTCAAGGTAAATGTAACAAACTTCGTGTGTAGCAAAATAAATACACAGAACGACACTCGTGTATGGATTGGTTAATCGATATGGCACGAGTGCCAGCGCAGAAGGATAGAACGAGAGGCCGCAGGCCTCGAGTTTTAAACTTCCGCGATGGCACAAGTGCAAAAAACGACACGCGTGTGTGAATGGGTTAATCGATATGGCACGAGTGCCAGCGCGGAAGGATAGAACGAGAGGCCACGGGCCTCGCGTTTTAAACTTCCGCGATGGCACAAGTGCCATATCAATTAACCCATTCACACACGCGTGTCGTTCTGTGTTTATAAAACAATTATTAGAAGGACACTCGGCAATTCATTTGACAAATATCAACAAAAAGAACACATTTTATCGCCAACCAAATTTGTGAGGGAAACCCGTGTTACTAGTTTGTCCCCTGAGTTCCAATGTGTTTTATGTGCCTACTGGCACATAGAACACATTGGAACTCAGAGGACGATTTTTAGGTATCGCTGACGATTCAAATTGTAATTGCGATGCCCGATTTGTAGAAAATTCCACTGAAATGTTGCTTCTTTATAGAAAGAGTCCGTCAACGACTTCCGTTCCGCACATATGTGCGGAACAGATTTTCATTTTCCGCACGGTTTAGTGTTGCTGTGGACATAAACAGGCGTGTAAAGTGGAGAAGGCCTGATAAGCGGTTTCGAAATTAAGTAACGGGAAAGTGGTCGAGACGGGTGAAATTCCTAACGAATTCCTTAAAAAAACAGAGGAGAGAAGCAATGACCCTATTCAACTTCGTCATAGAAAATCAGGAGGCCCCCAAAGAATGGGGAGATAACAAGGTCACATTTATACACAAAAAGAGGGTGGGGGTAGAAAGTATTGGATAATTATCGGAGAAGCTGTGTTAGTATGAGAGATCAGAGGAGGTGATCGAAGAGAGGGGGGTTTTGTGGGAGATCCAGAATCGCCTCAGGAAGGGAAGGAGATTCATCGACCATCTTTCCAGGCCATCCCAGTTGACAGAATCTGCTAACGCCACAAAGAAAAATATGCTAATGGCGTTTCTCGATGTTAAAAAAAGTATGTGATAGGATATGGAGGGGGTACGCGGCGAACGCTTGAGGTTTTGGGCATGGGAGGTGAGCTTGTTGGAATTCTGATGGCATTGTATAAAGATGTACAACATGAACTTAGTCTGCGTAACATCACAACAACACGGATGCCTGTGAAGATAGGCATAAAGAAGGAGATGTATCCTTTCCCCGATCCATTTTGCTTTGTACATTAACGATTTGGGAGATTGACTACTGCAGAGTGACGAGGGGCGAGCAGTTGGGGGCCTGAAGATCCCATGGCTTTTTTCGCAGACAATGTGGTTCTGATGTCGAAAAAGGCAGGTGGGCCCAAAGAAAATGCTGGTAGTTGTTGAAAGTTAAGAAAACAAATGGAGACCAGTAGTATGTCATGTACCCCTACACCTCTTATTGGCAGGACCCCGTGCATGACCCCGGAAGTGACGTCATAGTCACGTGACCCAATGGCGCCATGTTTGGTTGTTATAGTAACCACGTGAGCGGCCATCTTGTGACGTCATCTCCATAGTGATACGTGGTGTTAGTGCATCAGCGCGTGTTATTAGGGTGATACGTGTTTCCGTCGTCCATTTTGTATACTAGAGGCCACCATCTTGGTTTCTATGGTAGCACGAGGTCGCTATGTTACCTAAAGGCCTACAACAAGACAGGGGTATGTTCGGAGGGTATGTTCGATTGAATCGGAGTATAACGAATTACCACAACCAACCCGACAATCCCTCAAAATCACCAAAATACACTTTTATTTACTACGGATTCTTCAAGAATCCTATTTAGGACCGCGAAACCGTAGATTTTAATAGAAGCACGTAGTGCTATAGTACCGAGGGGGTACCGGGGGTGGTTCGATTGAAATAGAGTAATGTTCTGGTTCCAATTTTCCCAGAATCCCTTTTGCATCCCTACCCCATGACGTTTTTCCCAATAAAAGACACGTTCCTTTGGTCATTACCCAGAATTATCTTCTATCTATCCATGCAATAATTTTCGTCTGTCTGGCCATGTTCCTTTGTCCTGGAGTATACTCCAGTAGCGTAGAAGAGCCTATCAACTGGAACAGCTTTGCTCATTATTACTATATTTAGCTGTTCTGGTCTTTTCTTGTTCGTTCTGACCCTATTCCGAGTACTCTTGTTGTTTCATTTATCTAGATCATTTATATAGATTATAAGTAACCAATCAGATTGCTTGATTTCTCATAATCTGTATGCAGAGTTATCTCCCTTGTGTATAACAAAAAACTATATCATTTCCAAATATCCCTTTAAACTATAGAGCAGTTACTGATAAGTCATTGCTCGAACGACTCGAAGCCCATCGAGCAAATGAGCTATCGAGCAATTACTCGTTCGAGTGACCCGCACCTATTGAACATAGAGTAAATAAAAGTGGATTTGAACATACCCTCCGAACATACCCCTGTCTTGTTGTAGGGCTGTAGGTAACATAGCGACCACGTGCTACCATAGAAACTAAGATGGCGGCCTCCAGTATACAAAATGGACGACGGAAACACGTATCAACCAGATTCAACCTAATAACACGCCCTGTGCATGCACACTGACACCACGAATCACTATAGAGATGACGTCACAACCTGGCTGCTCACGCGGGTTACTATAACAACCAAACATGGCGTCACTGGGTCACGTGACTATGACGTCACTTCCGGGGTCCTACCCGGAGACCTGCCAATGAGAGGTGTAGGGAAACATGACATACTACTGAGACCCGAACTGAAATGAAAACAAAAGCAAAGTTATACCTGTGGATCATAAAGTACTGCTTATTCGAGGGGGAGCTCTTTATTCCGGAAAGTAACAGCCAACTCCTTGGTGTGGGAGGCACCGATGACTGCAGTATTTGCTAATCACTTCAAACAATATGGGAAGAGGCATCTACCGAATTTTAATTGTGAAGAGGGAGCGAATTCTTAATCAAATGAAACCCTTCAGGTGGAGTACACTGATCGGTGAAATTGGGAAGAAAGAACATCATCAAACCATTCAAGGAGAAAAGGAGCCCAGGAGCGGCAATTGGGAGCACATGCGTAAGGAAAGCTGCGTCATCTGAGGTCGCGACAATCGGCGGCTTGCCTAAGTGTTAATAGGCTTTTCCCTCTGGAAAAGACTATTGTTTTTCTACGGACTATTTTTTCTACATATTTTGTCCGTACGATTCAGAAGCCATTTTCGAACCGATTTCAACCAAATTTTGCACACTGATAGAGGGGCACAGCATCTAAAATGTACCGTAGCAGAATTTTCGACTTAATCCTTATTTCGCCAGAATTGGAAAAAAAACTTCCAAAATTGGGGTTTATCGGCACTTTCTCGAATCACGTCTTGTAGATTTTTTTAAATATTCATCATTGCTAGACCTGTCTGTGACACGACCATTGATACACATGACATATTAGACAATGTATATGGTAACCCTCCACAGACTGCCAAACATCGAAAGTTTGATGAAATGGGCTAATTTGGTGCCCCACAGCACCCAAACGATACACGAGAGATAAACATAACTTTCTTTATTGGAAGTGGAATTCACCGAGGATCATTTTTGTAAGTAATAAGGGTGCTAAAAAAAAACAAGCGTTAACCCTTTTTGGGCTGGTTAAACAGCAATACCTCCAAAAAGCTAAAAAAAATCATGTTTTCCGTGGATTTCTCTAAACGAGTCTTGTAGATTTGCAAGAAAAATTGGTCACTCCCAGGTCTTAGTGTGACATTACAGGCTGCATGGACAAAATATTCCGGTCAGCATTAGTTAACCCTCCCCGGACAGCTAAACGTAAAAAATGTGCTAAAATGGGCTATTTTTGGACTCCAACAGCACCCAAAGGTGATACCACAGAGAAAGGTACCTTCATTTATCGGACACAAAATTGATAGGAAAACATTTTTGTAAGTGGTAAGGGTGTTCAAAAGTCGACGTCTTAACCCATTTTGGCCTGGTTAAAGAGAGAGACCCATTAAAATCTTAAAATACCTGTTTTCGGTGGATTTCTCTAAAAACATCATGTAGGTTTTCAAGAAAAATCGGCTATTCGCAGGTCTTGGTGTGACATTACAAGCTGCATGGACAAAATATTCCGGTCAGCATTAGTTAACCCTCCCCGGTCTGCTAAACGTAAAAATTGTGATAAAATGGGCTGTTTTGGGACATTAACAGCACCCAATGTGTACGCCACAAAGAAAAGTTCCTTCTTTTATCGAGCGCACAATTTATACGGAAACATTTTTGTATGTAGTAAGGGTGTTCAAAAGTCGAAGTCTTAACCAATTTTTTGCAGGATAAAAACAGATACCCCTTAAAAGTTTAAAATTCCCATTTTCTGTGGATTTCTCTAAAAGCAACTTGTAGGTTTTCAACAAAAAATGTCTAATCGCAGGTCTTTGTGTGACATCACAAGTTGCATGGACAAAATACTCCGGTGAGCGTTTATTAACCCTCTACAAGCTGCCAAGCATCGTAATTTTGTTGAAATGATCTGTTTTCGGACACGCACAGTACCCAATGTATACACGTATACACGAGAAATAAACATAATCCCCTTTGTTGGAAGTAGAATTCACCGAGGACCATTTTTGTAAGTAATAAGGGTATTCAAAAAACCAAGCGTTAACCCTTTCGGGGGAGGTTAACAGGGATACCCATCAAAAGCTTAAAAAATCATGTTTTTCCTGCATTTCTTTACAAACATCTTGTAGGGTTTTCAAGAGAAAATGGCAGAGAAGTCTTGGTGTCACATTACCAGTTGCATGGATAAATTATTCTGGTAGGCATTTGTTAACCCTCCATGGGCTGCTAAATGTCAAAAATTTTGAAAAAATAGTCTGTATTTGGACACCAACAACATCAAATGGGAATGTCACAGAGACACGTAACTTCTTTTACCGGACGCAAAACTGATAGGGAAACATTTTTGTAAGAAGTAAGGGTATTCAAAATCGAGGTCTTAACCCATTTTCGACAGGTTAAGGAGATATACCCCTTAAAAGCCTAAAATTTCCATTTTGTGTGGATTTCTCCAAAAAATCTAGCAAGTTTTCAAGAAAAATTGACCATTCGTAGGTCTTTGAGTGACATTACAAGCTGCATGGACAAAATATTCCGGTAAGCATTTGTTAACCCTCCAGAGCCTGCCAAGTATAGACATTTTGAGAAAATGGGCTGTTCTTGGGCATAAATAACCCCCAATGTGTACCTACCTGTGAGATAAACATAACCTCCCTCATTGGAAGTGGAATTCACAGAGGATCATTTTTGTAAGGAATGAAAGTATGCACAAAACTAAGCATGAATCAGTTTTGGGCTGGTTACAGAGCAATACCCTTCAAAAGGTTAAACATTCATATTATCCGAGGATTTCTCTAAAAGAATCTCGTAGATTTTCAAGGAAAATTGGTGTCTCAGATCTTAGTGTGACATTAGAAGTTGCACGAACAAGATATTCCAGTAAGCATTTGTTAACCTCATGCAGGGTTCTCAGACATCACAAATTTGATAAAATGGTCTCTGTTTGTATACCCACAGTACCCAAAAGTTAAGAGGAGAGATCAGCATAAGTGGAAGTAGAATTCACTGAGATTTATTTTTGTAAGTAAAAAGGGTATTCAAAAAACAACCCTTAACCCGTGTTTGGCTGGATAAACAATGATACCCATCAAAACCGTAGCACAGGTATGTGTTAAACAAACACTCCTTTTGTCGGTCATTAACTTGTCGGACGACGATATTGATATTAACACTCTCCACCATTAATGATGGTTTTTACCTAAACATTTTTTTTATCAAACTGAGTCATTTGAGACTACTATACCCACGTGTCTCATAACATCGATACAGGAACTTCAGTGAGACAGTAAGAACAGCTCACCAGACACTCTGGCGTGATGAAAATTCATGGAATCTCATCTGAAAAAGCCATGATTCTCCAGAATCATAAAGTCTAGTTATTACAGGAATTCATGTGATACATTATATGCTAATGTTAACAAATTTAGTTTCATTTGTCCAAATGAATTTCGCCATTGGTCGGTTGGTGTATTTCTTCTTCATCCTTATCCCATCCCGAAGGCTGGCTTTCGGCTTGGAAGATGGTTGATGAATAAAAAAAATAGTACAAACAAGGGCCTATTCGGACCGTAGCATACACCCATTCAAAAGGAAGAGAAACAAATTAATTTACTTATTTCTTTATTTATTTCTTTCTTTGTTTTTTTCTATTTTTTTAGTTTTAATGACACTCCCGACAGCAAGGATCACCTCATGTCGATAGTTTTAGCCGGAGTACCCCGAGAGAACCACCCAGCAGCGGCGAACAATTGTCAGACTCCCTAACGCATTAACCTCGCACATGCAGGGTTAGCATTGGTTGGAGGTAAATGCACCATCGACGGTAGAGTTGAAACTAGAAGACGTGTCACAACTGGCGCAGCAAATGCTCGTTAGTTAAGGTGCTCCTTACTGAAATACACAAGAGCGTTTGCGCTGAGCAATGCAAAATACACAGAGGATGTCTAATGTTTTTGGGTGGATACCTAAAATTATCTCATGGGTGACCGAGACAAACGTTTATTTTTCGCGAGCGCTTGCTCGAGATAATTTTGTGAGATAATTTTCGGTATCCACTCAAAAACTTTAGATTTTCTTTTTTTATACGCGTTTTATAAGAATATGATCATTCCTATCAATAATTCCACTCGTTTCACCATTGAATCGATGCATGAAAGTAAACAGTTGGTGCGCATTCATACGCGGAAGTGATTTGATCGATACTCGGAACAGGTAGCGTCTTGCGATCTGATTGAGCTGGCAGGTTTCATGCATCAATTCAAGGTGAATACGTGTTGAATTTTTGCTGGAATTTGACTTCTATTCGCCTTGAAGTGATGCTTTGAAAGCCGCAATTTTGATTGATACCGTGATAATGAAATTTTCTATATCTTCACAGTGGGGTATACGATTTCTATATTTCCGCATTTTTTTCGATAATCTATCGTTTAGCGTATAGTAAAAAACGCTATTAGCGAGGTCGGTGGTGAAATCACGACTTGAACTGATCAAACAGAAAGGAAATATTGAGACTACAATATGTGGAGGGTGAATTACTACCAAATCGCAGTGGGATAGATTTTTCACTTAGTAGTTATTTACAATATCTGAGCACAAAGTTGTAGAAGCACTTGCAAACTTTCGCCACATAGACCACCAGGTTGCATCCGGTGGTTCATGTGATAAAAGTTTGAAAGTGTTTCTTGTGCTGTTAGGGACAGTGATAAATACATTTTGAGTGAGGAATAGATGGCGCTGCGATTAAGTAGTAATCCACTCTCGTCATTCTGTATATTGTTACGCCTGAGTCCCAGACCTAACAACAACTTGCATTATCATTCCTGTATTTTTTTAAGTCATATACCCAGCAAGGAATTGTCATTTTTCAGTCCCGAAAATGACTCTTTACTACCGTGTTTTTAACATACACGAAATTAGGCAATAACGGCTATAATTATCTTTAATAACTTTTCTAGAAATTATTATACGCTAAGACGTATACGTAAAAAAATGCTGATTTCTTTCCCATCGGTGATTATACCTATCAAGGACTGGCAGTGAATTATATACCTGTTTCAATGCATTTTTGCTTGAGCCGGGGACTTTTGTCTCAATTTATTTCGGCTATTCGATCCACTTTGATCGGCTCGAATTGTAAATTTCTGTTTGGAATAATTCCAGACTCAAATATAAATGGATTCTGCATTTGATGCCGTTCGTGGTGAGACAGCTCTCCATGGCTGTCACATCCCGTGAAGGTCATAATTTGTAGAATTCCCCATCGCCGAACACAGAATAATTCACTTCCAGCCATTGTTTTCCCTTCAAGTTGGATTTCCCAGCACGTCACAGCGTTTGTTCCTCGATTCTGATTGGCTGAGTGGCCTCGAGGAGGGGTATAAAAGCCGGTTCTGCTTGGAAACCGTGCCACCGCTCAGTGCATTTTCACACATCTGACTTCAGAGCGTGAACACCTGGACAACACACCTGGACAACATGGAACTTCCTGATAGACTAGTGAAAGCCATTTCAGCCCTGGGCGTCTCATGCCCTATCTCCTGGACTATCCAGGAAATAGGCCTGAGCGTCCACCTGAATCTGGAGTTCGAAGTAGAGAATACCAAATCACCAACCTCTTCTGGGAGAGGTAGTACCCTTGGCGAGAGGATCCCCTCTCCCACTGGTCCTCACCCGAAGGGGCACGGAGGCCCTGGAAAGAGACAGAACAAGAAAAAGAAGAAGAGCCCATCGACCAAGCGCAGGGACGCCTGACGCTTGGAGGCCTTCCGGAATAGGAAGAAAGAGTTGAGTGAGGGGGAGGAGGCTCTGGAGGCAGCCGCTAGTTCCCCTCCTAGTCCCACTGGTACACCCAATCAACTGCCGGCTCCTGAGCCGGTACAGTTGGATGAGGAACGTCCAGTGGAGACTGAGGAGGAACTGGAAGTTGCTTTTTCCCCGCCTCCCACCCCTCACTCCCCCCTTCCTTCACTACCGGAAAGCCCGGGGGAGGTACAGCCACCACTCACTAGGGAAGACATAATAAGAGAACTAGAGTCAAGGGCAGAACGGGCAAAAGCAAGAGAGCTCCGAGAAAAAATCAACGCAAGAGACCTCCGAGAAAAAATCAACGCGGGCACCTACACATCACTACCAGCCTCATCACAATCACCATCACCAAGTCAACCTCCACCTAAGAAGAAGAGCCGCAAGAAGGGCAGAAAGGGATAAACCTCTTCCCTCCTTCCTTTTCCTCCTTTGACACGCCGAGACATACAAAAACCAAAATTATACAGTCAACGAGGGTCGAAAGGGGTTTGTCCCCCATATCGTCCCTGCGCGCCTTCGGCGCGCGAAATCATTTCGTTCTCAAACCGTGCCACATCACATTCATCATTCACACATCTGACTTCAGAGCGTGAACAACACCTAGATAGCCATGGAACTACCAGAAAGACTAGTGAAAACCATTTCAGCTCTGGGCGTCTCATGCCCTGTCTCCTGGACTATCCAGGAAATAGGCTTGAGCGTCCACCTGAAAGTGGAGTTTGAAATTGAGAAGCGAACAACAACACCAACCTCTTCGGGGAGAGGTAGTGCCTTTGGAGAGAGGATCCCCTCTCCCACTGGACCTCACCCGAAGGGGCACGGAGGCCCTGAAAAGAGACAAGAAAAAGAAGAAGAACCCATCGACCAAGCGCAGGGACGCCCGGCGCTTGGAGGCCTTCCGGAATAGGAAGAAAGAGTTGAGTGAGGGGGAGGAGGCTCTGGAGGCAGCCGCTAGTTCCCCTCCTAGTCCCACTGGTACACCCAATCAACTGCCGGCTCCTGAGCCGGTACAGATGGATGAGGAACATCCAGTGGAGACTGAGGAGGAACTGGAAGTTGCTTTTTCACCGCCTCCCACCCCTCACTCCCCCCTTCCTTCACTACCGGAAAGCCCGGTAGCGGTACAACCACTAAACTCTTATGAGGAATTAATGAGAGAATTAGAGTTGGCTAGGTCAGAACGGATAAAATCAAGAGAGTACCGAGAAAAACTTAACGCGAGCACCTCTACACCACCACCAGCCTCTTCACCATCACCAAGCCAACTCCCACCTAAAAAGAAGAGCCGCAAGAAGGGCAGAAAGGTCTAAACCTCTTCCCTCCTTCCTTTTCCTCCTTTGACACGCCTAGACATACGAAAATCAATCATTTACAGTCACCGAGGGTCGAAAGGGGCTTGTCCCCCAAATCGTCCCTGCGCGCCTTCGGCGCGTCAAACCATTTCGTTCGATTGTCAAACCGTGCCGATCTTTTGTGTGCCACAAGCTGTTGAGATCAAGATAATGAATACCTTGAAGTCTAAAGTTGGGATGGTAGGTGAAAATTCCACCCACTATTAATTTCCCTCCCAATAACTTGAGTTCATGGTGGAAATCAAGTAACGCCAATGAACTTAGTGGGTAAATTGCGAACAATTTCGGCTGTTGCCGCCTGCTGCACAAATTATCCGACTCCTCCCACCAACTCGTTGAACGCTGGAGTTCCTTCTCCTAGTTTGTCTCGACACCCGAATGCTTTCGCAAGCCCTTCGTGGAAGCTCTAGAGCTAAAGAAAGAAATATATATTCTTTTGCTTTGGGAAAACGTATATTTAATTTACTGGGAGGAATTTCACCCAACTCACTGGGAGAAATTCACTGGGAGAAAGCCACTGGGAGAAACTTCACCCAAATTTACTGGGAGGAATTTCACCCAACTCACCGGGAGAAATTCACTGGGAGAAAGCCACTGGGAGAAACTTCACCCAAATTTACAGGGAGGAATCCATCTATCCTCAAAACTTCATGGACCCATTCTGTTATTGCCAATGCAATCTGTGCATAAGTCAATAGCCTGAATGTATCCTATTATTATTAAATCATAAACTTACTGTAGAGCTTGATCAGATTTCCCCCTAAATCTATTATAGGTGTTATTGGGAGGATAATTAACCCTTAGAGGATAGCACTGAACCCAGGGAACTAATTGTCTTAACAATTCCCTCTCTTTTCCTGTGCCTATCAAAATACATACCATTTTATCTATTTGTACAGCAGAAATAAACCTGTAATCTTAGGAAATTTTGATGACGTCTTTAATAAATTTATAAAACTTAATTCAAACATTGTCATTCAGAGTTTTGCATGCAGCCTTACCCATTCCAATATGTTGTCCAGTGACCAAAGATAGCCTCGTCCACGAACCCTTGTTACATCTGCAGGACATTGCAGATTACGTGCCTTTCCCAGCCACTCGATATACTCTCAAAACCCAAACCTACTGGAAAGGGTGTCTGTGCCTTAAGTTTGGTTTGATTACACAGACTGGCATCATCCTGACGATCAACTACTAAGTGACCTAACTGGGGAGAATAACCACAAGTGTAACAATACGCAGTCTGATTTTAATATCCATTTACGTCATTACACGTACATGTATGCCAGTAGAGGCCAGGAATGATGTTAATGATCACAATTTACTGGTATAGAATTATACATAGTTGGCACGCTGTTTTTCTACAATAACTGGGTTACGCTGATGGCGCAGCTTGACAGGGAAAAAGTGCACTTACTCAGTGCACTATTACTTCAAAATAATGCGCAATACAGTCACGGGACTTCTAGTTTCAACTAAAAGTACGTCTTAGTACACAGCGTCACTGTGCCCACAAGAGATAGGCAACACGGCATGTAACGGACTCCCACAGCTGCTTGTAAGCATGCCTTTGTTTCTGCACCCCCACCCCCACCCCCACACACACACACTTAAATTTTCAATCGCCCCCAAGAGATAAGCAGATGTTCGTTGATTTGTTTCCATATGATCATAGTTCAAGGCGTGTCCAGGAAACCTGACGCCAGCTGAACTAAAAGTATGTATTTATCGGTACGTCTTTCCCATTACATATTTTTTAAACTTCGCGTCCTTTCAAGTTCGCTTTCCCTTTTCCCCGTCGGGTTCTTCTTTACTTTTCTCGTCGCAATATCGTTGATTTTTTTTTATTACAAAGGCATACTTGCAGACAGTTGTGGCAGTCCGTGATATGCGGTTAGAGCAGAGAGTTCGATGGTCCCATATTTTAGTGTCTGGTTTCATATTGACCCCTGTGAATGAGACCTTCGGTGGCTCCCACACAGTGTTTGGGGAAAAGTGATCCTCGCCCTCGCTTGTGAAATAGAAGCGGTAACGCTCTGAACTCTGTATGCATCACTGAACTGTTGTGTTAGTTTGTTTACTTTCAGTGCAGAGTACAGTCAATGTTATTCTGCACAAGCAACGTTTTCGCTTGTGGGCGGGGGGGGGGAGAGGTGGGGGGTGCAATTTTTTTTTCACCCGCCGTATGATGTGATTGGTGGGTGGTCGTTGTGGCCAGATATCTTCGTTTTTTTCCTTTCATTTTTTTAATGGTTTTATAGGCTTAATAGGACAGGTACATCCCCATAAAAAGTTGATTTTGGTATATTTATAGATTTGCAGTAATCATTCAATGACTCGTTAATGACTCTTTGAAACAATCATAATAATCATGTAAAATTCAACACATTTTTCGTTTTTTTTCAAATTATCACTCCACAAAAATGACACCTCTGAATGTGTGTTTAAACTTTGTTTTCGGTCATCACCATCACTTTTCAAAATAAAATAATAAAATTGTAAAAAAATCACTCTTTAAATTGCATGTGACATACTCAATGAAATACACACAAAAAGATGGCAATCAGCCCAAGAATACCAGAGAATAGAAGTATAAAAGCATTTTTATAATCACATGATCTAATTGTTCAAGTCGCATACTGTCAATTATATTTAGTAGCACACGACCTGAGCAATCTGATGAATACACTGGTCTGTTTTGGTGTCTCTGAGACAACTCTATATTCAGTTTTGGAAAGGAGGATCCGTGGAAATAAAATCATTTTTCAACATCTTATTAACAGTCATCATTTGATTGCCCTTGCCCCATGATCCAAAATGTAAATCCTCAATACTGTGCGGATATTAGTATATAGACCACAAACTTGCAGAAAACTCACCATATTTTGCAGACGTTTTTCAATACATGTTGGTCAACTTCGTGTGAAGATGGTGGACAAATAACACTTGAGAAAATGATATATCATCAGAGACCACACCGTCAGCATTTTTAACCATTCACCTAACATGAAAAGCAGACGACACTTCCAAAAAAATTCTTGAATAACTAATTGTTTTCATTTTTTGTCTCAAAAACATAGGTTATGACCCCTCGTTGGAACGAGCTCGATGAGCTCGTTCCAACGAGGGGTTATAACCTATGTTTTTGAGACAAAAATGAAAAAATAATGAAAATTAATTGCCGATTTTTGAGAATAGCTCTGGAGGGTTTTGGCCGTTACGTTGGGTAAATGGTTAAACTCTAGTGAATATCGAGTAGGACTCTGAATATCCATCAAATGGTGGTGTGTGTCAGAAATTGGTCGGAAAAAACTGTCGAAAATGGTAAAATAATTGTGAAAAGGGGTAGATGGGTGGTCTAATATGCCGAAAGTTGAAAATCGTCATAAGTTCCTGGTAATTTTTTCCGACCAATCCCCATGTGTGGACGCGAATAAATGTTGATATAGTTGTAATGAGCAGTTGTGCTTTCTAACAGATAGATTTATCCCATATCTCGGTGAATTGTGTACGACTTGAGCTTGTTAGGCAATTCAGACTATAATATAAGTTTTTTCCGCCAACATGTATGACATATTGAGATTTAATACCTGGATGTGGGTTTTTAAACACTGAGCCGCAGGCGAGGTGTTTAAATGAGACATCCAGATATTAAATCTCCATATACCATACATGTTAACAGAGATAACGTTTTTGTCCCGTTTGGAACACAATAGAAACATAGTGGAGAAAAATTTGTGGACGTGATTCTCACGCTATGTAAAAAGTTGGACCAAATTCGTGAATAACTTTTGTTCTTACAAATGCAGAAGACAACAGATAGAGTTATATCCCTTGGGTCGTTAAGGAAATGAGTAAACAGTATTTTGTTTACATATCGTCCCGCGAGTTTCAAAGTGTTCTATGTGCCTATCGGCACGTAGAACACATTGGAATTGAGGGGACGATTTTTGCTCTTATTTTATTTTTCTTAACCCTTTACCTAACATGAAAAGCAGACGACACTTGCAAAAAAGATTCTTGAATAACTAAATTTTTTCATTTTTTGTCTCAAAAACATAGGTTATGACCCCTCGTTGGAACGAGCTGGCCGGTTTTGGCCGTTACGTTGGGTAAAGGGTTAAGTTGTTTCATTTAATTATTCGCCTATTTAATTTATAGCAGCAAAATATGATCGAATTGTCGGAAATCTGATGATATTTGTGACTGTTTTCAGGTTTTTTGGTTCGATTTTTAAACCGAGGCGAGTGAATGCGAAACGCTTTCGTTTGAACCAAATACCCCCGATGTTTCGTGTGCGCTTATACCCTGGATGTTGCACGCTCTCATATACCTCAGATGTTGGGCGCACCCTTTGCCATGGCTATTTGTTCAAGACATTCTAACTAATCAAAAGACAGAATTTATTGGGATATAGGGACAACATGTGATGTCTCGAAGTTCGTGACATAAATATAATTATTTGGCACTTGTCTACTTCATCAAAGCATTTGGCTGCTATATCGAAGCACCAGGCTGCTGAATCAGAGCGCACGGCTGCTTAATCGGAGCTCTTGACTGCTCCGGAAATCGTTTGGGTGCTTAATCGAGGCGCTTAGCTGCCTCAGATGTTGATATATTTGTAACGGGCACGACACATCACTACACCTAATTGTTTAAAATCCTACCAAAATGGCAAATACAATCAATCGCGGCTGGTTGGTTAAATTTAATCCCCAGAAAACTGAAAGTATGCTTATATCTCAAAAAACCAACCGGTTCTCACATCCGGATTTAATTTTTTCTAACACACAAATTTCGGAAGTCAACAGTTATAAACATTTAGGTTTTATTTTAAATAGCAGTTGTTCGTGGACTAATAACATATACAATATTTGCTCGAAAGCGTGGACACGCATCGATTTGATGAGGAAGTACAAATTTGAACTCGACAGAAACATACTGGAAACAATTTATTTTGCATGGATCAGACCACTACTTGAATATGCTGATTTCGCGTAGGATAATTGCAATGAAGCTGACATTGCAAACACAGAGATGATCAAACAGCTGCAGCCAGAATTGTTAAAGGAGCAACTTTTAGAGCTGCAGTAAAACTCTATTGTACTCCAAAGCCTGCTGGGATACTCTACAGGATAGGCACTGGAAGCATAAGCTAAGGTAATTTTTTAGCTCATCTTGACAAAGTCAAGCTGAGCTAATCTCATCGCTCTCCGTCCGTCGTCCGGCGTCCGTCCGTCCGTCCGTCCGTCAATACCCTGTTTTGGTCTCCTCCTCCAAAACCACTGGGCCAATTCTAATGAAAGTTTGTGTGAGTGATGGTCGCAAAGGGCATTGCAGTTTTGTTCAACTCAACATGCCCAGCCCCATCAGGAGAGGGTGGGAGAAAATGCTCCAAAATAGTTTTAAAATCTTCTTCTCATGAATCAGTGGGTACAATGACTTGATATTTGTTAAGGAGCTTCCTTTCGAGGTGTGGAATCAAGTTTGTTCAAACGAAGTTCGTGAGGCAATATTTGGCTTTGTAATGGTAGGGGTAAGATTTTTGGCCCCATCCCAAATTTCTATTTTCTGAACCGATGGTCCAATTTGATCCAAATTTGATATGTGGTATTATTGGGTCATAAGTACTTGACACGTGCAAAAAAGAATCCCCATGGGAACCCCAGGAGCTAGAAATAGAAATATTTTCAAACGCCCATATTTCCCAAATCACACAGAACAGAGAGCTGTTATTTGTTATGAGGCATCCTTAGACCAGTAGGATTGAATGGTAAAAAAAATTGCCATCGGTTATGTTAGGGTGTTTTGTAGAGGGCATCGAAAAAATGCTGAGTCAGCATATTTGCAAACATTTTTAAAAAATCTTTTCTCCAGGACCAATCATCGGAATCTTTTGATATTCCGTGTACAGCATTCGTAGGGGTGGGTGGGTGGGTGGGGGGGGGGGGGGGGGCAGATACAAGTTTGTCAAAATAAAGCCCATTGTTTCATATTTGAGCTCAATGCAGGAGCCCGAATTTTTAACTTAGGATAATATGGAGAATATTCTTTAAAAATCTTCTTCTTCAGAACTACCAGTCAGAATCTTTTAATGTTTGGTGTACATCATTGTTATGCGGGTCAGATTCAAGATTGTTCAAACCAAGTCCCTAGGTTAATATGTGGGCTTTGTACGGAAGCCCAAATTTTAACTTAGTTCATGATGGGGGGGGGGGGGGGGGGTTGAAATTTTTAAAAATCTTCTTCTTCAGATCCTCCAGTCAGAATGCTTTCATATTTAGTATGCTACATCTCAAGGGGGTCAGATTCAAGTTTGTTCAAATCGAATCCCTAGGTAAATATTTGGGCTCGCTATGGTAGCCCAAATTTTAACTTAGTGCAATATGAGGAAATTTCTTTAAAAATCTTCTTCTTCTGATCTACCAGTCGGAATGCTTTCATATTTGGTATACAACATCACTAGGGGGTCCGATTCAAGTTTATTCAATTCGAGTGCCAGGGGTTTATATTTGGGCTTCATATGGGAACCTGAAATTTAACTTAGTGCAATATGAGGAATTTCTTAAAAAATCTTCTTCAGATCCACTTCTCAGAATGCTTTCATATTTGGTATACAACATCTCTAGGGGGGGGGGGGGGGGGGTAGCAGATTCAAGTTTGTTCAGATCAAATTCGTAGGTTAATATTTGGGCTTGCTATGGTAGCCCAAATTTTAACTTAGTGCAATAAGAAGCAGTTTCTTTAAAATTACTCTTCTTCAGACCCAACAGTGAGAATGCTTTCATATTTGGTACACAATCTCTATGGAAGTCAGATTCAACTTTGTTCAAACCGAGAGCCTGGGTTAATATTTGGGCTTCCAATGGGAGCCAGAATTGGCCAATTAGCTGAAAAATTAGAAATTGCGTATTCAGCACTCTCAAGAGGTGTGTAACTAAGATTAATCCACATAGGTTGTATCAAGGTGTTTCATAGGGGAGCTCTACATTTTAAATCATGATAACTGAAGAAAAGTCATGACGCCCCGATTATTTTTGTCACCCCTGTGTCGCTCAAGAATTGACAGTGTATCCTATGGAAATGGATTGCTTAATGTAGACTCATTCTTGGACTCTGTTTATATTGTGTTCTGTTCAAGATGAGCGCTTCAGGCCCCGTGGGGTCTCTTGTTTAAGATGAACCTCCACTTTACGCGTCCATACATTGCCATTAAGGTACCACCATTAATATGGACGACGGACTTAGGACATAATCTCCGATCTATTGGTAACCACAGGCTCCCCGTTTGTCGAAGTCTGTTGTACAATCATCCTTTGGTTACCCGGCTTTGGGATCAAATCCCATTACCGGTAAGAGAGAACAGCTATTGGGGTAATTTTAAGAGTTTCTTCAATCGCAATAATCGTCGGCCCCCCGAATTTCGTCAGTGGTGCTAATTGTCGTGTAGCCCAAATTTACCATTGTACACTCCGCCTGGGTTGCAGTAATCTCAACTCACACTAGCCCGCAAATAACCGTAAAGCCAAAGTGGTGAGACTGAGTCGACGGAGCATTTCCTGTTCACGTGTCCACTCCTCGTAGTTGCACGTAACCGCTCCACTGGTCAACTACCTTTTGTTCTTAAAGTATTAACACTACTTTACGGTTTTGAAATAATGAGGAAAATAGCTCCGTCTTTGATGTAGTCTAAGAATATATCGTATCAACCAAGCGTTTTAGATAGCATTCCTGCAGTCTAAACCGAGTCATATCTGAGACGACAAATAATTTATTACACGTCTGTTCTATGTAATCCCCATCTACAGAAACACCAAACCATGCGGAAAATGAAAACCTGTTCCGCACACATGTGTAGAAAGAAAATCGCTAATGGACTATTTTTAAATAGAAGCGAAATTTCACTGGGATTTTCTACAAATCGTGCAATTACAATTTGAATGGCTAGCGATAGATGAAAATCGCCCCCTGAGTTCCAATGTGTTCTATGTGCCAGTAAGCACATATAACACATTGGAACTCAGGGGACGAAATAATAACGGGTTCCCGTCGAAAATCTGGTTGGCGATAAAATGTGTTCTTTTTGTTGATAGCTGTCAAATGAATTGCCGAATGTCTTTCTAATAACTGTTTTTTTATAAACAGAAAGCGTGTAATAAACACAGAGCGATACACGCGTGTGAATGGGTTAATCGATATGGCACTTGTGCCATCGCGGAAGAATAAAACTCGGGGCCTGTGGCCTCTCGTTTTATCCTTCCGCGCTGGCTCTCATGCCGCTGTTTAATCAGAACGCTCGGTTGCTTTATCGAAGCACTTGACTGCTTCGTGGGATCGTTTGGTTGCTTTATTGAAGTGTTTAGCTGCCTCAGTTGTTGATATAGTTGTAATGGCCGATTGAGTTTAACAACATATAGATTCAGCTCATATATCGATGAATTGTATAAGTATACGTTTTGAGCAAACAAGTAGTTCGGGAGGTAGTATGGTCTTGATGCTTGCCTCTCGTGATACTATTTTGACGTTTGGCTGCTTTATCGAAGTTCTTGGCTGTTTAATCGAAGAGTCTGCATGGCTACGTTGTCTCCGAGTTGGACTTCTTTATAGAAGAGCTTGGCTTATTCATTATTTTCATAGTTCACATATCACATTTGAAAGGGTTGGTAAGTGTAAGTATGAAGTCTATCGTTAGCACTCTCTTATCGTTGTCACGTATTTATAACAGGATAGACTTATGTATACATTATTATGGTTCGTCAGTCGACCACTATAGTTTGTATTGCCTCATTCAATGTGTTCCACGTAAGTGACTTGGGGCAGCATGGAGATGTTGCATTTCTCACGGTCAGTCAGATGGTTTCTGACCTTGCTGTCCTTGAACAATGGGACTGAATGAATCCAGGATGTGGCATGTGTCGGGTTTTGTCCATTATTGGGTAAGATGAACTTTTATATTGGTTTCAGCGGGTTAGAATACAGAACCCAATTGGTGGAGAAGAAATCCCAAATCCCGCAGTATTTTCCAGGCAAATCCTCCTTGAAAGGAACAATCTTCGACTCTGCCGTAACAATATGTGTCCAGGTGTGGTGTCTAGCCACATTAAGAATGAGCCCAAATATCGTCGTTGAAGCTACTGTTGAAGGCAAATGTTTTGTCCTCCTTATCCGCCAGGTCTGCATTGCAGAAGGAAAACGTCAATTGAATTATGCCCAACGTGACGCAGAAATTTTCTCAGATAATTCTCTCAGCACTCTACAGAGAGTCAAAAGAGCCAATAATGGTAGACACGGTCGTAATGAAATTGACAACAAATTGCTGGATGCATTAATCACGGTCGAGCGGCAAATACGCCTCCCGGATCTATATTTATTACCCCAAATTATCCAGGCCACCTACCACAGGCAGGCCTATTATAGCTGGTTGTAGAAGTTCCAATAGAACAAGATTAGGTCTTTTGGACTACTATCCAGACCTCATTGTGCAAAACAATCGGTTCACGTAAGAGACACAGCATTTTTTTTATTCATAGCGGTTGTAGCGTTCAAAACTATCATTTTATTCTGTGCAAATTATGTATGCGAAATAAATACCGATGTGAGTTATCGCTCACTGGGAATTTATTATTATTATTATTATTGTAATGGTGGCTTGCTAATTAAACGTGTGACCGCATCAAATGTTATCGCATTATTGAGGTTTCAGTGTAATCTACACAGCATGTTCATCGTTCGGCCAGCGTCGACAGAACCCTAAACGGACCCCCTTCATCAATCGAGCATTATAACGTCTATCGGATAGTGAGTTGTCGTTCTTGAACTAACAGCTACCGGTTTGTATTTGCGGTATTGTAAACATGTAGTTTAGTCAAATTTCGCCTAGGGGCGAACACCACGAAATTCCTTGGAACCCCCGACACCAACTCGCCCCAGTCGGGAATGGGTTGGTGGAGTGGGGTCCCGCGGTGTTCTCCCCTAGGAAAAATGTGCTTGGCAATCAATTTATTTATTTATTTATTGGTGTTTAAGGTCACATATTTCTGCACAATGGCTAACCATGACCGTGACAGTTTTATGGGTGGAGGAAGCCGGAGTACCCGGAGAGAACCACCGAGCAACGGCGAGCAACTGTCAGCTCCCCAACATACCAACTCCACACAAGCAGGGTTAGCATTGGTTGAAGACAGGTGCACCATCGACGTGCAGTACGCCTTAGTACACAACGTCACCGTGCCCCCACGTGGGCAATGGGGGTGAAGTGTATTGCCCAAGGACACAACGCGGTTGCCGCAGGTGGGATTCGAACCGAGGACCTCTCGGCTTGCAGCGCTTGGCAATCAATATGACATCACAATCAACATCGGCTCGTACACTGCACATCACACAAATCAACGACATGGCCGTTGAAAACGTTGTCGTTGTACAGTACGGCCATACACTAATTATAGGAATAATCATCAAACATTTAATTAAGGAAGAACCGGGTACAGCCCATTGCTTCATTAATTAAAGTTTTGCTAGTGATGATTTTTATTACCTGATAAACGCATGCGTGGACATCACTGCCCACCCGTGGATTACGACCAGTCCACATAGACTGCTCTGTAATTAGTTTTTCCATTGATATGGTCGCAGTTTTGACAACGTTATTTAAGTGAATCACAATGTACCTGCACACAAACGAAATAAACATAAAGAATTTCGCATACCAACCGGAAGTAATTCATATTTGTCTCCACATCGTAAAAGACTTCATGGAATTAGGTGGAGATAACCTATTTATCGATAGATCCTATAACAGTGAGAACGAGTCAGTACCGCAACATGAGCTCCTTGTATCGACTGACGTTGCTAATACACAAACACACGTATCACACGAAGAATACACAGCATCCGAGAAAGAGGCGTTAGCGCAAATAAATCTATTTCCTACTCGCTGCCTCGTCCTTCAACAGAATTGTTCAGAAACGTACTCACTGTTACAGTTAAAACTAGAAGTCCTCTCATGAAATGCGCACAAATAGCACGTTGATATGCGCGTTAATATACGCGTTATGGCCCAAGTAAAGCTACCAAATTCTGTACATATGGCCTGTGCACAAGCAATGTTTCAGCCAATGGACCTCCGGGTAACCCGGAGGTCCATTGGCAGTAACATTGCATGTGTTTGCTATGAGTAACCAAGAGAACCTGTCGTGCTTCGAATGCCAGTCGATATGGCAATTGCGCGCAATTCCAACGCGCAATTAAGCCTAGATAAGCGCACTATTAGTGATAGGACTTCTAGTTTTAACTGTATACTTAAAATAATCTCGTTCCCTTTGAAGGAGTGTATTTATATCCAACCTCTTGAGGCCGCTATGGTAAGCATATCTATCCCTGAAATAGCAGACCTAGCAACCCATGTATGGGAGAATAACTCTACGAATTCACGAAACAGGCCAACAACTCACGTCAGACCTTTCACTTTGTCTATGATGGATCCGAAACACAAGTCACATTTCGAGACACTGAAATTTACAAGGGAACTCGTTTTTCCAAAACGGGCCTACATGACATAAGACTTCATATCAAACCTATGGAGACCTTCCAGTTCCTCCACCGCAGCACCCCTCACCCAACGGCTACATTCAAAGGCCTCATCAAGGGTAACTAATCTTCAGATGAATCCATTTATGAAGGACACAAACAAAATTTTTCAGATAGACTTTCCACGCGTGGCTACTTCGTTCACGTCCGTGGCTATTCCCACGATGAAATTAACCTAATTGCTAACTTAATCTACTACAACGAGCGCTTAAAGCGACTCCGGGCAACTGTCCGTGAAAAAAATAGAAATCTGAACCACATCTGGTCTTCACCACAGAATATAACCTTTACGTTTCTAAGATAAAGAAGGATTTTCTTAAAATATTGGCACCTCTTGGAAATGTGGTCTCCACTGAAAAAGATATTTCGCCAACCACCAATTCTAGCGTTCAAGCGGTGAACGAATTCGAGGGATTATTTAGTGAGGGTTCATCTGCCAACCCCAAAATCCCCCCCACCCCGTCCCCCAGCGACAACGGACCATGACAAATTCAAACCTCTATCTCCTCCGTATGAGACGGAGGATAGCATGTGGAATAGAGACTACTAAAACATCCTTTCAAAATCACCAATCTGACTGAACAGTAATTATTATTGCTTCATACAAATTGGCAATTACAGAAACCCTGCACACCGGATTAGACATAACTGGCCTCGGGACTGTAAATACCAACCAATCAGCTTCATGACATTATTCCAACAAAACCAATCACAATCTCTCCTGTGACGTCAGAGATGAATTTACCAGATTCTTACTTACTTTTATAAGTTAAAGATTCTGAGAACTTTCTATCAAAACTTTATTCACCATAACCCTTTACCCAACGCCGACGATATCAAAATTTATTATTTTAAATATCATTTTTTAAAATTTTTCAATAAATTTCAACAAAACCATATCATGTGACCCCTCGTTGGAACGAGCTCGACGAGCTCGTTCCAACGAGGCGTCATATGATATGGTTTTGTTGAAATTGTTTGAAAAGTAAAATTGTTTCAACTGCTGAATTTACATATTACGCGGGTGGATGCGGGCGATTCGTTGGGTAAAGGGATAAGACCACTTAGACGTTCAAATCGAAGCTACTTCAAATAGAGGCAATCTCGTTCTACACCTTATACCAGGCATATACCAATGCCTCAGCTGGAAATTTCCATGGCTCACAAGGGAGCTGAAGAAAAGCAGCAGAAATCAATACTCCTAGAGTCAAGCGAATACCTGCTGCCCAGGAGGAACTAATTCCAAAACTTGAAGCTATGGTCGCTGAACTACGGGGCAGCATGAACCACGTCATCATAGACCACTTGGGCGACAGGGTTAGTAAAGATCCTTCCCCGGGGACGGAGGAACAGAAGCCTGTGGCGATGGCCTCCAAAGTTTCTATTCTAGTTGCACAGCAACTCCTAATAACGATGTCAACTAAGAAGCTCACTGATCTTTAGCCCCAAACCTCCACAAGCAGCACAGGAGTATAAAGGTCCATCTCAGATCGACAACGGCCCTTTTCATCGCCACCAAAAATCATTAAAAAGAGTATCTTATCACACAAATCCCATTATTTACATTTAACTGCCTTACACAGTCTACGTTGAATGTAAAGACATAACAAAGTTATTACCACACCTTCGCACTATGAAGGTTAACATGTGTACCCTATCATCTATATCTCCAGTATGGCGGTCAGTGCATCCATAAAAACCTATCTTTTGGGGTGAAAATATACACTGAACCCATCACGATCGACACCTACCGTTAGTTGACAACTTAGCACACTCGAAAATCAGTTGGTTTAAAAATTAACCCAAATCAACTGTGTTGAGTGAATATGAACCCCGATTGGGTTCATATTCACTCAACACAGATGATTTGGGTTAATTTTTAACTCAACTCATTTTAAAGTCCAGAAAATTACCAGAAAATTACGAAATTGTGAGCCAGATTAAGTTTCCCAGTGATATACTCTGGCCAGCGGAAAAAACAACTCCAGGATGGCTGACCCAATTCTATGCGCGGAAATGAAAATAATCGAAAGGGATAAAGGGGCAATTTTCTGTAGAACTCACTGCGTCGATCTTTAAGGTGTCGTTCAACAAAAACCTTGGAAACACTTTTGAAATTTTCGCCAGTGCCCAAAGACAAAGTTATATTTTATATCAAAATAATGACTAGAGTACAGGGAATTGGAATATATTCAAGTTTTCATGGAAAAAAAATATTTTTACGTTTTTGACGACAGACAAGCAAGCTTCCAATGGCATAAGTCACGAATTGTAAAACTCACGAATAGATCGGTAATTCCAATGAGAGGGTTTCAAATAAATGTCTTGGAACTCCAGACTCGGAGAAATCAAATTTCTCCATTCGTCTCCGATGTGTTACAAATTCCCAAAGAAAATGCACGAAAAATAAATAATCTTCCATTTCAAAACTATATGGAGAAATCGGTCGCTTGACGGCTTGTCACCATATAAGTAAAGTCGTGAACTTGGGCAAAATATTGTTTTCAAAGATCTGAGAATTGCAGAAACGACCACATTCTTTTCAAACCTGTAAGGTGGTGGAATTGAAAACTCTCAATACATTCACGGGAGAACGTTACCATGACAATCCCATTATTGCCAGATAAAGTCGAAATTGCAAGACAATTTTTCAATTTCTTTATCCAGGGATGCCATTTTTAGAAATGGACCACTACGCCTCTATTTCGTAATATTTTAATTCGGTTGTTGTGGACACGTACAATTTTAAACTCGATAAATAGGTTTGAAACCAAAAATATATCCACACAAATACTAATATTAATCGTCCTACATGTACTTGTGTCTGTACGAAAATATCATATGACTGAAAGCCAAACTATATATATCTCCACTTCCTGTTTCCGTTTCCATGTTTGTCTGCTATCCAAATGATTTCAAAACACAGAGAACAACAACGCTTTTAGCTAGTCCATCTTCAGTGGTATTTGGGAACATCGTATCGTATTATTATTTCGTTTGACCATTTCTGGTCATAAACCACAAAACAAATATACAAATATTTCATCGACATTCACATTTTTGTCACTATACCTGGGTATACACAGTTTCGCTTCGTCTTTCTAGGGCTTTCATGATATACCTACATAAATTGTTTAAGATATTCTTATTACGCGACTGTAAGAGGCTAGTTAGTTTCATCATGCTAGGCCTTAAAATATAATAATGTCTTATATAATACTGCCGAAGCTGGTTATAACAAGGACAAACAAGGATGAAGTGATACTCATCCTCTACATCATTTAGTGGGCAAAACCGGCAAACACGTTCATTATGCTGTAGTCTCCCTTGGCCAGATCGGCCCTTTTCAACTCTTAAACTATGCGAAGACAATCGTAAACGCGTTAAAGCATACCGGAGTTTCTTATCGAATCTAAATACTTTTCATACCCAAAATCTGCTTTTATACTTTTGTAAAGATACAATGATTGATTATTTCCTGTTACTGTGAGCCACCTTTGTATAGCTAGATCCAAACACGTCTTTTGAATAAGACAGAAAACTCTTGGGGGACCACCATACATGGATTTTCCCAAACAAATCCGAAACCCATGTCCAGTAAGAGCTTTTTAATTTGTGATGCCCAACAAACCACACCCGGATCACAAAGTTCAACTTGAGTTATGTAAGATGCACGAAGAAAATAATTATCAGAGTTCAATAATTTAAACCAATATTTAATAATTTTCAAATAGCGAACTACATACAATGGATACCTAGCGGGTTCTCCGTACACAAAGGCACTACAGGTTGACATTTTTACACCCAATATTCGTTTGCAAAACTTTAAATGTATTCTTTCAATTTCCTTGCAAATACTGAACCCCCAGATTTCAGAACCGTAACTTAATATAGAACCAACATCGTAACGTTAACTTTCTTTGCCACGCAATTACATTTAGTGTCAAATCGATTTCTACACCGATCTTATCGCTTAGGTCTAATATTATGAAACTGGTGCCATGTGAACACTGAAGGCCTACAACGTCAACAATCCATCGTTGTTATAATCATTAGATTACCGAAATGAGGCCCGAACGTTTATGACATTACAGATAAATGAAATCATTAACCGAAATAGTCGGGGTTTTGTTCACGCCTTTCATTGATTGGATTCAATCAACAAATAAGCTATTATTGTTGTAAAACTGCCCTGTTCAAATAACATTCCACCTGTCCAGGAACATACTATGTAGCGGTCGAGGTATAAAGGCCATTTACCAACCAGCATGGTTGGTCCGGATCTCTTAGTCTCGTGGTAAATCGGTCGCTTTGTGTGCTAGTGGTCGACGGTTGGAACCCCGGATCCCGCACTTATCCCTCCTCCTGTTACATTTGGGGGCTCGTCCAGGATACGAACCCGGGACCTCTCGCACACAAAGCGACCGATTTACCACGAGACTAAGAGATCCGGACCAACCAGGCTGGTTGGTAAATGGCCTTTATACCTCGACAGCTACACGTTGTAGCGGTCGAGGTATAAAGACCATTTACCAACCAGCCTGGTTGGTCCGGATCTCTTAGTCTCGTGGTAAACAGGTCGGTTTGTGTGCTATAGGTCGCCGGTTCGAACCCCGGCTCCTGCACTTATCTCTCCTCCTGTTACAACTACATGAGGACGATAGTTTCGGAACAAATTATGCAAAGTAAATCGTAGAATGAACAATTACACACTCTAAACCAAATCAGTTGGTCGATACATTTTTTTTAATGTGGGTGGGACTATTGATATTGATGGTTGTTCCAATCTTTGTTGCCGTAGCTCACTTTATGTGTGTATTTAAATGCAGAGGTCATAACTAAATACCAAAAATAACCAACAATATCCCACAGGATACCAAATAAATAAATCATGGTAGTCTTTCGCCCTAGTTTAGCAATGAAATCATTTTTGTGAATTTGCCAAGAATATTAAACCATCTTCAACGGAATTATCATTCAGTTAAGAGGTATAATTATTACAAAATGTTCACATTGTGCAGTTTTCATTGTTCATATATAACGTCACTTGTGCCGCAATACTTGTTGCTCTAAACTAATATAATAATAATAACACTTTGGCCGACCGCTGATTTGTCGCCGTTCTCATGTGAGAAGGCCTTGATTAGTCCTGTGTTCGCAAATGCCTCCTTATCCCCACTCCTCTCCCCCCCCCCACCCCAACACTCTGAGACGAGCTGCTTGATGACATCCCGTATCCCATTCTTCCTAATCTCTCCTATAAGCATACTAACCCTCTACTTTGTGCCACCTACCAGCCACATATCACTCATTCTCCCACCCCACTTCCCCATCTTACTCCCGGTGACATTTATTCTGTTAAACTGGTATTTTGGAAATTCCAAAAGAAAGTGTTCCAGGGTCTCCACTACGCCTAGATTACACATTTGGCATTCCTTTTCATTGTCTTTCCCGTTTTTCCCCTAAGCTCCAGCGACCGCGACCTCATCCTGAACAAAAAGTGCCACCAAGGTACTCTTCAAAACCATTCACGTGTCTCTCACACACTTTTATGTTTGCTGCTACCTTCCGGAATTTTGAACTCCTTCACTCTCCACCTTTGAGTAGGTCCCACTCTACGACCCACGGGTATAACTTTGCTTTTGCTTTCATTTAATTCGAGTCTCCATTTGTTTCCATATCTCCCGACAATTGCCAGCATTTTCTCTAGCCCAACTTCGCTTTCTAATATAAGTACCATATTATCTGTGAAAAATAGCCCTGGGATCATCGGGTCCCAACTGGTACCCCTTTGTCGCTATGCAGGAGTTCATCATCTCCTGAATCTTTAATATACAGTGCAAAAATAATTAGCGAAAGGATGCACCCCTGATCCAGGCCTATCTCCATAGGCACACATGTTTTGTTGTTATGTCACCCAGGCTAAATTCATTTTGTACGGCTTTGTACAATGCTTTCAGAATTCCCACAAACTCATCTCCCAGGCCCAAGGCCCCAAGCTTCCCTACATACCCTCCCTCCATACTCTATCGTATGTTTTTTCACATCCAGAAAGGCCATAAACATCTTTTCTTTTTGACTTTCGAAGCTACTTTCATTTGGGACAGCGTGAAAAGGTGGTCAGTATTTTCCTCCCCTTCCTGAATCAATTCTGGATTTCTCTCAGAAACCCTTTCTGAATGCTTATGGACAGACGTATTCACAAAGTGTCGTAGATCCGTACTATTTGGGGTCTTTTACCGCCCGCCTAACAGTGCCTTGGAAACATGGGATTTAATTGCAGTATCTATTGACAAAGCCAAAGACGCACCAATTGATGATCTACTTAGCAATGGTGATTTCAATAATAACCAGATAGTTTCTCCAAATGCTCACTTTCTTAATATGACAAAGTATTCTAACCTGAGACAGCTTGTGAGTGAGCCTACTTGCTTTACCGAATCGTCTGTTGCACTGATTGATTTATGCGCTGTAAGTAACACAGACAACGTATTAAGGTGCGAGGTGTTAGAGCCAATAGTACCAGAGATGATTCGATACAATAGTATAATTTCCATAGAAGTTGAATTCATAAACCACAAGCACCAGTGTCTAAACGGCGTGTATGGTTGCATATACAGGGGAATTATGAAGCCCTAAATGCCTCATTCAACAGAGAACAATGGAATGCACTTTTTAATGATTCATGTCTTGATACGATAGTGTCAACTTTTACTAGTAAAATTCTTGGTATTGCATCCCAACATTTTCCTACCAAGCTCATCAACGCACCTACTAACCCACCCGAATGGGTGCATAATGATATACGCCATTTAGTAAGACAGAGAAAAGGCTATATCGCATAGCCAAGCGTAATGGGCTGCCGCCTGCATGGATAAATATAAAAGAAATGAAGTTGTAGCGGTTATTAAGAAAGCCATGGCACATCGCCCTCACTGTGGTGGAAAACCTTGAAATCGTCCATAGGCATAAAGTATCACCAATTCCCCCAATAAACCACTCAAACAATATCTACATATCCAATGCAGAAAAAGCTGATTTGTTCAATGAAGACTTCTGTTCAATAAGAACAGTTGATGATTCTAACGCATTCCTTCCAGTGCCTGCACCAACCGCTCAACATACTCTTGACAGTTTTCCTCTTCAATATAATGAAGTATTTGCGGCGATGAAATCCATCAATGCTTCTAAGGCGTGCGGCCCTGACCTCGTAAGTACCCGGTTTTTAAAAGAATGCAAATCGTCCCTTTGCGAGCCTCTCTTGATCTTGTTGAATATCTTACTGAATAATTCCTATTTCCCATCGTCCTGGAACAAAAACGAACGTCACCCCGTTCTGCAAAAGAACCCTTCGAACTTAGTCACAGATTACCGACCAATATTCCTGATCAGCTGTGTTGGAAAGCTATTTTGAGAAATGTATCTTTAGATGTCTATGGCAAATCCTAAATGACAGCAATGTTCTAAGTCAGTTTCAGTCAGGCTTAACTCCTGGTGACTCGACAGTTCTCCAGATGACAGATCTGTATGATGAAATAGAGCACTGGACGACTTCAAAGAAGTAAGAGTGGTCTTTGACGATGTCAGTAAAGCTTTTGACAGGGTATGGCATGCTGGTCTGATTCACAAGCTAAAGCGAATCGGTGTCTCTGGCGACCTCCTTTGTTCTTAAAATCCTATCTCTTGGACAGAATCCAACGAGCAATCATACCTTCTGAAGCTTCCTCTTGGAGGCCTATTAACTCGGGAGATCCTCAATGTTCTATACTTGGGCCTCTGTTGTTTCTTATATATATTAACGATATAACTAAGAATCTACTTAGTTCTATACGCCTTTTTGCTGATGACACCTCGTAATACATTGTAGTTGAAAATCCAAACCAAGCTTCGATCTTAATGAACCATGATTTAGCCACAATCGAACATTGGGCTAAAACATGTTTGGTTGAGTTTAATCCCTACAAAACGGAAGGTGAGTATGCAGTTAACAAGCAAATGTAACCATCCTACACACCCACCATTACTCTTCGGTGGTACTCAGATTTCTGAAGTTAAAATCGTAAGCACCTGGGAGAAATGTTGAATAGCAACTGTACATGGAATGACCACATTGATCATATCTGTTCTGATGCCTGGTCGTGTTTAGACTTGTTGAGAAAACACAAATTTACACAAACGAAACGTCTGCTATTTGAAATGCGGCTATATGATAAATACATTGCATGCAGAGTGTTGTCGCTGACTATCCCGTGGGGTTGGGATTTCACACGTACAATATTTGCAAATTTGTTGGAAAGCATAATGGGAGCGGGTGGGGTTCCGGCCGGTGGCTCTCCGAGTTAAACCCGGAGGTCCGTTGGCTGGGGCATTGCTTGTGTTCCATATGCACATAATTCGAAAAGGTGATACTTTCGGCGAGGTCAGAGCTCCGCTCTGCTCCGCACCATGGTTTGCTTGCAGTCCGTTCTCCAAATACTGTACTTTGCGCAAAAGGACATACGATATATGTCTCACGGTAGCGTAATGTTATCCCCCCCCCCCACTCCCTTCCCCCATCCATTCCCCGCCTTACTGTTTAACATTTCCTCTCTCATTCAATTCTTCTCTGGGACGTAGGACCGTCCGCTCACACGCACTCATTTGCCTGCTTCCACCTAGTGTTACGTATACCATTGTGCCAAGCTGTGTGTACAGAGAAACAGCTATTTTTACACAGCCTCCCCATCTCACGTCAAGTTTTAATTGCTTTCTACGTCCCGACTGCCTATCTATATGATATAATTAATATTATATATATCATGTCTGTATTTTAGTTTAAACACTCTATTACAATGTTCAAAATTGACCCTAGCCCCCAATTAGTGTCATTTCAGCATTTAAAAGGGAGACGACGATCAAAAGCTCCCAGCTTACTGACGAATCCCAGCCCTACAATCTGTGTATACGTCCTTTGTACTTGTTCATTGTACACAATTAATTTAAATCATTTTTATTTTTTCAAGTGCTGTTTCCATGTGATGTAACCATGTAACATATTCGTTTCCAATAAACATTGTTTAACCCTTTACCCAACGAATTGGCCGCATCCGCCAGTGTAATATGAAAATTCAGTAGTTGAAAAAAATATTATTTTTCAAAAAAAATCAACAAAATCATATCATGTGACCCCTCGTTGGAACGAGCTCGTCGAGCTCGTTCCAACGAGGGGTCACATGATATTTTTTTTTTTTTAATTTTTTGAAAAGTTTGAAAAAAATTATATTTAAAATAATAAATTTTGATATCGTCTGCGCTGGGTAAAGGCTTAAACTAGAAACCCTTTCTCTTTAATCACATCCTCTAATCTCCCTACAGGACTTCACAGAAAACTTTTCCAATGTTGCTACTGAAAGAAATCCCCAGAAAATTGCCTAAACATCATTTTCCCCCTTTTTGTGTATAAATGTAACCTTGCTTGCTGTCCACTCTTTTGGAATATTTTGTTTTTCTATGACTAAATTGAATAAGGCCGTTAAGAGTACCTCTTCCCCAATTTTTAGTTTAAACAATATTTTATTTCGAAGAAAAAATGAATCATGCTATGTGTACACATCATGTTCGAAAAGAAATATGAAACAAAGCGAAATCAAAGATTATTGTACATTAAACAACAAAAGGAACAACTTGTATGTTAGGGATTCGACAGTAAGCTTGGATAGAGCTTTTATGAGTCGTCTCCCTATTAGTCCTTAATAAGATAATAGTTACACAAGTGAATTAACTCGAGGCTTTTTTATCAATTTAGTATATTATTGGAAACTGTTTAAACTAATGGAAAGAAAAAGAGAATTCAAGGCGGTGTGGGTCGTAAAATACAATCCACGCCTAATAAGGATACAGGTGGATACACAATGCTGAGTTGCTTACCCCCAAGATGGCCGGGAAGTCATGCTTTGTGGCGAGGGTATGGGTGGCACTCCATTTTTCATATAGACTTTTCTTATCCCATAACGGGAATTCTGAAGCAAGCACCGAAGCATGGAAGGAAGAAAACCACACAGCGAATTTCCTGCATGATTACTAGGCAACTCTAAGGGTGTTCGTGTCAAATCTTTGTATGCCACGTTAGATAAATATTGGTAATTGTCCTACGTCCCGAGAGAGAACAGATGAAGAGGTGAAAGTTGAACAGAAAGGGGGAAGGAAACGAAGGATGGCAGGGAATAATAAGCCAACTGGAAGACAGAATGTAAGTTCATCATGACGTTCAACTGGACAGTAACAAGCGTGTGCGTGATACAAAAAGAAGAACATTACGAGCTTGCTAAGATATTAGAATAAGTTTAAGAGTGTGTTCATTCTAATGGATTGAATCAGAGTAGGTTCCGAGAACGTTGCATCAGCCGAAGCGTCCACTTACCATAATGAAAGTTTTTACAAGTTCAGAACCAAGAAGATTCTCGACATTATTCAACGACTCTGAGCCACACAATAACGTTGAGAGATCTGGAGTAAAAGGCAGAGCATTGATTGTATTATTGCGGAAATTTGCATAGACTGGGCTGTGTAAGAGGAAATGATCAGGTGTTTCGACCAGTCCACGCTGATACAGGGCAGAAAGTAATATATGGTTTTCATATAGGTTACTGCAGCGCAATCGCAACCTACAATGGTGTACCTGGGCTACAAGAGATTTTTATTTCCTATACTTTCCTTCCCTGTCTCTTCTAGGCTTACAACTGTGGCATCGACCATTTCCTGGACATTGGCGTCCCTGTGTACATCATTGTGTACATCCACAAGCTTTGGTTTCAATTTGTGTTCAAACTTCGCCCAAGTGGTACCCTTTCTGAGTACCCAAATCTACTTAAAGCGTTCCTTCTTCTTTATTGTATTTTTGCCCCTGATAGAAACTGAAAGCAAGTTGTGGTCACCATCCAACTCCCCTTTACCCTTATCGCCCACTTTTACCTCTTCAGCCTCCCTCCATAAATCGATATCTGTGAGAATATAGCCGACTATTGTTCTTCTGTTGTTCCTCTCCCAGTCCATTTGCCCTTACACCTCGCATCCCCGTTCAGAATCTTCAGACCGAGTTCAATTGTGAAGTCCAACAGCTTCACCCCATTCCTGTGGACTTTTATCACCGCCCTGGATGTGTTCTTCCTTGTCACATGTGTCCATTTACGTCTCCAATCAGAATTGTACCGAGTACCCTGTTCTCTAATTCCGCGATATTGGTCTAAGTGTTGAGTGTATTGAGCCATTCCATTCAGGTTTGCTTCCCTCCACCGCACAGTACACAATCCCAAGTGCAATTGGGTCTACCAGTTCCTCGTGTCTTAACCATGTCTCATTTAAGCCCACATCAAAGTCCCGTCCCACGATCAGTGTAGCTATTTCACTTACTTTCTTGTGGAGACCCTGGATATTGCTGTACCCCACTTTCAGATTACCGGGATTCCTTGGCCTATTGATTCTATTTTTTCCTGACCGTAACCTGGGCAACCTTGTTCTCTCCCCCTCTCTCTTGTTCATCTCATCTGTGTCCACTCCTGCTTTTGCCTCTGATATCCCACCCTGCTCGTCTCCAAAAAAAGACTGTATGGAGTTGACCACCGCTGAACTTTCTTCATCAAAACAAACAACAAAACAAAATGACAGCTTTTGGGAATTGTATATACCATTGGTTGGAGTTAGTGTTACTACTCGTTCTTCTCCGAGTCTGTACTAGAAGGATTACAAAATACAACAATTAGGATATGTTACGGTAGTTTATTCTCAAAATCTTGGTCTCTAACTTATGCCATAGCAGACTTTCAATCAGTGCTATCAAACACAAGACAGCAGTTCCATAGCAAATTTAAATTTCCAGATGTTCTGTTTCTTTCCAAACATTTTGGTATAAAATTTACTGGGGTTATTTCTTTCTAGCAGTTTTTGGACTTTGAAGAACATTTTCAGAATTTTGATAAAGTTAGTTTTAAGGGGTACCAATAAGCGCATCGTTTCATGTCCTATATTTTCCCCTAATTACCCGTAACTATGAATCAGCGACTACATCTTTACGTTTGATGAAAATTTCTTCTTCCATTTTTTAAAATTATTTTTCAGTGTTCTCGTGACTGTCCTCTCCACTCAGTGAATTGAAAATTAGTTCATTGTCAAGACCAAGACGTTTACAATCCTAGTGGTCATATAACTTTCCGCAAGTATTGACGTCAAAGACAAACGACTGTAGTGGATTGGTCAGCTTATCACACAAAATTGAAGGATCTTCCACTCTTCTTAACTAACAACTGAGATTTTAACGACCGTTATGGCAGGTAAATAATTTATTGCAGTTTTCGCGCACGAGCGCTAAGCACTGGTGTGGGATTAGTTCTTGATTACCACTTCAAGATGACAAAGTGGTGATTTGTACATATAATTTGCTCTCTCCCCATCTCTGTCTATGATTCATTGCCCAACTGCGAGGTCCTTGCCTCTCTTCCTTGACTCAATTTGGGTAGCCAATATCCATTATAGATACTGATATGAGACTAGTACAAGGAAGATTACGAAGAATATGAATAATCTGTGTATATAGAGGTTTTAAATAATTCACCATCGGAATCGATAGCTAATGTGTATGTACGTGGACAGATGTGGTACTTGGGCGGGTTATAGGTGAGAGGGTGGCGGTGCATGTATATGTACGTGTGTGTGTGGATGCGCCATCTAATACAACTTACATATTTCTCTGGAGTCTTGGCGGTATAAGATACAAGGGGAAAATATTTGTAAACATCTTTCATTGATTGTAAATTCCTCACGTTTACTAGGTCAGTATCGACTAACCCACTTAAGCAGTTAAGCTGTTAAAATTGTACACTTCAAAAAGGTCTAGGGAAAGCGTAAAGTAGTTCATCAATTCCTTAACAACTTGTTTCCAATTTGTTCTCCTTTTTCCTTTATAATTATGTTATATTTTATTATATCATACTTCTTGCAAACTTTTTTCTTCCTCTCTTACAGTTCTGATCCCTATACTATCTTCCAAACTACATCTTTAAATTCTCACAATATCACATTTAACAGAGTTGATATCTCCACACAATAGTCAGCATGGTCCGTCTGGTCGATTGCTTTTAGGGCTTATTAACCCGAGTATGAACAGATCCCTCCTTACTTGCAGAAGTATGTATTGTCTCTGCCTATACAATGGCTGACTTGGTAACATATAGAGCTCGCGCGGGACTGTGCATTACGCGAGCACAAAGGGTTGCACACCACAAACAAACTTGGACTACCCATATATAATGTTGGCTAATCTATTTCTCAGATTTCAATGTAAGGGTATTACCATAATGTTAACTTATTTAATAGTAGATTCCTCTACTGAGATGCATTAGCTGAATCAGTCCATAAGAAGGGTACTAATGATTTTATGTATTGTTGTCATAAGGTTCATGTGGTTTATCTGGACAACAAATCTTTATCGACCTCATTTAGACCAGGTGAAATGCCACTTACACTTGGACCCATCTTACTGCTCCTATCGGTCGATACTGAACTGAACCCTGGACCCGAGTCTTGTCATCTTAAACTTCCCACTAATAGCTTGAGTATATGTCATCTTAACGTACAAAGTCTAAAGCCTAAAACAGATATATGACAATACGAAACCTTAAGATTTGATATAATTGTCCCGTCGGAAACTTGGATGGATCCCACAGAACCTAACTCTAATATTCTCCTACCTGGATTCAGGGAACCTATTCGTAACGACCAAAAAAACAAAGGTGAAGAGGTTGTCATTGATATGAAAGATGAGATACACTATATAACACGTCCAGAACTCGAAGTATTTGTCCTTGAAAATCTTTGGATAGAAATAAGGTTAGCCCAAAGATCTATTTTACATGGGGCCTTTTATCGTCCTCCAAACTCTGATCCTGCCCAGTGCGACCTTATTTCGTCCACACTTGATGGAGCGAAAGACAAAGGCATTCCTGACATTGTAATTGTCAGATATTTCAAAGATAACAAACTCGGGTTAGAAAGTTAGAAAGAGGGCAATTAAAAAAAATATCGGATAGCTACAACCTGAATCAGTTAATATCTGGGCCCACCTACCAAACTGAAACCTCTTCTTCGCAGTCATCAGTGTTTGAAATTGTGAAGTACTTGACCCATTTTTTCCAGATTTAACCCGCTATCACAATGCGGTTTTTTCAGAAATTGACTGCAAAAGAGATCCAATCACAACCTTTAAGCGTCGCATTTGGCGCCTTGACGAGGGTGACTACGGAGGCCTTAATATTGCCTTTAGAAATGAAAACTGGGAAGCTGTTCTTTCAACAGATAACCTTGAAACGATGACTGAATTAATTAGTTGAAAACTGCTTGACTTGACATCCAAATATATACCCAACAAATTGATTAGGGTAAGGACAAATGAACCAAAATGGATGCACAATAAAATCAGATTGCAGATCCGTCAGCGCAAGCGTGCTTACCGCCAAGTGAAACGCAGGGCCTGTCTGAAGCATAGAAAAAATATCGACGAATAAGGAACCTGGTGGTTTCGGCTGTTAGATCTTGGGGAACGTCAGCCTACGATCCTTGCTAACATTATCAGAATAAAATTTCATGTTCGAAGGTTGAAGCTTTGAATCACAACTTTTGTTCTGTAGCATCTCTTGACGAATCACAAGTGACTTTTCTAACCCACTTCTCGGTTAGACCAACTATTAGTAATGTAAGCTTAAATACAACTGATGTATCCGAAGCTCTGAAATCGCTGAATATAGCAAAGGCCACTCGCCTAGACCAAATCAGTCCAAGACTCCTCAAAGAATGCACCGCTTCCTTGCGCGAACCCTTTCCTATTTTCTTGCTTAATAATTCTTACTTTCCATCAACATGGAAAGAAGCCAATGTGATCCCTGTTCTGAAGATACCTCCGGCTAACCAACAGTGTAATTACCGCCCTATATCCCTGATCAGTTGTTTGGGAAAAGTATTTGGAAAATGTATTTTTAAGATACTTTGGTAGTTCTTTCAAGATAATAATATTTTAAGTCAATTTCAATCGGGATTTACACCACGAGACTCAATGGTTCTTCAACTTAAGGACTTTTATGACGAATTTTGTCGACGCTTGTCGATGGTAAGGAAATAAAATTAATGTTCGGTGAAGTTAGCAAAGCCTTTGACAGGGTTTCTCATTCAGGTCTCGTGTATAAGTTGGAGATAATAGGAGTTACGCCTGAACTTTTGGAATTCCTGAAATCCTACCTTACTGCTAGAATGCAAAGAGTTGTGGTCTCGGGAGAGTCTTCCGCCTGGAAATCGGGGGTACAACAGGGGTTTATACTTGGTCCGTTATTTTTCCTAATTTACATTAACGACATTACCCATAATTTAACCAGTAGCATTCGTTTATTTGCTGATGATACTTCCCTCTACCTAATAGTCGAAAATCCAATTGCAGCCTCTGCCATCTTGAACAGAGACTTAGTCACGATCGATCAATGGACACAAACTTGGCAAGTCGAGTTCAATCTACGGAAAACAGAAGTGATACTAATATAACGCAAAACTGAACCTTCCTTTCATCCGTCTCTCATATTGTCCAACACCCGAATAGAAGAAGTCACCGAACATAAACACCTTGACATTATTTTGAATAACAAGTGCTCATGGAGCAATCATGGAGCAATCATGTTGACCACATATGAGCGAGAGCATGGAAGTGCATTGGCCTCTTCCGTAGATATAAATTTGTGCTAGATCGTAAAACCTTAGAAAGAAATGTATTTTGTCTTTGTAAGACCTCTTCTCGAATATGCCGACGTTGTACAGAACTACATTCCGAGAAGCTTGAAAAGATACAGCTGGCTGCTGCCAGAATTGTAACTGGTGCCACAGTTAGTACTAGCAGAGCCCATCTGCATACTGAAACATGCTGGTAGCCTCTGAGAATCAGGCCTGACAGACCCAAATTAGTCCAGTTCTTTAAAATGTATCATAATATAGTACCTTATTACATTGCCAATAACCCCCCCCCCCCCCCCCCCACACACACACACACCCATCTTAAGCAGCCTGCATCATAATCTACGCACAGGTAGTAGCCTGCGCGTTCCTTACTGCTACTGCCACACTTCATTGAATCAATCGTCATTTCTTCCCTCTGTGCCTAAAATGTGGAACAATGCCCCAGTACATATTAGAAAAGACTTTGGCCTACACAATTTCAAACTGTATTTGAACAAAAATACCAAAAGACCCCCTTCTCATTTCTTGGCGTCCAGGTCACGTAAGGCTAAAATTTATCACTGTCGTCTGCGTCTGGGTTGTAGTAACCTAAACTCACATTTGTTTGATAATCATTTAATACTCCCTCCACTGTGCAGATGCGGCGAGCTTGAAACAACCAAACACTTTTTATTCATAAGCCCACTGAACTTCCTAGCCCGTAATAGCATACTAGGGATCCTTTCGGCAGATATCGACAGTGATACTCTACTTTTTGGATCTGCACTCAACAGTAGGGGATATAATGATTTCATTTTTGATACAGTTCATCGTTACATACTAGCAAATAACAGATTCTGTTAGCAGACACACGCTGTTTGAGCTGACTAATTGCTTTTCTACTGGCTTATGGATGACACGACCCAATCTTGCAATATTTACACCCATGAGACTAACTCAATTTAGCACCCCACAAGTTCAACTCAACTCACCTTCTTGTGTGCACTACCCGCATTCCCCATGACGAACCAACTGACTAGATACGTTTTATATAAACTAATATATCTCTCTCAGCATCTGCATTTATTCCTTCGTCAAGTGCAAGCGGTCTGTCATTTGCGGGGTAGGGTGCTAGGGGGTGAATGCACTGGTGCTATAACATATAGTGGGTTACTTTTATCATCTAAGTGCCTCTTTCTGTTTAGGCCTGAGACCCTGATTGAGATTGAGGTTCACGTGGATGGGTTTGGTGATGGTACCTTGGTGTTCTGGATACCATCGCCATTCTCTGGACGACGGCCTACTCATTTCCGAGTTTGGTCAAGTGACGATCGTCTGCATATCTGGTTCCTCGTATGGCCATGGTATCCCTATAGCAGGAGGTCTTGTATCTACCTATTGTGTTTTGATCTGTTCTATTATTCGCTGATGTATTCACGATACAGCCTTACAAGTTGTCATTCCTGCCTATTTTCCATTGTACAATAGATTTTTTTCTTTCTATTTTTCCGCACATTTATAATTACTCACCTTTTACGTATATACTGAGTCAAAAAAGAAAGTTTAACAGAAACAAATGTGAAAAATTAGCATAAAGGATGAAATATAATAGTTCTAATGTGGCATGTTTGTGGACAAGAAGTCGTGCAAAGAGTTTAATGACATGTTGTTGTTGTCCACCCAACCGTATACATTTTGCTATGGATTTCAAAATAGCACGCGCTACCCGAGAATGTCAAATTGAATGTGTGACCCACGATTTTATTTCTGTTATGTTGTGCTATAGAGCCTGGCTTATTGAGAAAACACGCTAGTTTTTGTCTTCCGATATTTTAAAAAAATGCCAAGGTTAACCGAAAATCAGAGGTTGCGTGCCTTTGGCATGCATGAGGCTGGGATACCTCCAGATGAGCTAGCTGCTGAGTTCGGAGTCACTGTGGCCACTATTTACCGTCTCATTGGGAAGAAGAGAACCACTGGAACTACTGCCGACCGACCGCGTTCAGGACGACTAAGAGTTACGATCCCTGAACAAGACTGACACATTAGGACGCCTCACTTGCGGGATCGCTTCCTTCCGACGACGAGGACAGCAGCAATAACTTCTGGTAGAACTAACAATAGAATCAGTTCACAAACTGTCCGCAACAGACTCGCTGAACAAGGCGTCCATACCACGGACCAATCCTTACCCAACGTCATCGTACCGTCAGAATGGAATGGGTACGTCAGCGTGTTTGCTGGACTTAGCAGCGTTGGAGCACAGTTCTTGTTAGTGATGAATCACGAGTTTGTCTACGGCGCGCTGATGGTAGGGCAAGAATGTATCGCTGACGAGGAGAACGGTTTTCTGGTGCTTGCGTGCGGGAATGCAACCTTTTCGGCGGGGTAGTGTAATGATTTCCATTGCACCATCGAACGCAGTTGATCTTCACCGATGGTAATCTGAATGGACAGTGATACAGGGACGAAATTCTTAACGCTGTTGTTGTCCCCTTGTTCAACGGTGGACATGCACACTATTGACTGCATGTGTAAACTTTTCATTTTACCCCATGTCTGAATTGCGACGTTCTGACGTGATGCTGGCAACAGTAAGAACATGAAATTATGCAAATTCTCACAGCTAGACTCGAAATATGAATTTACAATAATTTGTTTGGAATTAAAAAGTCGATAATATTAAAATAATTGCTCCTCAAGGTTTATTATACTTTCTTTTTTGACTCAGTATATTTCTAAGAACAAGAATGATTGGAACACACACTGTGCCAAAATTTATTCCAAATCGTCAAACTTATTATTTTTTTTTTAAATACCTGCCTCTTCCGTTTGTATATGTTTACTGCACTATGCATGTGGAATCGACATCAAATAAGCTTAACCCCTAGCACACTGGTAGTGCAACAAACTTTTCCCCAATCACTCTGTTTTTTTTTCTTGTTTGACTATGAATTTAACCAATTATATCTTGTTTGACAGAACTCACTGAGCTGTGTCAAACAAGGTATAATTGGTTAAATATCAAACTGCATTATGGGAAATATTTGCTGCTGAAAACCTTGCAATTTTGACATCAGAGTGTAGAGGGTTAAAGCTTACAGTCGAGTCCACAAATAGACGAATCCACAAACAGGACGAGTGTTGGGGGAGAGAAGAAGCGTGGGAATAGGGAGGCAGCTGGGAGTACAGGGGTAACGAAGGCCTTCTCGTACGACAACCGCGACAAATCTGCGGCCGGCGAAAGTGTTATTATTAATGTCTTTGCATTACAACTGGAAATACATATTGTCGGGTGAAAGACAGAACAATGCATGGGATTATTTATACAAGGTCACGCCCCAGTATAAAGAACATTAATAAAGAAATATTTACAAATACAAGTATCGTGTAAACATTCCTACTTCAACCAGACACCACTCATACAACTAGCAAAAACAACCATCAAGCATTTAGGTGGAAAAATAATAATAACCAACACTGAATAAGCTCTCGACTAATACATGTTGTGCACAGAGCTGTAGTACCTCAAATCTCACAAGTAGAGCATGATCTAATAATAATAATAATAACACTTTGACCGGCCGCTGATTTGTCGCGGTTCTCGGGTGAGGAGGCCTTGTCTACCCTTGTGCTCACAACTGCCTCCCTATTCCCACGCTTCTTCTCTCCTCCCAATACTCGGAGACGAACTGCTTGATGGCATCTCTTGCCCCATTCTTCCCAGTCTCTCCGATTAGCATATTAACCCTCTCCTTTGAATCACTCACTAACCACATGTCCTTCACCCCCCCCCCCCCCACACACACACACTCTTTTAGATTGGTATTTGGGGGCATTCTAGTAGAAAGTGTTCCAGGGTCTCCACCACGCTTAAATTACACATTTGGCACTCCTTTTCATTGTTTTACCCATTTTGTCCGCTCAGCTCCAGGGACCACGACCTCAGCTTGAACAACAGTGACCCCCCAAATGTGCCATCAAGGTACTCTTTAAAACCAGGCTTCTCTTTATCACGCAGGTCACCCAAAGATCTCTTTGATTTGAATCCCCTCGTCAATTAAGTTACCATCCTCCATGACTCTTTCTCTGACAGTTTTTTTTAACCTCGGCTGCCCCTACCTCTACGTCCGTAATCTCCAATGAGTAGTTCTCTATTAACTATATACCTCCCAAATCTCCGTTTAATACTGACCGAAGCTATCAACGCTAAAGCCCCCTTTTCAATCTCATGACTGGACTTTCGGGTCCCTCTTCGGAAGAGCTGCACGGTATTCAAATTCCAATACCGGTATCGGTATCGAAAAAGAAATACAGCGATATACCGGTATATAGTAGAGAAGTACAGAATCGGATTTCAGACAAGTGACCCCCCCCCCCCACCCCCCACACACACACACACCCGTCAAATACTAGCCATCTTGACGACGGCCCACAGTGAACTTATCACCTAGGCCATGTGTCCCCAGTCAAAATGTCAGCTAGGAAAACTGCCCTCCAATGGAATTTGCACCCAGGATATGCCCCCCACACCCACATTTTGGGCATTCTGGTAGAAAGAGTTCCAGGGTCTCAACCAAGCCCAAGTTACACATCTGGCACTCCTTTTCAGTGTTTTTTTTTCAATTTTTCCTCTCAGCTTCAGGGACCGTGAACAGCTTGAACAACTGTGATCCCTCAAAGGTGCCATCAAGGAACTATTGAAAACCAGGCTTCTCTTTACCAGGCAAGCCACCCAAAGACCTCTTTGATTTGAGCCCCCTCTCGCCAATTAAGGTTACCATCCTCCATGATTCTTTTTCTGGCAATTCTTTTACCCTGGGTTGCCCCAACGTCTAGGTCCGAGATCTCCAATGAGTAGTTCTCTATTAACTACCTCACTTGGGCCATCCACCCTGTCTTGTTATTTGAGTTGAAAATACTCTGGAGCATTACTTTATTTATACCACCGGCTGTCGGGGAGTTTAACCAAATTATTAAGATAAGAGAGTTTCATTAAGTCTATCCTGTCCTTGATCCTCATCCACCCAAGCCCCCCCCCCCCCCCCCCCGATTGCTTCTAGTGCTACGGAATTATTCGACCTCGTTATCCATCGATCTGCGTCGTTCTGCTGAGTTACCAAACTCTACAGCCCTTAGGCTTAGGGATACCACTTCCGTACCATATGTTATACTTGGCAGACCCACCATTTCCCAAATGGTTTTCAACACGAAAACCTTATTGAACTGCTTCTCCCTATAAGTTTTATTTGGGTAAGGATTCGCCCCCCCCCCCCCCCCCCCCGACAGAATCAATTTATTCGTGTGGTGTCGGTAGATGCCTCTCCCTGTGATGTTTATGTTTACCCCCAGATACTCGTAGTCACCTGCCTCTCTCCTGCACTAAGCAGTTTGCTGGTACCTTCCGGAATACTGAACTCCCCCAATCTCCACCTTCGTGTTGGATCCACTGTTCAGTCCATGGGTATAACATCGCTTTTGCTTTCATTTATTTCGAGTCTCCATTTTTCTCATATTTTTCAACAATTTCCAGCATTTTCGCTAGCCCCTCTTCGCTTTCTGACACAATACAGTTGTATACTACTCAAAGTTTGCTAAGCACCAAGTATATCCAACTACCTGTTTTACGTTTTAGTTGAAATATTGCTATGAAAGAAATTGAGATTTTGTTTGTGTTTGACATTATTTTTTAGCTTTTGAATACGATAACCATGGAAAATGGATATTATTGGTAAAAGAGGAAATTTTCAAATTTGCCATAATGTTGACGGAGCGAACTGATGTGGGTACAATATCGAGTATGAGACCCATTATTGTTAGTTACAGCTTGACAATTCCTTCTCATGCTCCCAATCAGGTTCCAGGTGGTCATTTGTGGGATGCTGTTCCATTCTTGGACAAGCATAGCACAAAACTCCTGGACACTTCTTGGTTGGACTGGACGGACTAAAATTGCAAACTGCAACTCATTCCAGACATGTTCGATTGGATTGAGGATCTTGCTGGCCAGTCCATACGCTCAATCCCCTCCCTTTGACGGTACTCCCGGACAGCATGGGCAACATGAGGGTGGGCATTATCGTCCATCAGAATTAATCTATCACCCACTACACCTGCATACAATCGGGCATCCAGGATCTCATCAATATACCGCTGTGCAGTCAATCTACCACGGTCAAGGACACAGAGCTCTGTACGTCCATCCCAGCTGATGCTGCCACAGACCATTATTGACCCTCCACCATAGTGGTCATGCTCAGCAATGTTAGCTGCATGGGATCGCTCCCCTGGTCTTCTCCATACCCTAGAACGCCTATCTGTGTTGTCTAGGCAGTACCTTGACTCATCTGTAAAAATGACAGGTCGTCAGTCTTCTCTGGTCCAACCAACGTGACCCATGGCCCATTCATATCGTGCCTGGCGGTGGTTCTGGGACCGCTGAATGCGAATACATGGTCTTCTCGATCGGACCACCTTCGTGCAACCTTGCCCGGATAGTCTGCGTCGAAACATTTACCCCGGATGCTTTCTGAATGTCACTGCGAAGCTGGGTTGCTGTGACAAAGCGGTTCCTGCGGGCCTGAATGATCAAAAAACGGTCTTCAGCTGCAGATGTTGCCCTGTCTCTGCCACCACCACGTCGTCTAACTGGTGTGTCATACTCTGTGTCTTCTTACATTTGCATTCGCCATATTCAATCATTAATCACAAGGTTTTGTGTTGAAATGAAGACTGAATACCCTACACATCTCATGTGCATGTAGACAGTACACGAAAACATCATGGAAATCAACGGGCACATGCTTTCCATGACTGTAACGAAAAGTCTGCCTGTCAAGAGAGCTAATGTAAACACTGGGGACAATCTCAATACATTTCTCAATCATATCCACCAAAAATATCGCAAATATGTCACATGAAAATTTCACAATGATGTGTCATATATGTGGTGCTTTGCAAACTTTGAGTAGTATATTTTGGGCAATTAACAATTGAATAAAATAATTATACTATACTCTTGTATGTGCAGCTGAAACCGATGTCTTTAACAAAGCATTTTTTTACAAACATGCACAGCGTTATTTTATTTTGATTTAAAATCACATCACAGGGAAAGCTCAGATATGAGGGAAAACAAGAGCCATGACATTTTTGTTCGGAAAAAATATCCCACAATTCGTCACTGTAGTGTTTATTTTTCCTTTGTTCATGAAAACTACCGGATAATTAATACAGCTGTTTATGAAGTGTGTGTACTTCGCACCCTGCATTTCCTCTCCATTGTTTGGTTCTTCTTATGACCTATTGTGACAAACATTGATCAGTCTGGTGAGGTGTCTGATATTAGGGAAGTAGCAATGAATCTAAAGCACGTTTCTTTTTTGTTTCGATCAAATTCCAAAATACAACTTTCAAAACAAAAGATCAATCTCTACTTCAATCGTGAAGGCGTTCTCTCCCTTGATCTGCATCTGTCCTTTGCCGCTCATTTCACCATAATCACAACATCCCCGCCCTGCAAGCTGCGTCCATAATCAAAAACCCATGTTGTTTGTAATCTTTAATCAATCGTGAGAAACTGGTGAATAGCCGCATTTTCAAGTATAACACTATTTCTTGTTCAAAAAAAAAAGAAATAAAAATGACACATAGAATGACAATAAGTTAGTACTGAGTACTTGTCAAACCAAAGAAATATGCAACGCATCTAAAGTGCCATGCAATTGTTACATAGTAGTTTAGAATGCAAAGTCCATCAACCTATTATACATCTAACTGATATTGTTTTAACATTCTGAGGTTTTAAACCGCTGGGGTGGCCTGTGAAACAAAAGCTTTGGCAGTAGAGTCCAAAGAAGAGACAAGAACCAACTGAGGGTTTTGTACAGGTTCACATGAGAAATGCAAAAGATACTGCAAACCATCAATAGTGTGTCTTTGGGCTAAATATATTTTAACCTTCTTAACCCAACGCAGACGATATCAAAATTTATTATTTCAAATATCATTTTTTTAAATTTGTCAAACAATTTCAACAAAACCATATCATGTGACCCCTCGTTGGAACGAGCTCGGCGAGCTTGTTCCAACAAGGGGTCACATGATATGGTTTTGTTGAAATTTTTTGAAAAGTAATATTTTTCCAACTGCCGAATTTGCATATTACGTGGGCAGATTCGGCCGATTTGTTTGGGTAAAGGGTTAACCTTCTTAACCCATTGGAATCTGATGATAAAACATTGTCAGGGTTAACATGATCAGGAGATCTGTATCTAAGTGGTTTAGTGATGTTTCGTTTGGGTCTAGTCAATGGAATGCACGGCACTGCTCTGTCAGTGCAGACCACGGGCATAAAACAAACATCCGAAACTTCGGGCGTGGTGTCTGTACCTAACCAGTTCGGAGTAAAGTTAACTCAGTCTGAGTAGCCGTGGTATGAAAAGTCAATTCCGGTATCCTAGAAGCCACAGTGAAAAAGTTTCCAGAGGTGGAGTGGCAGACATATGCACGATTAAGACGGTCCTTATGTAATGGTCGTGCAAATTTCTTTAAACCACTAGGGTCAGTTAGTGTAACCATGTGATCACTCTTTACAGCTTCAACAACATGCGGTCGTGAATAAATATTACGCAGTTTTTGACCACGCCCGCTGGATTCATCGGTAACAAAACATAATCTCCTGGTGAGAGATCTAAAAGATTTTTCACTTTTGAATGTCCAACCATATCAGATTTGTGTTTAGTCAAGTGATCATGCATTTGGGTGCGAATCTCCTTCAGGAAATGTAATTTTTGTTCCATAAAATTGTGAATATCCTGAGTTGAGTCGAAAACATTGGAGTGGAGTATCAAAGGAAACTTAGGTCTTTAAGCATAAAGAATCACAAATGGCGAAACCTGTCAGTAACGTTGACAGAATTGTTCATAGCAACACCCGCAGTTGGCAAATACGTGTCCCATTTATCACATGTAAGGAGTCAAACTGTTTGCTAAGGTAGAATATTAGTTATCCTTGTGTTTTCCAGGCTGTATGGGAATTTATACCGGTTTGGGAACTCATACTCATTATGAGTTCCCAGACCGGTGTAAATTCACACACACCCTGGAAAACACAAGAATAACGGATTTATTTCCAAGAATTTTGGTGTACTTAATACTTTAACCTACATTGTGGGCACAACTGACAGAAAATTTGTACTTTGCAAGTTTCTTAAATAATACCAGACAAATATGGATGTCATTGGAACTGGCTCAATGAGCCAGTTCCAATGACATCCATATCTGGAATATTTTATTGCACATAAATCTTAAATTTCCTGTATTTTTATTTTTGTTCTAACATAACGAGCAGAAGGTATAAATTAATAATTAAAAATGGGTACTTTTTTAGCCATATAGCTTGCTCTTGCATATTCTTGTTGCCACTGTGGATGGTAAGTTACACCATACCTCTCAGCCCATCAAAATACAGTATTTTGTTGGAAATAATGGTCATGTTCACATGGTCCAAGTCATTTATGAACAAAACTTGGTGTGTATTGATGGTCAATTTGTAAAAGTCTGCACAGTTCATTAGCAATGTGGGATGTGAATTTAGTACCTTGATCGATGATTAACGTATCGCCAACACCGGATGATGTTATAAGTTCAAATAATGCTTCCAAAACAGTTATAGCATCTTTGGTACTTAATGGTATAGCGACGACAAATTTGGAAAATAAATCCAAAGCAGTAAAGACACATGTATGGACTTGATTAGTGGTTGGTAGGGGTCCATACAAGTCGATTTTCCCCACAGCAAACGGCGCAGTGGCTGTCAGATAAGCAACAATAGAATTTTTAAAACGCACCTTGGCAATTTTACGAGCCTGACATTGATGGCATGATTTATCATAAACGTAAACAATTGAAGCCATTCGCGGAAAATAATAGTGTCCCTTTATCCGATCAAGGGTATCAGTTATTCCATGAGAGGTTAACGGACTGTCATGAAAGACATGTAACACAGTCATTATTAGCTGCTGAGGTAACACAAGTTGGTAGTCTTGTAAAAGCTTTGTTCTTTTCGCTTTTGTGACACGAGAATGAAATAATACCCCATCAAATAGGGCATAATCAGATTGTTGTATCAAGATCTATCGAGATTGTTTTTGAGAAGATGGCAAAGAACCAATTGATAAGTAGCCTATGATTGGTTTAATGTCAGTAGCATTTTCTTGGCATGAACGAATCTCAGCGACAGACATGGCCAAATTGGAAAGGACTAAACTATGGCTCAAAGTTGTAACGGTTCCTGAAGGTGAAGTATTTATCAAGTCATCAGTACTGGCATCACTATGGGTATGTGGATGTTCACCAATGCCAGATGTTTGTAGAGCTGGTTTAGTGGTTAAGTCACAGTTTGAATATCATGGTCACTGGCAACCGAAGACACTGGCTTCATACCGATGGTAGGTGATGAGGATTCACATATAGGTGAAGGCGATAAACTGTTCTCTTTATTGGAAAAAGTAACTAAAGTGTGTTTATCCCATAAATGGCCATTTATTTGAACAATAAAGGCCTTGGATAAATTTTTGCATTATTCACCTAGTAGGGTGATAAATTTTCCCCGTAGGTTTAACACTGAAAGAATTTATTCCCCAAGTAGCGACGGACTTGTTGACCTCTGGCCCCTACCAAATTTGTCTAGCATTAATAGCTCGATTGTTGATTTCTTTAAATCTTTTTGAAAGTATTACACAATGCCAGTAGAAAACACCACACACTGCTCATATAATAAAGTATTTTTGCGAGTTTAGCTCAAGTTTGTAGAGGAATTATTTTTAGACAGAAATGTTTTACTGCGCCTTGTTTATTTTTGCCAATTTTGTTGGTCGATCGAATTGGACCAATGTGCTCCTCACTTCTCGCTGTGTTTTGTAGCGAATTATAGCACGATTTTGCCGCGACTGCACTGCAGAAGATTTATGGGATAAACAAAATAAACGTATAGAGGCTCGTCGGTTTCATTCTTAATCCTACTCGTAGAATAATTTTGTTACTTGAAAACACTATACGTTTATACTTTATTTATCAATTTTGGCACGCTTTCCAAAATTCCGGTGAATATTTGACTGAGGAAACGAAGCACATGTAGGTTCAACATTATCTTCAGTATCAACTTCATACACTACACACTGCTGGCTATTAGAACTTTCAACACATTGAACAGGTTTTGTTTTTGATCGATTTGATGGCAAAAACTTCATGCCTGAAATTTTATCCTCAACATATGAAAAATGGTGAGGGTCACTTTCATGAAGACTAGAAGTAAGCATTGCTGGAAAATTAGAGTTTCTAGATAAGACATCAGGCACAATCATTTGACCTTCCGGTTTATATGTCACAGTCAAACTGCTGTAGAAGCGCTATCCAGCGATCATAGATTACACCTTCAAGTTTGTTTTGATACAGTGATCACAAGGCTTGATGGTCACACTCTATAGTAAAATGTCTACCCCGTAGATAGGATGCGCAATTGATAACTCTTGTCACCACACCCAAAAGTTCTAACTTTGTGGGACCATAAGATTTCTGACACTAACTTAATCCTTCTGATCCGAATCTCACCACATAATGACAGCCATCCTCATTTATTTGATAAAGCATATAGCCTATACATTGCCTGCTTGTATCAACGGATAAACCGTACTCGAGGTCAAAACGGGAAAATGCTGGTGCTTTAGAAGAAGCAAAAGATTGTTTCAATCTATGGAAACTTTCATCACAAGTACTATTCCAGTTTTTTTCTTCAACAAATGAAACAGTGGACTAGCAATAGCACTGAAATGTGGAATAAATTTTCGAAACCAATTAAACATTCCCAAAACGTTCTGTAATTCTTTCATATTTTGATGCAACAGATAATTCCTAAGTATTTCAACCTTATCTGGCCTTATGCCATCTTTAAAGGAGCTGAGTAGCTGAAATGAGTTGGGTGCGTGTGGAGACCCCCCCCCCCCCCCCCCAATTGGAGGTCTGAGAAATTTAAACGCACCATAACAAGTGTTGAATGCGGTGTATTTTGTTAATTCCTCAGAAATGGACATTTGAAAAAAAAACAGAACTTAAGTCCAATGAAATTATGTAATTTTGAGTGCGTTCAGCGAAGGACTCAGTGAGATCTTGTAAATCTGGAATGGTGTATCGGAAGTCTTGTGTCTGGCTATTCAAATAGCTAAATTCACAACAAAATCTGTAAGATGAGAGACTTTGTTGTGATGTCAGACAGCTTGTAGCATTTTTGGGTTTGTTACGTTTTGCAGCCAACACAATGGGGCTTGTGATATTTGAAAAAAAACAGAACTTAAGTCCAATGAAGTTATGTAATTTGGAGTGCGTTCAGCGAAAGACTCAGTGAGATCTTGTAAATTTGGAATGGTGTATCGGAAGTCTTGTGTCTGGCTATTCAAATAGCTAAATTCGCAACAAAATCTGTAAGATGAGAGACTTTGTTGTGAGGTCAGACAGTTTGTAGCATTTTTGGGTTTGTTACGTTTTGCAGCCAACACAATGGGGCTTGTGATAGGTATGTCCTCATTCTCACAAACAGGGGCAATTATGCCCTGCTTTAAAAGTTCATCAAGTTGGTGCTTTAAGACTTGCTTTTTGTCCGGTGGTAAGCGACAAGGACGCTGATGTTTAGACACTGCATTAGGTTTCAAGTGTATAGTATGTTTGACAACATCAGTGTGGCCCAATACAGGATTGTCTTCTGTGCGAAAAGCATCTTTGTGATGAGATAAACAATTAAACAGTCTAGTCTGCTGCTCAGACGACAGTTCCGAATTGATACGAAATTGAGATTTAAATTTAGTAAAACTGGTACTATCCGCAAATGAGTTAACTGATAGATTTGAACTGGTATAACAAGTCACATTATGATCCCCTGTAAAGTCTGTTGGAAAACTGTCGGTATTTGCAAGCGAAGACAATTTCACGTGAGCACATGAAAAGGGCAAAATGTCAATGGAATTATCACACAGAGTTAAGGTGGCCAAAATAGTACCTTTAGGTACATATACATTGTCACTTCCTGGTTAAGGATTTTCAGGGGAATTCTATGATCAGAAGTGCAAGAAACAACAGCGTTAGCAACATAAAGTCCCTTATGCATGATCTCAGAAGGCCTGTGAACATACCCTGCATGCCAACAGCATACCATGAACAAGACATTCACTATTAGGATTGACAACAAAAATTTCCAAGCACCGAACTTTAACACACTTCTTATTCTGGAAATTGGTACCAGTACTGAAATCTAAAACAATATTATCCCCCTCATATGTTCAGTATCTAAAATAACTGGGTGTGAGGCATTGTCTAAAATATACACAAGTACATTAGCAGTATTCTGTCGAGAATTATTGCCATTCCGTGTAGATAGCTTAATGTTGGCCGTGGCAAATATCTGAACCGTCTGATTATTCACTAGGAGAACACTCCTCAAAGAAGGTTGAAAATTAAAAACTGATGATTGAGAAATAGACTCAAACAATTGCTTGGACATGATATTGACAGCACTTTCAGAGTCCAACAATGTAATTACTGGATTATTAGCAACAACCAGTTTCAAAAACATAAACGGGGAGCCATGAGGGATATCAATTTGATTGCGCAAATCCCCATTAGCACTACTATCAGAATGGATAGTAGTAGAGCATGACTTCAATGGGCCCGGGAAGTGCGCGGTGCAACAAATCGCAAGTGCGTGCTTCGTGTCCTTTTTCACATCACAGTATAACGACGAGGCGAAGTGGTCATTTTCAAACACTGGGTAAAAAAGGATCATCATTTAATTGTCTATTTATAAACGGGTTAGAACTGTTCGAATCCATGTTACATGTCTCTGAATGGACATCAACAGTACATGAGAAATAAGACAGCCGAATGTACATAGAAAAATACACATCATCATGGCCGACAGGCGAGATACTCATGAAAACGAGGTGTGCTATATCGATGAAAATTGTGTTGCGAAACTTCATTTGGATTCTCCACCATGTGACAAACATTTATCAGTCTAGTGAGGTGTCTGATCTTTGGGAATTATCAATGAATCTAAAGCACGTTTCATTTTTATTTCGATCAAATTCCAAAGTGCAACTTTCAAAACAAAAGATCAATCTAAACTGCAATCGTAAAGGAGTTCTCTCCCTTGATCTGCATCTACCCTTTGTCACTCATTACACCATAATCACAACACTACTGTATTTTAAGTGTTGATAGATATGGCCAGTTATTTATTTATTTTATTAAGGTTTAACGACACTTTAACAGCCAAGGTCATATCGTGTCGGTGACAGTTTTACGGGCGGAGGAAGCCGGAGTACCTGGAGAAAACCACCGAGCAACGACGACCAGCTGCCAGCTCCCCAACATCGTAACGCCGCACTGCAGAACAGGCAGCGCTAGATTGGTTGAAGACATGCTCACCATCGACGTGCAGTACGCCTTAGTACACGGTGTCATCGTGCCCTGACGTTCCTGACAGGTGGGAATGAAACAGGTGGGTAGCCTTGACATACATTGAGGATATCTACTACGTTGTTTTAGTGAATATCGGCAATTATCTCATGAGTGTGGACCTGAAAGTTTTCTTTTTTACGAGCGCTTTAGGAAGCTACTGAAAAAATTCATCGTGTGAACCTGAAAGTATTATTTTTCACTCACGTAAGTGCTCGCGAAAAATAAAACTTTCAGGTCCACAGTCATGAGATAATTCCCGACACTGAATAAATGGAGTAGATTTTCTTTTTTATTATATGCTTCGAGACGTTTTATTGCACAATATTCAGCCCAATTCGACTTCAAATGCGTACCTGTCAAATCAATAGCAAAGATCAGCCGATCGTTCCTTCAAGGCGACATCATGCACCGAAGCGTGACGTCATTTAGGAAGCTACTAAGGAATATTTCTCGATATCTATCGAGTCGATAGATATCATATCGAGTAATATCTTTTAGATAATTTGCGATAATTCACAGGCTAGCATATAATAAAACTCCTTACTTGACTGACATAGATCAGTTCAGAAATGTCGTATAATTTACCTTACTGTAAGTTAACGTTCGAAGTGTCATATCACCACCTAATACTAAAAGTCGCTTTTCTCACAGAAAGCACCTCTAATACACTCTAGTGTAGTGACTAAAGTAAAAAAAAAGGCCTCTAGTTTTCGAGATACCGGTACCGGTGGAATAAAAAACGTAAACTTTTAATGCGGTTACATACTGCCATGGGTCATAAGAAAAGTGATGTTGGAGGTTTGGGGTCTGTGCTCATATACAAAAGTATGCATTTTTAGTGAAAAAATCGCGAAATTTAGGAAAAGTTTGGAATAATGATCGAGCGAACATAGAGAAGTGTTAATTTTCACTAGAATGCGTTTTCGTGTTACAGCACAGCCGCCGTGAATTGGTCGTAATCCATGCATGGGTAGTGATGTCCACGCATGCGTTTACCAGGTAATAAATATCAACAAAACATTAATTCATGAAGCACGGGTGGTATCCGGTGATTAATTAATTAAGTTTTTGATGTTTATTCCTGTAATTAGTATTTCGAATTTAATATTATTCCGTTTGTGGAAATATTGCCCACCCGTGGAAAGTGGCTAGTCCATGGCGGTCGTACTGTATATGTTCATACGAACGATAAACACGAGAAACGTCTTAGACAAGAATGCATTTTATCTTATTTTTGGGCATTCGTTCTCAACATTTAACCCGTTACCCAACGTAACGGCCAAAACCGGCCAGCGCTGTTCTCAAGAATCGCCTATTAATTTTCATTATTTTTTTTATATTACGTCGAGCTCGTTCCATTGAGGGATTCATAACCAATGTTTTTGAAACAAAAAATGAAAATAATAGTTATTCAAGAATTGTGTTTGCAAGTGTCTCCTGCTTTTCATGTTCGGTAAAGGTTGAACAAAAAATCGCTGTTTTGTTCACTAATTTTTTTTTATAAAATGGGTTCAAAATTGTAAAAGTCTGTTTGAAAATGTTCATAAGTTTATTGATCATAATTTTCTCACGAGAAAGTGAAATACTGGGATACATTTGGTCTGAATTACACTACCCACGAAATTGACATTCGGTGAACGAATGTCAAGGGCAAGACGATTGACATTGAGAGGATCTCATCAGAGGGTCTCATATGACATCATGTCGCCGTGCACTGTGCGTCTGTCGTGTATTTTCAATGTTTTAGTGTAATGCGCGTGTCCCTTGTCAATTTTTTTTTTATTGAAGAGAGTCATCTTGATTTCTTCGGTGTCATGCTATAATGTAACTGAAAACTTACAAAAGGGCGCGGAATTTCAGAGGGCATGTTCGATTCCCCTGGAGTACATCTAATTATGGAAAACTGACAACTGTTGATTTGGCTCTGATTATATCAGAATCTTTTTTTATTTCCATCGTCGGTTTATAAGACTGGCATGCAGTGCTATATGGTGTGAAATAGTGTGGGATGTCCCATATCAGGATTTATTGGAAATATGTCCGATTTACCAGACAACTACTTACATTTGATCCAAATGGACCAGACCACTGTTTTATGTGATCGGATTCATCCAGAATCCTCGTTTTCTGTCTATCCTGTGTCCTATTCCTCAATCGCCGTACAGTCTGCCTTATCCCAGTCAGTCTTTGTTCTATGTTCCTGACCTCTACCCATGATCAAGACTGCGTCAGATTGGGGTCATTCACATAACCCGGTATTAGTCTTCACAATCTCAGGCCAATGTGGAAGCGAGATATATATGTGCTTATGTAATAGTTAACAATCTGGTCAATATATCCTTCAATAATATATCAACCTGTCATAAGTATCCTCAAATACGAGTACTTGCACATGTGTTATATATACACAGAAAGACACACATCTGTGAATGGGTTAATCGATGTGGTACGAGTGCCAGCGCGGAAGAATAAAACGAGAAGCCGCTGGTCCTTCCGCGATGGCACAAGTACCATATTGATTAACCCATTCACACGCGTGTGTCATTCTGTGTTTTGTACACGCCTTCACGTCTATAAAAAGCAATTATTAGAAGGACACTCGGCGATTCATTTGACAACTCGTACCCCGAGTTCCAATGTGTTCTATCTGCCAGTAGGCACATAGACCACAACGAAACTCAGGAGACGAACTATCAACAAAAGAACACATTCTATCGCCAACCAAATCATCGAGGGGAATCCGTGTTACTATTTTTAACAGTTTAGCCATTGCTGTCTGAAGCAAAATGATGAAGTTCTGAAATAGTTCACCCTTTTATACACCAGTGATACCCGTTATTGAGCGCTTGCTACCCTCAGATAGCCATACACCAAATAAATCATCCTACAATACACTCTGTCATAAGTATCCTCAGTACCAGTATTTGCAGGGGTGCTATATATTTGTTGACCACATTGTGCACTATCACATAAGGATATCTTGGCAAATCCAGCATGTTCCTGTGTGTCAGTGCATAATATGTTTCTATATGCTGCATATAAAAATCCAACTCATTCCTGTTAACTTGTTCAAGGAACTGGATTATAAACTGATGCGTACTTGTATGAATGGAGCGATCTGGATAAGCCGATTCAAACTTGGTCTAAGACAGAGGTCGATACAGTTTCAGAGAGAGATGGGAACACTGTAGTAGTGGCATACGTCAGTAGTAATAGTGGAAGACTCATATCAGATAATGGTAGTCATGGCACAAGCCAGCATGAGTAGAAGAACACCGGATGAGACGGTGGAAGCTGTTCATAGGACAGACCGGGGTGACCGTGGAGAAGTCGCTGGTAGTGGTCCCGGATGGTAGTAGTGGGTAGTAATAGTGGAAGACTTTTGTGCAGGGCAGAATGGTAGCCATAAGCTCCATAAGCAGCAGAAAAGTATAGCAATAGATGAAGACATTAGAAGCTGATCTGAGGAGTAATATGGCCGGGGTGCCGTTCCAAACCAGAAGTGCCAGGCGGCCTTTTTGTATTGTTCTACGACAAGGGTCTATTGTTCTATTGTTCCCCCCTATTGTATGAGATTGGTATGGGCATTGTTCTAGGGGCAGGTGTCAGGGGTGAGTCATGGCCTAATAAGGAAAGGAATGTCGCCGCCGTGGAAGGTATATTTCCTACAATAGCGCATGACATCACAGCCATATAAGGAAACGAATGTCGCCCCTGTGGGAAGGTAGGTTTCCTAAAATAGCCCCACACGTTACGCGGAAAGGAATGTTTCCTATAATAGCTGACGACGTCACGACCTGATAAGGAAAGGAATGTCACCCCCGTGGGAAGGTATATTTCTTATAATAGCGCATGACGTCACAGCCATATAAGGAAAGGAATGTTACACCCCGTGGGAAGGTACGTTTCCTTTAATAGCCCTACACGTCACGCGGGACGGAATGTTTCCTATAATTGCTGACGACGTCACACCCTTATAAAGAAAGAATGTTGCCCCCACACCATTCGTCATAGAAATGTGGACAATCCCCCCCGTCTTACGTCAGACATTCCAACACACACCCTTGCATGAGGTCATGACCTTAGGAATGTCGCCCCCTCGTGGGAAGGTATGTTTCCTATAATACCTCACGACGTCACGGTGGAAGGGATGTTTTGTTACATCCATGGTATAAATTCTGGTGAAACGTGAATCTTCCCTCTTTTTAAAATTTGAAAATGGCAAGCGATGATCGATTGAGGAAAAGCTTCGGAGGTAATTACGTGGTGAAAGAGTTGAAAAACGATTTGAGAGTAGATATACGTGAATGGTCCGATGGAGGGGTACCTACACAAAAAAGGAGTGAGCCTTTCCCTCATGAGATGGAAAGTGTTGTGGGGAAATGCGAGAGACATTAACGTAACTATAAATCGCATTATGGATGGATTAAACAGTGTTTGGAAAGAGCATCTCGGAAGTAACGTGTACGTCTCAGTGAACTCTGAATTTGAACTTGTGGATATTAGACGAATTTTGTTTACCCAAAGACTGTGAAGAAATACGCCCTGCCAAGAGAAGCATCAGTTTAAAGTACAAAGAATGGGATACGCTGTACCAATTAATACTAGAAATGGGAAAGTACTTACCAGAACTAGAAGCAGTCGTGCCTTGTTACGCCGCTTCAGACCACGTGAAGCAGTTACGCGCACTCCAGTGTAAAGAATGCCACCCAAACTATGGCATTTGAAAACTATTTTGTAACACTGTGTATATAATTTGATCACTTATTAAACATGAAAACTTATACAAGCGTTCTCGTTTATCCATCAACATAATAACCATTGTCTGGAAACTCCAGTTAACATGCTTGTGCAATGCACGTTTTCGTTTCATACACGTATCGGTAATCACAGGTATCGCAAAAGAAATGTATAAGAGTGTGTACTCCATAGCCCTCTTGAAAAATCATTTGCTTTAACATGGATCGCGACAGTAATTCTAACAGTGCCGAGAGATGGAATGTTCTAGGCCAAAAACTTCCAATGGCAGAAATTGTGTATTTCTCGTCAAATGGCCATTGTGTACATCATCATTATAACGTGTAGCGTGTACTATCACTAAATCACCCGCGGAGTGGAGATTCCACCCAAACAATAATTGCAATTTTTTGCCAAGCGTAACAAACACAAGCCAAGCGTAACAAGCAAACCCGGAGATCCATTGGCTGAAACGTTGCTTATGTTTTGTGTCCATATGTAGAGAATTTGAGAGTGATACTTTGGGCGATAACTCCACTCCGCGGGTGATTGTGTTATATTCCACTCTCCACGTCCTGTATAGTGAATCTATCAATGGGTAACGGAAACATGGAACTGTGGATAAGTCTTTTAAGCAGCGTCATTGGGTATGCCCTCCCCAACTCCGCGTTGTCAGAAATCTTAAAATGACAACATATAGACCCTTACCACCATGCTTGTTCTTATTTCTCCAAAATGGTTGGCATCACCAACGTCGTTTGCAGAATGGATACCGGAACCTGCATGGATCTCAAGAGATTCGCAACCACTCCAAAAGATTTTCGGCGGTCACATGAAGAAACAAAAAGATTGGTGGTTGTTGTTGGGTGTATTTTTCCGGGAGGATGATGTGTTCCGGAGCAAATCCTGACTTTCGAGGAGGTAAGCAACGGTTGAGGCAATACGCCCATCTCATGCAAAAGTCGGGACACCCCGTGGTGTTAAATTCTATCAAAATTGTGACCACATCCGCACACCATGAGCTGAGTGGACCGCTGTGAAAAGAAGATACAGTGAATTCGATGAGTGCTCAATATGAGCCGGAAATATTTCAGGTCGTGACATTTAAAAGGGGTGGGAGTCATTTGACATGCTTTCCCATAGGTAAAATCATAATTACGGGAATCAAGAAGAAAGTGGACGTCGATTCACTCGTTATGACGACAATTCTGAAATTAGAACTGTGTAGCAAAGACATAAGATGAGGGTAGAATACCTCCCATTTAAAACAAAATATGGACGAGTATCTGACATCTATATATTATGACCCCAAACACCTGGGTAGTTATTTGGGCTCTGAAAAATTGTACCAGAGTTTGAAAATGAGAGAAAACATGTCATCAGTCGGAAACAGATTCGTCGATGGTTGAGAGGTCAAGAACCCTATAGCTTCACGCGACTGGCTTGGACCAAGTTCCAGAGGAATAAGGTCGTGGTCGAGGGAACTGAGAGTATGTGGGATGGGGATTTGATGGACATGAAATCTTCGTCCACCTCAAACGAAAACATCAAATAGGTATTGGTTTGGTCGACAATATTTTCGCGGTTTGCATTGTGTTATCCCATAAAATCTAAGAATGTCAAAGACATGTACGCAGCGTTTGACAAACACTTGAGAGAACAAGTCAAAAGACCGCAGGTACTGTGGACGGATAAAGGGTAAGAGTTCACGAACAAAGACGTGAATGGACTATTGAAGAAGCACGACATCTTCCACCTGGTGACTCAAAACGAAACCAAAGCAAACTACGCTGATCGACTGATCAGGATATTACAGACTAAATTATATAGGCACATTCTGTATAATAACTAGATATATGTGGACGTCCTCAACGATGTTGTGAAAAGTTATAATAATACTATACACAGATCTCTGGGGAGACCACCATCAGAAGTCAAGAAAGCCAACGAAGCCGAAGTTAGACTGAAACTTCTCGAAAACCGGATAAATTGTGGGTGGACAAAGAGAAGGAATTTTACAACAGTCGCGTTCATCCATTGGTCGATCTCTATTCCATTGAAAACGAAGGGAAAGCTGACGTGATCGAACGTTGGAATAGAACCATGAAGGAAAAAATGTACAAGTATTTCATGGCTAATAAGACCAAGAAATATATCGACGTTCTAGACGAACTGGTCGAAAAATACAACAATACGCGACATAGATCGATCAAGATGACTCCCATGGAAGCTAGCGATCCTCGAAATGAAAAATGCGTCTTCACTAATCTCTATCCCGAAAGAATCAAGATCAAGAAGGAGTCGAAATCTCCGAAATCCAGTGATCTGCGATCGAGTGAGAATCACTTCTTACAAGTCACTCTTCGCAAAAGGCTCCACTCTTCGATGGACTGAAGAAATCTTTAAGATCATTAAAATATTTTACACGGATCCGGTGACTTGCAAAATAGAAGCGTTAGAGGATGATGAAGATGGCAGCAGAGAAATCATCGGAACATTTTACGAACAAGACTTGCAGAAGACGACATTTTGAAGAACCAATCCTTCACTTTTTATTTTTGATTTTTGCATATATATAGTTAAAAGGAGAAAAAAAATAAATAAAATTAATAATTAAAAGAAAAAACAATTAATAATAAAAAAAAGTGAATTAACAGACACAGACAACAAAAACAAAACATGACGAATATATTAGATATAACCGAAGGTATATTGAGAGACGAAAGCATTCAAGAATATGAAGTTCACGAGTACGAACCAGGGACTGGAACCAGTCTAAACAATGCCGATGAAATAAGAATGAACGTTGAAACTAAAGATCTGTTCGTTCATCCTAGCGAAAGTTACAGGGTGATACAGGGGCGTCTCACCAAGGAAGGCGGAAGCGGTTATGTCGGTGATGATGTGGTCACGCTAGCCAACAATGGTATGATGCATTTGTTCAGTAATATAAAATACATGCTCTCGGGACAAGAGATAGAATCTGTGTTTCATCCCGGACAAGCCACCACGATGTATGGACTCTTGACGTATCCGGACGATTTTTCGAAATCTAAAGGACTCAATAAATTGTGGGTGAAAGGCACCATTCCCGACATGAGTGCAGCCAATACCGGTGCCGCCCTGAGATTTAATTGCGTCGTCAAGACATCGAGACCCAAAGGAACGTTTTCGTTCAGGATACCTCTGAAACACATATTCGGATTCGCGGAAGATTACGATAAGATTCTCTACGGATTCAAACACAATCTGACGTTGATTCGAAAAGGAAACGACGAAGCCATTATGAGACCCGCTGCGACCGATGCGGGTAAGATACATCTGAACAAAATATCTTGGTTCATTCCGCACGTATTGCCTTCAGTGGCGGAGAAAGTACGTCTCTACAAGATCATAGAATCGAAGAGTAAATTACCGGTGTGATTTAGAATGAGACAGTGCGACACGGCTAGTATTCCACCATCTACAAATCACTTCGATTGGAGACTGACCATGAAATCTGCTTCGGAAAGACCGCGATTCATCGTAGTGGCATTTCACACCAATAGGGATGGGTTTCAAGAGAAAACTCCTTCCCTGTTCGATCATTGTAACTTGAGAAACATGCAGGTATTTCTAAATGCCACGAGATATCCGGCCATCGATTACAATGTCTCTTTCGATAAGAACGATTTCTGCAGACTATACGGCGACTGGATGAATTGATCGGTAATCCTAAAATCACACCCACCGAATATAAATCGATGTATCCCCTGTTCGTATTCGACGTTAGTAAACAGAGCGAGCGACTCAAGAGTAGCATCTTAGACATTCAGATCAAGATTCAATTCAATAAGAATGTGCCGAGGAGAACCGAGGCTTTTGCTCTAGTCCTATCTGATAGAGAGTTAGAATTCGAATCGGATGGGCAAAAAATGTCTATCGTTCGAAGATATAATATAACAAAATGGAAATTAAAAATACCCCCCCCCCAAAAAAAAAAAAAAAAATAAAAAAAATATCGATAAAACAGGATGAAATATAAAAAAAAATATAACTAATAAAAAAAAACCTAAAAAATGAATAATCAAGATAAAGAATGTTTGAGACGAAATCGAATGCATTTGGAGGTAACATAAATGAGAGCAATTCATTAAATGTATTAGATCGATTGGAACTGACAACACCCATAATACTGACCTCGGAAATGGTAGAACGAATTAAAAAACAGGGAACAAACATAAAAGATTGCGTGAGACATTTACTAGATACGTTAACATATAGAGGAAAAACGGCTTTTGAAGAATTTATTATTGCTATGTTGAATCTTGATTTAGACATGGACGAGTGATTTAAGAATGTTAAACCAAAACAAATAACAATTTTTATGCAAGTTTGGAATGTCAAAACAAAATAAAAAGTAATAAAAAAATAAAATATAATTGGATTTTGAGAATAAATCAATGTCTCAAAATCCAATTATATTTTTTTTGGAGTTGTCTCCCCTACATCACAAAAAGAAGTGATTATTTTTTTAAATTTTTTTTGTCCTCATTGTTTAGAGGGCCCAGTTCGATCAATAGAGAGACCACTTAAGTGGCAGCTTGAGGATTATTGGTTTTCGTCTTGAAATTGATCCTATCCCCCATCTCCACCTGGAGAGGTGTACTGAAGATTCTAGTGTTCGAATGTTGCTTCTTCATCTTTTCGACACTGTTACTCTCCTCACATTTCACACCATTCACCACGATATTGACGATTGCTTTTTCGCTCAAGTCCGTTGAAGTTAGACTCATTCGAATGATATCGCCTCCTACAGGCATGCGATATCCTATCAGACAGTTCAATGGTCCGCTACCCCCATTTCCGAAAGACCATTCGGCTTTTCCCTCATCCAACGCACCGCTCTCCTCGGCCCAGATGGTGATCAATTGTCTGGCGTATTTTATCTTTTCCACAACGGAGATCAGATTGCAAGCATCCGTCGTGTGAGTGGGATTCGGCAGATTCGTTATTGCGTGCCCTCCCATGTCTATATTGCCTTCCATCATATCACCTTTTGTCCAAACCGTATTTTCTTCCAAGAACTTTCTACTGACTGCACTGGAATCGTATTCTGGGTTGTCATCGAGACTGAATAATTCGTAACCATTCATGTCGATGCCGGCCTCCATTTTCCTCCGGATTGTTTGTTCAGATATAAGTTGTCGACTTGTGATTGCATATAGGATTGAGAATCCTGTATGGCAGAATCCACGTAGCCTTTATTGACTACCGTGAGTCTTCATCCTTATCGATCGCAGACAGATTCAATATCTTGTTGAATCCCGCATCCAGATCCGATTTCATTTCTAGCTCGTCGACGTTATTCTTTCTCACTTCCAAGTATACGTATTGTTTAGTCGCCACATCATTGGGATTCGTGGGAACGGGCACGTTGATTATCTTGTCAGAATTCGCGTTCAATTCGGACTGCATCACTTTAGGAACGTAGCAATCTCTCAAATGTTTACTGAATCTCCCATGAGCATCATCCGCATATCTTTTAGTGGCAGCATCAGTCGAATCTCTAGGATCCGCTTTGTTCACCACTCGTTTAGATTTCAAGTCGAGATCGTACGTCATGGCTTTATTCACGTAATTATCTCTCATCATCTGCTGGAAAATTTCATCTCCTCTGTCGACGTATTTTATAGTCACGGCATCCGACTGATCGATCTGTTTGGGAAGATTGTAGATTTTCTTATTGTTTAAATTTAAAGGTTCGTATCTTTGAACGTATCGTTCCTCCAAGTTGGCAATGTTACCAACAATTTCGACTGTGGTTCTTTTTTTCTTTCTAGAGGAACCTTCATTATTGTCAGCGCGACGGAATTTATCGACTGTCATGTTTTGTTTTGTTTTGTTTTTTGTTATTTAAAATTATATAATTTTTTTTATTATTTTTAATTAATGCAACCAAATTTTTTTTTATTATATCTCTCTACATATATCTCAAAAAAACAATTTTCTTTAATGTAAATCGTTAAGAATATCTTGAAAGTGATCTCCGTCCGACCATCTCTTGAGAACGTAGAGGCACAGATGACCGCAAAACACTCGATCCGGCGCTTGCACTGATTCGGCATTGTAAATAACTGACGTTAAATAGTTCCTTATTTCTATCAGAGGTGAGATTCCGTAGCTATCGAAATAATAATTTTTATTCTGATTCGAAAACCACGTGACCCAATGCGTGCCCTCACCTCCGATGTCGTCCAGATTTAAAATTCCACATTCCGAATCATAGCCTTTTTTTCTTGGCAAGGCGTCTCTAGGAAACACACCTCAAAAATGTTTGATTGTTAAATCTTTTGCCGCTTTCGATAGATCAATGTTGGATAGGGATTCGTTAGGTAAGACCACACCTTCTACGGATATGCGTTTTATTTTCTTCTTATTCATAATGTTTTTTATTTTGTTTTTTTTTATTTATTATTTTTTTTTCTCTCTATTCTTTTTCTTTAATTTATAAAAACTCGTGAGTGTTTTTTTTTTTAAACTTACGACATTTCGACGTCTTCGATCTCTCGATTTTGTTGAAATATCGCGGAATAATATCAGAGTGCAAAAGTGTGTATTTTATCCGCGCATATAATTCTCTTATCGTCGTCAGCTGTAAACGCAATCTTATTGATTTCTTTGGTGTATATCTCATGCATTTCGCTTTGAATCGTAGCCATCTTTTTATACACTGTCAAATTTTCGAAAAGACAGTCTTTATACTCTTCGAAAGTGATGTTTTTTTTCGTCACACATGCTTGAATGCCTTTATATCTCTTGATCTCTTCACCATCGATGGTACAATTTAGGTCTCAAACCCGCGAATTCGGTGATTTGTCTTCCACCGCTCTCGTCTTTAAATTTATCCAACACCTTTTTATTGACACCCTTTGGGATCTTAGATGGGTGATCGTCGGGATAATTACTCGTGTCGAACCATTCATTCACGTCTGACGCTGTGTCCTCATAAATGCCCCTAGTCTCTATTTCATAAGCTAAACTGCCCGTGTCGGTGAACAATAGTTTAGCTTTCGAATCGAATTTCGCTTTGACGTAATCGTAATGAAACTTGTACATCAACTGCTTGCTAATGTCTAAGATGATCGCTCCAAGATAACAGGGTTTATCGAACCTTAGATGCGTATTTTGCATTTGCACGGCCACTAGATTTTCATCGAATATGGTTCTATGTTGATAACTGGGTTTCGCGATTAATTTTCTAGACTTCTCTTCAGACGTGACGAGGTGAATGTTAGTTCTATTCCTAATGTTTTCCATAGATTTCCCAAACTCGTAATTGTTCATGAGTTTGAAGAAATCTTTTTTGAAGTCGCTCTCGACCTGCATTCTTAAATTCATGTTGAGATCGATGTATTTTTTCATCCAAGGCTCCTCGTCGAATCGAATGATTCGATGCAGTTTGATCAATTTCATCCCACAATCGATGTAATGTTTCAGATTTTCGCAGTAGACCACATACTTGCGTTTGTGATTTAAATTAGGGATGAGTTTTTCGACGTGGTTCACTTCTATTCGTTTGGGAGCTAGCATATAATCATTGTGTAGATCGTGAAACGTTTCTGGATAATCAAAATCAACCTCTAGAATACATGGATAGTCTCTCCATTTTTCTTTTTCTTCCAACGTTTCGACCCATTTGAAATTTCCGATTGGTAAAGGATGACTGATGGCCCAACTGTACAAATTATTAGCGTCCCAATACTGTATGTATTTATTCTGTTTTTCCGAATTGAAATCTTTTCCCATGTGATAATTATTAGCTTTAGCATATCTAGTAGAAAGCATAGAGACGCCAACCCTCACAGCTTTTTTGAACATGAGCAACATGTCTATGTCCGTTAATAATTCCAATCGAACCTCGGTCGTTTCCAAGAGAGCATCCCAAGTGAGCCCGGGTGCAGTGAAATACCAAGCCGGATCTAGGTCGTAATGTCGACGACACACTCGTCGAAAATTTTCGAACACATCAGCCAAGAGAAGCATGTCAGTTTTCAAATAGAGGTTGTGATATTCTCTCATAGATTTTATGTCAAATAATGTCCACATTTTTTGCGTGTGTTCGTAATCATCATCGGAAATGTGAGACTGGTACAATTTCGAATAAAAATCTTCCTTTGGAGGTAAAGCGACGTCGTCGAATTTTTCGAGATCACTCATATAATCGTAAGGGTAGACGCCTTTCCTTTACATAATGTCCACCAATTCTCGTTGATCATTAAAATGTTTACTCATGATTTTAAATTTCTCCCTATTCAAACTGTTGACTAATTTTTCCAGACTGGTTGACATAAATTTATAACTATCGCTGAAACGTATCTCTCTATGGATGGGATGCATTTTCCCAATCAAACCATCGATGACTTTCTTTTTATCGACGACTTTACATTTAGTGAATGAAATGTATTTTTCATCGTTTTGAGCAATGCAATTCAACTCTCCTTCACTAACACCCATATTTTTCGCGAAAAAGTGACTGTCGTAACCTGAGAGATTGTGAAATATCACCGGATAGAATTCAGCATTTACGAAATCTCAAATTACATTTGTTGTGAGCAGCTCCGCGAAACAGACCAGTGTAGTGATCGTGATCTCTAACTTTTTTATTACTTTCACAATTATTATCGAATGATTGTCTACAGATATGACATTCGATGGTTTCGTTGTATTCTCACTGTTGCTCTGGCGTGATGATCATGTCTTTAGGTTTTTTAAATTTATCGTATAATATTTGAATTTTCGATTCTAACTCTTCTACAAATCTTTGAGCCATACCGTCATCATCTGAACGTTTGGTATAGGCGAATGGACCCGACGATTCTCGATCGTCGAAAGAACATTTCACATAATAACAATAGCCTGAAGGTACATGCTTCTGATATTTTTCAGCATAACTCCTACGCTCGTCAGGCTGGCAAGAATTTATTTTCATTGTGAAACATTCGAAATCGGCATATATGACAAATGGTGGTTCTAATTTTTTTTGTAGTTGCGAAAATCCACGTAAGTGTTTGGTTTAGGCATTTTGACGGCAACGCCTTACTTTTCGCCGCAATATTCCTGATGATGCATCAACAATTCTTGACTATGGAACGAATTCATGCAATTGAGGCAGAAAAATCTCCCGCACTTATGTTTACTAATCTGCTTCATCAGCAAATAACTCATATTTTAACCCAGCAATAATATTGATTGTCACCCCCTGAAATTAATAACAAGTTAACAATCTTTTCTCTCTATTTGTGTGAAGTCAGTCTGAGAGGATAGACTACTCCTTTTTTATTGTCTCCCTCGTATCCCAAGACGTTCATAGCCACAGCGGGGTTTAGCTTTTCGAAATCTCTGATATCTTTCAAACGCGTCGGGAAAGATACTCCCGTCCAATCAAGATTTGTTCAAGTCTCTGAGTACTTGGAAACTCTCTGAGCATCCTTTTCTACAGGATACAAGGCTGATGTGATCGGCCATTTGAAACACTCGTTATCATCTTCATTCTTCATGTTGATCATGGCTTGTTTTTTTAGATATGAAATAAGGTAATTTTATGTAGGAAGATGCTTTCAAAGGATCGTGTCTATCCACGTAAATCTCGAGATTCAATATCTTCTCGAACATCCAATTACTTCCCTTGTTTTGAAAAGTAGCCATAGATTCCATCATCTTGTCTTTCATCACTTTATAAACGTCAACTAATTCGTCATCTCTGAACACAATCTCGTTTTTAGATCGGAAAAAGGCATCTCATTCCTGGATCTCACCCATTTTCGGGTCGACCTTTTTCATCAGACAATACAAGATCATTCTTATTTTTAAACCCTTACCTAGATATTTTCGAATTATGTCCAACACTCTATCCTTCACCCGTTCCATGAACGATTCGGGATCGATTTTTTTCATGAGACCAAGCTTCACGTCAAAAGTTTTAAACCATCCTTTGATGCTTCATCTCATTCTATCAAAATCGATGATGATTTTTTCGACACTTCGATAGCGATATCCATTATAGCATCGAGATCCTTATTTTCATTCACCTTCTGCCACCCTACCACTTTTCCTTTAATGGCTATGTTCTTCTTCTTCTTAGTTTTCTCCGCGGTTGTTTGCTAACGTTGTTTTGTCGTTGCTATCTTCTCATCCTTTTTTTCGTGATTCGAGTTGTTTTTATCACTACCGCAGATCTTTCATCCATTCCCTTTCCGTCGAGCAAATGACTTATACATTTGTCTTTTTTAATGTATTTAACACCTTTCAATTTCAATGACTGACACACTTTGACTTGTAATTTCACCAGTGATAGATCATAAGTCTCCTTGCACATGGCTTCGATCAATTGTTCTTTAGTTTTGTAACGGTTACAATTTTAATTCCTATATTTCTACAATACTTTTTCAACTCGGATTTGGTCGAAAAATATAATTTTGTTTTCGTGGTATGCGTTTTTGTTTTTTTGCATTTTTTTTTATTTAATATATATAATATTTATTTTAATTTTTCAAAAATTTTGTTTGTGAATTGTTAAACTTTTTCTTATTATATACATATATTTTTTTGTTTATTTTTTTTTCTTTAATGACAAAAAAAAATAGAAAAAAAACGAGTACTACTTCATGATAAATACTTTAATAAACTTTCAAGTCGAGATTAAAATCTATCTGTAATGAACTAACTCTCTTTTTATCATATTTCCACGTCCGTTACGAGCATGTTAACTTTAAAGCCAGCGTCTCCCTCCTGATAAATCCATCGGAAAACTAGATTCACCCTCTTGAATGTTCGTTCTTCCTCGTTGATCAGATTCAATTTATCAACTACTTCTTTAGAGACGATTGAATATATATTACTCCCGTAGATGAACGACAGACCGCCTGGATCGATTTTTTTTGTATTTTGCTTGAGAATGGCTAAGAGATCATCTTGACATTTGTACATTAAATCCAAGGCGGTCTCGTTCAATTTCAAAGGCAATGAAAATTTGTCGTATTTCTCTCTCAATCCACTCATCTCCACGTCCTTCAATTCGATGGCATCATGCGATTGCAGTCTATAAATTTTACTACCGTACTTCGAATACATCTCGATTTTCTTCAGTTTTAATACGGATTGTTTAGATACTGACAATGTCAAGACTGATTATTTTTTTATGATAATAATTATTAATTGTAAAAAATGTGTTTTTATTTTGTTTTCTACTTCTTATTATATATGTAAAATAACAACTTTTTTTTAACAAGTTTTTTTTTCTTTACTGAGAAATTTTGTGAGTGTATTTTTTCATGATAATAATTGTTAATGTAAAAATAATTTTTTTTGTTTTGTTTTCAATTTTTTTTTTTTGAATTGGAGCTGAGGCACCTCGACTCTGCAAGCTATCTCTCTCTCCTTGCCATAAACCTCACCATGTCATCGCCTGGGGATTCGGGCACACCGATAAATTCACCCTCTTGATTCGAACTCCGTTTTTCCATGGGAATCGACGTTGGATCACTGGTCTTCAATTCGCACTGGTCGTGTCGTCTTGATGGTATTCTGTCAAAAAAATTCACCTAAAATGGCGGGTCCGTGTTACCTCTGCGAAAAGGTGAGTGTTTTCTGAGATTGATCGTGTCAGATTTTACTGGTGCACCAAAATTGAATTTTGAAGATAGGAAGTTTTTAGAGTTTGTCAAAATTCCGTCGCGGGTGCCCCTCGGATCCACGTTGATCATTAGAGAATTGAACATTAAACCCACGATACCTCGTCTACCACAAACACTGTAAAACCAAGGAAAAGTGACGATGTGATCGTGAACATGTCGCATCATACAAATCGATTGATTTTGATCATGATGAATGCAATTTGCTAGAAAAAAAACTAAGTTTTTTGGTGAGGTGTGATCGAGACAAAAAATGAAATGCGCTTGTATCCCCATTTTCACATTACTGGTATAGACTTCAAAACTCTATATAGAGTTTAGGGTATACAAGGCTATCTCAGCAACAGCTTTCACTTGCTCATTTGTGACAGTTTGTAAAAGAAACTTTCTATGGGTCGCAGATGTTGAATTATCGAAAAGTCTAACGAAAGAAATATTGTTTCTCACAGCTTTACTCATGTTGAACGGTTCCAAACAAATGAACATGTGACATAGTCTTATAAACTATGAACGATTGGTTCCTCGTCCGGGAAGACTTTGCTCCTTATTCTGAACTCGTCACACCCATTTGGGAAAGGTCTATAACAAGATATCCATAATGTTCTTTAACAGCATCATTATAAACATCTACAATTGCATTCGATTTAACAGGATATAATTGACGTACCGCTATTTGAGAAGCAGCTCTCAGTTTTTCATCAACACTAGATACAACGTGTTAAGAGCAATAGTTCTTGTGCCCTTTCCAGATTGAAATATGTTCTGGTTGATGTATATCACACTTAGATTACGATGATGACATCCCTGTGTAAATAGACATTCCACTACCGGATTCTTGACCACCTGTTGCATTAATCGTCCAAAATTATCAGTCCATGTTGGCCATCTGCAGGTAAGTAGTCCAAATCGTTAGGAAGACCCTTGTGCAATTGAAACTTAGACAAAGAGCTTTCCATCTCGTCAAACACTTCTGGTACATACTGCAACAGTACATGACTGTCACTGGAGGTTCACTCTCATACATATTGTCCAGATTTTGTAAAAACCAGTACACTCATCTCGTTTTCCAGAGTAGCCGAGATGCAAAAACTGCTATGAGGTGCAAACGGTATGCATAACGGATAGCTCTGATGTACTTTGATCATTAGAAAGAAAAGAGGGAGGTTTTATAAATGACTGAAAACTCGTAGAGTCAGGTTTTGAGTCATAAGCTTTATGAAATTTACAAGCCTGGAGGCAATGAGGGACCTTATTGTTGTGAAGTGTTCGTTTGTACTGATAGTAATTTGACTTTTGTGTGAAAGACCTCTGACACATTTCACAGGTATGATGTGAAGCCATCTCTTCTCTGAAGCAAAATGTCAAAGCTAGGATATACAGCACCCCTTATACCTTTTTAGGGAAAGTGGTCAAAACTTCATGCTTTTAATCAAACAATAGGAGTGTAGGTAATCAGTTGTGATCATTTTTGTCCATTTGTGATAATATGTGATCAGTTGTGATCATTTGTGATTATTTGTTTGCCCAGTTGTGATCAGATATGATCATGTCTGATAATTTTTTGTCTAGTTGTGATCATTTGGGATTAATTGGAATCAATTGTGATCACATGTGATTATTTTGTGATCAGCTGTGATCATTTGTAATCATTTTTGTCAAGTTGTGATCAATTGTGATCACTTGTGATCATGTATGATCATCTGTGATCAATTGTGATCATTTGTGATCATTTTAGGATAACAAGTGGGTGTCTGTTATGGGATAGAAAGTACCTGTATTAAGACTTTTTTCAATACCTATAAGGCACTGTGTCAAAATTTGGCAGGATGACTCGCTTGTCATAGACCATGTGATACTTCTTGGTTTCTTGATGATTATAGAGAACTGGACGGCATGTGGAACAAACAATTTTTTGATTATTGCTGAAAACTTTACTGTTTGATGGTTCATCATCATCTATTCTTTTTCTGCATGGGTGCTGAATGACTAGCTCTCTCATGGATGTATAATTCAGTCTTTGGCTGCTTGTATAGGCCAGTGAGAAACCCCTTATTTTGTATACTTCTTTATTTAAACTTGTTTTAAATGCGTAGTTCTTGGGACTACGTGAGATGAAACTGGTAATGTGATCACCATCCAGGTCGTCTGTCAAGTCCTCCAAGTAATCTCCAAACTGGACTTTGGGGCCACCAGGTTTCGACAAGTAGATCACAGAATCTGTGTCATAATAACAGACACACTCGCCTAAATGGTCCAATACATCATAAAGTCTCAGTCGGGCCCATGCCATAGTAAACATGGCAATGAAAATATTCCTCTTGGTGTCCGAGTGTATGAAGCCGGTGTCATGTAACCACATCAATTGGATGTGTTCATCATTTATAATGTGGAAATCTTGTACGTTCTTTTTGGAGTCTGTCAGGACACTAAAACATTTGTCAACTTCCGAGTTGTGAAAAATTTGGCTTTGCCTGAAATTATTTCTTTGACTGAACTTGCCCCAGAAACTATTGAGTGCCAATTTTGCAAAAGACCTGAGCCCTGGATTCTTTTTGATTTTATTTTCTGTGCACAATTTACAAAGTGAGAATTTCAATTTCCCTCCGATTTTTGCAGGTAATACTTAAGGAATAGTGCATGGCTTGGAGTTGACTATGCCCATATAGTGCCCAGTGAGGTGGTGTAGTTCCCGCCGCGAAGTGGAGGTAATTACCCCATCTCACTGGGCACTATATGGGCGTAATCAACGACACGACATGCACTAATCCTTATATTATATCGAACACCCATCAAGAAAAACATCTGTCCGATTTGTTAATCTATTACCAAGGTAGCAGCCCTACCAACCAGCGTTATATAGAAAAAAATACCATGTAGTTTTTAAAAAACATTTTCTTCTTCCAAAACAGGGCTAACTTGGATTATTGATATGAGCAGAAGACAGATTTTGAATCGCTCGGCAATGGTAAACAAAACATTTCCCCCAAGCGGAACTGTGTATTCTAGAATCGCACAACTCACGAATGAAAACTAAAATTTTCGAAATTTGACAACGCAGTTTGATAATTTCCACACATTCGTCACACATATACATTACCGAATGGGTCAGCATGGGATACAAACTCCAAAGATTCAATTGAATTCCATTATTTATTCGTTTACTGCCCAACACATATGATTAAATAGCAAAATAATATGAGCAGCAAAACAAACGATTTTTCATATCCGGACGCGTTCTCATGAAAGTGGGACCCAGGTATGGATCATTCTCTTCGAAACGAGATATGGATCATCTTCTCAGGGAATAAAATGAACGCCTCGAAAAATGTGACTTCAACAATGGAAAAGTGATACATTTTTCCACAAAGACTTCTTTCCGGGTCGTTTTGTGGATGTTGTGCCTCTGTGAATCGATTTTTAAATTTAGCCTGATCAGTTTTATTCGCCCAGTATGAAAAGAAAACTGATATAGTAGTGTGCTAAAAATAGAAAACGTGTAGTGCCTGGGTGTAGTGCCTGGTCAGTTCTGTGGATGCAAACAACACGAAATAGGGTATCATCTTTCAGCCAATCAGAATGCAAGGAAGTCACGTGAGATATAATATAGGATGATATAATCCTCTGGGTGGCACAATTTTGCAGATCCCAGAATATGTTTCGAGAGGGGCAAAGTCACTAGTTATTATTTGTGGGTGTTTTGAAACCTTCGTTTGTACTGGACGGGCTTTTTTGGAGGTCTCATCGTTCTTTTCTTGGTATAAGCTCGTTCATCAATAGTTTCTGGTCGAAACGTAACTTTTGAGGTATGCGAAGACTGACACGTGACGAACGTTTACGTGCCGATGGCATGTTGGAAGCTGGCAACAGACAGACTGCAGTGGATAAAATTCTCAACGTTACTCAGTCGGAGATTAGCAGGTTGTGGTCACGCTACCGTCAGGCAGGTAATGCTGATGACATAAGTCGGTCACGTCGTCCAAGGGCGACAACTGCTAACCAGGATCATTTCATCCTAACCACAGCATTACGTAAGCGCCATCAAAGTGCCTCAGAAATTGGTAGCAGCAGCACCGAGCGACAGGTGTGCGAGTCAGTGGTGAGACTATCCGAAATCACCCACACAGCGGGAACTTGTACGCTCGACGACCTCGAATAATTCCACGTTTAACTGAACGTCACATCGCAGCAATACGTAATTGGTGTGGAGCACGACAACGCTGGGACAATCGTCGGTGGAGCAACGTCATGCTTTACGATGAATCGAGGTTCACTCTCGACTTCCACGACAGGCGAAACAGAGTGTGACGGCGACGGAACGAATGATACCATGACGTAACCGTTAGGCAGTAAGATCGTTTTGGTGGTGGATCGGTTATGGTGTGGGGCAAGGAGAACAGCATTACATGTCACCCACAGGCGTGCCACAGGGCAGTACTACAGTGACAACATGTTAGCAGCTCATGTGGTGCCATTTGTGCGACCTCACGACCGTCGATTCATTTACCACGACGTAACCATTAGGCAGCACGATCGTTCTGGTGGCGGATCGGTTATGGTGTGGGGGGCATAACCATGGTAAGCAGAACAGCATTACATGTCATCCAAGGGCGTGCCACATGGCAGTACAGCCGTGGCAACATGTTAACAGCTCATGTGCGCGACATCACGGCCGTCGATTCATTTTCCAAGATGACAAAGCAAGAGCACACACGGCCCGTGTCGCAACAGAGTTCCTCCAGGAGCAGAACATCACCACACTGCCTTGGCCAGACCTTTCACCAAGCGCGCACGTCTGAGATATGCTTGGCAGACGCCTACGACAACGTCAACAGCCTCCTATCAATGTCCAAGAACTCGCCGCTGCACTGCAGGAACAATGGAATAAAATCAGTCAAGCTGACATTGGACGTTGGGTGGGGAGTATGCCACGTCGGATCCGCGCGTGTCTCGCGAACCGAGGAGGATTTACAAGGTATTGAGGTCTTGGGCTGAATGTGGTAAATTCTCTGACTGACCGCCCATGTCTTCTACAGCTCAGTACGTGGAATGTGTGCTTGTCAGACACCCAACTATCGCTGAAATCATTCATCAGATGTCACAGTGCAATGCCTCAACTGCCTTTTTGATGAATATGTAAATATATATTTCTTCATGTATCTCACTTTTATCAAATATCCTCTACTTTTTTTAATAGTATATAATGGCGGGCTACTGCTCACCCAGGTGGAAATATATTTTTTAATGAATTTAACGCGCAGCAGCCACCCCACATATATATTTTGGGGTAATAAAAATAGGATAAAAATAAATTAAGAACGTATCGCAAGTTCGAGAGTGAATATGTATTTAGTGCACACTACATCTTGGGAAGCTAGGAAACTCTTCACTCGCCTTCGAATCAGCAACCACAGCTTACTGATCGAAACGGGGATGCATTGTTCAAGAAATGAATATAGTATTCAAATCGATATACGGGGATAAGGGTAAAAGGATGTTTATATAAATTCACGCAAATACTGATGTAATTGTAATCGTTTCAAAGAATTTCTTGCCGTGATATTAACCCTTTGGCCCCTAAAGGCCGATTTCCCGGCCAGGGAACATTATCGGTCATACTTTCATCATTTACTTATTATTTATTGGTGTTTAGGGTCACATATTTATGCACAATGGCTAATCATGACCGCGACAGTTTTACGGGTGGAGGTAGCCGGAGTGCCCTGAGAGAACACCGAGCAACGGCGAGCAACTGTCAGGTCCCCAACATACTAACTCCACACAAGCAGGGTTAGCATTGGTTGAAGACAAGTGCACCATCGACGTGCAGTACGCCTTAATACACAACGCCACCGTGCCCCCACGCGGGCAATGGAGATGAAGTGTCTTGTCCGAGGACCATACTTTCATCAAGTAGGATGGTTCCTAAGTTAAAGTGTTGAGTAGACCAATTAATATTTTCAACGTGCAGCCCCGAGGCTGCACGTTGAAAATATTAATTGCTCTACCCCTAAATAATGAATACGGACTCTCCCAATTACTAACATTGAACTGACATGGAAGATACCACCAGTGTTCAAAGGGTTAATATTTGTGTGGAAAAATGCGTTCGTGTGTGAAACAACCCGTTGCAAATCAGTGGCCTGCCTTAATGTCTAGAGTAGCAATCTTCCGAGTACAAAAAAATGACTTCCTGTATTGTTCTCTTCCCCGCTTTACAATACAGGTATTTTTTTCTGTCAGGATGACACGATCCGCGATAACTTCAATTAATTCAAACCACACACCGCTTCAAAGTAAATATAAAAACAATCCAGCAAGAGACACATTCCACACACCCTTGTCGGTAAGGTTTAAAAACTATCCAAGCTGCTTACAATGAGTGACAAGACCGTATGGAGTTTAGAAAATTATTGTCGCGCCCACTTAGTTTCAAAACAAACATATGACCCTATTTTGTATGTTCGACATTTCACAGCCGTTCGATTTGAGGCCATCTAAAACAATTTCTTTGTATACAGAACACCATTCTCTTAACTGATTGTTGTATCATGACCCGCCTCAGACCGTAAGCCACCCTGTCCAGTAGATGAATTTAATGCACTGCACATGAATTTTTTTATTTATTTATTTATTAGGGATTAACGACACTTTCGTCAACCAGGGTCGCCTTGTGTCGGATAGTTTTACGGATGGATGAAGCCGGAGTACCCGGAGAGAACCACCAAGCAACAGTGAGAAACTGCCAGGCCCTCCAAAATACTAACTTCACACAAGCAGGGTTAGCATAGGTTGAAGACAAGTGCACCATCGACGTGCAGTACGCCTTATACAACGCCACCGTGCCCCCACGTGGGACATGCTGGTGAAGTGTCTTGCCCAAGGACACAACGCAGTTGCCCTAGGTGGGATTTGCAGCCTATACCTCTACCTACTGAGCTACCGCGCCCCGCACATGAATTCCCCTGACAATTATATTATTAAAAATTAATAGTTTATTTTTCCCGTGATTTACGAAGTATTTCTAAATGTGTCTAATATATAAATACCTTACCTCAAGTTATCTTCAATACCGGGATATAATTGTTCGTCCAATGTAGATGAATCAGTTGAAACAAAATAGTTTTGTTCCTGTACTGTAGATTTTATCCTTAGCTTGACAAAGTTTCTTGATGTTCCAATAAGACTAAAATCCTCCTCCTCTGATTGGACGAAAGTTCGCTTAGTATATTCTATGTTTACGGCTCAACTGGCAAATGTTATCGTCTGACGTCACAACGCGAAATATGTCAAATGACATCGCCCGGGTCGTAATTGCTTCATCAACGAAGTGCCCAGCACGAGGCTTCATTTTTCTTGATTTTTTACACGTGCAACAAACGGTGTTCCGGATAAAGTGTTGTTTAAATTACAAACTGATTTACGATTGGAACTAAGATGGAATGAGTTTATCTGGTTTATTGATTATTTATCCAGTGCCGTCGTGGATACACGTGAGGTGTATTTACAAAACCGGTGATCGTTAAAACTTGCCTTGAACAAGGCAACTTTTAACGATCACAAGTTTAGTAAATAAGCCTCTCGTGTTTCACAATGTAGGTTTTGGGCTATGGGTAGTATCTTAGTGGTACATATATGTTGTTGTGATGAATTGACGGTGACATGGTCTGAGGTTTGAGGCTCGGAGCGTTTGTTCAGCCACGAAGCTTCGCGTCTCGGTTGAACATAAGCCCCAAGCCGCAAACCCTAGACCATGTTACCGTCAATTCATCACAATAACCTATAATGTGGTGAGAATATGGATCTGTACTTCATGGTTTATATACCTGGACGTTCATGAAACATTCTGGTGACTCACGTTGACAGATTCGTTTGAACACGTTCATTGGAACTACCACGTCGATGAGTAATACTTCATGTAGTGGAAATTCCACAGACCTGTAGTCAACATACAGTTAAAACTAGAAGTCCTGTCACGAACTGTGCGCTTATCTAGGCTTAACTGCGCGTAGGAATTGCGCGCAGTTGCCATATCGAATGGCATCCAAAGCATGGCAGGTTCTCCTGGTTACTCATTGCAAACACAGGCAAAGTTTCCGCTAATGGACCTCCGGGTTACCCGGAGGTCCATTGGCTGAAACATTGCTTCTGTACAGGCCATATGTACTACAGAATTTGATAGCCTTACTACGGTCATAACGCGTAGATTAACGCGCAGATCGACGTGCTATTTGTGCGCATTTCTTGACAGGACTTCTAGTTTTAACTGTATGATACGTTCAAGAATAGGCAGATCTGTGACTCATTTGTACTTCATTAAGTATGTCTATTATGCAGCCATGGTGTGCGGGCGCCACTAAACACAATAGGATCCATCCACAGACTAAACCGTGACTCAACTATTCCTCGAACACCAATAATGGGCGTATATATTTAGAATATATACCTGGGAACGCTGTAATGGAAAATTTCCATCGGCCTTATCGGCGTTGGTGGTAAAAAAAATAGTGTATATATTTAGAATATATGCCTGGGAACGCTGCAATGGAAAATTCCCATAGGCCTTATTGGCCACGTCAGCCATCGGCGTGGGTGGCAAAAGAATGAGTGTATATTATTTAGAACATGTCTCTGGAAACGCTGCAATGGAAAATTCCCAATTAATGACATACTCGCAATTAATCTAGGCACACTCCACATATTTAAGACTATATGACACTACCTGCTACACTGGTAAACCCAACATGGGAATACAAATGGGGACCCTGAGATAATCCGAGCTGAATAAACAGCTGTCGCGTCGTTTTGAATAATTAGATATAGATGTAGTTCCATTGAATTGAACACACCCTCTCAGAACAAGCCCACTCTGTTGTACAGAAATTTTAGTGACATAGTTATCGCGTACCACCATCGAGACCAGGATAAAGTTCACCAGTAATTAAAAAGGACAACAGAAACACGTGTACCCTAACTACACGTACTGCGCATACACACTAAGACTATGTATCACAATGGACGATAACTGGCAATATAGAGACAAAAGCTTCCTTGCCAAGATTGAATTTTTTTTAGAACAAAAATTATTCATCCAATTCATTACAAACAACTACTGAATTGTTATAACTATTTAATGGAAATTATCGTATCGAGTTCAAACAAAACATAATTAAACTTTTTTTCGGTTCATGCGTTTTTAGATAAAACGATTGGCTCACAGGATTCTGTTTTTTTCTTTTCATAACTCAATGAACCGAAAAAAACGCAATTAGGTCCGCCGCCAGCGACGCACCTAAAATACCAGTCTTCGGAGTTGCAACATGGTGTCAAATCAATAGAAGTTAGAACACTGGCACGTTCTAAATGTGAAAAAGAAAAATAAATTTATATTACTAATTTATCACCGTGAAATTATTTATAAAATATTTAAATGACCGTGGTGGCTCAATTTTTATTTTTCTTCACAACTGTATTTATTTGACATTTCAATTTTTCGCACACTGGGTGATCGATTGTAAACAATGGCTGGTCACGACGAACAAAAGTTTTCAGTTTCCAATTCCAATGAATGAACACTACCTGAATTCAACTAATTTCATGTCATCTGGCTTTATATCTAACTCCACTTTCACAAACTGTGTTTTTCAATTCTCGGGAAACGGTCAAAACCAAAATACAATGTGATACTGATGGTCTACTTCCACCTACCACGGAACGTAACTTTTACGTGAAGTGAACAGTTGAATGAAATTTGAGGGAGGCGTGACTTATGACGTGTTCTTTGCGTTACGTAATTCATTGGTCAATAAAAAGTTTAATGACATAAGTGCATTTGACTTGGAAAGTGTGTCAATTGCTACCTGCATTTCAATAATATGCGCCCTCTTTTATGCCAGAAAAATGATATGTCTACCGGTTTCAGTTTTATGTCTCTGTTCGCTGAAGTAGAGGACGACTAACACTATTTATTTATTTGGGTCGCGAACGTTTAATTATAAGGAATGGTCGTTTCTTTTTGTCTATTTCTTGAGTTATGAACCCCAAAAAACAAAGTCCAAACATCGCGTAAATACGCCCATTTACACAGTTTGGACTTTGTTTTTCGGGGTTCATAACACAAGAAATAGACAAAAAGAAACGATCATTCCTTAAATACTTCCAATAGTATCCAGTAGTAATGTACAATTAGGGCTGGGAGCAGTTAACGTTTCAAACGTAAACGTTTTAAAATATGTCAACAACGTTAAACAAATTTAACCAAGTTAATAACGTTTAACTTTGAAGATTTTATAGACAATAGTTCACTTCTTGGAGTAACGTACGGTGTTTATTCTCGAGTGGGATGCGGAAGGTTATTTTCACGAGGCGCTAGCCATGCGAAAATAATCCCCGCGTCCCACGAGAGAATAAACATTGTACGTTGCTCCAAGCAATGAACTATTGTGTTTATTATATTTCCCTGATAATATCTGCAACACAAATATCCCTCTTGCGTCATCCAAGAGCAGTTTCCCAAGGTCGCTCAATTTGTTTTGACGGTTAGAAAAATCGGCGCATGAACACAAAAACATGAATGAATGAACTGATAATATGACGTCATCAGAAAGGAATGCAATGACGCTCGTTTTCAAATGGAAGTTCAAATGACGTGAGATATGAACTTATGAAGGAAATCAACACATTTTGAAGACATAAAATTATAATACAATCAATCACCATGAATGAGTAGTCATGTTCAACTTCTTATAACTTTGTGTGGATGTGTACATAGTTATTGTTCGCTGCCAGTTGGAATATCAAGCACAATATTTGTCGAAGTGGATTGGGTGTTATCGCAGGATTTTGAGGCGGAACAACTGCAATGGTTGATCACAATGTTTATGGTCGGATTGTTTATTGTGCTCGTTCCGAATATATTCCCAAGATGTTGTTGGATCATAGAATTTGAGGTGCTCGATAGTTGGTTGGTAGTTATGGCATTCATAGAAGATTGTGCAGTTGTACTTTGGGAACGGCTTGAAGTTGACGTCGTTGACAAACTCGATACAGTTGTTATCGGAATTTGTGGCTGAATCTGTAAATTCGATTCGCGCGGAGTTGATTCATTTGAGAGAATAGATGAGATGTTTCTTTCCTGGTGAGTATTTTTTCTTGAGTAGTTGTTTATACTGTTAATATTTTTATGCCCCGATATTTGGACAATGTGGTTTGGAGGTACATCTGCGTCACCCAATTTCTGAATAAGATGCTTACGAGAACTATGATTTGTCAATCGCTTTTTCAGAAGGCAACCCACTATGAGTTTTCATATTAGACATGAACTTGTAGATTTGGTTTATGCCCAGGCGTTGGTTTTTGAACCATTTTTGTCCCTTCTCAAAATAAGAACTTTCATCGATTTGTTTCTGCATTTCAGCCATAATTGAAATGTAAAATGGAGAGCCTGACTCTCGCATTCCCGATGAGCGTTTCTCCCTGTAGAATTCATAAATACGTACTGGATTTCTTTCCGGCACTGAAGTTTCATATGCTTTTGGTTTTATCGTTCGCGTATTTTGAGGATTTTCGCCGTTGCGGGTTTTTGTGTGTCTCTCGTCCACCACTAGATATTTTCGCCCTGTTTCGTCTTGACCAACGCTAACGTCTCCCCTAACCAGATCATACTGCTCCTTCCCTCCATGCATACCACAATGCATAGTAAATGTTAGCCACAATGAGTTCAATATAGATTTCGGTGAGTACGGCCCCAAAACTTTCTTCTCATAAAGCATATCAATTTCAGTATTAGTTATTTCTTCGACAGCATTTGGTTTATTGCCCTTGCCCAACGATTTCAACTGCTTCTGCTTTATTTTAAGGGCTTCTCTGGCCTTTGCAAATTTTGAGTCTGAAATAATACATTTGCTGTAATTGGCATTTTGCAAGTGACGACTGATACTTGAATACAAAGCTCTAAGTGTGGAAGGTTCGTACTCCCTGCCATCCTTGCGTCGTTCTGATAGGAGAAAGTGAGAAATGTAATCGCACAAATCACTTGGGTCAATGTCCGCTATTTCTCCGGTGTAACTGTACTTTGCTTTAAGAAATTGCTGGAACAATCGGATATCCAAAAGAGTTTTCTTCATCGTATTTTAGTTTTGATTTTGAACAATGAAATCAGTCAGTTCGCAATCGTCCATCATTTCGAATCGACCAAATTCCACTGACGCGCCCTCGGTTGAAGAAATAATGTCACTACCGGTTGCTCCAATAACATCATCTCCTCCAGTGGAATAAGGTTGAAATAATTCCAAAAGAACTCATCATCTATCGTATCTAGAAGTTTCACATTCGATGCAAATGCAGCCATTTCTGAACCACTCGGTATGAAAACAAAGCAGACGTGAACTCGCAACAGCGTAGCTTGCCGTAAGGGGAATAATCCAGCATGCTGACGTCATTGATAGTAAAATAGTCCGTCATGATATCGCCGTGGGAGTTGAATAACACTTTCGAGGCCGTGGGAGTAGGATATGGTTTTTATTTACAAAGGAAAAAGCTGTAGAAATATAATAAAATTATATAATATGTAGCATTGCGTCGTTATCTTGTGTTTACCCAAGCGGGATCGCGCGTGCCGATGACGTCGACTTTTGCGCCATTTGACGAATTTGAAGAACACGAATAATTTAGATGTCCGTAGCCCTCCTACCAATGTTGGCGAAGTTGCCCCGCCGATATTTGACGACACAGCAATATCAGCTTCATCCGAACACCTATTTTCCATGTAAGGACTGGTATTCGGGTAACGGCGGATGTCTCTTTCTAAGGATATGGCCACAGCGATTGTTTTCTTAAATGAAAACATCGCTAAATGTTAGAATTTACGATAACCCGAGAGAACTATATTAACAACTCGTCCCCTGAGTTCCAATGTGTTCTATGTGCCAGTGGGCACATAGAACACATTGGAACCCAAGAGACGAACTGTGTATTCAAATTTAAATCAATAAAAATGGCCGAAGATATTAAAAGTTTGTTCATTTTAACATTTAACGTCATTTAACTAGTTAACACAGAATTATTTAACACGTTAACGTGTTAAGGAAAATATTAACTCCTCCCAGCCCTGTATATATTTGAAATATAGGTTTAAGAGAGAGAGAAAGTAAATGTTAATTTTAATTGTGCAATGAGAAGAAAAGAAATACAAAACCAACAAAAATATATGATAGTTGTACTAGTATGAGTAGCCTGCATTGATGTAATGGAGGTGAATGGATTGTCCACAAAGCGCGCCATTTTCCGAGTTTAGGGATATATAAATACCTAGGTAAGCATTCAAATCCAATTACAAGTACGGATTTTAACAGATTTGTTGTCCCGCATCAGCAAAGACCTCTCTCTCGGTGACTCCTCGCCACCCCATGCGCAATTGTATAATAGAACGTAATACCACATCCCAAAATCAGCCTGGCCAAACACCAACCCAAACCAACTGAGCCGAGCGAACATGAACCAAGTCGGGCTCACATTGACTCAACCCAGTCAATCCGGACCGGGACACAACCCAGCTGATTCCAGTGTGCAGTTGGGACGAAAACCAGTCCAAACCAGCTGGTATGAACGAACACGAGCCCAGTCGGGCCCATATTCACTCAACCCAGCCAACCCGGGCCGAGCTCCAACCCAATCGATTCCAGAATGCAGTAGCGCGTGTGTGGACAACCCTAGGAAATTCCGAGTATTACACAGCGGACGCGAAGTAAGAGTCACTTGCGGTGGTAAAAATATAGAAGTGTCCTTTATCTCATCACCCAGGACCCTCTCACCGTGTCCAATATTTTTGGAACAATGAGAACGAATTATTCACCATGGCACGTGACACGCTCCGTAGATGACAACTTTACGACTTTTTCAACAATGCAAATTTTGCTTTCATGTTATTATGAATATTACGCTGCGGGTAAGATTAGTCATTCAAGACACAATCATCGGGAGTCATAACCTACTTTCAAATTTTAATCTACTGTTTTAGATCCGTGTAAGATAATGTACATGAATGCTGTCGACAAAGTGAAGTGCGGAAAAAAATCGAGAAACTGCCCCCAATAAATCACGCAGAACGAACACAAATAGGAAGTTCGGGTTCTTAATGACCATTGGCTGTTGCTGTTAGGCGAACGTGGTGTACAAATAACTCTGTGAAACAACTGAGTATGCAAAGACACGAAAAGTAAAACGGAATGTGTGTTTGGGAGGCCGCTTCCATGGTAAAGAGTCTATATCGATAGCTCAACACTACAACAACGGAGAAAGACGCAAACAGATTTCATTTATTTCTAGGTAAGTGTGCCCAGTGGCAGAGGGTCGAACCCGGCACGCCCCACCCCCCCACCCCCCTTAATATGTATTTTAACTTTTTCCTTTTTCTTATAAGTGGGTGCTGCCTTAGGGTCAATGTGAAGTCTTGAATTCAAGGAATGGGCTTGAATTTAACTATCGGCTATTTGAGGCCTTGAAATTCTATAAAATGGCCAGGAGGCCTTGAAAAGCTTTGAATATTCACGAAATGAAAACATCAACGAAACTATGAAGTTTTATATATCACAGATCGTGAACGCGAACTTGGACCCTTTGGTCCTGGTCGTTACCCCCCTCCTCCTTTTTCCTTTAATGGGAAGGGACAGGAGGGGGTAACGACTATACATTCGTAGTTAGGACTCGTGAAATTGGGGCCTTCAAAATTATTAAATTTGGATCTTGTTGGACCTTTCTTGAATAACGTCGAGAAACTGCGTTGAATAGCCTCCACCAGTTCTTGCCTGCATGAACACTGTGCATACACGTGAAGATAAAAAAAGTAGTTTCATTTCGTTTTCTTTAATAAACTGCGTGTGCCATTATCATATTGCAGGGTTCTACATTTTTTTTAGGAAAGATCCAATGCCCATTCCACTGGGAAAACTTACCACGTGAAGGATCGATTTGAGGATGTTTTTAAAACCTTAACTCGCCTCCGTTGTTGTATAAGCGCTGTAACTATTGATGTTTTAAATAATAGTGAGCAGTAAAAGTCGTAAATCCTAATTTTAGCAATTATTACTAGTCAAGTATCGTCTGCCTGAATGGGCAGACGACAATTGACCAGAAACTGCTACGTCATAAACCTTCTATGTTTCTTCGGTTTTTGAAGTTTAGTATCGATAGTTCGGCGGTTTGATCCTTAACATCGGTAACTGCGTTGTATCCTTGGGCATGGCACTTAATCCCGATTGCCCATGTGTTGGGCACAGTGACACGGTATACTGAGACTTACTGCACGTTGCTGGTGCTCTTGCCTTCAACAGCAGCTAACTGTGCATGTGCCGGAGAGTCTGACAGTTGGCCGCCGCTGTTTTGGTGATTTTTTCCGGTTACTCTGGCTTTCTCTGCACGTAAAAGTGCCCGACACGATTTGACCCTGGCTGTTGAAAGTGTCATTAAACCCCAATAAACAAACAAACAAATGAAGTTAAGTAGTTTAGAACTGAACTTTGTGTGGTATCCCATGTGCCTTATAATCGAGATGTTCGCGACTTTCCATATTTGCACAAAGTATTACAAGCACCTTGCATGCACAGTATACGGGAGCGCGGTGGCTCAGTGGTAGACTGTTGGACTTCTACCCTAGAGGTCCCGAGTTCGATGCCCGTCCCGGACGACCCGCGTTGTGTCGTTGGACAAGGCTCTTTATCCCGTTTGCCTACATGGGGGCACGATGACGCCGTATACTAAAGCGTACTGCACGTCGATGGTGTACATGACTACAACCGCTGTAACCCTGCTTGAGCGGAGCTTGAACAGAGTTAGAATGTTGAGGAGCTGACAGTTGCTCGTCGATGCTCGGTGGTTCTTTCAGGGTACCCCTGCTTCCTCCACCTGTAAAACTGTTACGGTCACGATTAGCCATTGTGCATAAGTATTTGACCTTAAACACCAATAAATAAATAAATAATAACATGCACAGTATCGTATAGTTATTTGAGTTCCGAGATGTAGGATTTTTTCGGATCGAAAGTGGGGAAACATGGTACACATTCGCATTGGAATTGTGGCCTATATTCGCCTCCTGTTGCCACCCAGATCGGTCCTTGTCTTGATTTTTGTTTTTATTAACAATTTTGTTATTAGTATTACTAATACCGCCAAGCCTGTAGATAAGCAATCTGCCATTTGCAGAACGAGTCTCCAGAGGGTGAATTTGCTGATGCTTTTCTATACGGTGGGATTGAATACGCCAATTTTTCGTCTGGGTACTGTTTTCTGATTAGGAATGGGTCCTTGATTCAGACTGAGATCCACAGCGGGTGAATTTAGTAATGCTACCCTGCTGTGCAGGGTAGCATCACCAAATTCACCTCCTGTGGACCTCATTCTGCAGATAACAATCTGCTTATGCCCTGGCGTGAATACCGCTTAATTCCAGTAATCTCATACATGGAAACAGCCGCGAGTGCACCAGAAAGCTCCTTATAAAAGTGCACTCTGGAATTCTAGGGTATTTGGAGACAGTTTGTAATATACCATAATATTTTGGAGCTCGGCTATGTAATGCTTGGCCACGTATCTCACAGAGACGTCCGCAGGGTTGGGTTAGAGGTTCGGACTTCTTGACAACCTGGGGTGGACTTCCACATCCCTCTAATTATAACTCCGTGATCACCCCCCCCCCCCCCCCCACATGTTTATTGAAGCTGGTAGAACTACAAACCCAAGGTCAATGTCTTCCCTTTTACACTCCCAGCTCCACGGTCACATTACGTTTATTGGCAACGTTCCGAACTTATTTCATTGAGTGAAGCTCTTTCCACCAGATCATCACCATAAGTCCACAAGTGAGCCATCAACATAATTCGTTTTATATATTCTCGTGCAACCCTGTTAATTAAATAGCCACTTTACAAAGGACAATTATTCAATTAACAGGAGTTCTTAATTAACAGGAATGTGGACATTATCCTATATTTGAGAGATCAAAGGAAATTTATCCTAATATATCTTTTTTGACAGAGCTCCACGAACTCTGTCAAACAAGATATAATAGATTAAATGCCTGTATTGGGTGTACTGAGTCCCAATAGGCCTACAGATAAGGGGACTTTGGTGATTGTTGGGGGCAATATTTTGACATATTACAAGATTTTTAATTCAATTAGCAGGAGTTTGCCCCGTGGCCTTTATGCAATCAACAAGTCAAATTTGTTCCGAAGGAATGGTGAAAGGCTTGTGTTTGAAAAGCATAATCAATTAACTGGTTGAGTGCGAGAAGCCACTATCAAGGCTTTTAAAAACAAATTAGGGTACCAGAGCAAAAGCCAACGTTTCCCTTGCTCATGTTTCATATTCAGCCAAACTCAAATAATATATTTATTTTTATATAAATTTGTTCTATTTCAAATTACTGGAGAGTGCCTGTAGGCACTCTCCAATAATTTGTAATAGAACAAATTTGAATAACAAAATTAGACCACCAAAAACAATCTAGCCCACAAACAGTTTACGGGGTTATTCAATTAAGAGATATCATACTGAGTGGGCGTCACTGTACTAAATGACAGATTAATATTCTCTTTTCGCTAGACCAAAACAGAACATAAACAATAATAAAAAACGGCGAAAATTGGCAATGCTGGGCTCCCAACAGCCCAAATCGGGTACTACGAACTTTCGTTTACATGAAAAACTGTGTGGAGTCAATGTATGAAATTTAGTCTCGTTAGAAAGTGCATCATAACAAGCGACAGGGAATCGATGTGTGTTTCAGGAGTCAACATGTGGAATTTAGTCTCGCTAGAAAGTGCATGATAACAGTAGGGCTCTGTGAAGGTTCGAGATTCGATTCGATTTTGTATTCAGTTCGATTCGAAATCGGCTGCTCGATTCGTCTCCTGCTGCTCAATTCGTTTCCACTCGAATCTTCTTCACATGAATATAGTTTGGTGGTATCAGTCTTCTTCGTCGTCTCACAAAACGTTTACCTGAGATGACGATGAGATGGAAATTGTAAATAAATAATGTTGTTGAAATAAAACACTGAGTGTAACTTCCGCTACATGAACAAAAATAACATCTGAACTCATACTACAAGCAATGCTAATTCCAGTGTCACCAGGCCTGGCATTCTGAAAAATGCAGGAGGGCAAAAAATCGCTCTCCTCAATCAGCTCAGGAGAGCAATTAGCTTTGCACAGCATTTTAAGTATCCAATTGAACGAACTCATTGAAACTGAAACCAACAGACTACATCAGTGATTTTATTAACTTTACTAAGGTAAAGCGAAATCTCTTAGACATCTAGATGTCTCACTCAACAACCGAACACACACTTGACAAGACCTGTGTGTGTACCCAGACCTGTTGTCCAAGAAAGTCATACGCCTACCACTATCACCTTCAACCCCCCCCCCCCCCCCCCCAAGGGGGCTGAAGGTGGTAGTGGTAGGCGTATGACTTTCTTGGACATCAGGTCTGCTTGAATTTACAGTCACATCTTGGTGCAAGTGCTTCAAGTGACAGGATAGTAGTAATGGTAGTATATTATAGTTAAATTACATTTTTGCTTTACAACAAAAATTTAATGTGAGCATAATACATGTAATCTCAATCATCCCAGACCAAAATATTTAGGAGGGCAATTTTTCGCTCTCCTTAATTCTTTCAGGAGGGCAGTAAGGAGAGCTAAAAAATCGCTCTCCTGAAATTGCCAAGCCTGTGTCACTAGTCCCTACCACTGCTGAAAGCAAATTTAAAGTTTAGAAGGAATGTCGACGGTGAACTATAATCCTGCACTAGTCCAACTACATCATCAAGGCATGCCTTCAACGAAGTTAAGCCTTGATGATGCAGGTAGATTATTTTCTCAGTTGGGACTTGAGCTATCACAGTCGGAACAAATCATGTTTATAGCACTCAGCCCTCATCGGTCATCTTCAAGACGTCTCTGATTCGATTCGAGGTTCGATTTGTTGTCACCGACAACCTTGCTTGTAGAATTAATATCGGTCATTACTAATCGAATGTTGCCGTTTCCTTTTCCCATGCAATTTATCTCACTTATATTTTCATTCACCCAAACCCTCTTTCTTCTGCGATGCGAGGGTCGACTACGTTACGGACACCAGTAGTGGACACTCTACCTCTAGACCAAACAATTTAACACAGAATGTCCCATACCCGAAAATGCCACTCTGGCAAAGATAATCGACCCCGATGAGAACGCACAGTAACACAGCATGGCGCTGTCTTGCTGCCTGCGAATTCAGTAGAGTCAAAGGTCTCCACAAATCAATGCCGAGTGCTTCAAGGAGATACCGCTCAGATTCCCCGGGGTATTCCTTGATAATATAAAAAGGAGTAGTAAGATTCGGAAAGGCAGTGTTGATCGTAAGGTTCAAACTCTAGCCGGTGGATGTTTTTGGCTGTGGACGTGTTAATGAGTTGTTGGACTAGTGGGTCCAACATATAGTTTAGAATAGCCGAGAAGTTATAAGGCTAAGTGGCGCGGGAGGGCTTTGACAGCCATAATCGAAGTTTAACGTATAACGTGAAGTAAAGTAAGTTGGAGGTAGCTGTCGAGAGCTCGAACATTTTACTTAATTGGAGGGAGCTATTGAGAGCTCGAACAGTTGATTTAATTGGAGCGATCGAGAACTCGAACATTTGACTTACGCTAGGAGCTCGGAGTCAGCTTACAGGAAGCCAGGCAAACCGCATGCATGAACAGTATTGGTTTAAACGATAGACGGAGAGTGGTTTAGGCTGTACAAAACTGTAAAGTGGAGTGACAATATATTATCACACATGTAAAGTGAGATAGATTGAGTTAGATGAGTTGATGGACAAATTGAGCGTACTTAAAGGTGGACGCGACTATAAATAAACTATTCGTTATGTGTACAATTGTATGGGAAGTGAGAGGACCACCAGGAGCTGAGAAACAACAAAAAACAACCAGGCGATAGCGTTGGTAAGAGCTCGAATTTTCGGGGTGGGGATAATTCATCTGTGATTTGTTTTGTGTTGTGCATATATTTTCGTGGATTATTCTTGATGCGTAAATGTGAGTACATAATAGTGTTTTATTTTCATTAAATTATATTCAGATGATACCCGTCGGTTATATTTTTAAATATCAAGTCACTGACACCTTAAGATGGCGACTCTGCCCCAACACAACCACAACACCGCGAGGTGGAGAGACGTATGTTCACTCAAAATCCCTGCTGTCCTCTCCGAGTACGGCTGAGCTCAAGAGTGATCATAAATCTCACATATCTGCCCCATCGTGTTGTGACACTGTTTCTTTTCATATCACAAAAGCACAAGAAGAAAAAGCAAAATGAAGAAAAAAAACTTTGTGATACGCGTTGTGGTCGAACTTTTTGTGATTGCTGATTATGGAACAATCAGCATTGATTGTATGATTAACAATCAATTTTATACATGTAGTTGTTTGATAGAGTACGGTAGCCGTGGACTGGTCACTTTCCACAAGTGGGGAATATTTTCACGAAGACAATAATATTTGATTCCTAAGATTATTATAGGAATAATCACCAAACATTTAATTAATGAAGCACCGTGTATAACCCCGTACGTCGTTATTTAAAATTTTGCTGATAATGATTTTTATAACCTAGTAAACGCATGCGTGGACATCACTGCCCACGACCATTCCACGGCGACTGTACTGTAGGTATGCAAACAATATCAAACCTAACACACACAGTGGAACAGAGTTAAAAGAGAAGTGACTATTGACTCCATTTAAAATGATTATAGGACTTACCTGACATCTCGACAAAACTATCACAGAAGTTGTTCGACAACAATGTAAGATTTATTTTAAATTTCTGAACTATTTTGAAAGTGCAAACACGTTTATGCCGGGATCTGAGTTCACCTATTTTTTAAACAAACTGTACATCAATATTTTTTATGAAATTGATTGACACCATTCTATCTTTGAAAAATAGTAGATTATCATTCAATCTCTCTGATAAACAAACACCATATAAGATAACCACAAGCCTACCTGTGTTATATACAGTACAGTCGCCGTGGACTGGTCACTTTCCACGCGTGGACAATATTTCCACGGACGCAATAATATTAGATTCCAAACACTAATTACAGGAATAATCATTAAAAATGTAATTAATGAAGCACCGGGTACAACCCGGTGCTTCATTAATTAAAATTTTGCTGATGGTGATTTTTACTACATGTACCTGGTAAACACGTGCGTGGACATAACTGCCCACGTTTGAATTACGACTAATCCACGGCTACTGTACTGTATCCACAGGACGACATACGCGTGTGAAGGGTTAATCGATATGGCATGAGTGCCAGCTCGGAAGGAGAGGACGAGAGGCCGCAGACCTCGAGTATTATCCTTCCGCGATGGCACAAGTGCCATATCGATTAACCCATTCACACGCGCGTGTCGTTCTGTGTTTATTACACGCCTTCGCGTCTCTAAAAGCAATTATTAGAAGGACACTCAGCCATTCATTTGACATCTGTTAACAAAAAGAACAATTTTATCGCCAACCAAATTTGCGAGGAGAACCCGTGTTACAATTTCGTCCCCTGAGTTCCAATGTGTTCTATGGAACAACATTGATTGTGGGGAACTCCTCACTGTTTGTGAGGAGTTTGTGAGGGACTCACAAACAATGACGGCTCCCCTCACAAACAATGAGGACCCATTCAAAAACAACGAGGATCCACTCAAAAAATATTCCTCCCATCCTCATACAAGAAAATCCAATACTTCAAACAGAGTGTATTTAATGGACTGGGGTGGGGATGAGAACCCCCTCACAAACAGCGAGGCGTCCCTCACAAACAGTGACGAATCCCTCACAAACAGTGAGGAGTCACTCACAGACAACGAGAACCCCCCTCACAAATGATTCCTCCTATCCTCATTCAAGAAAATCTCATACTTCAAACATAGTGCATTTCATGAACTGGGGCGGGGATGAGCCAAACTAACTTCACTCATTTGATCACAGATTTCATATAGATTCGTAATTTATTGACAAACAAAGTTATCATTTGACCACAGATTTCATAGCAATTAGTAATTTATTAGTAATCAATTTGATTTGTTTTGAACTCTGGTTAGTATCGATTGTTAAAAAAATGCAGTGTATCTCAGATTTTTTCATTGTTTTATTTGTAATGTCTCGTAAACTACCGAGTGCCTTTCTTGCTCACTTTCGGAAATCCCAGTAAATTACCGAATGTAACTTTGTAACTATTCGGCAATTAAGCAAAACAAACACAAACCAAAGCTACTGTAATCCAATAAAAACTCGGTCGTTATTAAGCGGGTACATTAATAATGTTCCGAAATGTGGTCTAATACAACATGTATTTTATCAACAAAATGCAGGTACACAAGTTGTTCTCATGTATTATCTTGTTTTTATATCGGCGTTTGCCACAGAAAGGTCTTGAGTTTTGCACAAAATAAGTGTTTACCTCAAAGTTATGCTATAGTCATAGCTGCTGATAGCGACACATAGGGACATGCTTAAAAATTGTATACGGGAATTAATTCTGACATGCGCTGCAGTATGGTTCAATAAATCAGATTTCGTTTCGACTTGTGCTGTAATGTGATGCAAAGATTGCTTGAACATAACAATTAATTTTGACTTGCCCTATACCATCGATATAGACTGAAAGCGGGCAGTGAGAACGAACTGAGGGGGGCTTATATAGGCGTGGAGTCAACTGAAGCGTTGTGTGTGGGAATTAATTTCGATTTTGTGCTCATAACCTCGTAGTGGGCAGAGGATGGGTCTGAATGGGATAGTCAGTCCCGCGAATTGAATTAACATGCTAACCGGAGCTAAAATCTCTCAGTGGAGCGACAACGGGTGAAATGCGCGAAAATTTATGTCTATCATGATTTCATGGGAACCAGCTTTTGTCCAATTGAACATGAAATTAAAACAAATTTATACAGGTTTGTACAAGCCATAAAAAACTGTAAACCAGGTGCTTAAACATAAATAAATCTCATATATGTCCGATTTGGAGTGATAACAAACTAATTGATGATGATTATGCGGTGAAAGTTAACATAATGAATGTTGACGAACTTGCGATGTTTTATAATTAAACGTACACAGTTTACTCATTCTTTGTTATTGAGACGGTGTGATTTACTCAAAGTGTGACACGTCTACTCGTAACCTGTAACTCGTGATCACAGCTTGTTAAAACTGCATAATATGTTGGGGAAAACCAGCGACAGTTTGGGTTTCAAGAATCAAACATCAAATTGCGATTTCGGTACTACCATACATATACCCAGCTTTCTACGGTACGGAAGTGGTACCCCTAAACCAGACAGCCGTAAAGAGCTTGGAAATCCTGCAGAACGATGCAGGCCGATGGATAACGGGGTCGAGTAATGCCGCAGCGCTAGAAGCAATCAGGGGTGAGCTTGGGTGGATGAGGATCAAGGACAGGATAGACCTGTTGAAACTCGGTTATCTTAATTATTTGGTAAATCTCCCCGACAGCCGATGGTGTAAAATAAGGTTCCTGAGAATTTTCAACTCAAATATCAAGACGGGGTGGATGGTCCAAGTGAGGGAACTAGTAGAGAACTACTCATTGGATATCTCGGACCTGGACGTTTGGGCAAACAAGGGTAAAAAAATCGTCAGAGAAAGGGTCATGGAGGATTGTAACCGTAATTGGCGAGAGGGGGTTAAATCAAAGAGGTCTTTGGGTGGCCTGCGTGATAAAGAGAAGCCTGGTTTTGAAGAGTACCTTGATGGCACCTTTGGGGGGTCACTGTTGTTCAAGATGAGGTCGCGATCCCTGGAGCTGAGGAGAAAAATTGGGAAAGACAGTGAAAGGGAGTGCCAGATGTGTAATTTGGGCTTGGTAGAGACCCTGGAACACTTTCTTCTAGAATGCCCGAAGTACCAGTCTAAAAGAATAAGATTCACTGGGAACATAATGGGGAAGTGGGGTGGGAGAATGAAGGACATGTGGTTAGTGGGAGACTCAATGGAGAGGGTCAAGATGCTAATCGGAGAGATTGGGAAGAATGGGGCAAGGTGTGTCATCAAGCAGTTCGTCTCCGAGTGTTGGGAGGAGAGGAGAAGCATGGTAATAGGGAGGCAGTTGGGAGTACAGGGGTAAGCAAGGCCTTCTCGCCCGAGAACCCCGACAAATCAGCGGCTGGCCGATGTGTTGTTATTATTATTATCTAAATAAAACACAAAACTTTTATAGTTATGCACAATTCCTAGTCCCCTTCCAGTTCGAGGTCCTGTACCCACTGCCCCACCGCACACACGAACCAAATAACATTACCTACACTCGCTTCCGACTCTCTTCGATTCATAAAATATTCGGGTCGCAATGGATTTCAAATCCCAAATTGTCCCTGCCTTCGGCATTTTGAAACTTTTCAAGTTGCTCGAGGAGGTTATCTTTCCCAAGTCTGTACCTATCTCGCATTTTTGGGTGGGTAATACAGAATCGCGTATCCCCTCCCATGGGGGTATTTTTGCGGCTAATCGGGTAACAACGTTTATACCACTTTTACAGTGGGAGGGGTAGGTGAAGAAGGGTACAGAAGAACTGCTGGTTTTCTCCACAAAACTACTACGACGGAAGGGGACTAGGACTGTTATTAATATAACAATAACATGATTTTGAAGGGCGTTACAGTGTATTAACGGCTCAACAAAAATGGTTAACAACCCAAGAGTTTATTAGCGGCCCGCGACGAAGTCGAGGGCCGCTAATAAGCTCAAGGGCTGTTAACCATTTCTGTTGAGCCGTTGATACACTGTAATGCCCGAAAAGTCATGTCATTTCTATTATTGCCACTTTCGTACATCGGGAACATTACGATGAAACTATATGAAAAATAAGATAAATAAATGAAGTTTTGATGTTTTTAGAATTAAAAAAAACAGCGACACTATCGTCTGATTTGTTGACAAACAAACCGTGTAACATGACTATCGTCTGATCAGTCTACGGCGAAATTTGGAAAGTGAGATGATGAAATATATCTTCGAAATGCGAACTTTAGGCAAAGAGTTTATTCATCAAAGATATCATCACTTACTTTGTGTGTATCTCTTCCTATAGTTGATACATTATCTGTCCCTGACACAAAGAGAAACACTTGAAACAAATGTGTTAATTTTGCTTACAAATTAAAACTCCGAATTGAATTTCGATCCAGATGGAAATCTGGGGAAAATATTGTTATCGGCTGAGAGATGTGACGTCATTGTCTATATTTAGACGTGTCGGACTGTTATTGACGTATTGGGCTTTTATAGTCAATAACAGCCCAACACGTCACATGACTTGTACTTGTTGAGCATTACGAGGTTTCAACGCCCGGTAAAACACCGTTAATGTGCTAGGAACGCCCGCAAAAGTGGTAATAATATATTATATTAAATGAACATACGTCCGGGTAACTCCACTCCCACTCCTAGTCTCCCAGCAATATGGCAAAAAAAGTTTGGCTTGTTCGCCCCTGACGCTTTCTCAACCCCTCTAACTATGATATTAACGTTTTCCCTCATATAACCCTTCATCCACTTATCTCTCACGTTTTTGTCCTATTCCTCCATCCTATACCACCGTACGTGACAACAAAACATACCCTACCACACTGCGACACTAGTAGAAGAACACAGTACATACAGTTAAATTATCGTACTAGGCAATCATACATACTCCCACAACACTGCATGACAGCATTACGTACTACCGATACCAACTATAGGAACATATAGCACCTTAGATGGATAGGTATTGAGGGCTCACATTGGACCCATAGGGTACAAACCGCACATCCTATACTGCCACACTTGATAACCATGCATTGCCCCACCCCACGACGCAATGCTGCTTGACCTAGCATAGCGTACTACCTATACCAATCATATGATAATACAATGCATTCGGTAGCTTAATAATGTCAGAGACAAGCAGTGGGACAGCAGAGACAAAGACCGTAGACTCAAAACTACCAACGAGCCAAACCATACATTACCCCCTACCCACAATACCGCTTGACCTAGCATTACATTCTACCTATCCCAACTGTAGAACAGTATAACACTCGAGTGGATCAACAGTACTAAGGGCTAACAGTAGGCCTACAGGAATACAGAAAATACATGCTATATTACCGTTCTAAACAAACAAGTATAACTCCGTTTGGAATAGCATTACGTTCTACCTATAACAGTCATAGGATGAAGCATTAGTTCGATTAGTAGTACCAAGGCCTAACGTGGGACCTACAGGGGTATACGACGCCCATACCATACCACCATATCACTCCCGTACGAGAAGCCTGACACACCCTTACCCGAGCACAGTCGGATTGTACAGTGGACTACAACTGTGATCAACGTTTCTATTGCGTCGCGTGCGCATCATGACGTCGCGACAATAATAGCAACGTTAACCGTTTCATGGGGAAAACTTTCAAGAAACCCTCCATCACCATCAATTGTCCATCACATACCCTCCTTGGCTGCCTATATATACCATAGCATACTAGATATGCAGCACGTACACCACTTACCAATCTAGCTGGATGGAGCCGAAGTTTTGCACAAGCAAAGCTCAGGCTCCTATCGAAATTGAACACTAGCTGCTCCGGCAAAGCTCGGGGCAATAAGGGTCGAAAATCGCCTGCTATGCTACTTTCAGTATTCATATTCTCCTGTTTCTCCACACTGTCATATCCGTACTTGCCCCTTCGACAACAGAAAGCTTACCCACCCTCTAACTTCGGAACCCATGTACCCTGCGATCCGCGGATATTACCTTATTGTTGTTTACGTTCAGAATAATTCTGGGATTTTTGTCTCAAATTTGACCCCCTTTGTGCTCCCCATCAGTCCTTATCCTAATTTTTTTAGGTACAATGAAACTAAAATCGTGGACAGAACGCACCCCTGGGTTTATCTCCATTGGAACTCTTTTTGTTATGATGGCTCCCATGTTGAGTACATTCGATACATCCCTGCACAGTGCTTTCATGATGTCGACCAAAGCTTCTCCAAATTTGAGGCCTCCAAGCTTCCCCCCCCCCCCCCCTCCATGCTCGGACGAATGCTTTTTCACATGTAAATAAGTGGTCAGTGGCCCATCTTCCTTTCTGGAACCCATTTCGAATTTCCCCCAGGAATCCCATCTCTTCCCCAATTTCCGCAAGCATTCCAAAGCGGCCCTTTCAGAATAACTTCCCAATACTGCTACTAACAGAATTTTTCTATAATTATCTAAGCTTTCGCTGTCTCCCTTTTTATAAAAAAAAAGGTTACCCTTTTTTCCTTCCTCTCAATGGGGACCTCTTGCTTTGCGATTGCAAAGTTACATAACGCTGTAAGATGCTCATATAAAGGCCACCCACTCCTTTTTTTAAAAACAATCAGTTTAATCCAGCCGCTAAGTGATAAAAAAAAACTTCCTTTGGTTGGAAAATTATGAAATTGGTGGGCGTTTAGAACACTCTGCTGGAGTGATTTTTCTATTAGATCCAAAAAATGTCCCCTGGTTGCCGCCATCTTGGATTCTAATATGGCTGTCAGTGAGTGCCATTTTTAGCATAAGTTGCGAATGAAAATTGCTAAAACCTCATATATTGTTACTTATATTTACCAGAATTCCAAAAGGGTGGTATCTTCATATTTATTACAGTGGAAAAGTATATTATTGCGGCCACTTTGAAGTCCAATATGGCTCTCATGGCTAACTTTAGCTATGTCCAATGTGGGCCGTTATAAACCTACAAAACAAACAATGGATTATCGTGCATCTGGTTTGTATTGTGTGAAATTTCAATTTTATTTCTCATTGTATATGGGCAGGCCAGCATGCACATAACGTTGGGTTCACGTGCAATGTAGGCACATTACTAAAACCAACTGTGCATATTTCACAAGGTTTTAATTAGAAACTTGAAAAAATACCTAGAATTTCAAAATATTTTGTTGAAATACTCTATTTCTGTCATTATATGGGATACTCGCAGTATGTGTAGGTGTGTATATGTGCCTTAAAACCATTAAGGGTCTGGACAATTGTCCTGAATTCACATTCACACCTTACCACAGCCTGTACACGTCCAATGGCTTAACAGTGATTTCTGATCAAATCTTGGCTGCCTTAACATGATGATGATGGCATGTTAAGGGCACCTGTTCTGGGGTCGCAGATGTCGGAAATAGGCCTTTAAGAGTTACTTAACGTACATTGACGTACCTGACCATGTCAAATATTTGTTTTCTATTTTTCATGAAAATCACTTATGAATAAAATAGTCAGGTGATCGATGTTCCTAAAAAATTTAAAATAATCATCCTTCATATTAATCTACATACAGTACGTGGAGAGTGGATTGTAACTAAATCACCCGCGGAGTGGAGTTATCACCCGAGCTATAACTTCCAAATATTGTACATATCGAGAAAAACACAACCAATGTTTCAGCCAGTGGACCTCCGGGTTTAACCCGGGGGCCCATTGGCTGAAACTTTGCTTGTGCTGGTTATATTTTACCACAAATTTGCAATTATTGCTTGGGTGGAATCCCCACTCTGCAGGTGATTTAGTGATAATACACTCTCCACGTACTGTAGTATCATTTAGTCCTGTTCATACGGTATTCAATTTGAATCGTTCAAATTAGTTTTCATTACACTGGCCATCATAGCTGCAAAGAGATGTATACTTAAGAAACAGTATGAACTCTGAAACATTTGCATTTCTCCTTGCAAAGTTTTCTTGGCAGGAAAGCAGTTCAAAACAAACTGTTGACGCCTCCGCCAGCACAGTCCATACTGGTGTCCATTCTGTATCTTCTTTTCTTGCAACCTCAACTGGCAGGGAATGGGATGTTTGTCCTCGGCTCTAAAGATTTTAACCAGATGTGTCCTGCTTGAACAGCAGCTATTTTTGTATGTTCGTTCAATGCAGCTGTAGTGTAGTGAGAAGTAAATTCCCCGGCTCACTCGACCTTTTTAAAAAACAAGGTGCATCCTAGCTTCATTAATACTTTCAAGTTCACTGGACCGATTATATAGAAGACCTACAGAACGTTCTAGAATAGACATAATACATTATGGTATGTGCAACTGTTCTTCAGACCAAATCCAGAAAGCTTCTGTTGCTTCTGGGAATGCATGCCAGGTCTGCCATGTTACTCGTTGTAGTTCGAGTACGCTTTTTATCTGTTAGTTGTATTGTGATGCAGCCGTAATTTGACGAGTTGCATGTGTATTAGTGAGATACGATGCAGGGAATCCATCATCTGTGTCTGAGCTGGCTATTTCCGCTTGGGTCAAGACATATGTCCATCCACTTCCCTCTAGAAGGTCGCCAATAGTTTTCACAGCTATTTCACTATGTTGTTCACCAAGCATAACATATTTATTCTTTCCAAACTCTTTCGGATACTGCCATTAAACTTGTTTGGTAACAGAAAAAAGTGGCTCTTCAAATACTGACACTGGAACTTGGCCTGCATTAAGAAGAACAGTTGCAGCAAAATTGCTTTTCATGTATGTGTGATCATTACTACACTGTTAGGCTTTTTTTTACAAAAAAAAAAGGTTAACCCTTTACCCAACGTAACGGCCAAAACCGGCCAGCGCTATTCTCAAAAATCGCCATTTAAGATTCATTATTTTTTCATTTTTTGTCTCAAAAACATAGGTTATGACCCCTCATTGGAACGAGCGCGTCGCGCTCGTTCCAATGAGGGGTCATAACCTATGTTTTTGAGACACAAAATGAAAAAAATAGTTATTCTAGATTTTTTTTTTTGCGAGTGTCGTCTGCTTTTCATGTTAGGTAAAGGGTTCATAAAGCAATATTTATCTCAAGTCATCCAATGAAGATTTTTTTCTTTCAATTTTCCTCATTTCTAAAGCTACAGTCGCCAAATTTGGCACATTTATAACGATCATGTCTATAGTTAAACTTAGCTGTCTTGAATTTTTTATATTCGACTTTTACCCAAATCAACGTCACGTCCAATGATTTTTCTCTATCTTTTAATATCTACGCCTGTATCAATCAATCATACCACTTTTAAATTTTGTAACTATCATGTACACCAAAAATCACATCAAAAAATATGGGGCGGTCATAGAAAATTCTGAAGAGCTTTGGCTCAATTTTCGGGTGACACAATTGACGTCGACGTTACCAAAAATTAAATGTAGGCCAATTTTGATGAAATTTTAGTATCTTGCAGAGATCAAAAAAATACGCCGTGTTTTTTAGTTTTTCAATTTATCGCCATTTTTGACGTTTTTGCGTCAAATCAAATATTTCACAATTCTCCAAAAACCTTAAAAACAGACCCGTGGGGTTCCATTTGCGAAATATTTATACGGGATATTGATTTGTAGCTCCCACACATATTTCTGATCACTTTCAGATGTACATCTTTTTATACCATGATTACCTATTCTACTATATATGAAAAGCCTATGACATAAATTTTCGCTTTACACACCAACCGTGATGAACACGCCAGCAATGGGATTTCAATAGCAAAAATGTATACCTACAGTAGAACTACATCCCCGTTGACCTTTGGTGACGTCGACCTGAATGCAAACTTGTCTAAATTTATCGCACGTCGCCTCGCGAAGAGTGAAATGGAAGTGGCAATTATTTATTACGTTTTTAAATGGGTTTACCTCATAAGATGCCAAAAATTAACAAACATGCATTGTCTTATGTTAATAACGCATGCATAATTCGACATGGTATGTTATTATGTTATTAAAACGAAAAAGGCTCAGTTTCTTTTTTTCCATTTCCTTTCGACGATAAAATTGACAGCGAAAGTACCGCCCACCGATGCTCGTGTAGACAAAAACAGATTCGCTCGTATGTACGACTGGTGCTCGAAAAAATAATGGCGACTCTTAATAATCTGACGATCATGTTATAAATAAAATATACCTAGAGTAGCTTGGTGTACCAAATGTTCACCACTCGTGGTGAACATTTGGAACACCAGGCTACTATGGGTATATTCTATATACTTTTTATTGCAAACTGGGGAACCCGATGCCATCGATGTCAATTTTTCCGTTTTTTGTAGCTATAATTTTCAACCTCATTTTGAGCCTTGGGCTTTCGAAATTTCTGGAATATAATTTTTACCAAAAAACCATATCCATGATTGTGGTATCATCCGTGCAAATTCGCAATCATTGTGATGGAAATCTGGGGTGACGTCAAAAAGGGTCAAAAATTAAAATTCCTCTGATTTTTTCAAAATTGTAATATGTTGTAGAGATCAAAAAATTAGGAGATAGCCGGTGTTTTGTTTTGTTTTTTTTTTTAATTTTTACCATCCTTTTTACGTTACCATTTCAAATTTAGGGGTTATTTTGCACATTTCTCTTTAAAAACGCATATTTTCAATAATGAACCCCTCCTTATAGAGTACGGCCGCCGTGGACTGGTCACTTTCCACGGGCGGACATTATTTCCACGGACGCAATAATATTAGATTTCAAACACTAATTATAGAAATAATCATCACCGGTGCTTCATTAATTAAAATTTTGCTGCTCATGATTTTTATTACCCAGTAAACGCATGTGTGGACATCACTGCCCATGTGTGGAATATGACCAGTCCACGGCGACTGTACTGTAAGTACTACACACAACTACGAAATTTCACACATTTTTACCTTCAGGGTGGCTGTTATAAATGCATTTCTCACGATTTCAAAATTATAACTTTATCCAAAATAACGTCAATTTGAACGCTCACTTCCGAAATATTGGAAATATATTCTCCAATAAAAAACATACCTGAAAATGTAACCAGTTTTCTGCCGACGAACAATTTGTCCGCGGCTGTCTTTCGAGTGACACAAGAACGCCACGTCGTAACAATTGAAGTTGTCCGATTTTCGTGAAAATTTAGTATGTTTTACAGCACTAAAAAAATGCACCTGTCTTTGGATTTTGGGATTAAACGTCGTGTTTGACATTTTACTTCATTTCAATTTTTGCTTCCTGGAAATGTACCCTTCCTCTATATTTCCAGAACTTAGAAAATACAAAACATACCACTTCTTTATCACACAGACCTTTCCATCGATAGTTGAAAAAATGCACCTTTACTTTTTACTTCCATTAGACACATCTATTTAACACTATGAGGTAAGAGACGACCGGATTTTCAAAACTTCAACAATTATATTTCACTGGATAAAGGTGACATCAAGTAACATTTCTGCTCATTTTGGGTCCAGTCAAACTTTTTAGTTGGCATTCCTCCAATTACGCAGTTGGTATTTTTTGAAAACCTGATTTCAAACACCCGAAATATGGCGTTAATATTCAAACCATTTTGGACAGTTTTCATTACGATATGATATGAAGCCACGAGCTTGGCCCAAGTTACTTTCAGTTGGATGCTGACATAGAGAAGTGACATAGAACCGCGAAAAAGAATCTTTGGCTATTATTGCACTTGGATTATGGTCTAAGTTTTTTGTCTGTCCTTTGCTAAGTTGTGAATGACAAACACCGCCCATCTCATACGCTTCGCACACATTATTGGCTACACTGGTTGAAATGCTTGATACACGTTCATATGATATACTAAAGCGCACACTATGCATCTGATCAAAATACACGTTCATGTGATATACTAAAGCGCACACTATGCATCTGATCAAAGAGTAAACTCCTTCTACTTCCTGGATGCAATTTCAAACCCACATATAGTGGATTGTCTTGCGTTTGGGTTACAGTGTCAAACAAAATGGTTTTTATTACCCGCATGTTTCATACAATTAAACACAAGCAGTTGAGAAATGGTAAGACCAGCAGGTAGTGCAACGTCTGTGTATTTGCTTCGGCCCACAATACTGGGACCTTTGAGAATCATCTTAATCCTTTACCTAACATGAAAAGCAGACGACACTTGCAAAAACAATTCTTGAATAACTATTTTTTTTTCATTTTTTGTCTCGAAAACATAGGTTATGACACCTCGTTGGAACGAGCTCGTTCCAACGAGGGGTCATAACCTATGTTTTTGAGACAAATAATGAAAACTAACTGGCGATATTTTAGAATAGCGCTGGCCGGTTTTGGCCGTTATGTTGGGTAAAGGTTTAACCAAAGCTAGCAGTGAATTAGGAGCAGATTTAACCAGATCACCTGTGGCTTTCAAAGTAACTGTATGTTATAGAATTTGTTTCTGTACAATTTGGACAGCCTTTGCTGAACACACAATGTCAGAATCTTCATTGCAGGCTTTCAGAAATGCCTCTTCAATGACACTCTCAACAACAAAGAGAACTCTATGGCATTCCCTTGCAGATGATAAGTATGGTAAGTTTGAAAACAGTTTATTCATCAGATGTGTGTTGTTCACGTTATATTCTGGATCAACCCCCACATCAGCCAAACGCCGTTTATTTGTTTCTGTAAGATCTGCAAGATGAAACATTCACGCATTGTCAAGTGACATTTTTGCAAGAGCAATAATATGGAACAAAGATGTTGTTATTCGGTTTCTTCTGCAATCGTTTGTCTATTTCGACGTCTATGAAATACATCTCTTAAGCATCTTCTGTGATACTTGATTTCAAGTGTATCCAAGTCACCACCAGCAATTTTTCTTTCTCTGTGTACAATTAATGTTGAACTGTGTTGCCTGTAGTGAAGGTTGGCACTGCATGCAGGTCACCTTCACTACCTTCACTGAAGAGGTATTTATCACTTTTTCCGTGCTTGTCACTACCACGTTTCCTTGTCTCAACCGGACTTTTATCTTTGCCATCTAATGCTTTATGTTTTGCCCAACGGTCTAATTGCAGATTATAATATTCAAGTTTACACTGTTTATGCCAAGAAGACTGATGCGTACGTCGTGTTTACCCCAGAAACTGTTCAAGTAGCGTTCTGTAGCCTGTTCCTTTTGCAAACCACTTCTGGTAAAATTAAATGTTCCACTCTTTTCTTCTGAGACATACCACAACTATCCAATCGATAGACGGTTTCTCAACAGCAATCTGTGGCGCATTTCCTGTTGAAGTTGATTGGTCGATCTTTAATTCTCTTGGCAACCTAGTAGTGTAGTCAACACCCCCAAAACTCATCTTGAATTATACGAAACCACCATGTCGAAAATGAAGCATTCATGCCATTTTTAACAGCACTCTACAAACAAAAGAAAATATCTTGGAATAGAAACGGCATCCATTTTGGATTCCAAGATTGCGGTCCAGATATACTAAATCACCACTTGGAGTGTGGATATACTAACTGTAAAGCTGAAATATGGTAAACTGATGTTTAAGTGTTGATTGCAGATGTATAAACAAGAAAACAATAGCAAAAATGTAAATATTGGCCGCCATTTTTGAAATTCAAGATAGTGGCCTCCAAGGGGAATTTGGTCAGTACCACTGCTTTGCAATTATTTAACTTGGCGACTGCATTTCGTTCTTACCCCACCTCAATTTCACTGCGGATAATTTCTTCTGTAGTTTCCAAAACCATTCTGGAGAAATCCCCTCCCCATCCTCTGTATTTCACCATCTTTCAATGCTTGACCATTTCTTCTGCAATGCTGTCCTGGTCATCAGTGCTATTGCCATCCACCTTAATACTTTGTGAGGCATTGCCTTTGTTAGTTTTAGTTACCCATTTCTAGAATACATTGAATCTCCACCCCTGTCTTCATTATGTCGTAATGAGATTACTATTCCGCTGTTTCCTATTTTTGTACTCCATTATATTGCCTCTTCATATACTTCTTTGGCGCCTCTAGTGACTGTATCATTCACTCCCTCAAGTTTTCCGCTTCTTCTAAAACCAGTACAAATTGTCTTTCTCTCTTTCATTGCAGTTTTGAACTCATTGTTTACACCAGTTTAGAACATATCCTAATTCCTTTGTCGACACTCTAAACCGCCCTATGCTTTCCCTCACGGTATCTGTTAGACTTGTCGATATTAAATCAGCCAACTCCCAAAAATTATCCCCTGTTGACCCATTTTCTACCTTTGATTTTAAATTCTCCCCAAAGTGCCCCCAGTCTGCTTCCACACCCAATTTCTAGATGTCCTTGAAGGCTGCTTTACGTTTTGCTATTCGTTTGTCTCTCCGGTTGTGATCATTATCTAATTCAGAAATTTCTCCATCAATTCAATTCATTTTCAAGCAAAATGATTGGATAAAGTATTTCTTTTTTTTTTCTTTTCATAACACAATGAACCGAAAAAAACATTCAGGCCCACTCTAAAACAACACCCCAATGTCTGTCTTAAAGGTTACGTTGCACAGCGGAATGGAAAAGAACCCCTGCACGCTCATATTGTTTCAACATGAAACGTAATTAACTGGCAGAGTGCTGGAAGTCCATATCTGGGCTTTATTCTGAGGTGCAGGTACCACAACTTAAAGGCTCCATATTCTGTAGATGTGCTTCCTATTATTTCTGAAGTAAGATTATTTAGTCTCTCTGGATTTGCCTTGTTAAAATTTATGGGAGAGTGCCTATAGGCACTCTCTTATAAATTTTTACAAGACAAAGACAAATGAACAAATTTCGATGACCAAAAATAATTTAGCAATCTACCAGTTAATATTTATCTCATCATATTTAAAAGACTTTCAAAATAAAATTTAATAAACAATGAAATCCTTATTATTCTTTTTATTCCATGTTCAAATTGTTTATACGCAATAGATCATCGTCTGCATTCGTCGTTTTACCCAAATCAAACGTAAACAATGACCGGTCCTAATAATCCACAAATGAAACCCACGCCAACAAAACTTTCCAATTTTCAAATAGCCTGAATGAACTCTTTCTGGGACAAAGTTCAACCAACGTCATGTCATATGGGTTTATATCGAACTCTTCATTTACAAATTGTGTTTTAAATCTCTTAAGAAATGATCAAAATCAGAATTAAATTTTATTCCGAGTTGCTTTGAACGACAGCACCCTCCCGTCAAGTGGAAAAGGAGATTGAATTTTTGTGAGGACGTGGGTTATGACGTTTCTTTTATTAACTAACGCAATTCATTGGTCTATAACATTTTTAATGACACAAGAACATGTTTTAGTGAAATTATCGCCATTTCAAACCGAATTTTAGAAAACTATGCCCTTTTTATTCAGTTCTCACTGGGAAGGATGATGCGAACTGGTTTTTATTATAACTCCACAAAGTAGAGAGAGTTTAAATTTATTGCCCCCCCCCCCCCCCCCGGTTTGATTATCAGGAATGATCGTTTGTTTCTGTCTATCTCTTGAGTTGTGAACCCCCCCCCCAAAAAAAAAAACAAAAAAACAAACAAACAAACAAAAAAAAACATAGTGTAAATGGGCACTGTGCAACGTACATGGCGTCATACAGCATAAGTACAGCATGTAACGGACGGTCAGATAAATAAATTATGTAGAAATATAGTAGGAGGTTTGGAGTAGTATACTTACACACATATATACACATACATATACACATACGTACAGACATATATGCATACACAAATACATATGTATGCACACATATACATACGTACATATAAGTAGTAAACCAATTGCAAAGTAAGTGCCCACCCCAACCTTCCACGAATAAGTCGGATGTTTGAGGAGTCGAAAATTTTTTCTGATATCCTTTAGGATACAATCGGTGCAAAAGTATATAAAGGGAGGGGTGATTTCACGGGGTGAGAGAATGCTCAAAATTATGTTCGTAACGCTCATAATTCTATGTTGCATTGTTTCGTAGCACTCACCCCATCACCCGGCTCTTGCTTCTGGGGTCGCCAATGGTTCGTGACTTTGACAAACGATGCAATTCGTCTGTGTAACGACAATTAACAGATCTCATCACACGCACGTGAAATACACGGGCTCGTATCCATAAAGCGAAATAAAGCAAGGGTCGGGAATACAAGGTAGGCAAGGAAAGTTTTTCTGTCTGTCTGTCTGTCTGTCTGTCTGTCTGTCTGTCTGTCTGTCTGTCTGTCTGTCTCTCTCTCTCTCTCTCTCTCTCTCTCTCTCTCTCTCTCTCTCTCTCTCTCTCTCTCTCTCTCTCTCGCTCTCTCTCGCTCTCTCTCTGGTACCGCTCAATGATTTCGAAGCTTCGAACATATCTTACCATATACTTACTTATATACAGTACGCGGAGAGTGGACTGCAACAAAATCACCCGTGGAGCGGAGTTATCACACAAAGTATCACTTGTCACTTTCAAAGTCTGTGCATATGGACAAAAAACACAGGCAATGTTTCAGCCAAATGGACCTCAGGATTTAACCTTGTCTATTCCCATATCTTTGACCACCCTCTACGGTTTTTGGTCTGTGAGTACATAGTCAATTATTGGCTCGTACCTTCACCAGGTCCATTTAGCCTTACACTTTGCATCGCTGCCCAATATCTTAAGACCCACTTCATTTGGAAATTCCAAGAGTTCCCTCCCATTGACATTGATGTTATCTTTGGACTCACTTCATTTGTAAATTTCAAGAGTTTCCTCCCATTAACATTGATTTCTTGTACTGAATATAAAGCAGATAAAACCCCCAAGAAAGCGTCATCCCCACTTTCGCGTTAAAAATGAATCTGAAAGGATATATTTCAGATGAAACTATATTTCGCAGCAAATATCCATACTGAAACTTCTGTCATGTTGTCATGGTTATCTTCCTTCCATCTTCCTTATACCCCCAATCTTGAGGTCTCTCCTGGAGTCAAATTAAGACAACCTCCTTCATTGTATATAATGTCATGTTTTACGAAACCATTGTGGTTGGGAACGCTGTTCTTGGCGAGAAATGTATATGTTATAAGCTATTTCCAGGCCTGGCAATCTAGAAAATCAAGGAGTGCAAAACGGTTGCCCTCCTCAAGATTGCTTGGGAGTGCAATTGCACCTGAAATTTTCATTGCAAAAACGTGTATGCTACTTTGGTTATATTCAATTCAAGGTATTAAAATTTTCGACTGGCAAATTGTACTAAATTCCGCTACGAAGTGGAAAAATAGGCACACACATGTTCTCATTATTCAAAATGTTGCATTCAGTTCTTATGTGACTGTTTTCTACACTCAAATGTATCGCAATGCGACACAGAATGGGTCATGAATTATTGCGAATCAATGAAACATTGACAAATCGTCCCCTGAGTTCCAATGTGTTCTCTGTGCCAGTAGGCACAGAGAACACATTGGAACTCAGGGGACGAAAAGATAATAGATTTTAAAGGCAGTCCCAAACAGGTCTGGCATTCCAGAAAATTAAGGGGTGCAAAAAATTGTCCTCCTCAGTTTTTTCTAGGCGTGCAGTAGGTGTGCTACACTCCTGCACTCCTAACGAATGCCAGGCCTGCTATTTCCAGGCATGATTTCCTTTCAGAAAGAGTAGATTGTAGGTTGGCCTATCGATACGTCTGAACTGAAAGTCGTGGGAAGACTTTTGGTACGGGCTTCCGACGCTGGTGGAGTGACAAGTGCGCGTAGATGCATTACTGACCAGGTTCCATTCATAAAAAAACCCTCTTGTTCCAGTTTTTTCCACCACTTTTTCCTGCATCATGATGGTCACGATTATCTTTGGAGAAAAAATGCACCATGCACACAGAAACACAGGGAATAAATTATCCAAACTGTAAGGAAATAACTGAGTAGATAATGTCAAGACCATGCAGGAGAATGCTTCTCCTAGCATTTATATTAAAACATTTTCTTATCGCTTCGATCCGTCGACGCTCGCAGGGTCCGTAACGCCTGTACACCTCCCCCCCCCCCTCCCTCCCGGCTCCTCCTCGCTCTCCGCGGTCTGGGTGCAGCACGCTGCGCTGTATACCGAGGCGTTCAGCATTATCGACAACGAACTTGTCTGCCAACCCTAATTGTGTCGGCTACATATATTGGAGAGCATGACAGTTACTCGCTGTTGCTCAGTGGTTCTCCATCGGTTCTTGGGTTTCCACCATCCGTAAAATTGAATTAAGCAAACTGAAAATGGGTGCTGAAAGTGTCGGTAAACCCCACTGCAAGTGAAAGCTTATGCTTTCTTCCAGTGCATCCGTGAAGATAAACGCAGGAGCGCCCTTCCCTACAATACACAATGAGGTGTCAGTAACTCCACGCACTCCACGTTTTAGACAACACACAAAATATCGATAGTTCTAAAGTCTTGGAATGCCGCTAGTGCGCAACTCACTCATTATATTATATCTCACGTGACCTTCTAGGCTCTTGATTGGACGAATGCTGCACCCCTATTTCGTGTAGTTTGCTTCCACAGAACTGATCAGGCACTACACACAGGCACTACACGTTTTCTATTTTTAGCACACTACTATATCAGTTTTATTTTCATAGTGGGCGAATAAAACTAATCAGGCTAAATTTAAATATCGATTCACAGAGGCACAACATCCACAAAATGACCCGCAAAGAAATCTTTGTGGAAAAAAAATGTATCGTTTTTCCATTGTTGAAGTCACATTTTTCGAGGCGTTCATTTTATTCCTTGAGAAGATGATCCATATCTCGTTTCGAAGAGAATAATCCATACCTGGGCACAACATTCATGAGAACGCGTCTGGATATGAAAAATCGTTTGATTCGCTGCTCATATTATTTCGCTATTTAATTATATGTTTTGGGCAGTAAACGAATAAATAATGGAATTCATTTGAATCTTCGGAGTTTTGTACCCCGTGCTGACCCATTCGGTAATGTATATGTGTGACAAATGTGTGGAAATTATCAAACTGCGTTGTCAAATTTCGAAAATTTTAGTTTTCATTCGCGAGTTGCGCGATTCTAGAATACACAGTTCCGTTTGGGGGAAATGTTTTGTTTACCCTTGCCGACCGATTCAAAATCTGTCTTCTGCTCATATCAATAATCCAAGTTAGCCGTGTTTTGGAAGAAGAAAATGTTTTTTAAAAACTACATGGTATTTTTTTCTATATAACGCTGGTTGGTAGGGCTGCTACCTTGGTAATAGATTAACAAATCGGACAGATGTTTTTTTCTTGATGGGTGTTCGATATAATATAAGGATTGGTGCATGTCTTGTCGTTGACTATGCCCATATAGTGCCCAGTGAGGTGGTGTAGTTCCCTCTGCTTCGCGGCGGGAACTACACCACCTCACTGGGCACTATATGGGCGTAGTCAACTCCAAGCCATGCACTATTCCTTAAATAGTTCACCGAGTCTTCACCAACACTTGAAGTGCACTACTTATATTTGGAACGTTATTGCGAATATTCACAATGTTATTGCGACTATTCACAAATATGTTGCGAATATTCACACATGTATTGCGAATATTTCCTAATATATTGCAAATATTCGCAAATGTTTCATGATTATGCGAGAAGTGATTGAGAATATTTGCGTATCTATTTGTAGATTTTCGAGAAACAAACAAAAAAAATTCACTAAAAATAGAAATAACTTCTTTTGTGACTAAAAAAAAATAAAGGAACAAAATATTGTACTGAAGCAAGAAATCAACTATTTTGAGCACCAATGAGCACCAAAAAATCAAGGCGTACTATGAACAGAAATAATGCATTTCGAGAATAAAAATAAAAAAATGAAATGAAATGTTTACTACAAATACAAATAATCAGTTTTTGGAAATCAAAACAAACAAAACTAAAATATATAATTTTCATTTTTGGAACCATCCAGAGGAATAGTGTCGCCTGCTGCCTTTCAAACTGTATACATGTAAAACCATTTTGGAAATGGATTGTTTGGTTGAAAAATTGTTGGAGAGCCAAACAACAATGCACCATGGGAATTTCAAGGTAGAGTTATCCTGCTGTTCATCTGAAGCCAGAATCTTACTTTGATAAGCTATAAAGATGTACATTAATACTTCCCTCAGGTCCTCAAAGTCTATGCATTAACTGCAAGTGGAGCCCATTTGCCTTAATTTAGATACTTAGTAATTGTGAAGCAACGGGGCATTGAAGGTTGGTCCGTAATTGTTCATTCCAAACGTTTCGAATCATTGCTTAGCATATTGGACTGGAAGGTTGACAGTTTGGCGGTCGTCCCCGTCATCTGCTTTGCTTCATTTGAGAAGAAACTTAATCCCAACCTATCTGCTTGATGTACGGTGCACGGTTTGCTAAGGCGTACTGCACGTCGATAACTTACTTCCATTCAACAACTGGCAACCCAACTTGTGCCGGGTTAGTAAGCGGAGAGCCTGACATTTACTTGCCGCTTCTCGATGGTTCTCACTTGATCCCTCGGGTGTCGTCTCCCCGTATACTGCATGAAGCGAATTGAAACTGGCCGCAAAAAAATATCGTTAAAACCCAATAAACATATAGAATATACCCATAGTAGCTTGGTGTACCAAACGTTCACCACGAGTGGTGAAGTGGTGTTAACCGCGAGCTTTCCACATTATTAAGAGTCGCTATTAACTTTTCCCGATTTTAGTGAGTAGCAGCCGTACAAACGAGCGAATTTGTTTTTGTTTACATGAGCATCGGTGGGCGGTACTTCCGCTGTCAATTTTATCGCCGAAACGAAACGAAATAATAATAACATAATAACATACTATTTTGAGTTATGGATGCTTTATTAACATGAGACAATGTATGTTTGTTAATGTTTGGTGTCTTATGGGGTAAACTCATTTAAAAACGTAATTAATAATTGTCACTTTCATTTCACTCTGCGCGAGGCGACGTGCGATAAATGTAGACCAGTTCGCTTCAGGTCGACGTCACCAAAGGTCAATTGGATGTAGTTCCACTGTAGGTATAAATTTTAACTATTGAAATCCCCTTGCTGGTGTGTTCACCACGGTTGGTGTGTAACGCTAAACTTTATGTCATAGGCTTTTCATATATAGTAGAATATGTAATCATGGTATAAAATCGATGGTGTATACTGGTACGTCTGTGCAACGATAAGCCGTATGATTCCGTGTTTTATTGCTGAAAATATTAACCTCTATACCGTCTACGAATGTCTATACGGAATAATGTCAACTAGTATAAATGCAGAACTTTTCCTTTTAACGACTTCTTCGTATTATCCGGACACGTACTGTTGGATACAGGGGTGTGTTCATTGAACACCCTGTTCATTCCCCACATGTTAGAGGCCACGAGAAAATCTGTAAATGTACCGAATTTCCATGCTCTGACAAAGTATGTGCAGACCTCTGCGACCACCGTATGTAACTACAGTGTGCGCCGAATGAATAATATTGTTTGGAGAATACAGGGGACGATTGGTTAGGGGATCACCACTTCTATGTGCAATACTGTTAGTTGAGGTATTATTCTCAGAACTCTGGGTTGGCAAAAATGGGACATTTGTTGTGCATGTCGGCAGCATGCTGGTTGGTACCCATGAGTTACCTTCAGTTAAACTTTTTTATGAAATCTGCGAAGGTTTGACATTTTCCAACAAATGTACTACAAATGTTATCTGTCTCTCGGTCATTGTTGCGGGTGAAGTAGAACGATTGGGAACAGTATGAGATACTGAAAGATCTATATTCCGAGGAAGTCATACGCAATAGTCCCCTCCCTTCTCTTCCCGACATCTCAGCTGACGAAGATCCTAGCCATCGGTCCTTTATAATGAAAGTGAACTGTTTGCCAAGGTAGTATGTCGGTTTCTGTGCAGTGCTGTAATTCGTATATTATTAGTTACACAGTTTGTTGGGGGCCTAATATGGTATATATGGTGTCAGTTAATTCCATATTGGACTCGAGCGAAGCTCGAGTGCAATATGGAATTAACTGACACCATATATACCATATTAAGCCACCAACAAACTGTGTAACGAATATATCTTACCGACTGCAGCATCGATGTACAGAACTAATAACAACAACGATCTAAAAAAATGAGAGAATTCTCACAATGTGTTCACGTGTCTTTGCCTTGTTACAATTTATGGGAGAGTGCTGTAACAAGGCAAATTCATACATACCAAACAGTTTCATTTCGAAGGTAACATGACACACATCCACAGAAAATGAAGCCCTTTAAGTTGCCTAACCTGCACTTCAGACCAAATATGGGCTTCCAACACTCAGTATTTCAACTTGAAGCGTTTATCGGCTGCCGCCGTTTTGAATAATCAATGAACAAAGGGGAGATTACCCATAGCTGTCGGCGTATATTGATGTTGTCAGGCAGTATATGGTTTTATATGCAGTCTGCATGTGACGTCTTCGAACCAATTAAATTCCCAGATACTTGTAGGAGGTAAGATATAGAAAGTTACCAAGACGGGTAGCCGGCGGAACAGCCGGGGAGTCGCTTAAATACAGTGTGAGAATTTTCCACTGTAAACGCTTCTTCAAAGAGATGGATCGAGTGTGAAAGTTCATAAGACATTCATTTTCCAGAAAAATCAGGTGAATTGCTCGGTGACTTCGCGGAGTGATACGGGATGAAAGAAGCGGGATAATTCGCGGTTGACAAGAGGAAGTACCCTTTTCACGCTCCATGTTTTCAGGTAAAGCAGTAGAGACTGGGGAGAAGAAGATAATTTGGGATATTTGAAAAAGAGCTGTGATATGTTTTGAGCCAAAATAAAATGTCCAAAACCGTGAAATGTGCTTGTCGCCGTAAGTTTACCAAAAAATGTAGATAATAATTGATGTTATTCATTGATGGACTGGCAATAATTTGATGTTATTCATTGATGGGCTCCAGTCCACATGTAGTCCAAGGTTTGGACTTTGATAGAAATTGAAATTATGATATATTTTTTATGATTTATTTTCTACGTTTCGGTAGAAAATGTTTTTGCCATTGCCGTTTTTCGTACCTGAACCCCCTCCCTCCTCCCCCCCCCCCCCACACCACACACACATCGTTGTGGTGACTTTTCTTCTGCTCTCGGTGACAAACCTTGTCAACCTTGATTATTGCCAGTCAGTTTAACTAGTTCCTAATCTCAACACTTTGTTGAAATCAAATTTGTGTGTTTTTTATCATGTTTGAAACCCATCAAGGTTCAATAAATATATATTTTCAAGAAAACAATATTTCGGCGACATATTACAAGAATAAAGAAAAAAACGTTTCAGTAGAAAATGTTTTTGCCATTGCGTTTTTTCGTACCTGAACCCCCCCCCCCACCCCCCACCCCCCCCCCCCCACACACACACATCATTGTGGGGACTTTTCTTCTGCTCTCGGTGACAAACAATGAAAGACAAGTCCCCACAAAATCGGGAAGACAAACCCTAACTCATTGTTTTCTTTGTGAGGACATAGCGAAAACAAGGGAAATCCTAGTGGGTGTCGCAAACACTATCGTCTAGCTTATAACAAAATCGGGAATACAGTCCACCCCCCCCCCCCCCCCCCCCGCCACACACACACACACACACAAACACACACCTTGTGGGAACCCATACACTATTGTACTCTACGTTCTCACAAAATCGGGAAGACATCAACGTCTCAAACACGTGCACTCTCACACATATACCGCTCATCCCGCTTCACATCCCCCCCCCCTCCCCACCCCTCTCCAGTGCTAGAGAGCCTGAAACACATCAACAGGATTTGTTTATTTTCTCCAGAAATGATGTGCGTAGTAGATTCGGCTATTGTGTGAGAGATGGTCCAAGAAAACGCACAGAAAGGTTTTGTGTATACTGCGTCTGTGAAGAAGGATGTTCACACCATCAGCGCAGATCAAACACTTTTTGTTTTGTTTTGTAATACGTCGTGTTTAAGTTGTAAATGGATTTCCAAGTACAGTTCTCCTTTTCTGTACATGGAACAATGGGATGTATTAGATTTATGAGTCGATAAAACATACTTGACAATTTTACATTTTAAACATGGTTCCCCGTCAAAAGGAGTGGACTTAATCGATTTGAAAAGAATGTCATTAGACCGAGCTTTCCCTTTGATCATTTTATCAAATTCGTCATGTTTATAAATAATAAATTGCCCAACGGACGTCATTTCTCCAGCCCAGCTACAAATAGATTGTTCAAGGGTTTGTCAGTATTATAAAGCTGTCATTATTAAAACCCTTTGAACTCTAGTGGTATCTTCCATGCCATTTCAATGGCAGCAATTAGAAGAGTCCATATTCATTATTTGGGGTAGACCAGTCAATATTTTCAACGTGCAGCCCCGAATATTGATTGGTCTACTCCACACATTTACTGAACAGTCACCCTGTATAATGACGTTATGACGTATCATGTTCCTGGCCGGAAAAGCGGCCGCTAGGGTTTAAATTGTTAATCAATACAGACAGCCGATTAATATCTACGATTTAACCCCTAACCTTATATTGCCAACATACCTGCGATGCTACTAATAACTTTTTGTACAAGGGTGAAAACAAACACACAGGGACGTGGCGACAGGGTGGGGGGTACCGCGATGACATGGTATCAGCAGATAGTTTCTTAACCCTTTACCTAACATGAAAAGCAGACGACACTTGCAAAAAAAATTCTTGAATAACTAATTTTTTTCATTTTTTGTCTCAAAAACATAGGTTATGACCCCTCGTTGGAACGAGCTCGACTCTCAGAATTAAAAAAAAAACCCTTATAAAAAGTACTATGGTAAACCATGGTAAATCCCAAAATACCCTGGTAATACCATGGTATACCATGGTATTACCAGGGTATTTTGGGATTTACCATGGTTTATCATGGTGCTTTTTTATAAGGGAAGAGCCTAAGAACCGAACACCAAGATGATCTTCAAACCTTGTCATTATCTATTAATGCCTATATTCGTGATAGCAATGTGATAGCAGGGACGTGGCGACGGAGTGGGGGTATACCCCCCCCCCCCCCCCGCGCCCAATCCTGGCCAAAATTTCCTTTTGTTGGAAATTCGGAGGGCAAGTCATGTGTAGTTGGAAATTCCATCTACCTGGATTTTAGAGCTTGTTTAGTGATGCTGATGTCTCCTTTACTTCCCAAAATCCCAACTCGGTTTCAACTCGGCAGAAATTCCAACTGTTACTATTTACAACTACAGTGTACGCAATACCGAGCTTCATAAGTATGCATGATGTCAATCGGTACGAGATTTCTATAGTACGTTACTTATCGTAATAAAAAAAATCCTCGAAATGCACTTCTAGAAAATCGCAACATGTAAAATCGTTATCCTGAGTTAATTCCATCATTAACAGTTACAAAATGATAAAACATCGAAAATTGATCATTCCTGCATAAGATCTGATTTAATGTTAGGGAAGTATGGATTGCTCAAAGTTCTCAGCTTGAGCATTTGTTTAGCACATATTCAACTCCCAGAATAATACCAAATAATAATAACAACCTGATAATTCTATTTTTAATGTGTTGGCATTTCAGTTACTAGAATCAATTTTATGCTCCCTTTCATGGCTTCATTTTCAATTTTTTTTCTCGGTAGTGAATTTCCAACTGGGGGAGGGACCCGGAGGGGGTCACCCCATCCCCCCTAGTTGGAAATTCAGTACCCTACCCCCCCCCCCCCCCCCATTCTGACACCTCTAGTAACGTCTCTGCAAGCACGCCTCATGTTCTCTTGGGCTGTGAGGTAGCAAAAAAAATCCAGATTTCGAGCCCAATCTTGAAATGACGTATAATGTTTTTTCTTCTTTGGATTCTGATAGTTCAGTGCCAATATGTTAAGAAACTATGGGGTGAAACCGTGTCATCGTTGGTTCTCTTTCTGTGGCACAAGGCTTAAACAGTGTTCAAGAAATGTAACATGTTTCAGATGTAATAGAACTCCTTGTCTTTTGGGGAGGGGTTTACATATCTGGATGTAAGTCTTTTAACTTATGTCTCTGAACCTAAGAGGCTGGCGTATTGGTAGACGAACAGGTTTTGTTGCATTAACCCTTTACCCAATGAATCGCCCGCTTCCGCCCTCGTCCGCCCGCATCCGCCCGTCTAATATGCAAATTCAGCAGTTGAAAAAATATTATTTTTCAAAACATTTCAGCAAAACCATATCATGTGACCCCTCGTTGGAACGAGCTCGTTTCAATGAGGGGTCATATGATATGGTTTTGGTGAAATTGTTTTAAAAAATTGAAAAAATGATATTTAAAATTATAAATTTAGATATCATGGCGTCTGCGTTGGGTAAAGGGTTAAATAATCAGGTCGGCATTCCCTTTAATTTCGTCCTCAAGAGTGTCCTGAAAATTATCAACATATACCTTGCTATGTCTGAAAAATTTCTAACCCCTTGTTTGGCCCGATTCTATCAATTTTTCCTTCCTTGTCCCCCAATTGAATTGTTGTTTCAGAAAGCACTGTGCAGTTCCATATCTAATCAAAAGTGTTTTACATGTATGCTTCGCATCAGTTACAGCTGAAAACTCAATAAAAGATAAAAGAATGCAACACAATGGTTGAATGTTTAAGTTTTAAAGGCGATTTTAAACATTTAATGAAAATTCACCATAATACCATACATTTATTTATTTATTTATTTATTTATTTATTTATTTATTTATTTATTTATTTATTTATTTATTGGGGTTTGACGACACTTTCGACAGGCGGTGTCACCTCCTGTGGGAACAGCATAAAGTGTCAATATATGAAAATGTCCAACGATGACATGGTATCAGCAGATAGTTTCTTAACCCTTTACCTAACATGAAAAGCAGACGACACTTGCAAAAAAAATTCTTGAATAACTAATTTTTTTCATTTTTTGTCTCAAAAACATAGGTTATGACCCCTCGTTGGAACGAGCTCGACGAGCTCGTTCCAACGAGGGGTCATAACCTATGTTTTTGAGACAAAAAATGAAAATATTTTGAAAATTAAGTGGCGATTTTTGAGAATAGCGCTGGCCGGTTTTGGCCGTTACGTTGGGTAAAGGGATAACATATTGATCCTGACTCTCAGAATTCAAAGAAAACCCCTTATAAAAAGTACTATGGTAAACCATGGTAAATCCCAAAATACCCTGGTAATACCATGGTATACCATGGTATTACCAGGGTATTTTGGGATTTACCATGGTTTATCATGGTACTTTTTTATAAGGGAAGAGCCTAAGAACCGAACACCAAGATGATCTCCAAACCTTGTCATTATCTATTAATGTCTATATTCGTGATAGCAATGTGATAGCAGGGACGTGGCGACGGAGTGCGGGTATACCCCTCCCCCCCCCCCCCCCGCCCAATCCTGGCCAAAATTTCCTACAGTTGGAAATTCGGAGGGCAAGTCATGTGTAGTTGGAAATTCCATCTACCTGGATTTTAGAGCTTGTTTAGTGATGCTGATGTCTCCTTTACTTCCCAAAATCCCAACTCGGTTTTCAAATCGGCAGAAATTCCAACTGTTACTATTTACAACTACAGTGTACGCAATACCGAACTTCATAAGTATGCATGATGTCAATCGGTACGAGATTTCTATAGTACGTTACTTATCGTAATAAAAAAAAATCCTCGAAATGCACTTCTAGAAAATCGCAACATGTCAAAATGTAAAACCCTCACATAACTCATACGCAGTTAACTTATCATCACTTGCTCAAACAACTGACCTCGGAACTTGCCTTCGCCACCCCTACTAACGACCATGGCTGGCGATATCACTCTTGGTGAGATACTGAACAATGATACTTTGGTTTTATCAGTACGACCAACTACCACCTCTAAGTCCACTGATGAGCCAAACCCAGTATTCGCGAACTACAGAAATTGCTACAAGTACTACATCCCACAATTTAAGTGTGCAAGCTCCATAGTAAAGAAAAACAAAACTTTCGCCTTGCTAAACGCCAGTTGTAGAAGCTTAAACGCCAGCCGGGACAACTTCCAAAAATTAATCTGTGATTTGCAGACAGCATTGAAATTTTCTAGACATTGTTGGTATAACAGAATCTTCAACGTGAAGGGTAATGATTATTTAGCCCACGGCTACCATCCGATGGCAACACGCCTGCACCCTGACCAGGATTATTGTAGGAAAAGAGTTGTAATGTTCGTGGAAGAAAATATACGGTGTAAAATTGGTAATGATCTCTCAGTTTTTATCCCGCATATTTTTAGTCCCATTTCATAGAAACCAATTCTTCCCAAATATGTATTGCAGGTATAATTAATAGGCCCAGCATAGTCCTGAAAGCAGAAATTGTTTTGTTCTTTGCAACGCTGATCCAGTTGGTCAGTGAGATAAACAGGGACATTAACAATGCATATTTCATGGGAGACTTCAATATAGATGTGAGTTTTGGTAGCCACATTAACAAATAACCTGTTTATCTAATTAATGGCCAGTGAAGGCTTCGCGCTCGCCATCACACGACAGACTAGAGTTACCGATTATTCTGCTATGCTAATCGACCATATCTTCTACAATATATACAGAATATCACCGTTCTTATGGAGAATACACACGATGTCAAAACTTCTTGCGAAATTCTACGTAATGCTATGAACTAATCAATCGTACCTACAATTGCCCTGCACCTTTAAAGACGGTCGTGACAACGCTTGTCAAGTCACATAATTGGAGTGTGTGATAATGCTTGCCAGAAGATCATACAAGTAAACACACTGTTTCTCTTCCTTCTTGAAAGAGAAAACTCGCATATATTATGTACAATATAAATTTGGATAAATATAGTACAGTCGCCGTGGACTGGTCGTAATCCAGGCGTGGGCAGTGATGTCTACGCATGCATCTCCCAGGTAATAAAAATCATCGGCAGTAAAATGTTAATTAAGGGGACGTCCAACCTAATTTTGGTCAAATTTCATGCAATTTTCTTTCAAGTCTAAAAAAGGCCCAAAATTAATAACCCCAATAAATTATATACCAAAATGCTTGGAATGAAACATAGAACATGTGGAAACTGAAATTTGCCATGGAACTGCTGCCAAGTGTAAATAGCACCACCTGAAAGTCTGCTATGGCATAAGTAAGAGAACAAAATTTTTACAATAAAATACCTCAAAATAAAATAACAGCTGTATTCTATAAACATTGAAGTACATACTCGAAGAAATCTTTTCCTAATTCATGAAAGTAATAAAGATTGAGACCAAATGTTATAAGTAGAGTGCTCACTGATTGAAGGCAGACATTTTCTTTTGTTTATGTTTTGATTTGGGGAGTTCAACAAAGGTCAACTTGAAGGAGTCCAGCAGAAGAAGTATGGAAGGACAAAAGAGTGTCTCACAGTATAAAGATGTATGTGTCACTGTGGTGGTTCGTAAAGAAACTATGATATTCTCCTATGTAGAATGCACTGCAATGTCATACATTGTAGTTGAATAAATATATTTACAAACCCCCTGCACTGTAACCCCTTTTATCCCATGCATCAATTTGAAAGTGATTAAATTGTTAAATTTGTCTGGTTTATCAATAAGTATAATAGCTTTGTTTACTCTTGGACACCAATACACTCATGATATCTGTTGGAGAAGAAATAAGGGTAACTGTAACCTGTCACTGCAATAAACCATCTAATGTACTTAAAAGTACATTGTTATTCAAAATACATCAAATCAGCCTTACATAACCATTATTGCATGTACTTTCCCTAAGGAGGCTTATTGGCATATTGAGATCACAAGGGCACATCGAGTGGGTCTCACATATTTTTTTCAAGAACGCAGTACACAAAGCAATCCCCAAAAGGTGATTAGTGAGCTCCATTTGACACAAAAAAATTACCGGGGAGGGGCTCTCTAACTTGTATGACTCTACCTCTGGCACTCAAGGCAAATGTCTTTTTCTCAAAGTTTAACTCTTTTTTTCTTTTTAAAGATCCTGGCCACACATGTTCCAAACACTATCAGACAGGTAACCCCCCAAATAAGTGTATCTGCAAAAATCATGTTACACTGCAAAACATTCTTTTTAGACTTTTAGTTCTGGACCTTTCATGCTTCTTACTTCCAACTATAACACGTAATTTATTGATTTATGGGTGAATAGAAAAGTCCTGCCATAATCAACATTTTGAGTTACATACAGTACGTGGAGAGTGTATTATCATTAAATCACCCGCAGAGTGGGGATTCCATCCGAGCAATAATTGCAAATTTGTTGCAAAGCATAACCATCACAAGCAAAGTTCCAGCCAATGGACCTCCGGGTTAAACCCAGGGGTCCATTGGCTGAAACTTTACTTGTGTTTTTTGTCCATATGTACAGAAATTGAAAGCGATACTTTGGGTGATATTCCACTCTGCGGGTGTTTTAGTTACAATCCACTCTTCACGTACTGTAAGCCTTCAAAACCACTCTGATAAAAGTGTCAAACATCAGATTGGTGGCTTTATACAGAATATTCATTAGGTTGTTGCTTGATAATAGGAACAAACTCTTCACCAGCAATATTTTGTAGCAATACATTTGAGGGTATCAGCAGGTACTTTGCAACAAATTGTAACAAACCAATTAGTTATAAACAAAATTTTCTAACTCAAAAGAGTGAAAAAGTACCACAACTCTGAAAAAATGTGGGAAGAAACACATGCTACAGCAGCTACACAGGCATTGTTTCCCCATGATGCTCGATCACAACACCAAATATCCTTCAAACTGGAGTAGCAATGGTTGAGATACAAGGGGGAATGTTGGTACATGTAATGATGAATTTATTTATTTATTGATGTTTAAGGTCACATATTTATGCACAATGGCTAATCATGACCGTGACAGTTTTACGTGTGGAGGAAGCCGGAGTACCCGGAGAGAATCACCGAGCAACGACGAGCAGCTGCCAGCTCCCCAACATCCTAACTCCGCACTGCAGCACAGGCAGGGTTAGATTGGTTGAAGACATGCGTACCATCGGCGTGCAGTACGCCTTAGCACACAGCGTCATCGTGCCCCCACATGGGCAATGGGGGTGAAGTGTCTTGACCAAGGACACAATGTGGTTGCTGCTGGTGGGATTCGAACCGAGGACCTCTCGGCTTGCAGCCTGCACCTCTACCTACTAAGCCACCGCGCCCCCTAGTAATGATGAATGGGTAAGAGGACAGAGGTCACCACTGGCACTGCACGGCCCTAGATGCACCGTTGATTTTCCAACTTCCAGGTCTGGGGCATAATAATCGCAACACACCCACCTTATCAATTCATAATTTCAGTAAAATAAAAGGAATTATCAATTTTAATTAATTTATAGATGATGGGAAATGTTTGGCTTCTTTCGCCTTCTCGTACTATTAATTACCACAAACAATATCAGTTTGATGCCGACAAACGAAACTGAACGCATGTGGTCTGGTTAAAAAGTAACTCGGCATGGATAATGAAGAAATTGCGAATATTTCGTGTATTTCATTTGTTTAAAAGCCAATTGCAGCTAATTTTGGCCGTGGATTCGATAATTCGTTTCGGTTTTGACCACACGGCCATGCTGACAGCGGTATTGTTTATTGTGATATGCAAATTGGGAGATAAGTTTCCGGTGAAGGAGATTTGTCACATTTGCCAGTGTAAAACGATGACAAAAGACACTGATCGACGCTTGTGTTAGTTTGGTTGGTTGCAAGAAAAAACTAAATTCTCAGCATCGTCCAAGCGCACGTTATTTAAATGCACGAATGCATCATTTTCACCCCATCTTCAATCGGTCCTTTGCAGACATCAAACATGAAAGTCGCAAATAACTATTCCTTATTATTTTAGCTATTTACCATCCGGGTGGCAAATAGCGATTTCAGTAACAGGTGAGATTTAGTTTTGGGTTGCATTAACACAACATTAGAGGGCACACTCATCTAGTTTGGTCTTTAACAAAATGGGTGGAGTGGAGGTGGGGCGATAATGTGGTAAATAGCGATTTTAAGGAATATTGTAGAATTCGCCCTAGTACGAAACACTGAAGGTATGTGTTTGGGTTACCACGAATGTCAAAAAGGGATGGGAAATAATGATAAAAATCAAAAGGGGATGGGAAATAAAAATAATACTGAAAGTGGGTGGCAAATAACTATACTTATTAATAATAACAACCAAAAGGAAGTGGCAAATAAAGATTATAGTCAAAAGGGGATGGCAAAAAATGATAACAATGAAAAAGGGGTGGCAAAAAAGATAATGCTGAAAAGGGTGTGGCAAATAACTATAATAGTCAAAAGGGGTACCAAATAATGGTAATAATCATAAGCAGGTGGCAAATAAAGATTATAGTCAAAGGGGGTGGCAAATTGAAAAGGGGTGGTAAATACAATTAATAATCAAAAGGGGTGGTAAGTAACAATAATAATAAAAAATGGGTGGTGAATAATGTTAATAATCAAAGGGGATGGCAAAATAATGATAATACTGAAAAGGGGGTGGCAAATAACTGTAATAATCAAAATGGAGTGACAAATAATGGTAATGATCTAAAGGAGATGACAAATAAAGATTATAGTCAAAGGGGGCTGTCAAATAATGATAACCATGAAAAGGGGGTGGCAAATAAAGATAATACTGAAAGGGGGTGGCAAATAACTATAATAATCAAGAGGGGTGCCAAATAATGGTAATAATCAAAAGGAGATGACAAATAAAGATTATAATCAAACAGGGGTAGTGAATAATGATAACCACGAAAAGGGGGTGGCAAATAAAGAAGATACTGATGATACCCTCTTTTCATTGTTATCCTTATTTGCCACCACCTTTGATTATTATCATTCCCAGCCACTTTTGATTATTATTATTTGCCACACCCTTTTGATTATTAACAGTAGTTTCCACCCTTTTCATCATCTTTCTTTGCAGTTCCCTTTTGACAACTATCCTTATTTGTCACCACCACCCTCTTTTGATTTGGATCATTATTTGCCACCCCCTTTGATTATTATCATTATTCTCCACCCACGTTTGATTATTACCATTATTTGCCACTCTCTTTCGATTATTAACCATAGTTCCCACCCCTTTTCTCCCTCTTGTGATCAGTATCTTTAATTGCGACCCTTTTTGATTTTGATCATTATTTGCCACCCCCTTTGATTATCATTATTACCCACCCATTTTGATATCATTATCTGTCGCCTCTTTGATTATTAACAGTAGTTTCCACCCCTTTTATTATTATCCTTTTTGCTATCACCTTTTGATCATTAGCCTTATTTGCCAACCCTTTTGATGCTGATCATTCTGTGCCACCCCTTTTGATTGTTGTAGTTATTTGCCATCCCCTTCGTCGCATTATCCCTTTTTGTAATTATTATTGCCACCCCTTTTGACTATTATAATTATTTGCCACCCCTTTTCAGTATTGTCTTTATTTTCCACCCCTTTTTGATTGTTATCATTATTTGCCATCCCCTTTCATTATCATTATTCCCACCCACTTTTGATTATTATTATTTCACACACCCTTTTATTATTTTGCCATCCTTTTCTTATTATCGTTCTTTGTCATTCCCTTTTGCCTATAATCTTTATCTGCCACCCCTTTTGATTTTGATCATTTTTTGCCACCCTTCAGATGACTATAGTTATTTGCCATCCCTTTCAGTATAATCTTTATTTGCCATCCCCTTTTGATTATTATCATTTGCCATCCCCTTTTGATGTTGATCATTATTTGCCACCCCTTTTGATTATTATAGTTATTTGCCACCCCCTTTCAGTATTATCTTCATTTGCCAGCCCCTTTTGATTGTTATCATTTTTGGCACCCCCTTTGATTTTTATGATTATTCCTACCAACTTTGATTATTATCATTATTTGCCACTCCTTTTAATTATTAACAGCAGTTCCAATCCCATATTAGCTTTTTTACCATACCCTTTGGTCGTTTTCCTTATTTGCCCCCCCCCCTTTGATTATAATTATTTGCCAACCTCTTTTCAGTATTTATTTGCTACCCCTTTCGATCAGTATCCTTGTCATTTCCTTTTGACTATTATAATTATTTGCCATCCCCTTTTCAGTATTATCTTTATTTGCCACCTCTTTTTTAATGTTATCATTATTTGCCACCCTCTTTGATTATTATCATTATCCCAACCCACCTTTGATTATTATTATTTTGCACACCCTTTTTATTATTAACGGGGTATTTGCCGCCCTTTTTCTTATTATCTTTCTTTTCCATCTCCTCCTGACTATAATCTTTATTTGCCACCCCCTTTTTGATTTTGGTCATTATTTGTACCCTTTTGATTTGCCAATCATTTTCAGTATTATCTTTATTTGCCATCCCCTTTTGATTGTTATCATTATTTTCCACCCCTTTGATTTTCATTATTGCCCACCCATTTTTTTTTTATTATTTGCCACCCCCCCCCCCCCCCCCCCTTTCTTTATTAACAGTTGTTTCCATCCTTTTCATTATTATCAGAAAAACTGTAGACGTACCCGTCAAAATTCCATATTATTCTAGTTACTGTTCCCGGTTCCGGTTTGTATGTGTACCTATACTATGTATAGTACACATAATGCCGGCATCCTGATTGGCCATCCGTCGTTCGTCCATCCTTTGTCCGTCCGTCTGTTCGTCCGGCGTCCGTATCCATTTCTTTGGCATTTCTTTGGAAAAATATTGCTTGGATTGTCAAGTTACTTTATATTTGTGTTCAGGTTACTGATGTACCGAGCTGTGTAGTTTCTGGTGTAAATCTGATAATTCCATCCTGAGATATTAACCCTTTATCCACCAAATTGGGAATTCCTACAATCCATTTCTTTGGCATGCGATTACTCAAAAAATATCAATCCGTTTGTCATGTTACTTTATATATATGTTTAGGTTACTGATGTGCCAAACTGTATAGTTTTTGGTTTAATTTGATCCTGAGATATTAACCCTTTATCCTTTAAATTGAGAATTCCTCCAATCCCTTTGGCATGAGATAACTCAAAAAATATCAGTCCAATGTTACTTTATATATATCTTCAGATTACTGATGTGCCGAGCTGTATAGTTTTGGGTGTAGATCTGATAATTTGATCTCGAGATATTAACCCTTTATCCTTCAAATTGAGAATTCTTCCACTCCATATCGTTGGCATGTGATAAATCAAAAAATATTAATCTTAACCTGTCATGAACTGGACAAATTCCCTGCTGAAAATTTCTCTGGTGAGTTCATTTCCAGAAATTTGGTTTAAATCTGAAATATATCACCACTCGAGTGCAAAAAAGTGCCATCTGCAATGAGCTAGCATTTCAGATGGCCTCTTACTGCACTCAAGAGGTGATATTATCATTTAACCCTTTACCCAACATAGCAGTAAAAATGGCCAGAAAATAACCCCATATAGGTCTCCCAAAGCACAAAGTAACTTTTTTCTGCCTTAATAAAACCATACAAACATGGATATAATTTTTTCATTCCTGATATAGTTACACTTCTACCCAATTAAAAATTTCTCCTGTGGCATATAATGATGGAAAAATATTCATCCGGTTTGGAACACATAATGTCAGCATCTAGAGGTTATTTTCCATTGATGGGCCCTTGTTTGACCATCCATTCATCTATCTGTCTATCCATCTGTTTGGCAATTGTACCCTTTTTTAGTAACTGTTAATTAAAAAAATGTCTTTGGGGTATAATATTTTCATAAATATTTTCAGATAACAAAGAGGGTGTGCTGATAAAATGCCCTCACATAGATTTTACCTGTCCACAAAATTGGTCCTGAGATAATAACAGCTTTCTACTAGTTGCGCGCATGGATACACATCTGACGATTTAATCGGCCAATTTTTAATTATTAACAGTAGTTTTTATCCTTTTTATTATCTTCCTTTGCCATAGCCTTTTGATCATTAACTTATTTGCCACCCCCTTTTGATTTTGGTGATTATTTTCCGCCCCATTTGATTGTCATCATTATTCCCAACCCACGTTTGATTATTATTATTTGCCACCCTTTTGATTATTAACAGTAGTGTCCACCCCTTTTCATTATTATATTCCTTTGCCATCCACTTTTGATCATTATCCTTATTTGCCATTGCCTTTTATCATTATTGTCCACCTCATTTGATTGTTATAATTATTTGCCACCCCCTTTTCAGTAATATCTTTTTGCCACCCCTTTTGATTACTATCATCATTTGCCATCTATTTTGATTAACATCTTTTTTACCAACCCCCTTTGATTGTTATTATTATTTACTATTCTTTTTTATTCTTAATGTTAGTTACCACCCCTTTTGATTAACATTCTTTGCCACCCACTTTTGACTTTTTTGTAGTTTGCTACCCCCTTTGATTATTACCATTATTTGCCCTCATTGATTACGATTATTGTTTGCCATCTGTTTTGATCATTGTCACTTTGCCACCCCTTTTAATATTTAATTTTCATTTGCTAACCCCTTTTGATTTTATCGTAGTTTGCCGCCCCTTTTTATTACTATTGTTATTAACGATCCCCTGTGTACATTATTGTTATTTGCCACCCTCTTTTGATTGAAATCACTATTTGCCACCCAGGTGGTAAATAGCTTAAATAATGAAAAATTGTTATTAGCCACCCTGGTGGCAAATAGCTTAAATAATGAGAAATAGCTATTTGCCACCCGGGTGTTAAACAGCTTAAATAATGAGAAATAACTATTTGCCACCGGGTGGTAAATACCTTAAATAATGAGGAATAGCTATTTGCCACCCGGGTGGTAAATAGCTTAAATGATGAGAAATATCTATTTGCCACCCGGGTGGTAAATAGCTGAAATAATGCGAAAAAACTATTTGCCTCCCGGGTGGCAAATAGCTCCTGCCATCAAACATACCCGCCTGAAATTCCATGGTTACTAGGAAATAAATAACTTCACACCATCGGGGGGAAATCAACACGCTCAATACAGTTCCAGGTCACTTGGAATATACTTCGTGAAAAAGTGATTTCTGAAGCATTCTGCTTACTTTGTTATGAATATTGCCTTATTTTATGTATATCGTCCCAATTTTATACACTCGGTTATTTTTTTACAAGTGGTTCATGTTGTCTTTCTAGTGCGCAATAATTCAGATTTTTTGTCAAAAAAAAGAGTTCAGACGGCCTGTAAACACGAGAGGGAATTTCGAACAATATTTTGCAGTTATGACATTAACAGCTCAAGTATTTGCTGTCACCTGTTTGCAAATCCGCTCATACATTGTCTCGAACAAATAAAGGGCGTGATCACGTCCTTGCATTCTTACGATTGCCCATATTGAGTATTTCTGCAAGAACCACATCGTAATCACATGACCGGAATAAACATCATTGAAACATGGCCACATCCAGAACATCAAAAATTTGTGTTGGTGTTATTACATTCAAACCTCAAAACCCACCAGAGTGTGTGTCAAAAAAATGCTTTCTCCGAGTCTGTAGTATGTTATCATTATATTGAGGACAAGGCTTTCGAATTACCGATTATTTTGTGGTTTTACCGGTTCGTTACTTATGCCATTTTCAAATTAATTTTCTTCAAAATCATAAAATTCACTTTTTTCCTGAAAAAAGTTATATGTACCTTTTCTATGCACTTTACTCATTATTTTGATATATAATTTGCCTTTCCTTACTTCTCTTATCTGTTTCTAAGGCATTGGGAAAAATGTCAAAAAATTGACTAAAGTTAGGTTGGACGACCCCTTAATGAAACACCGGGTCGTGCCCGGTGCTTCATTAATTATCGATGATAATTCCTGTAATTAGTGTTTGGAATCTAATATTATTTTGTCTGTGGGAATATTGTCTGTCCGTGGTCTTTATTTATTTATTTATTTATTTATTTATTTATTTATTGAGGATTAACGACACTTTTGACAGCCAGGGTCACCTCGTGTCGGACAGTTTTACGGGTGGAGGAAGCCGGAGTACCCGGACAGAACCACGAAATCAATTTCGAAGGATTGTTTTGGGAAAACCAATAAGGAGAAAATAAAATAAATATAAAGCTTCGTGAAATAATCCACCGCGCGCCCCAGGTGAGGATTTGTTTATTTATTATTATTTATTTATAGGTTTTTAAGGCCATATACTTATACACAATGGCTAATCGTGACCGTGACAGTTTTACGGGTGGAGGAAGCCGGAGTCCCCGGAGAGAACCACCGAACACGACGAGCAACTGTCAGCTCCTCAACATTCTAACTCTTTCAAGCTCCGCTCAAGCAGGGTTACAGCGGTTGAAGACATGTGCACCATCGACGTGCAGTACGCCTCAGTACACGGCGTCATCGTGCCCCCATGTTGTCAACCGGGATACCGTGCCTCGCCCAGGGCCAAACGCAGGTCGTCCCGGACAGGGATCGAACTCGGGACCTCTAACATAGAAGTCCAACTGTCTACCACTGAACCACCGCGCTCCACCAGGTGAGGATAATAATCGTACTCGAATACCAGCATTGATCTATCGTCAGTTTTGTTTTACCAGTTTATTTTTTAACGATAATGTCGAGGATTTTAGCTCACTGTCATGCATTTAACAAATTGAGAAATCTAAAGCTTCTGAGTAACATTTGTGTTTCACAATGGCAGTTATTGATATGCGTATAACAATGACACAGTGGAGAATAAGTCTGTGAAAATATCTTTCCTTCTACAAGTATCTGTGAATTTCATTGGTTCAAAGACCTCACATGCAGACTGCATATAAAACCATACACTGCCTGTCAACATCAATTTACGCTGACAGCTGGGGGTAATCTCCCCTTTGTTCATTGATTATTCAAAATGGCGGCAGCCGATATACGCTTCAAGTTGAAAGATTGAATGTTGGAAGCCCATATTTTGGTCTGAAATGCAGGTTAGGCAACATAAAAGGCTTCATATTCTGTGGATGTGTGTCATGTTACCTTCGAAATGAAACTGTTTGGTATGTATGAATTTGCCTTGTTACAATTTATGGGAGAGTGCCTGTACTCTCCCATAAATTGTAACAAGGCAAAGACACGTGAATACATTGTGAGAATTCTCTCATTTAATTGTGATCGCTCTTGTTATTAGTATTGTGTGCATCGATGCTTCGCTCTCGTCCAATATGAAATTAACTGACACCATATATATCATATTAGGCCACCAACAAAATGTGTAACTAATAATATCCGACTGGAATCTTTCTGATGAAGCACTGATTTTGAAACAAATCGTGATGTTTTCTATAAAGGAAAGTGTCCTGTTTTCCAGTTCACGTACAGTACGACTGCCGTGGACTGGCCGCTATCCACGTGTGGGCAATATTTCCACGGTCGCAATAATATTAGATTCCAAACACAAATTAGTGATACAACCCGGTGCTTTATTAATTAAAACTTTGATGATGATGATATTTATTACCTGGTAAACGCCTGTGTGGACATCACTACCCAAGTATGGATTACCATTATTACCACTTTATAGGGCGCTCCTTGTGTTATTAAAATGATCTGAGGTGGACAATAAGACTCAATAACAACCCGCAAAAATAGCGTTAATAATGAAAACGGCCCGCTAGCCCAGAATTGTGGGTAATTTATGTTCCGGAAAAAATGACACTAATGTGCTCGAAATTTTGTTGTCCATTTATTCCAACAAAATGGATTAAACCATGATTTATTTCGGATTATTAACTTCATTTAGGATTTAAAAGTGGTGGTGAGTATTGATACGATAAATAATCTCATTTTGTAAATAACGGCGTGAGTTTGAAATTAAAGCGCTTCAGCCAAATTCCAGCAATCCTATTTTTGAGTCATCCAAATAAATTGTACTCAACTTTGAACTTTGACCTTTGTTTGTAAATAAACAGACGACAATCCGATTCTTCTATTTCTAAATCAAAAATGCCCCAAAACAGCGAACTATATGAAGAGGGCCTTGATAATCTAGAAATGAGTTGAAAGCCAGAAATTTCAAGGCTTGAAATGGCGTTCTTTGGTAAGTGGTAATAATAGTAATAACATATTCCTTTTCGGGCGTCATGGTACATTAACGGCCTCGAAAAATGATTAACAGCCCTCGGGACCATTAAAGGCCCTCGACTTCGTCTCGGGCCTTTAAGTGGCCCTCGGGCTGTTAATCATTTTTCTACGGCCGTTAATGAACCATAATGCCCTCAAAAGAACATGTTATTGTTATATTAATCCACAGTGACAGTACTGTTTGTCTCTGAAATTTCTTAACCAACAATTTAGTTACGATTGATATTTGATGTCAACATGGCGTCCGTATAATTTTTGTAGTTTTTCACATATTTTTGTATTCAGATTAGTCGATGACAATATCTCCGGATTACCCCATAGATTACATTCAGATATTTGAAATGTGTAGGCATGTTTTGCAGATCCACATGTGTTTGTCAAACACAAAAAGGCAAGCACTCTACAACGGGGGCAAGTTTAAATTCCAAATTTTAAAACCCCTACCAGCATAGAGGTACTGCTCTTCTCGAACCTCATACTTGCAAGAAAATTCAAGTTTCACGAGTCTATAAATTGAATTCAAAGGTAAAGGTAAATGACAAATGTTAGTAAACGGGTGTGGCAGTGACAGTCTACTACAGGCGTAGAGACAACGAAACTACATTATGTGAGTTTGTTTCGCTGAAAATTCTAAGATTTCCTATTTAAGGAATAGTGCATGGCTTGGAGTTGACTACGCCCATATAGTGCCCAGTGAGGTGGTGTAGTTCCCGCCGCGAAGCGGAGGGAACTACACCACCTCACTGGGCACTATATGGGCGTAGTCAACGACAAGACATACACTAATCCTTATATTATATTGAACACCCATCAAGAAAAACATCTGTCCGATTTGTTAATCTATTACCAAGGTAGCAGCCCTACCAACCAGGGTTATATAGAAAAAAATACCATGTAGTTCTTAAAAAACATTTTCTTCTTCCAAAACACGGCTAACTTGGATTATTGATATGAGCAGAAGACAGATTTTGAATCGGTCGGCAAGGGTAAACAAAACATTTCCCCCCAAACGGAACTGTGTATTCTAGAATCGCGCAACTCGCGAATGAAGACTAACATTTTCGAAATTTGACAACGCAGTTTGATAATTTCCACACATTTGTCACACATATACATTATCGAATGGGTCAGCACGGGATACAAACTCCGAAGATTCAATTGAATTCCATTATTTATTCGTTTACTGCCCAAAACATACAATTAAATAGCGAAATAATATGAGCAGCGAAACAAACGATTTTTCATATCCGGACGCGTTCTCATGAAAGTTGGATCCAGGTATGGATCATTCTCTTCGAAACGAGATATGGATCATCTTCTCAAGGAATAAAATGCACGCCTCGGAAATTGTGACTTCAACAATGGAAAAGCGACACATTTTTCCACAAATTCTTTTCAGGTCGTTTTGAGAATGTTGTGCCTCTGTGAATCGATATTTAAATTTGGCCTGATTAGTTTTATTCGCCCAGTACGAAAAGAAAACTGATATAGTAGTGTGCTAAAAATAGAAAACGTGTAGTGCCTGGCTGTAGTGCCTGGTCTGTTCTGTGGATGCAAACTACACGAAATAGGGTATCACCTTTCAGCCAATCAGAATGCAAGGGAGTCACGTGAGATATAATATAATACATGTAGTGATATTATACATGAACTTCGTAGCCAGGTGTATCGTTAAAGAACGATAGAGGGGTGTGACGACACATCCCCACAATATATATTCCAGCAGAGAAATTTTCGTCTGCATTGGAGTGTCATATATCGATTCGCTCTTGCGAATAATCACGTACTTTCTTACAAAACAAGGTAGTGAGTATGAGCGGTATGGACCGCGGTTAATTGTCGACGAGGGTGTGGCTATATATTATTTATTTATTTATTGGTGTTTAAGGTCACATATTTATGCACAATGGCTAATCGTGACCGTGGCAGTTTTACGGGTGGAGGAAGCCGGAGTACCCGAAGAGAACCACCGAGCAACGACGAGCAGCTGACAGCTCCCCAACATCGTAACTCTGAACTCTGCACCGCAGCTCAGGCAGGGTTAGATTGGTTGAAGACATGCGCACCATCGACGTGCAGTACGCCTCAGTACACAGCGTCATCGTGCCCCCATGTAGGCAATCGGGGTGAAGTGTCTTGCCCAAGGACACAACGCGGTCGCCGCAGGTGGGATTCGAACCGAGGACCTCTCGGCTTGCAGCCTGCACCTCTACCCACTGAGCCACCGCGCCCCCGACGAGGGTGTGGCTGAAATAATTATTAACATGGTGGCTAATAACGCCAGCCCTGTTTGATAAATACAAACCACCGCTTTCGGGACATGTTGTCGGAGTGTGCTGTGATTCTGCAGTACGAGTCTTATGAGTTAGTGGGGGCGAGATATACACAAAACGACAGGATTACAGTCATGGAAAATGTATTACAGAATGAATAAAATAAGTTTCGTACTTGTTCTCCAAATAGGTCGTTACAGACCTACATATGTATGGTCGACTGTGTGTGACGCATGTCCGAGTATCAAATTCAATCTTACAAATTTTAAGAAAGAACATGATTAACGCTTTACCTTTCTAACGGTCATAACCGGGCAGCGCTATTCACAAAAATCACCAATTAATTTTCCTTATTTTTTCATTGTTTGTCTCAAAAACATACGTTATGACCCCTCTTTGGAACGAGATCGTCGAGCTCGTTCCAATGAGGGGTATTAACCTATGTTTTTAAGACAAAAAAATTAGTTATTCAAGATGTTTTTGCAAGTGTCGTCTGCTTTTCATGTTAGGTAAAGGGTTAACAGCTAGAGAGAACTGATATCTGAGACTCCAATACTGAAGAATTTGTCACAACTGAAAAATATATTGTCACATCCTACGAAACTCCATTTACGACATCCAGCACGACATCCAGCACTCATTACAGTGACTTCAAAACCCGTTATTACGACAATCAAGCTCTTTCTAACGGTTTTAATGATAGTACATGTTTGGCATGTCTATAGAAGACCTGATCTTATTGATTTCACTTGTTCATGATCTCAGTATTTATCTCCCATAGGAGCCACGAAATAACTAAAATTATGAGTAGTAACTAGGGATGTTGTGATATCATGGTGATGGGCGGTGCCAATGCGCATACACGGCACGTGTTGTAGGATCATAATGATTTTCGTCGTACATTTTGTATAACTGAGGCCGCGATTTTGGTTTGTATGTTAGTGCATGAATACCCCACACCTCTGGGAGGACTAGGATGAAGTGAGAGTATGTTCGATTGTGTTCGATTGTATAGAAGTACATCTAATTGCCGAAAACAACCCGACATTTCCCAAGCATTATCAAAATGGATCCCAAAACTAGTTTATTTGACTCGGATTTTCACAGAATCATCGGTTTCTGCCTATGTCGGGCACACTGTCGCGGGAAACCCGAACAGGGAGAGGGGAGCATCACCACACCTCCGTAACACTGGTGCCCTTGGGGATTTTGAATCTAATGTATGACAGTTACGATGAACAAAAATTGGCGTGCAATGGCGTTACATCATATTATAGGCTATGTCTATTTGATTCCATTTTTGGGGGCGCGGTGGCTCAGTTGGTAGAGGTGCAGGCTGCAAGCCGAGAGGTCCTCGGTTCGAATCCCACCTGCGTCAACCGCGTTGTGTCCTTGGGCAAGACACTTCACCCCCCATTGTCCACGTGGGGGCACGTTTTGATTATATTTGTTACCGGATGTGCGAAATGGGTAAAGTCAGCTAATTGAGAAGATATTGGCCTGTATATTAACCCATTCTAACACAATCGAATGATTTCATTATCAGCGTCCATATTTTGAAATTAGTGTCGATATTCACTTTCGGCATGAAAATTTATACATTAGGTATACGTGCGTCTCGGACGCTTATGTGCTGAAGTGACATCAAGATTTGTAGTTTGTAAAATATTTACTCTATCAGGATAATCATTCCATATTTTGCATTCTATTTATTCGTTTCTGAAGAATGCACCGTGAAGATAGTGATCTGTACCATCGCAAACTTTATAACATGGAAGATGGAATAAACTACCAGCACATTAATACATTGAAACATTTATTTATTTATTTTGGGAGGTTTTACGACACTTTCAACAGCCAGGTTAAAAGATCGAGCAGATTTACGGGTGGAGGAAGCCGGAGTACCCGGAGAGAACCACCGAGCAGCGGTGAGCATGTGCCAAACTCTCTAACGTCGTTGGACCGCTTTGGGCCGGTCCACCCATGGTGGTGCGGTACTGGACCGGTCCGTGGATTTTAATACATAGATGTGTGCCTAGCTTTAGCACTGGGTTTATTTGAAACGGAAATCCGAAGCTCCAATCACCAGTTAATACACAGTGTCGCACATGTCTGGTCGGCCGCGGTATGCATATTGCTAATGCTAGTCACAATGGCTGATGTTACACAAGATAGCGAATTACCATGTCACCTGACCCTTGTATACAGTTCAATGTACTGAACATGGGTCGCAAATTGCGATATATCGTATAGTTGTCAATATCTAACTCCACGCCACTACATCTAATTCCGGTACGCATACCTGAATGTTGGAAATTGACCAATCTATCTGGAGTATGTTAGGTGCCAATGCTACGAACAAAGCGTTATTAGTGCTGAAAGACTTGGAGCATTGCACTGAGTGCCTTTAAGTTCTTAACCCAATCATATACTACATGACATGGTTAAGAACTTAGAGATGGATGGTGCAAATGTTCCAGGTCTTTCGAAACTAATAACGTTTAGTTTGTAGTCCACGTTTCCGCTATCCTCCACAGTCCACATGCTATATGACATAATAGCGTGTAGAGGATAGTGAAGACGTGAACTACAGACTCTACAATGAGTCACAGTCAGGGGCGTAACCATGTAAACAAATATTAAAGGGGGGGGGGTCAGGGTGGATCCAAAGTAGGTGCCAATTAGGCTGACAGTATGATACACAGTATTATCCGAGCCGCTGCGCAGCGGCAAGGTGGGAGCACGAGAGGGGGATATTCCCCTATTGGTGGTGAGGGTACATTTTGAAAAAAATTGTGGGCCAAAACTCGTTTTCTCAGCGATTCTGAGGCTGGTGTTACCGACTCCCCAGGTAAGGACTACTGGACATTGCAGATTCGAATTCTCTGCTTCTTTCGTTATCAGACTCGCTTCTAAATTTATAAAGTTTGTCCACCTCTTCTTTTGTGTTTTGTTTTGGACTGACTTCAAACATCGCCACGTGTTTAATCGGGACCATGGGTTAATAATTTTCGGAAATTTTTAGGGGGTTGGTTATGTACCCTCTTAGCCCACCCCTCCCCCTGTTTTCACCCCACTGGACACAGTCACAAGGTGTAGCAGTACTAAGTAGCATGTTTATTCGTTCTCTAACTTCTCTACAATAATGGAGATGAGAAAATAGTTCAAAATACACTGCACATTTCCACAATGTGCATGTGCATACAATGTATTATATAACATGCGCAGAGTTACCAAGCTTGCCCGGCCAAGGGCAGTACCATGAAACATTCTGTAACACAAATTTGTATACCAATTCAATCATTATAAGGTACCGGTACCTTAAATGAGGGACAATGTGCTAAAATCTTACTTTTGGTATTACCAAAAGTAAGATTTTAACACATTTCCCTCCATTTAAGGTATTTTATAATGACTGGACCGGTCCGAGACCGGTCCGGGCAAGAAAACCGGACCACCGAGAGCTGGACCGGACCGGACTGGACCGCCTCTTCACTGGACCGGACCACCACTGGCGGTACGGTCCGGTCCGCATCCCTACCAAGGACACAATGCGGTTGCCGCAGTCTGAATCTCTACCTACTGAGCCACCGCGCTCCCCACATCGAAAAATAAATGGGAGTATAATAAATGGGAATATGAACAAGATTAAGGCAGAAAATTAATGAAACGATGCGGGTTAGCGATGCGAATGATATGGCAGCTATAATTGTTAGTGGCATAAAGGATAATAATTTGGGCTGATTCCGAAATTTTTTTCACACCAAAAACTTATGATTGCTTTACAGCCTGTCAATAATACAAACACTTCGTAAAGCTTATCTTGGTATGCCATAATCTTGGACTGTTTTATGTCTTTGGCCTCATAATCTACAGTATAGTTTGGGTGGTGGTGTATTTCGTCCCATGAGTGCGATAAGGTTTGCATTGCAAAGCCTTGTTGCACTAAAGGGACAAATTTATCAATTTTATTAACTTGGATAAAATATTAGACATAAACCATTTAATTTTTATTTTTTTTAAGTTTGCATTGGTTATTAAAAGAAAGCATGCGGCATCCAAAACGCCATGCGGGAGAGGGGGCTGAGAAACAGATATTTAGCTTTTCTAGACCTTAGTTGTTATTTTTCTCTACGTTGTGTTCAAAACTAATTTTACATTTACAGGTTATATCTCGTCTCATCCATGGAAATGCTGATATTGTTCTTCCTGGTTTCGTTGTATGGGCAATGCAAGGCCTCCTGTGTTGAACATCAATACACCTACAAAAGCACCTTGACAGCGAGGACAGTTAGTTGCCATCTTTCTGTATTGGACAGCACGATGTACGAGGATTATATCCTTAAACTCCCCGAGGATACAGTCAAATTAAGTATAATTTGTATTGATGAAAATCAACCAAGTTTTATGTTGCAGGACATGTTTGTTCATCTGCATCGTATGAAGTCACTGAATATAAAAGACTGCGCATTCTCTTATTTTCCAACACTGTTTGCTAACAATAATTCTATGATGCACATTTCTGTTGATTCCGCAAAAACCCTGGTTATCGATGGTCATGCTTTCCTTGGGCTAACGCAACTAAAGACGCTCTCACTTACCAACTGTGGACTAACAAAAGTTCCTTCTATTTGTTCACTCAAGTATCTTCAACAAGTCAACGTTAGCAACAACATACTTCGGTACATTGATAACCTCAATAGTGGGTGTCACAATGGCATAGGACTGATTTTCCTGCGGTCTATCGATATCAGAAATAACAATATAATTAATATTCCAGAGACTTTCAGTCACCTGTGTCCAAATTTAACGCATTTTTATGCAGGGGATAATCACATTCAATATATACCCGTCGGTAGTTTTTCGGAGTTTGATAAGATACAGTGGCTTGATCTCAGTAATAATAAGATACGTCGCCTACCAGAGTACCTCCTTCCAGACACGGAACGACTGAAGGTATTAATGCTGGGTAATAACCCTCTGGAGTATATCCCCGATACCTTACTGAATGCAGGCCAGGTTTACAACTACCTGGACATCTCTTACCTTAATCTCAATGATACAATATGGGACAGGTTGAAGTATATACGCCTGAACGAGTTGTCACTCAACGGGAATAATTTAACGGCAATTCCGGGAGGTTTGATTTCAAAACAATTCAATTTAACACATTTGCATGTTGCTGAAAACTCACTACATTATGTTGCCGAAGACACCTTTCTGGCCAGCTCAATCCAATATTTGGATTTGCGAGGTAATAGGATATCCAAGCTTTCAAACCGTTCACTACATGGACTCGAAAATCTCGTACATTTGGATATATCGTCGAACGCTATTGAAGATATTCAACCGTTTTCTTTCTCGGACATGCCCATGTTAACTAGATTGTACATCCAGGAGAACAGGTTACATGATGTTCCAGACTTTACCGGACTTTCCTCACTACAAATACTAGATATGCGCGACAATAACATAACACAGTTACGATCGGACGACCTCAAGGGTTTGAAAGAGTTAATTGGAATTAGTTTAGCTTTCAACAATATATCACACGTGCCATATGGTGTATTCCAGAGGTGTCCTAAAATTCTCGTATTAAACTTAAGAAAAAATGTTATCAAATTTATAGACAATCGTGCATTCAGACATTTAGGAAATATCGAGCTCATCCTTCTGGACTACAATGAGATTTCGGACATTTCCGATATATTTATCGATGTTCCGGTGAAATTGCTTTGGCTGGATGCTAACAAACTAACGAAGATAAGAAATGGAGATTTACCTGATACTCTTACACATGTGATGTTGTCGCGGAATTATATTTACTTCGTGGAAGGTTATGTATTTTATCGGATGTCAAATCTCATTCAAGTTGATCTCAGATACAACGCTTTCAGAACATTTTTTAGCATAATCGTTTTCGAAACATCACCGCACGTAACAGCCGCACCTTCTGTTTATCTGAGAGGTAATCATTTGATTTGTGACTGTAAACTTACGTGGTTCAAACGGTGGATTGGGTTGACTCTTTACCAACCACACTTTCCGGATCTAGATCAAGTTTTCTGTGCGGACAAGTTGAACCGTCCATTTAGCCAGGTTTCAGAAAGCGAGTTTGTTTGTTGGTATGATACAGTCTATACATTTGGAAAGTACTACGAATGTCCAATTGAGTGTAACTGTTCCCGCACATCGGACATGCTGACCCACAGTATGTACTGTCATAATATAGCTCTAAAATACATTCCGTCCTTCCCAGTTATAGCAACCAATTTGTATCTGCAAAATAACAATATCGCTCATCTTCCAGTCGGATGCTTTAACAATCTTACACGGGTGCGAATTTTAGATCTTAGTGGGAACAGACTTAATACACTTGAAGATGGAGTATTTGGACAGCTACAGTCACTTGAGACCTTGCATCTGAATAACAATAATCTTGTGAAAATCAACAACAAAACTTTTGATGGATTGGAAAATTTACGTCATCTGTATCTTCAAAATAATAAAATAATGTCCATTCCAAGCCATGTTCTCAACGATTTTCCAAATCTATCTCACCTTTACACGAATGTAAATAATCTTACATCACTCTTTATATTAAATGATGCATTATTAGAAAACATAACTGTTCTAAAGATTTCTGAAAATCCATGGATGTGTAATTGTAAAGATATGCTTTCTTTTCAGGCTTTATTCTTGGAACATTCACATAACATTATTGACGCGAATGAAACTCATTGTTTGTTGGACACCTGCAAGAGTGATTGTGACACAACGTCGCCTAACTATATTTCATACAAGATTAATAATTTTCCTCTTAGTGAATTTTGTGAGAACACTACAGTAGTTTACAGTAACCTTTCTGCATTGAATGTGAACTTCTTCGAAGATACTAGCCGAGTTATGGCCCTATCTATGTTCCTTATTTTCCTTGTTATTGCAACAATACTCTCTGCCATTATAGTCAAAAAGCGGGATTTAATTAGGGTGTACATCTATGCATCATTTGGGTGGAGAATATTTGATCAGAGAAGAACTCTAGACGAGAGCGGAATGATTTACGATGCTTTTGTGTCTTATAGTAGCAAAGACGAAGACTTCATAGTTCACAATTTAGCGCCAGTGTTAGAAAGTAGAAAAGAAGAGTATAAATTATGTCTTCATTACAGAGATTTCCCCGTTGGCGCTTCTATTGCCGAGACTATTGTTGAATATATAAACCAAAGCAAACGGACAATAATGGTTTTGTCGAATAACTACCTTCAAAGTGAATGGTGTCATTTAGAATTCAAGACCGCTCATAAGCAAGTACTCAAAGATAAACGAAACAGACTCATTGTTATATTACTGGGCGACATAAATAATGACGAACTCGACGACGATATCAAACTTTACTTTGAGACTAAAACATACGTGAGGTATGATGATCCATGGTTCTGGAAGAAACTACTTTTTGCTTTACCACAAGCTGAGCACAAGCCAGTTTAGAATTGAGTTCTGGTAGGGACCTGAGAATGGTTTGTAACTTGTGGAGTTGAATCTGAGATACGAATTTCTGTATGTTTATGTGTGAGTGAAGCGGGCAGATGAGATGATGGTGTTGTTGTTGCGGACAGAGTTTGTTTTTGTTGATTTCGTGACACACTGGAGCTGGAACAGAAATACTGAATTCATATCACCATTATCAAGACAACTTTAATAAATGACAACAACAGACAGCTCCGAGAGCTGTCTGTTGTTTTCAATAATTAAAAGTAACAAAGGAATGTAACGATTCCAGAACCCTGATCTCCTTTTTAAAAAAAAAACAAAACTGATATTCAAAATAGAGGAGAGGAAAAATTACCCGCCTCAACAAAGGTATGAGGGAATGTCTAGTACAATTGTGCTCCACAGGTGCTACTCACGGAGATTTAGACTTGTCTTAGTGGCAACTACAGTACACAAATTTGTGTTATGCATTCCACTCAGAACTTAATAAATAGAGGATATCTAGTGTTTTTAGGAGGACACCGAAAATTATCTCATGAGTGACCGAGACAAATGTTTACTTTCCGCGAGCGCATGCGCGGGCGAAAATAACCATTTGTCGCGGTCAAAAGTGAGATAATTTTTGGTATCCACTCAAAAACACTACATCTGCATTTTAATATACACCTTTTATAAGAATCTGATAATTCCATTCGTTTCAACCTTGAACTTATGCATGAAAGTAAACAGCGCATTGAATCATTGATACGCGGAAGTGATTTGATCGATAATCGGAACAGACAGCGTCTTGCAATCTGATTCAGTTGGCGGGTTTCTAGTCCAAACGTGGTCTGAACGTTCCATAATATAAGTTTGTGGTTTGGTACGTCCTTTAGAAGGACGTATCAAACCCAAAACTTATATTTCGCACTTTCAGGCCATGTTTGGACTAGCGGGTTTTATGCATCAATTCAAGGTCAGCATTTGTTGAATTATTGCTGTAAACGATCGATATCCACTCAAAAACACTAGATTTACTTTTCATTATACGTTTTTAGAACAAATTTATCATTTCCAGTGATAATTTGACTCGTATTCACCTTGAAGTGATCCTTTGAAAGCCGCCATTTTGATTGATACCGTGAAAGTGAAAATGTCTATATCTTCACAGTGGGGGATACATTTTTATTTTTCTGCAATTTCTTTTATAATCTATCGTTTAGCGTATGATAAAAGTGAATTATTACACTTTTAGTGAGATGATGCACGAAGACATCAAGTGTAGTGGCAAGTAAAGGGACTAACGGAGTTTGAATTGGTTTGGAAGAAGTTCCAACAGCACATTTGTGTGCATTGAATGCAACAAAGCACCATCCTCAATGCTTTATAATTGATGATGGTGCCATGTTGCATGTTTTGTTTGTTTGCACCTGTTGATGATATCCAAAGACTTCATCAGTGTTCAACTAGGGCTGTCACGATTTTTTAATTTAGGAATCGATTAATCGTCGCAAATAATCGACGATTAATCGTACCTAAATGACCCCCCCCCCCCTCTCCCTCTCTTTGAAGTCGATAAAAATGAAGTTCAAGTCAGTTGACCTACCTCAAGGAAACAACGAAGACGATCCTTTTTAGGTTCATTCAAAGCTTTGATGTTCTGAACTTTTGAACTGTCAGTGTAACAATCAAGACCGGTCGGCAGTTGCGAAGTTCGCAACTGCCGACCGGTCTTGATTATTACACTGACGGTTCAAAAGTTCAGAACATCAAAGCTTTGATGAATGTACCTGGAAGACTATTGCTTCCAACAGCGTCTTGGGGTTTAACATCGATGTTCTTAACTCTTTACCTTTAGAAACACTAGTTTTTTCATCAAATTTTCTTTTAATTTTTAAACGTCTAAAACGGGATACAATTTACCGATTATTCGACAACGAAAAATACTAATCGATTTCGCCGTGACCGATCAACAGTCGATTAATCGGTTAATCGTGACAGCCCTATGTTCAACACCATTTTTTGTGACTAAAAGAAAACATTGACATCGGAAAAAATGCAGGGCCAATGCTTCCCCGAGACACCCTCTTTCCCCAGTACTACGGCGCCCTTGCGGTTATTGCATCTATTAACTGCAGCATCGCGAATGTTATTATATACTGAAGATTCTCAATTGTTACTTCGAGAGAAGTAATATTAGCCTTGAAGATAGAGTTGGGTGCACCGACTATTCTCCAGAAAGTCTTTCGCGCATTGGACTCGATGTTCCTCCCGTGATACGATAAAAGAAATAATTTCAGCATCTTTGGCCAAAACATGACCGCAACATAAGTATGAAGTCATGTTTTGCCAATCGTTTATACCTGTGCTGCTCACTTTAGAGGATTTCCACTCCAGCTGTTGGTTCCGGGTGCTAACTTACCGGTAAAGCAGTACTGGTTTACCACAATAAACAAACACTGCTCCACTTTCTGGGGTCCCCACGCGGAAAAGCAATAATTAACGATTTTTCTTCTCGTTTCGGAATATCGGCAGTCTGATGCTTCTAAGACAAGCCTTATTGTGAACGAAAGATAATACAAGATTAAAAGGAGCAGCACACTGTTTCAAGCAGGCCTGAAGCTTGTGGGTGTGCCGGTGGGAGGGGGGATTCGCCAACTCCCCATGACCACGTCTGTCGGAAAATTAAAAAAAATTGTGGGTCGCTAGAATACCAAAAGTTTCTCTGAAAGTCGCTAATTTGGAAACACACGATATTATTTTTTTTATTTTAATTATTTTTTTTAAATTTTTTGTTAAAAATAAAAAACAAATTGTCACGTGACACCCCCCTCCCCCCCCCCCCCCCCTCACTGAAACGACCTCAATGCGCTCGTTCCAAAGCGGGGTCACATGATATAGTTTTGTTGATGTTTGTGTCATTTTTTAACTGCTCAGTTTGATCATTAAGCGCAATGACGCTCCGATTTGCTGGGCGATTGGGTGAAGAAGTATATTGAATTCCAACTCTGAATCCACCATGTCGGAAAAGTTTGAGATCCTGACTACAGCCTAGTCGTAAGTGAACATATTATATTCACTGAATATATATTTCACGCCGTGATTCGAAACCCGTAATATCTTTAATTGTCCCCACCACCACCACCCTTACCACACGCATGCCGTAGATCTTTAGACATCAGACACTACCACCCTTTGAGGTAATCGCCGTACGTAGCCAAATATTCGTGGTGGTCCTTTTAAGTTTTAATTGATTATGAAGCGAAATATCACATTATCCTCTGCAATTAGGTCATGCGCACGCTCGAAGCAAGGAGGCTGGGCGGGTGTCGGTCCGCCCTCATGACCTCGTCTGTCGGAAACTTTTGTTGTCTGTTAGAATAAAATTGTTGGTCGCCATAACACCAATATTTTCTCCGAAAGTCTTAAATTTGAAAAAAGGTGACCGTTTGACGAAACCACTTTTTTTATTATGCAAAATTAACCTCATATGTCATATATGTTTTGTATAAAAGAGCTCCTTAGAAGTACATGGAAAATGAATTGCCATGTACATGAAAACCTTCCATGAATTGTTATTTTAAAGAATTACATGTGTTAAACGAAGATATTTTTTAAAGATAATAATATTAAACGAACACTTAAGGCCTATTTTGTTTATTATTGTTTTAAAGAAGTGTATCGATGAGTCAGGTGTCAGGTTCGCACTGATAGTCTACAGTACGTCCGCCATGGACTGGTCACTTTTTACGGGTGGGCAATATTTTCACGGACGCATACACTATTAGATTCCAACACTAATTATACGAATTATCGTCAAAAACCTACTTAATGAAGCACCGTGTACAAGCCGGTGCTTCATTAATTAACATTTTGATGATGATTTTTATTGCATAGTAAACCCATGCGTGGACATCACTGCCCATGCGTGGATTATGACCGTGCTTGCAGTAGTAGTAGAATCATTATTAATGTGACATGTGCAACATTTTGGAACAGAGAACAATTTGATGGGTTTAAAAAGAGTCTGACCCAGTGGGTCAAAAAATCGCAAATAACAAGTGTTTTTCTTAACACTCAGGGTTATCCTCACATATACACTTCGACATGTTCACTCTCGTTCACTCTTATTCATTCACTCACTCACTCACGCAACAAATAACGCCACCCAGACAAACACTACACTCACACATGAATTTCGTTCGACCTCCCTCTCGCGACTCACTAAGTCTCACTCGCTCTCACGCACGCTCCCGCATACATTCGTGTTCTCAGCACTAAATCTTTTTTTTTCTACTGTGAAATTCCATTCTCTTTGTAGTTTCGAACATAAACACCAGCCAGGACATTGACTCCTGGCAAACGACCGATTCAGCCACTTTTCGGGATCAGGGATGGTGTTCTCAACAGCAACGAATGAGAGACACTTCTTTTCTCTGCTATAAATAACATTTAATAAAAACATGGACTGTCATTTAGTTATAAACAATTTTCACCCTTCACACACCCCACCATTAGTTTAAACAATATTTTATTAAAGATAATGTTATATGTATACATTACATAGCAGTACAATAGATTAATAAAAAAAGAAGTTTTGCTAGCAGTATACGAGATAACAGCAATAGTGATAACAATTAGATCGGAAGATAAACTAGGATTCGACAGGAAGCCTTAGGCTTATATGAGTCGTCTCCAGCTTTTTATAGCACTTATCGTAAAGATAATGGCAATGAACAGTGGTAACAATAGAAACATGTATATCGCAGCCTAAGTGGGGTGAGCACTAGCGGGCCAATGAATCTGGTTGAATATCTGACCTTGGACAAGCACACCACCGGCTCGCATCATACAAGGTGAGCATTCTAGATACGTACGCGCAGTCGCCTGCAATTACATAATGGCTCACTTTTCTTTACATCAACAAGTGCAGCTGAGGGGTACCGAACGCTCGTCAGAAAAAAAAATTGAAAAAGGCAATTTATACTAATTTCATGCTTAGGATAAGTTGACCAACAGGCTCGGCCCCTTAACCAGCGGTATACGCGATTGTCTAAACTACACATACTTGAGATCAGAAGTGGTCTAACCGATAAAAAAATAGATGAATAAAAAGAAGTAAGAGAGTGAGAAGATGCAAGAAGAAGAAGTAAATTAAAGAAGAAGAAGCCATCCCGAATACATGGTGCATTGTCTTCAGATAAAGTTGAATAGAAAAGAAGGTTTTGAAATTAAGCATCTTTATCAATAACTAGATAATAAAATTGTGGTAAATGGCCTTAATCGTGCGGACGCGACACCGATAGTAGTGAAGGCTGGCACTATAGGCCAATGCATTTAACACTGAATTCCCCATACCCCAATGCTGTCATTATAGGCCAAAAATTAACATAGGATTCTCCATAGGGATTTTGGCCTATAGTGACAGTTTTGTGGCCTATAGTGCCAACATTGGAGGCAGGAAAAAGATTTTGCCTTGGGAATACAGCCATATCCGTCTCTTAACGTGCTGGATCGTGGCACAAAAAGCTCAACTGTCACTGCAAATGGGCAGTGGTAGCGAATCATGTCAGGGATAATCGGTTCTAAGACGTCACAAGTTTTCACGACGACTGTGCTGCTGATCGCAAAGAGATCTATCAACGAGGCAGATGACTCAGTGAAGCATGTTGGCTCGCCCACAAGTGGTCTAAGATTAAAATAACTGATTATTTAAAAAAAAGTACTTCTTGCCCTGCTGGTTATCGTTAAAATCGCCTGTAACTATTATGTCTTCGACTCGCATGTCCCTTTCCACTTTCAATAGAGGATGATATGGCATCCCAAGTGTTTAGGGCTGATGGGTGAACGATAGAATACCACGAACAATAACGACCTATTACGTTTTGTGAATACTTCGGCCCACAAACACTCGGTATTCGGCGTCTCAAGGTCTGGTCTGTGTCGAAATGAAATGCCCTCTCTAATGTACAAGGCCACCCCACCACCCCTGGTTGGGCGGTCATAACGCAATGGTTCATGAAACCCATGAATTATGATGTCTGTTGTAGAGCCATTGTTTTGTAGCCAAGTCTCGGTGAGAGCAAGAATGCCAAGGATAAAGATTCACATTGGACAAGATCTATTTTGGGTTTCAAGCTCTGAATGTTGACATGGAGAAACCTGAAGTTGTTCTGGTCGTGCTCGGAATTAACAGAGTTAGGACCGGATTTATTTCAAAGTCACCTGACAATAATAATAATACAGATATAAGTAGAAAATGAGTAGAATTACCACGGAGGCTGAAAATGAATTTTTTCAGGAAATTTACATTCGGGGGCTTTGGGCTTGTTAGATGGATACTGCTTGACGTTTGCACAACTTACCATTCGATGACTATAAAGTGGCCAATTACAACTTGAGTTGAGAGATACGGTGTATTGACAAAGAAACAATGCAACCATGATGGTGAAACTTTCGTCCAGTGCAGATATATAGAGTCGGAGTCGCAGATAATTGAATACACAGGTAGATTGGTCTTTCAAGAGCCTGAACTTTAAGCTGCAAACATAAACTCTTGTGCTAAAAGTACCTATCCGAGCAGGGTATAACTCAAGGCAACACATCAAGTAATCTGTGAGTGATATGAAACACTTGCTGCTCGGATATAGGTGCTAGTCAAGATCACATTTAGCAGCATGGGTTCATAATGAAAGCAAAATGTATTCGAGATGGATCTGGAAGATAGATGGTAATGAATTGTAAATTGAGAAGAAGAAATTGCTGAGCTGAAGGATACATGGAAGAAACAAAAAAACAGTCAAAATTAAAGATAAACAATATGTACAAGATGTATGTGTAACATATAAATGTGGCTGGACTTTCGGTGGCGAGCCCAGCAAGTGGGATGTTGTAGGTATCTTCAATATAATCAGGTTCGTTGTCGTTCATATGAGATACGTTTCATTTTGTAAAACATATGTACTCACACAAGTTAGCTATGATCAACTGACAAGTCGAGAAGCCACCTTGCAAATCAATTCATTAAATATATCGGGTAGCCACTCGCCTTACCGACAGGTCATCCAATTCGCTGAATGATCATGTACCTACGCTAACAAATAGTCGCTTTTTGTTCAAAGGTGGGTTGGGGCTTTCAAATAGGACCGAATTGAACATATATTTGAAGTAAAAGTTTGAAATAGAAGGCAGTGATAAAAGCTCGAACACAACTATTACATTTTTGATTCTCATAACCCATCGATGCCACTCTCAATATGGCACTCAACGACACAAGCAAAAGTGTTGCTGGGACGTATCTCTCTTTATACATCATGTCAGGACACCTGAGGTCCCGTAAGGCCTGGGCTGACGTGGGGTTATTTAGTCCCGCTGATGAAGTTGCGGGGAAATTAGACCAACGTGGAGGGTCAGAATCCAAGTGTCGCGAACTCGGCGCAGGGAGCTGTGTTAGACCGACGCCGTGATTCCTTCTCTGCCAAATTGGCCTGAAATAGGTTCGATTTCCGTTAGGTGTGATTCCTAATCACTTCAGGCTGTGTAATGCAAAGAATGACTTAAAGTAACAACGATTCTTTTATTTACACATAAAAATAAAGCCGTTTCAATATTTCAACAATCAACAATTCGATTCTTTTCACAGAAATTTGGTTGGGAGGGTTAAATAATTCTCAATAATCATATAGTCATTCTATAGCCCTGTACTGGCACTATAGTCTACACACTGGAAATGTTTCTACCGTGAGCTCGCCATAAGAGCTTCACAAATCTGAAATGTTATTACTGTGAGCTCGCCATAAGAGCTTCACCCGCTTAGGCTCAAATGTCAACGTCTGCGCGTAACTGTACCTCTGGCTGTCGGAGGGTTCCGACCAGCAATGTTCGTCATCTAAAAAGACACCGTACTTCTGATTTGGGTCAGATATTGTCTACTCATACCTTATGTGCCTTTTGAAAGTCTTCCGTGAAAGTCCTATTGAAATGTGCATTGTTCCTGGTTGAATTCACGATTCACAAATGACCCTTTTTGTGCTAGGGCGAAATTGTCACTCACACCGATCTCCAGTCGGTATTACGATGCTTCGACAGCAAAACAAACTACTCCCAACGCAATCAGTCTGATGCTTCAAAGGGTTAATACGCACAATACAATTAACCTGCACTTCTGACTATTGCAGGCCGATACCTGCTACTCGACAGTCTAAACTTTAACGTTTCACCTTGGGTTTTCCTTCTCAACGAATTTGGCACTGTAGCCGCCTATCAACCTTAAGCTAAATCAATCGTGGAATGCCCTCTCTGGCGATTCCAGCCGTTCCAGGGTCCTGTGATCGAAGGTACCCCTATGCCAGGAAACAGAGTCCGCCTGCCCTGGACTTCACCAACGTGTGTGTGACCCCAAGTGTGTGTCTAATGCTCTGCTCTTCAAGGTATATATACTTTTTACCCTAAACTGTCAGGTGGACGGACGCTCATCTGTCCACCTGTCAAAACGGTGGGAGATGACGTATATCGAGGCAGAATCAATACAAGTCATCTCGCGCGTGACTTGACGGTGATTTCACTTGTCGAGAGAATCGATTCGTTTCTGCCAGTCATTGCCATGACAGACATTTCTATCTTTTAGAATCTCGTTTCTCAACTGGCCGTGACGATATCCTGCCACCAACAGATTACGTCTCGTATAACTTAAATGAGATTAGACCTTATCTAACATACCGTTTCTCCCCTGGGTCCCTGCGCTGAAGTGGATATGCACCACGTGTGTTTTTTCCATGTCCAGCTTCACAGAGAAATGAAATTCGCGTAGGGTTTTCGCCTTGATGCGGAATATCTTTTGAACTTACACTATCTTTATATACGAGGCCCCTTGCCCCTATATTTAGGTTTTTGCCCTGACACATCAATTGTTAGTAAAGGCTAGGGAGTGAAGAAAAGAGAGAGGAAAAAAGGATAAAAAGAGGAAATCGTTCTGAAACTACCCCCCTTCGTTATTCATCCTTGACCCCCCCCCCCCCACTCCCCCCTTAAAAAAAGCAGAATTGAAAGTCGTCAAAGCACAAAGAGGGAGGAATTCAGAGGACATCACAGCTGGGCGCCGATGAATAAATCGCTGTATTCGTTCAGAGTCTTTTGGGGCTATACTTGGGAGCTTACTGGGCAAAGAGGTAACAAAGGTGCTAATGAAGTGTACCGCAGCGAACAATGTTGCCACTGGGTATATACAATTTATAATCCGATCACCACTTCCATTGAACTTAACTTGTTCAAAAAGAAAACCATATAATATGCCTGTAAAGCAGTATGTATTTGAAACTACCCGGACACCGCCCTGAGAAACATTCGCTTACACGAATATATAAAATTGCATAAATCGCAGATAGCACAATAACAGAGTTGACTAGGGCCACACGAGTTTTGCAATGGCTACTTTCCTTTAACTCCTTATGACAAAATAAAACATTAATTGATAAAATGGATATTCAGGGAATTCATGGGAAGCCACATGCAGGTGGAGAAGCTCCACCACCAGGGTGTTTTAAATTCATCCATACTTTTCAGATAAGGTCGCGAGAATCGGGACAAAAACTCACAAAGTGAAATACATTTTAGGGTCTGCCCTATATGCAACTATATACAACTACATCAGTTACCATGAACACTCAGTCGTCTTCATATTATCGAGACGCTTTCTAGATAAATATATATAATTACATACACGAGCTTTTCCTGCTTCTTACGATCCCACGTATTCAGATATCATATTACGACATTGTGAGTTTGACTGACTGCAACCCGTCAGTCAGGGTTAACATTACCGGTATTCCACCCCAATACATCCTATCACGCTAATCTCATCAATACTTTCCACTCTCCCATCGACCAAAACCGGCCAGTGCTATTCTCAAATATCACCAATTACTTTTCATTATTTTTTTTATTCTTCGTCCCAAAAACATAGGTTATGACTCTCGTTGGAACGAGCTCGTTCCAATGAGGGGTAATAACCTATGTTTTTGAGACAAAAAATGAAAAACAATAGTTATTCAAGAATTTTTTTTGCAAGTGTCGTCTGCTTTTCATGGTAGGTAAAGGGTTAAAGAGTGTAGGAGATACATTATCTCCTCGTTTTAGCCCACGTGAAATATTCCATCAGTTCACCGCGGACGCTTACGCAGGATTTAGTAGCACAGTACATGTTTTTAATTGATCTGCACATAATTCCATCAATACCGATCTTCAGTAATTTATACAACAGCATATCACGATCTACATGATCGAATACCTTTTGGAAGTCACGGGGGCGCGGTGGCGTTGCAGTAACCGGTTCTCGTCAGATCACCGAATTGAAGTAACGTCGAGCCCGGTTAGTCCTCGGATGGGCGACCGTCTGAGCGATAGATTTGGACTCCCGCGTTGTGTCCTTGAGCAAGACACTTAACCCCGATGGGGCACGATGACGCCGTGTACTAAGGCGTATTGCACGTCGATGGTGCGGATGTCTTCAACCAGTCTAACCCTGCCTGTGCTGCAGTGCGAAGTTATGATGTTGGGGAGCTGGCAGCTGCTCGTCGTTGCTCGGTGGTTTTCTCCGGGTACTCCGGCTTCTGCCACCCGTAAAACTGCCACGGTCATGATTAGCCATTGTGCATACGTATGTGACCTTAAACACCAATAAATAAATAAATAATTTTGGAAGTCAATAAATGTTGCAAGGATTTCGTGCTTACCTGGATCAATGATGTGCGTGTGTGTGTGTTATCAACACAATACCTGGGTGGCCTGAATCCATTCTGCTCACCGGCGAGTAATCCATTGTCCTCGATGTAATGATCTGACAAAGTGGAGTATAATGTACTACATGTTGGACTTAAGGAGATCCCTCTGTAATTATTTGGAATTTTCAGATCATTTGATCTGTCTTTAGAAAGAGGACAGTAATAGGACATTTTCCATATAGACGGTATAATGCCAGTTTCAAAAGTTAACTGAAATAATTTATGCAACAGTTTAATTACAGGGCTAAATTTGAAAACTTCATAGGGCAGATAATCACATCCAATTGATTTGCAATTTTTTGGCTTTATTGACAATTCGTTCGACTTCACTGCATTCTATTGCATGATTGAGTAGATCATTTTGTTCATCTAGCGGATCCAAAAACTTATCATCAAAGAGGATTCTATCCCTTTTTCTATTTTCATAGAATGTTTGTCAAATTGTGTTTCATAACATTCCGGATTGTAAACTTTTTCGAAACCTTTTCTCCAAACATTAAGAATCTATGAATTTTCCATAATCATTGATCCGTCTTCGTTATATGCTTCGTTTGGTATTTTGTTCACCCTAGAGGATCCCACATGTTTTATGTTATCCCAAAATAATTCAATGAGAATCTCCGAGTCTTTTATGAATGATTTTTATACAACCGTTCGAAAAAGCAAAATCGCGTATTTAACCCTTTACCCAACGTAACGGCCAAAACCGGCCAGCGCTATTCTCAAAAATCGCCAATTAATTTTCAAAATATTTTCATTTTTTGTCTCAAAAACATAGGTTATGGCCCCTCGTTGGAACGAGCTCGTCGAGCTCGTTCCAACGAGGGGTCATAACCTATGTTTTTGAGACAAAAAATGAAAAAAATTAGTTATTCAAGAATTTTGTTTGCAAGTGTCGTCTGCTTTTCATGTTAGGTAAAGGGTTAACCTTCTGCGGGATATACACAGAACGACACGCGTGTGTGAATGGGTTAATCGATATTGACACGTGTGCCATCTCGATTAACCCATTCACACACGCATGTCGTTCTCTGTTTTTATTACATGCCTGAACGTCAAAAACAATTATTAGAAGGACACTCAGCAATTCATTTGACAACTATAAACAAAAAGAACACATATTATCGCCAACCAAACTTGCGAGGGGAACCCGTGTTACAATTTCGTCCCCCGAGTTCCAATGTGTTCTATGTGCCTGCTGGCACATAGAACACATTGAAACTCGGGGGACGATTTTCAGCTATCACTAGGGATTCAAATTGTAATTGCGTTGCACGATTTGTAGAAAATTCCAGTGAAATTTCGCTTCTATTTAAAAACCGTCAAAATTTCCGTTCGGCACATATGTGCGGAACAGGTTTTCATTTTCCGCATGGTTTAGTGTTGCTGTAGATGGGGATTACATAGACAGACGTGTAATAAAACTTAAACAGTGTATGGGCTTCAGATTTATGTTTTGTCTTTTTTTTGCCACTTTTCTTTATTTTCAGAAACTCTTTCTCATTTTGATGCATTTTGTTCCAGAGTTTAGTTAATTCTGGACTCCAAAATGGTCTATAGAATTTGATGTGTTTATTAGTCTTGTATGATTCTGATGCACCGTAATTTGGAAACACGTTTTGAAGTTCTTAGAGGTGCTATATGAGTAAGAAAAATTTGTTTACATTGACATTCCCACCATTGAGATTCTTTCAATTCAAATTAAATATACACCGATTATATATCAAAATGAAGGTTGTAATGTATAGAACACGACACACATACGCATTCAGCACACAGAGGCACCAATAGTTCCCGGATGTCTGCCACCGTATTCATACCAGAACTGATAATAAAATAATATTTCAGGCAAGCAACTCGTGACCAAATGTGCTTCATATATCCAAGAACAGAGCCACGACATCAAAATTCTTCAAAACGCAGCGACAGAGATGCGAAGGGGTAAATTCCAAAACAGTCGGCTTTGTTTACACTGGAGGATCATTTCGATTTCCGGTCAAGGTCCTCGGACGGAAAAAGCATCGATATACAATGCCGTCTAAAATCAAATAATAAGAAAGATCGCCTTAATACAGCATACAATTATTATATAGAGACTGCAGAGTTGCCGTATTCTAAGAACGGTATCATGACACCAGGTGAAATTTCCATGAATTACAGTTTATTTTGTTTTTCGATGGAAATTCGTGGTATGGAGAGATTTGCGCTTGTCTGTCGAACATGGAATCCATTTTCAATAAAAAATGCAGACAGTGTTGTCCTTTTCCCAAATGCATTACTATCGCTGCATTCTAAAGTGTTTTGAATACCTAGCTTTATTCTTGGATATCTGAAGCACATTTGACCACAACTTGTTCTCCGGAAATATTATTTTGTTATCAGTTCTGATACGAATACGGTAGCAGACGTCCAGGAACCAGTGGTGCCTGCTGTCAACTCTATGAGTTGATTACATATATTTATCGTGTTCTATACCTCCAGACCCTCCTTTTGATGTATAACTTGTGTATATTTAATTTAAATTTATGATATATCAGACTTGGAAATTGCAAAAGTGAACAAATTTCCCATACTTATAGAGCGCCTCAACCCTTTACCCAACGCAGACGATATTAAAATTTATTATTTTAAATACCATTTTTTTCAAATTTTTCAAAAAATTTCAACAAAACTATATCATGTGACCTCTCGTTGGAACGAGCTCGACGAGCTCGTTCCAACAAGGGGTCACATGATATGGTTTTGTTGAAATATTTTGGAAAATAATATTTTTTCAACTGCTGAATTTTCATATTACGAGGGCGGATGTGGCCGATTCGATGGGTAAGGGTTGATAACAAAATCAACAAGTTGTGAGTAACGTTCGTCGATTTGGTATTATGATTCCTTTGCGCTTTCAGTCGCCTGAACAATTTGATTAAGGTGGCAAGCGAATCAACATCCTGGAGAAATGTTCTGGGTAAGAGTTTAGTTTGTTTTTACCATTTAGTTTACTCGTTTGGGGGTTTAACTGCATTGGATACTGACATTAACGTTATATTCAAATGCAACAAAACTATGATCTGGAGGTTTACTCCTTTCTACCATCCAGGGGTACAAGGATGTTTTTTTATTAAGGAGGCTTGTGTGATAACTCGAAAATTGTCGCACTTATCACAAATGTCATGTGCGACACAAATGTAATCTGCCACTGGACTACCCCTCGAATTATGAAGAATGAATGAAAAGTTTTAGCGCGCCGAAGGCGCGCATGGACGATGTGGGATTTACAAATCCCTTGCGACCCGGTTAACGTTATTTGTTTCCCTTGGATCACACAGGCCTAGCTTTCCTATTGCCCAAAATGGAGTCTGAGGGGGTTATGCACGCGGTTAGAATACCTGGCAGTTTACGCTGGAGTGTTAGATGGTCAATACTCAATCCCTCAACGCCTTTAAAACTATTAGAGAGCGAGCTCTATTCGGTTCCAGTTCGGCGATGGTAGAAGTTTGAGTCCCACCATGGTGGCGAGCCAGAATGTAATGTTGTGCGATGGCAAGTTTAAGGGAAGAAGAGAAAAGAAAACCAAACAGCAACGCCGGTTTGGTAGCGGCCCCGGTATATGACCATAGCGGTTACAAAAAAGAAGTGGAGAAAGCTCCAACAGATTAGTTTTAAGAAACCGGGAGTCATCCATCAAGCATTCTGGGAGATAGGATGCCGTATGTGATTTTGAGGTATCTGGTCATCCTTCGGGAATTCCAAATGACCTCCTCCACCCCACCCCCCCCCAAAAAAAAAAAACAAAAAAAAAACAAACACTCACTGACACACACCCTCAAGCCCTTAAAAGGGCTGTTAAATCTTTATTCAAATGTTTATTTATATCAAATGTACACTCGTTCCCAGCCAGACAAGCTTGTTTCAATCCTTGCCTAGCGTTTGGTGGTTTCTTGTATATGTTGCAGAAAGGTAGGTTGCACCAATTCCTCCTACGCTAGTCTACCATTTCCATGCGTCTTCTTGATAAGAGTGTTGCAAGAAAATTTGAGAATGTTCAGTTAGAAAAGTTATAGGTAGAGAGAAAGATAGGTATCCGCTATTGTATATTGTGCCTGCTGTGTGATTGTTGCTATGGATGGGGTAAGGGGTGTGTTTCTTCGGAGCCCACTTCCCACACTCAGAGTTGCGAGGCAATCCTCACAGACTCAATCCTAAAGATCTCAGTGAGTAGCGAGGCAATCTTCACTGACTCCACGCAGTTTAATTCTATTGAGTAATTTTAATTTACTGTGGATTATTTTGTTTTTCTGTTTAGGGTTCGGTGTTCGTTCAGCTTCACCATTGATTCACTATCCTGGAGTATGTGGAGGGTTTTGTTATATAGATCTTATTAAACGCGTTTCAATCGCGCTTCAGCAGAGTTGCGAGGCAGTCCTCACAGACTCTATCCTAAAGTTCCCAATGAGTAGCGAGGCAATCCTCACTGACTCCACGCGATTTAGTTATATTGTATAATTTTTATTTTATTTTATTTTATTATTTTTTTTTTCTGGAAACTTATTTTGTTTTTCTGTTAAGGGATCGGTGTTCGTTCAACTCAACCATTAATTCACTATCTTGGAGTCTGTTGAGGGTTTTGGTTTGTAGGTCTTTTAATCGCGTATCAATAGTTTCTATTTTTGCTATCTCGTGAAGTTCCTTTATCGGTGTCCATTTCGGTTTGCATAGTGCCACTCGCAGGGCATAATTTTGAACCCTCTGTAGCTTCTGAATGTTGGTTTTGCTTAGGTCGCTTGTTATTATGGCACCGTATTCTAGTACCGGGCGTATAAATGTTTTGTAGAGCTTGAGAAGCACATCTTTGTTTGCTCCCCAATTTCTACCTCTGATCATCTTCAGAAAATTGATACGTTTAGTAGCTCTAACCGTAATGGAGTTTACGTGACTGTTTAGACTGAGATTGCTATCTAGGATAAATCCCAAAAATTTGGCCTCTTTGTTTGCTTCTAGTTTGTGATCGTATAACTGGAGATCGATACTCGGGACTGGTTTTTTCCTTTGCTTTTTGAAGAACGTAACTTTTTGAGTTTTGGCGGCATTGAGTTTGATGCGCCACAGGGCACACCAGCTCTCAAGATCGCGAATGGTATCCTGCAGACGATTTTTAATTATGTTCTTGGACTTGCTGGCTGTCCAAATGCCTTTGTCGTCTGAGAATTGCGATAGTTCAACAAAATTTTTCCCTACTTTTTCTATATCATTCACATATATTATGAAAAGAAGCGGACTTAGCACCGACCCTTGTGGTGTTCCCGCTTCGAGTATTACTTCCTCTGACACCTCGCGATTAACCCTCACCTTGATTTTTCGGTCAGTTAGAAATGATGATATGATCCTTAGAATTTTAGTGGGTAATCCCATGTTCGCTAGTTTATATCTCACGCCATTGTGCCATACCGAGTGGAACGCTTTTTCTACATCCAAGAAAATTGCGGTTCCGATTTCGTTTTGACTAAATGCTGTTTTCATACAGTACCAACGGAAATAACTTGTACATGTAAACGCAAAATAACGGCGTTTACGGTTCCGTTTGGCATTGCGTTTCTAAACGAAATATAACGGCGTTTTTCGTTTTCAGTGCGTTTGTAAACGAATATGTTTCGTTTACCTTCGTTTAAGTAAACGTTTTATTCGTTTAAGTTCGTTTACATAAGCGAAACTCGTCGTTCATGATACCCGAGCACATGCATCAATTGAGTCGTGTTCAGACAATATCACAACCAAGTCAGTGTGATCATTTGGTGTCAGTGGCGTAGACACTGGGAAGATAATGTGCAGTCCCGTAGGAAAATTATTGGGACCATTCTAGGCGAATTTATGCCTATACGTGTAATAGCATAAAAATATGGGCGTTTTGTGTGTGAGTTGGAGGGAGTGGGGGGGGGGGGGGCACACCACAAAATTTCCGACCAAACAGAGTCACAAAATTTGGGCTTGCTTAGGCGTACGGGACACCTTTTCGGGGGGGGGGGGTCTCAAATATTTTTCCGAAAAGTGATGCTGCGAGCATTATTGAGTGAAGTGGTCCTTGGGTGGGTTTGGGTGTGGGAGGAGGTGTTCCCCTTCCACAGTTGTAGCTAACGGCCTGTTTATGTCTGTAATTAGCTAGAACAAACTGTTACGCTGGCGTGTCTACAACCCTCAGATGCGATATCAATCTGATAAGACGGTATTACAGGTATATGTACGAACATGGACCTGAAGTCCGTAATATACTTTTTTGGTGTGGTACGACCTGTGGGACGTACTACACCAAAACATTATATTACAGACTTTGTATCCAAGTTAGAACTGATGGGACATAATCCTTTATTGAAGATAAAACTGCCCAAGTGAGTAGGTCAGTCAAACTTGCCCGAAACAATCATAAAAACTGGCCGAAAAAAATGTATTTGCCCCGACTGGAGGGGAACTGCAGTCCTCAAGCCTCCCTGAAACATACGCCTATGTTGGCGTGAACCCCGGTCACCGAAAAGCTGTCTATGTCACTTTGCTCTTTTCGATTGTAAGGCCTGTATGCTGCTTCAAGTGCCTTGGTCGGCGCGGAGGTGCCACCTCCCACAGATGGGGTCGGGGAAAATTATTTTATGCTTGATTCTTTTTACCAGGATACATATACATGTACATAAACGTGAACTTTATTTCTTGGTTGTTTAAAATAATAAAAAAGAGGAATTTTGTCGGTTACCAATCATTGAATATCAACGATAGATATCACGTTTGTATTTGTTAATTGTCAAGATAGATATTACAGTTGCTATTTACTCAGCCAATATGAAAAGACAAAACACAATTTAAAACTTAAAACACCGATATTCCCTTTCCATAATAAAACTTTGGCCAGTCACTGATTTGCCATGGTCCTCTGGTAATTGGATTAAGTAAAGTCAATTAACCACGTGTTTTAATTCGTTTGTTTGATCCCTTCTGTTTGCTACTGTCGGTAATTATTTTATTAGTAGCTCTCATGATTAGTGTGTTTATTTTGCGTAATTGGGGTTATTTTTTATTAGTAGTGTTATTTTTCCGTTTTCAAAGGAGAAAAATAAATGCTGACCATTGGCCCTACAATATTCGAAAACGCCTTTTACGAGGATTCGAAAACGCCCTTTACGAGGAAAACATTCCTCTCTTTTTGTATCATTGGTTGCTCGTAATGATATAATGACCAAGTCTCCCAACTCACCTTGAATACACCCAGTTAGCAAAATGAATTCTATTAAACGAACTAGGGTCCCGTATATTATACGCCAGAAGATTGTCAGTCTGAATGAAGGAGGCTCAAACTTTGCTGAAATAGTTAGAATCATAAAAGAAGAAGAGAGAATGAATATAGATCGCAGAACCATCAGCAGGGTGATCAGGAGTTATAGAATCACAGGGACAATATGTGATAGGGCCAGGAGTGGAAGGCCAAAACTTTTAACAGATGACAATTTAAACCTTCTTGACAAAACGATGAGAGACAACGCAGAAACGTCATCAGTTGAACTTTCTAAAATGTACATGGACTTAGGGTTACAAATTGCTCCGTCTACTGTGTGTGATGCCAGGAGGAAATTAAATTGGTGCAGAAGTGGCACAAAGTACTGTCAGATGGTAAGGGACGCGAACAAGAAAAAAAGGTTTGACTTTGCCAAAAAGTGCATTGAAACACAAGAAGAGTTCGACAATGTTATTTTTACGGATGAGTGTACGGTTAGGATGCAAAGCAGTCTGAGTAAGAGTTACAGAAAAAGAGGAGAACCTGCTTCTTTCATCCCAAAACCAAAACATCCGTATTCAGTGCATGTATGGGGTGGCATTTCACGAAAAGGTGCCACAAAATTAGCCATTTTCACGGGCATCATGGATAGTGATTTCTATCAATTAATTCTCCAGAATTATTTCATTCCGGCTGCTGAAATGTACTTTCAAGGATCTGAGGGTCATCGTCTGTTCAAAGACAACGACCCTAAGCACACTAGTAAATCAACCCTAGAATTTATGGCAGCTCAAGGCATTAATCATTGGAAATCACCTCCAGAATCCCCAGATATGAATCCAATCGAGAACATCTGGGCGGGCATGAAGTACTATCTGAGGAAAACGGTGAAGCCAAAAGTGAAAGAAGAGTTAATTCAGGGCATAAAAGACTACTGGTCAGCGTTAACCCCACATGACTGCAATAACTACATCAACCATTTATTCAAGGTTATGCCTTGTGTCATTGAAGAGCGTGGAGGGGCGACAAAGTACTGAATATTCTCGTGTACATGTACATTAACATTTAATTCTCAAAAGTGATGAAGAAGTAATGAAATTTCAAGCAGAAAATTCTTCCCATAATATAACTAAAAATTTAACAAATTTATTATCGTTTGACAGAGCTCTGAAAATTTCTGTTTAACAAGAATAAACTGTTTACATTTCTAAAAATACAACAGTACAGTGGTTTGATAATGTTATGGAAAAAAGTTGAAGCAAAATGAGAAATCACAATTTATAAAAGCAAGCAATGTTACATATACATAAATATTTACCAAAACAGTCAGAATATTGACTAATATTCTGTGAAAAGGCATTGACCACTTTACCTCATACAACTGAAAAAAATCGTCGTACACAAAAATCAACATTCATATTTTAGGGGTCATAATATATGTTTTGGAAGAAAAAAAATGAAAAAAAAAAATGATCGAACATTTTTCGATATTTTGCTTTTAAAAAGTTCCCAAATGTTAATTATTTCTTTTTTTTTCTTCCAAACCACATCTGATGACCCTACTGTGAGGTCATAAGATATGTTTTGGAAGAAAAAAAAATGAAAAAAATGCTCGAGCATTTTTCAATATTTTGTTGCTAACAGGTTCCCCAAATTTATTTAGTTTTTCATATTTTTTTCAAAAACACATCTTATGACCCTACTCAGGGGTCATAATATATGTTTTGGAAAAAAAAAATGATCGAACATTTTTCGACATTTTGCTTTTAAGAAGTTCCCAAGTGCTGATTATTTCTTTTTTTTCTTCCAAACCACATCTGATGACCCTACTGAAGGGTCATAAGATACGTTTTGGAAGAAAAAAAAAATGAAAACAGTGTTTTTCAATATTTTGCTTCTAATAAGTTCCCCAAATTTATTTAGTTTTTCATATTTTTTTTCAAAAACACATCTTTTGACCCTTCTTACGGGTCATAATATATGTTTTGGAAGAAAAATATAAAAAAAAAAACTGATCGATCATTTTGTCGATTTTTTTATTTTAAGAAGTTCCCAAGTGTTAATTATTTCTTTTATTTTTTTCTTCCAAATCACATCTGATGACCCTACTGAGGGGGTCATAAGATATGATTTGGAAGAGAAAACAATGAAAAAAAATGCTCGAGCATTTTTCAATACTTTGCTGCTAATAAGTTCCCAATTTATTTCTTTTATTCATTTTTCATCCAAATCACATCTGATGACCCTACGGAGGGGTCATAAGATATGTTTTGGAAGAAAAAAAAATGAAAAAATTGCTCGAGCATTTTTAAATATTTTGCTTTTAATAAGTTTCCCAAAATTATTTAGTTTTTCATTTTTTTTCCTAAACACATCTATGACCCTACTTATGGGTCATAATATATGTTTTGCTAGAAAAAATAAAAGAACTGATCGAACATTTTTTCGATATTTTGCTTTTAAGAAGTTCCCAAGTGTTAATTATTTCTTTTATTTTTTTTTCTTCCAAACCACATCTGATGACCCTACTGAGGGGTCATAAGATGAGTTTTGGAAGAAAACATTGTACATAACTTAAATTTCACTGATATCACAATATTTATAGATCTTGTTGACAAATAAATTTCTGTTGAACTGGTCAATGACCTTTTTTATGTCTGCCCACACTATGCCTTGTCTTCCTGCTGGCTGTACAGGGAAAACCTGAAACAAAACCTGCTTTAGAATATCCATTTTCTCCACACCTATCCTGGGCTTTCCTCTCGTTCCCGCAACATTCTTGTCCCTAACCTCCCCAACAGTGAACATCTTACGAAGTATGGTCATAAGATGTTTGGGGAAAAAAAAAGAAAAAACAAATAACACTTTGGAACTTATTAAAAGCGAAATATCGAAAAATGGTCAAGCCTTTTTATTTTATTTTTTCATTTTTCTTTCTTCCAGAACATATCTTATGACCCATAAGTAGGGTCATAAGATGGGGTTTGGAAGAAAAAAATAACAATTTGCAACTTATTAAGAGCGAAATATCGAAAAATGGTCAAGCCTTTATATTTTATTTTTTTTTCTACCAAAACATATCTTATGACCCCCTAAGTGGGGTCCTAAGATGTGGTTTGGAAGGAAAAAAAATAAATAACAATTTGGAACTTATTAAAAGCGAAATATCGAAAAATGGTCAAGCCTTTTTATTTTATTTTTTCATTTTCTTTCTTCCAAAACATATCTTATGACCCCCAAGTAGGGTCATAAGATGTGGTTTGGAAGAAAGAAAATGAAAGAAAGAAATAACATTTAATCAGCTTTATTTAGGAGTAACGCGCCTCAAACATAAAAGTTCACATTTCTTGTTCAAAATTTAACAGGGAATTTTAAACTTTAACCCTTTGAATTTAGTGAATACATTTAGTGTTGGTCGGTTTGGACTGTTATGTTGGGTAAAGGGCTAACATTTCAAATGTCGTAAAATCACACACTGGGGGAATATTCGGTCACTTTGAGATCATACAAACTCACCCATTCGTTTAACTCTATACATGTAGTACCATAATGTTAATCTTCTTCAATGGCACTATTCGGGGCTAAAAATTTAACTAAACTGCATCTTATTCAACAGGGCTTAATGAGCTATGTTGAACAAGATGCAATTACTTAATTTTCAATTTTAATGTGGAAAACTGTATCCCTAATCACTACAAAAAATGCTTGCAACGATTTTCGACATGAAATGACACCCCAAAAAATAATATAATTTTTTTCATTTTGACACAACGTCCCAATAAAAATGGATATGCAAGTGACCCCAGCAAGTCTATTGGTGTGGCTTCTGTGACTACAGGTGATTATAGTTGATTATTGGGTTATTAAAATCGTGGCAATAAATTATAAATTATAGTTGATTGTTGGGTAATTAAAACCGGTGATCAGACAGACGCTGCAACAAGATTAGTGACCAGACAGTGGAATAGCTATGTCACTGTCACACGTTCAATTTGTAAAGGAATCTACATGTAGTAACATATTTTGTCTTACCTTTTTAACGTTTTTTGTCTTTGTGGTAGTTTGCCTTTGTCTTTGTTCTGTTGCTGGTGTTGGTGTTTTATCTAATGGAGTACTTGATGCAGATGGTGCCTGGTTTGGCGAAGATGGTGGCTCTGGTGACGCAACTCCTTGTGGATTTTCCTTTATGACCTCGCTATAACGTTTGCTCATCTCGGAACTATTTCCTGAATCCAAAACCTACAAAATAAAATGACTGCATGTACAAACTAAGTTCTTGAACATTAACTTCGGTGAGTGGCCGTAACAGTGGAATTTCAATGTGTGATAAGTCACAACAGCAGGACTTTAGCATTCCTCCCAGCACATAATCTTATAATTGTGAAATATTCTATTTATAAATGGGGGAAAATCGACAGTTACATTGAAAACTTGGAAAACGTTTTGGGGGGATCAGTGGATTTGCGTCAGTTTACTCTTGGATTCACGTTATGAAAGACTGATGTCTTTGATTCATAATTACGCTCTGATCGTTTTGTATCATAAGATACATAATCATGAGAAACTGTCTATTCACATTTCCTTGAGTTTGGTATCGAATCAAGTCATGGCTGCTATTAGCAGCCCTGACTTGATTTGATACGAAACTCAAGAAAATGTGAAGCATGTGGTAAACCATGTGTGGAAACTTATTTCGTGATCTCTCCAGCAACATTCAGCTGGCGTTTGCAGAATTTCATGTTTTGGCCTATATGGATTCGCGCGAATATATTTCGCGAGAATCTAGTTAAGATTCTCGCGATATCGGACGAACTTTAAGCCCTGACTAGTCACATATTTGGAAAAATAAGGATTATAGAAATATCGCAAGCTTTTTATTGAGCCGTCATCACCTTTCAACGGCAGCTGATTCAACAATCTGTGCAATAAAAACAAACCCAAACGTATCTTCTCTTATTCATTTTCATGTGAAAATCACTGCCGGACGGTCACGGAGTGAACAGTGAGTACAATCAAATTTATTTTTTGGAAAAAAATGTTAAAAATAAGTAGAAAAATATTGGAAAAAAACTTATCAAAAGTGAGTCAACTCGCCACAAAAAGTGGGTCAAGTCGCCGCTAACATGTGGCGACTTGACCCGGAAAAAGTACTGGTGGCGAGTTGACCCAGTGGCGAGTTGACCCCGACCTCATTTATTGAGAACACACAAGAAACGAGCTTTCGAATGATTGATACCAGAAGCTGGTATTATCAGTACAGGGAAATATAATAATTATTATTCCTGTGCACACAACCCACTGGACGAATGTACTGCTTTGTGTTAATGCGCAGGTGAATGAAAAATGGATACAAATTAAAAAATGTTGTCTGTATTTTTTTAGAGGTGTGGGGGGGGGATATTTTTGGGTGGGGGCTCTTGCTCATTCCCCCTATGGCTGCAGGCCGCCCTCACCTTTTTTTCTCATTTTGTCCTTTTAGTGCCAATAGTCCCGGGTCTCAGGGCAATTCCAATTTAATGGTTGTGTTGCCCCCTTCTACTTATAGTTAAAGGTATGTCCGGGTGGAGGGGGGGGGGGGGGGTATATTATTAGTTACATGTAGGAATTGCTTTCATTTCAACAAAATTATCACAATAATAAAGAGCAAAAACTTACCTGCAATCTCATTTTGGCGAGATCGCGCGTTAAATTTTGCTATTTATTTTTGGCGATAATTCTGTGAAAAGATAAACGACATGTCGTATAATCAAATAGCTTGTTCACGTATTTTACAAATGACAAGCCCCACATAACCTAAACCAGGGCCGATACTGGTGGGAGCGCTCAGAGCCTTGAATTGTAAAAACAAATCGGGAAGGGGAGAACCCCCCAGCACCCCACTACACCACCACCCCCGTCGGGGCTAGGCAATTCGGAAATGGCCTTCGCCTTCGCACCAGGATGCTATCCGACATGCAGAGGTGGGTGAGGTGGCAGGGGAGGGGCGCCCCACACTCTCCATGTCGGAGTTTTATTTACTGCTGGCTTCGGGCCTGACCTAAGCGGAGGTTCAGTAGTTATTTCCAGGCCTACCATGATCGACATTAACTCTCGCCGACCCTGTCGGATATTTTTCAGTTCCTTGTTTTGGGCATACATGTAAGTAAAGGGTTAAAAATAAAACACGTACCTTTCCAACAGCAACCTCGTGCACTCTTCTCCACTGAATGAGGTAAGATTCTCCTATCTTTATTGGGTCTGTCAGTTCTTTAAAAAAAACCGAGCTTCTCACTTGTATTGCATTGTCTTCAATATACCTCACCAAATGGTGACTCGGCGTTGAAGACATTTTCCGTCGGTTCATTTTGATTCAGAAAAGTCGAGTGATAAATTCAAGTCAAGTAATCACCTTTTTAAAAGGGAAATTTGTTCTGTTTATACTGTCTTGACCAATGGCTGCATGTACAAATGTAGGTGTGTCCTAGTGCCTTTAATGTTAAGAACAACATCTTGTTATTTTTATTTTTACAAAAAACTGTTTTTAGACCCATTGTTTTAGATACAAACAGAAAAGGTTCTCAGTGCTTGGTATCAAAGGTTCGTATCGCAGTAAATTTTAATTACAATAACAACCAAACTTAAAATGACAAATCTGAATGGTATTCTTAGAAGAAATATGGGATGCCAGCTTTTATGTGGCTTGGCCGCTTGGGGTCGACAACAATCAAATAGAAAGGGAAATGATACAATGTACATGTATGAATACAAAGTCGAGACAATTTTTAAAACAATGTTTTTTCTGCAAAAATGCAACACCATTACTTTTCCAGAAAACACTTTTCAGAAGCCCTTCAACTTTCAGTTTCGGTTTGAAAATTAACTTGGTATTGATATTGAAACCTAAAAATTCACAAATGGAATTAAAACGCCAGATTTCACGTCCCATTCCAGTCATCCATTATACGCCTATCTTAAAAGCAAAAACGTACCATTTTAAAAATCTTCCCCATTAATTTGTAACCGTGCTTCGATAAAAGTGAACGCAATAAAATGAATTGTTCCGATATTGCGGAAATGATCAGTCTGTTTGCAAACCGTTTATATGTCGTTCGGTACATGTACGTGTACATATAAATGGACTATCGTTTGTCTTCCGTTCAGCTAAACGAAAAAACGTTTAGCTTTCGTTTAGCTAAACGAAAAATCGTTTACCTTTCGTTTAGCCTTCGTTTAAATCATCGAAATACGGATCGTTTATAAACGTTTGGTAAGCGGAAAATAAACCCGTTTTTCGTTTAAATGCTATTTGTGAACGCGTTTACAAACGAAGAATAACGGCGTTTAATGTACAAGTTATTTCCGTTGGTACTGTATAATCGACCAGTCTACATACATGTTCGATTCCCTCTTTCTGACTCCTATACGCTCTTTGCCATTTGTTGAAAAAATTGATTGATTCGAGATAGCTACGAAGTCTCGTAGTGAGAATCCGCTCAAATATTTTCCCAACACAGCTGAGCAAGCTGATTGGGCGGTAGTTAGAAGGGTTGGTAAGGTCTTTGTCGGGTTTAGGTATCATGACTCCCGTGGCCACTTTCCAGCATTTTGGGAAGTACCCACAGGAGAGACAGCAGTTTAAGAGTTTGGTAAGTCTGCAGTAGAAGATGTTGGGGCACTGTTTCATTATTTTGTAAGAGACTTCATCTTCTCCTGGGGACGAAGATGACCTGCATTTTCTGATTATACCCATGACCTCTTCTACGCTTATTGGTTCGGTTAATTCATGGTCGTCCCCGTCTTCATGCCTTTGGTCGAAGTTCGGTTCATTGAAGATTGAGTTGTTATCTTGGACAAATTTATTTACTCGTACCTTAAAATCGTTGTCATATCTGTTCCCTTCTTGTGGACGATGTGCCTTCTTTAGAAGTTCGGCAAAAGCACTGGCCTTTGCCTTGTCGTCTATGGCCATAGATCCGTCGCTAGTCTTTAGCGCATTATTATTGGCAATTTTGCTCTTTTGGCCAGTAAGAGTTTTAAATGTATCCCAGAACCTCTTAGGTTCTCTCAGCCCATTTAGGTTTTCGGTTGCTTTTTCCCATCTCACGCGATTGTCGTTAGCTATGGCCTTTTTTACTTCCCCATGAAGGCGATTATACGCGGTTTTAAGTTCTGCTCTTTTCATTTGATCATTCTCTGATTGGTAAGCCCGGAAGGCTTTTCTTTTTTGTTTGATTATTTGAAGAGTTGTTTGGGTTATTCTGTTTATCCGCGTCTTTACTGTTTGCTTGGGACAGATTTCATCTAGCGTACTGTTGATAACCTCGTTAAGGTGGGTGCAGGCTTTTTCTAGTTCATGAACATTTGAGGGGTTATTTGCCTTTATTTTTGCTTCGATAATGTTTCTGAAGAGGTTCCAGTCAATTTTTGATAGGTTCCTCCTATTCACGGGAGGATACCTTGCGGGTCCAGTATTACATTTCAGAGTGGCGTGAACCGGCAGGTGATCACTGCCTAGATCATCATCTCCTACAAATATGTCTTGCATTTGGCTGGTTAGTGATTTGCTGGTGATAATCAAGTCTAGGATATCTGATTGATGGAGTGGGTTGTTGCTTATGTATGTTACATCTTGATCGTTATTTACCACGAATAGATCGAGTTCTTCAATGATATGGAAAAGGGCGTCACCATTAGGCTCAGTCTTATGACAACCGAATACCTGGTGTTTGGAATTGAAATCACCCAAGAATATGCAGTGCTTGTACTTGTTGGTAAAAAATTCAAATACTTTACTGTCTACTGTTGCTTGCGGCTTGTTATAATATGATATGATGGCCACGTGTTTGTGGTCAAGTTCAATTTCAGCTGCAATCACTTCAGCATTGAGGTGGTCGCATGGTATTGATTTGTATTTAATCTCCTGCCTTATTAACAGAGCGACACCGCCGCCTTTTTGGGCGGGGCGATCTCTTCTAATAATATCAAAACCACATAACGAGAATTGTTTGTTTGGTTTAAGCCAGGTTTCGCTAATTCCAATTACGTCCGTATTTTTTAAATAATGTGACATTTGCAAATTTTTCTGATTAACGCTTCGAGCGTTCCACTGGACTATTTTTAGTGTATCCATGAATGGTTTAGGAATAACTGTACTAAGTTTATTTAAGTTTAATTACTATTTGTAATATTGTTACATAATTATATTCTGTTGACGGCCGCTTCTAATAGCGTGTGAGATATTTGAGTATTATATAACTTAGAGGCTGTTTTACTAATCTCTTTGCAAACGTCCGAAAGACTGGTGTCCAAGTGTTTCTTCATTATGCTGAAAATAGAGCCAGCCATTAGAGTACACGTGGAATAAGGGGGTGATGAGTTCTCGACATTACTTACATTTAGAGCTTTAAGCTGGATGTTTGTTTTAACTTTTTTGAAGTGGCTACAACCCCGGTAGTTGCTGGGGTGTTGACCACCGCAATTGGGGCACTTCAGAGTTTTAGCACTACATGCCTTCGCGATGTGTTTGTCACCGCATTTCATACATCGTTGCTCCCCGTTGCATTTGTGTGACAAGTGCCCAAATTTCTGACACTTGTGACACTGAACGGGCTGCGGAAGAACACGATATTCCTCGGTTTCGTATTTTTTGCCATTAATAATTACCTATTTGCTTATCAGATTTAATTTCGTTGCTCTATTAGGGCATTTTACTTTTATTTTCCAAGTATGGTTACCCGTGGCTTTGGAGATTAGTCTCTCCCACGAGCATCCTGGAAGGGCTTTATCAATCGAGTTTTTTTCCGTTTTGGGGTGGACGCGTGTGATTACGACACAGGGGTTTGGTTGCGGGTGGCCCTGTGTCTTGTTGGTTTTATTGGTCACCTTAGTTTTGGCTTTTACTTTATCGGCGTACGTCGCTCTATCGGTTGGGCTAGCTGTCGCATTCACTATTTCCGGTGATGTAGACTCTGTTGCGTTAACAGAGTCCCCATTTCTTGGTGTGACCACCGAGTCCTTTCCAGTAGCGGTGCTCTGTGAATTTTTCTTGATGATTTTTGTCTTCTTAACATGCCGATCAATAGTCATACAGAAACCATTTTCGTCTTCGACGTCCACGGTTTCATCATTTTCACGGAACTCATTGGAGAGTTTCCTTTTCGATCGATTTTGGTTTGGTGATTTTTTCTGTCGCTGCGATTTGGGGACTTTAGCTAAATTTTTATCCAATTGAATTTCAACCGCCACGGCCGGGGAAACTCCGACCGTGTTGGTAGCTTCTTCTACTATGGAACGCAGCCAGTTATCCTGGCTGGGGGTAATTAGATCTGAATCTATTTCAGATATCCCCGGCAGCGAGCCGGCGGACGCAGGTCTTCTCATTTCTGTAGCAGCGTCAGTACATGGTAAATCAGGAACTGGAGGAGCATGGTCCTCCTTACCTGGTTTAGCTTTCAGAATTGCCTTTTCCAAGTCCCTTCTCAATTCAGCCTTTTCTTTATCTGCCTGTCGCTTCTGGGCTTGAAGCTCTGACCGCAAACCCTCTATGGTGTCATTTAATCTGGCTATTTCTTTCTGGAAGCCAGACATCATCGACATCATCGATGTCATATCAGTATTAGTGGAATTTCCACTGTTGCTCAGACTACCAGAATTAAAGGCAGAACTGTTTAACTGAGCTTGACTTTGTTTATGCATTATTTTTATATGTAAATAATTCTAAATTTCTAAATTTTATTTTTTAAGTTATTAAAGATTTTAATTTAATTGCATTGACTTAAATTGTATTGACTTAAATATTCGTTTTTAGTTTCAACAGAGAAAAGCAGACAGAAAATAGATAGAGTTAAAGATAAACACTTACAAAATTACACTAGAGTGCACAGAAGTGGTACAGAGAACAATAGGCTTTGTTAATATCCAAGCTGTGAGATGTGTTCAGTCAGGAGCTTTCACAGACACGTCCGATCAGTACGACTGTCACTTCAGTTCTCCCGACTGTCACTTCAGTTCTCCGAATTAATACTTGGGAAGTTATCATTTAACGGATTGCCTCTCCCATTCAAGCAACACATTTTTGACTCATTGAGAAACTCCAAAAGGGTTGGTCTCGCTATGCCGGTCGGCAGAAATTAATTAACACCACTGACGCAATAAAATCAAAGTATAGTTATTATCAAATATGTGTGTGTTTTTTTAGCTTGATTAGAAGTTTTCATCGGCGTTGTGATTGTGTTGTGATTTTCGCATCAACAATTTTGAGATGTGTTTTTTTGTATTTTTTGTCTTTTTTTAACATAATTTATTAAAAAAACACACACATCTTTGATGAAAACCGTGTATTTTTAGCTTGATTAGAAGTTTTCAACGGTGTTGTGATTGTGTTGTGATTTTTGCATCGACAATTTGGAGATGTGTTTCTTGTATTATTTTTTTTTTTTGGTCTTTTTTTTGTACTTCACGTGTATAAAGTGTATAAATATGCAGCATTATTTACTTACTCACATCATTTAGCATGGCTAACGCTCAAGTGAATGTTAACTTTGTTCCCAACAGACTTGGGGGCAGAAATCTAATATTCGAAGGGTTCAAATACAGAATAAAATCTAGAAACAACGACCGGATACTTTGGACATGCTGCCAGACAGGTTGTAGAGGGACCATCAACACAATGAATGACATTGTAACAACACAAAACAACCAGGAGGCTCCTGTAAATGCTAGTGTAGAACAGTTCACTGACTATGTGACAAGTTATTGGGTGGAAGGTGACCACGGACGGTTAATGTGGAACCATTTTGACACGCTTGGGCCACGCACGACGAACCATATCGAGGGTTGGCACCGGAAATTAAGTTTATTCATCGCCGGGTCACATCCCAACATTTTCAGAATGATAGACTTCCTCAAAAAAGAACAGTCATTCCAGGAATCAACAATAATTCAACTAAGTGCAGGAGGAAAACTGGCACCCAGGAAAAAAAAGTACAGAAAAATTGACAATTCTCTGGGACATTTTAAAAGAATATTTCAAGCTGGTGAAATTGGACTACTCCAGGACCTGGACTCTGTTTGTGTTGTGAATAATTATAAATTTTATTGTCTCAAAAGGTTCATTTTTTTACAAAATTACATTCAACTTTTCCTCTCCAAAAATAGTTATCAAATGTCATTTTATTTGATAACTATTTTTAAGTCCAGTCGCGTTAACCAACTTCATCATTAAATGAGTAAACGAATAAGAAACGGACTATAATCCTTCTCCCTTTGATGTACTTAATCTTCACACATTTTTACTAAACAATAGCAACCGGCATAGCGAGACGACCCCCTCCAAAACACCCGTCCATTTTGATTTACTGTGTTATCAATTATTACTCTTCCTGGTAAAGTATCAATTTTTGTGTTGTAATCTAATAAATTTCCTATCCGTGCATTAAAATCTCCGCATTGAATGATTGAATGGTCTCCACAGTGTAAGAAAGTATCCACAAAAAGTTGAGAGAAAAAAGGAGTCTGCATCCCGACCCAATGGGGAATTCTCAGGTAAAAGATAACACGAGAAAAATACAAAAGCTGAATTATTCTCTTTCGATACAAACTTTACACACAACATTCCCTAATAAGATGGATCCAAAACAACATAATCGTAATGTTTCAGTAGCTTTACTTCAGCTAAAAGACCCACACCCCCGAAACACTCGGAGCCAGTCTGTGTCTCAACATTCTATACTGACGGAAAAAAGAAACGCAAGTTCAGTTTTGGTAATATAATTTAGTTATCCGTAGACCAAATGTAGTAAAATTTGACACATATCTACCTCAGTGCACTGCCTAAAGAGTCTTTGGTTAATATTTAGTCAACCATAATCATGCGTGCTTTCAACATTTTTTCGACAAAGCGTACATCCGGGGGCACTACCACGTGCTATGGGTTTGAAAGCCATACCAAATCGAAGTTTGGAACAGTACACGTCGATTCCACAACAGTTTATTTCAACTCGATTGAAAAGCAAAATGCCGCGATTGTCTGAAGTTGATAGGGGTAGGGCCATTGCTCTAATTATGCAGGACCAATCGCGATCAGCAATTTGGGGTCCATGAGTCAACGATAGCTCGTTTAGTTGGGCGTCTCAGAGCCACAAGAACATTAGCTGACCCTCCCAGGAGCGGACGCCCGCGCGTTAGGTCGCAACGTCAAGATAGAGGCATCCGTCTCTCACACCTCTTTAACCGATTTCAGACGGCGACGGAGACGCGTGTCAGGTTGTAGGCATTCATGGTTGCCAAGTGTGTTCAAGAACAGTTAATAATCGGTTGCGGGAGTTCAATGTTAGGCCACGACATCCCTTCGTTGGTCCGCAACTTACACCCAGGCGACGTCAACGTCGATTGCAATGGCTGCGGACACATGCACCATCGGTTTCACTTGTCCCACTGGAAGCGTGTGTTACTCACTGACGAGTCTCTGTTCACGCTTTACAGGTCAGATGGACGACAACGTTGCTATCAACGTCGGCGTGAGCGAAATTCTGCCGCGTGCGTTAAGGAAAACGACAGATTCGGGGGAGGGTCTGTTATGATCTGGAGGGATTTCTCGTGGCGTGAAAACACCTTTCTTGGTCATCGAGGGTAATCTTACTGCCGTAAGATATCGAGACCAGGTCCTCATGCTTCACGTCATTTCACTTATCCATGCGCGTAACCTCACGTTGCTGCAGGATAATGCGAGGCCGCACGTTGCGAGGGTTTGTCGTGACTTCCTCAACCAAAACAATGTCCTAGTTCTCGATTGGCCACCCTACAGTCCAGATTTTGTCCCCGATCGAGCATCATGAAATAATCATCCATAACACATTTGAAATATTTACCACAGAAAAAAAGCGTTTCTTTTTTTCCGCTACTATATTAAATCCTATCCATTCACATCTGTCTATCTCCATCACATCTTCACCCATGGACGGATCGTGGATTTAAAATACGGGAGGGGGGGGGGGGGCGGACTGATGTGATCCGACAGAGTTCTAGCATCAGTCAGGTGCTCTGAGGTGGCTTCTAAATGCATTCTGGCCTCCAATTGAATATGTCCGACGGCGAACGCAATTCGATATTTGTGAGAAAGGCCATGTCACACCACACACCTGTACAAAATTGCATCAATTTGCCTCTGCTATTATATGAGTTTTGGCCCGGATCACGATGGACATCTGACCGACGCACCGGCCCACCGAACGACCGACCCATCGACGGACAGATGCAATCCAGTATACCCCACTTTTTCAGAAAGTGGGGGTATAATATGTTTAAAGATTGTTGTAAGCACTGCGGTGTGCCACAATGAGAACTCGACCGGTCAACTCAACTGGCCATTCGCAGATTCGGGCGAATGGCCAGTTGAGTTGACCCGGCGGATGCCAGAAGCCCTCAATAAAATTAGAACTGGGAAACATACGCTACTGGATATATTGGCTCCCCATTAACATTAACTTCAAGTTTGGAGTATGCGATGTAAAGATACCAGGAACATACCATTTCTTCGGTCTTGTGGCGACAAAATATTCTTTTATACTTCGCTTCATTACGTCCCGCTTTCGACTATCGATTTTGCAGACAGTGGATACTTGCAGACGTGACTGTCGTCACTTCTATAGATAACCGATATTCTGCGAATTCTAAAAGAGGATCATGACCCTTATTTGGCAACGTGATGTCATTAGTTAAGGAAGGGCGTTATAGGACAAGATTGTGTGGAATAAGAGCATGACTTTTTTTAATGGGCTAGGGGAGGGGGGGGACTAGTCCCCCTAGCCCCCCTCTGGATCCGCCCTTGTCACCGGTTAGGTGACGTTGATTGACACAATATTACAGTCAATTGATCTAAAAAGTTGCTACTTTCCACAGCCCATCCGTTTAAATTAATATGCCCAATTGTAAATCTGTCAGTCCTAAAATGACCACCGTTATCAGCGTTTAGTTTAAGCAATATTTATTGGAACAAATTACATTTTCTGTATACAAAATGAAATACTTACAGATGACTCAGTATGATACAATATTACACAGCACAACAATAGAGAAATACATTTTAACGGAGGGATTCGACAGAAGGCTTAGAGATTATTTGGGTCGTCTCTCTTGCTCTGAGTATGCTGACACAAGAAGTTGGTTAGGATAAGCAGCGAGACTCATGCATCGTCACCTTGGAGGCAGATGGAATTTAGCATGCTACCTCCTACAGAGAACAATTACCCACTGTCGCTCACTGAACCGAAGCACCACACCGAACACGCAAGAGGTCAACAGACACGAAGGCATGTTAACTTATGGTCAGGCGAGTGGATACCATTTCATTTCCCGACAGATTTGAGGCAATACGTTTTCGCACACACACAACTACTCACTAGCGCAGATGCGCAAAATCTGCATTAAATGGGAGAATGGGGTGGGGACTAACGTTGGCTCTATCCGAATATGGAAGCAGTTCATTGAGAATCCCCCCATAGCTGACGATGCACGAGATTGTTTAAACCTGCCCTGCAGAAGAAACGAAGCGAACAATAAAAAGATATAGGAACGAAAGTCAGCTTGAACATAAAATGCAATACAAAAACACAGCGTTTGCATAAACGTCGTCGCTACAAAACGTTTTACAGTAACGAGTAATGCCCTATTTTTCAGAATCATTTTTCTTGATTATACGACCGCTTCCCGATATAATAAAATCTTTATCACCTGGTAGTTGATTTAATAATGTTCTGGAATTAAATTCAATTTGCCTCTCGGTATGTGACTTACAACCTCTGAGGTAGTAACGGCTAAAGGTTGGACTGTCCTTTGACATTCTTTTGTGCATCAAGACAAGAATCTTCTGCTCCAACGACTGAAACTGTACTTTAATTAACCCTTTACTTAACATGAAAAGCAGACGACACTTGCAAAAAAAATTCTTGAATAACTAATTTTTTTTCATTTTTTGTCTCAAAAACATAGGTTATGACCCCTCGTTGGAACGAGCTCGTTCCAACGAGGGGTCATAACCTATGTTTTTGAGACAAAAAATGAAAATATAATGAAAATTTATTGGCGATTTTTGAGAATAGCGCTGGCCGGTTTTGGCCGTTACGTTGGGTAAAGGGTTAACGCAGGTTTATCTTTGTATCATTTCTGAAGGCGGGCGGCACTGACTACACTAACTTTACTGACAACATCATTACCGATATTGGATACAAGATCGTTTACAACATTTATAATATTCTAATGTGATGTTAGTTGCGATAACAACTGTCTCGCCCCAAGACATATACACCTGAAACTTGATTAGGTACCCTCTGTTTTTCTCGCAGTGGTGTTCATGGAAACTGTCATTACTTCAATGCTATCTTTCAGATGGCCAAAAGTGATTGTTTGCGGATAGAATGGTCTGTTGAGAAATGAAAGACAGCACAATGATGAAAATATGCAGTATTTTAATGGCGCTAATTACATATATTTGTCACTAATGTTTCTGAACGGAAAATATTTTCTCGACAGGAATGGTGCTGGAACGGTCCATGATGAAACAATGCCGGTAATTACTAACAAAATAATGTAACTTGTGATCTCCTGAACACAATAGTAGTGTCTGACGTAATAGCGAGTGTATCCACCACATACTCGGATGACAGCCTGAACCGCCTTCCTAATGCTACCAGTGAGCCGTCTGATACGGCCCAGAGGCAACTGCTACCACTCCTCATGCAACGCAGCTTCCAAATCGGCCAAATTCTGTACAGGCGGATCCCTTGCTTGCACACGACGTCCAAGAAAGTCCCAGATGTGTTCTTAGGGATTCAAATCTGGGCTCATTGCAGGCCAAGGTAGTGTTGTAATAGTGCTGTTCTTAAGGAATGCTCTCACAGCATGGGAAATGTGTGGCGTTGAATTGTCGTCCATGAATGCAGGGTGAGTAGCCAACGGGTAGTTGTCAAAATGAGGTACGACGCGATTGAGAATGTCCCGGATGTACTGATGACCATTGAGATTCCCACGTAGTCACCATATGAAGTTTACAATCATAAGAGAGGCATTCCCAGATCCATTACTGATCCTCCACCATACGGAACAGTAGGTCTGATGTTCCTGGGCACGTAAGAAGTATTTCTATGCCTCCACACTTTCATGCGACCGTCTGTGACATGAAGTAGGAAGCTACTCTCGTCTGACCAATGGACTCTCCTCCACGTCCTGCGATTTTAATGTTGTCGTGCCATACACCCCTCCAAACGTCGTCTTTGATGCTAATCGGACAGAGCTGGACGCTTGATTACCCTTCTGGACCTCATACCCAGTGCTTTGAGACGGTCTCGGAACGTTCTGTTGCACAAACGCCTGTTGAGAAGCCAACGGCATTTCAAAACCTCACTTAACCCCCTGCACTCTGATGACGAAACGTCTGATTTGTCATCCATGGTTATCCCCCCCCCCCTCGTGTTGTCAGAAATTCAGCAATTTAGATTTTGGTTGACAGAGCTCCAATTGAGCTCTGTCAACCAAAATCTAAATTGCTGAATTTCTGACAACACAGGGGGGATAACCATGGATGACAGGGGGGTGTGGTGGGGCTTAGAGTGGGGGAGGTGTCGAGTATTCTCGACATCAGAGTGCAGCGGGTTAAAGCAAACGGTTCACTCCTAACAAGACGTGCCAGAATCCGATCCTCCAGATGAGATACCTTTGGGGTTGTCCAGACCCTGGTCGGCTCCTAACATCGCTGGTTTGTTGATGTTTTCGGACAAGTCTGCTGATGACAGAATTGCCTTCCAAAAGCTTTGAATGACATGCCTGTTGCATGCATGCCAACGATTTGCCATCTTAGTGCCTCTGACAGTCTCTTCCTTGCCATGTCAACATTTATTGATAATAGAAGTGACAAATTTTCTTGTTTATACTCAGATATTGCATGTGGGTGATAGTGTTTTTTGTGACATTCGTTGGAAGCATGCTTCACGTGGACGAGGGGATGTGTTTGGGGTACTTAATTAAATTCCAGGTGTATATATCTATCACCACTGGAAACATTAGTTCCGAGTTCACGATCATGTTGGTCAAACCGAACCGAACGTGTAACACATTCAGCTTTTCAAACAAATTAGCACCATCGTCAAGGGTAGGGTGCTGTTCATTCATATCAGCACGGAATACCTGACCTTGGATTGTATTCACCTTGTCACGTAACTCATCCATACGCTTCTGTTCAAAAGAAATTTGTAAACTCAGTTCATCCTTCACCCCCTTCATCTTGTGGCTCAAAGTTGTAATTATTCCACCTCTCAATTTATCTATCTTGGTATCTATACTCTTTCTGAGTCCATCTTGCCCTTTTTTTGATTTCACTGACTAAAGAAAACAATTATGTTAACTGTGTAGATACAGACGAAATTTCAAATTTATCACCACTGTCTTGATCAATACCAGGTTCCCCCATCTTAGCTGCTTTGTATTCAGGCTTCAGGTTTTGGCGTCGAACCATCAGAAGTCCTTTCTCTACGTTTTGGACTGCTCTTACCACGCATTGAGCAACGGTCAGCTCCTCAACATTCTTACTCTGTTCAAGCTCCGCTCAAGCAGGGTTACAGCGGTTGAAGGCATGTGAACCATCGACGTTCAGTACGCCTTAGTACACGGTGTCATCGTGCCCCCATGTAGGCAACCGGGATAAAGTGCCTTGCCCAAGGACACAACGCGGATCGTCCCGGACGGGGATCGAATTCGAGACCTCTAGCATAGAAGTCCAGCAGTCTACCACTGAGCCACCGCTCTCCCATATACACTCAGTTAAGACCGTTTGTAGAAATGGAGAAATAATGTCTCTCCAAAAAAAAAAAAAACAGAAATAACAAAACAAATTACAGGGCGATAAGAAAGACAACATTCAACACTGAGAATGCGCACTATCTCTTTGCTTTGGTTTAATGTTTGGTGATGTTGATGCTGTTGTGCAGTGGCTACAATCACAGCGTAACGGTTTTCTCGTCACCAAACGTCATCGATGGGGTGCGTTACCGCAGTTATCGATTCCGTTGGAATTTTGGTCTTTATATTTAGTAGTGAAACATATGACAGACACAGTAGGAAGCGTACATTTTTTGCCTCTTCTCAAACCGATTGTTATTGCCTCTCACCTCACCTCAATGTTCCAGACAGGAGGTTCTCGTTTTGCCAGCACCTATTGTTTACTAACCTGTAGTCAATGGTGCATGTTAATTGCTAAAACAACACTTTCTGGGTGTTAGAAAATGAAATTTCGTTAAAATGACCAAAAGGAGAAATGGACTTGATTGCAAATACTGCAGGTATGTCGAAATGCTATGTGGTCTGCAATGTTCACATGGAGGATATTTCGACATACCGACAGTTCAATCTGCCACTGATCGCCCAGATACAATGAAACGGCGTTTCTTCAGCTTGAAAAATCAAAATTACAATGATCGCCCCGATGGGTACTCCCCTTTCCACGCATTATGCAATCATTATTGCCGAATGAGCGATGGCGATGATACAAAAATACAATCGAAATTCCCTGGACTGCCATTGGTTGCTCAGATGCAAGTTCGTAAAATCAAACGTTTCGTCCCGTGAGTTCCAATGTGTTCTATGTGCCTACTGGAACTCAGGGGACGGTTTCTCTGGGATCGGAACCTCTCCCCTTCCCATTTTGCATTTCCAAGTACTGTTTCTTGGCACAGTCCGCCCCTGATAAGGAATTACTCAGCATGTTACGAGCTGAATTTCCTCATTAGTATCCTTGCGTTTATTATTATCACTGGTAATGGAGCTTCTGTTTCAAATCGGTAGTAAATTTTGTCTTGACTTGAGAGAAATTCAATCATCTTCAAAGCGGCTTCATTAACTGGTCGAGAGCTTGAATCACTAGCACTGTTGGCTTTTGCTTGCTGGTTGTTCATCAACAGGAAAATAGATTCATGTGAAATTGCCAGTCGCAATTTATTTGAGAGAGTCAACAAGCACCCATCAATAGATTGTAATAAAACAATTATTTCTGAACTACCATAAGAAGGTACGCTCCAATAAATTGTAACAAATAAATTCTCTGTAGCGGTCTCGTTAACTGGCTGAGCGCTGGAAGCCAACATCATTACTCAGCTGCCTATCGTTTGATAGTATCATATTTACACTCATGCTTGGTGGGAAATTCAAGAAAGCACGACATGAGTTTGTGTCCAAGGTTTGTTTCCCCGTATTTCTTATAACCACTGGCATTACAGTACAGTCGCTGTGGACTGGCCGTAATCCACTCGTTTGCAGTGATGTCCACGCATGAGTTTACCAGGTAATAAAAATTATCAGCAGCAATATTTTATTTAATGAATCACCGGGTTGCACCCGGTGCTTCATTAATTAAATTTTTGATAATTATTCCTATAATTTATGTTTGGAATCTAATATTTTTGCGTCCGTGGAAAAATTGCTCACCCGTAGAAAGTGACCAGTCCACGGCGGCCGTGATGTACATTGTTATAACACTGTAGAGATTTGCTTGTTGTTTGCTGTGCAGTAGAAAATATATATTATATAAAATTGCTTTATTACAACAGGCACCTGCCACTAAATGGTGATTTATCAATTATTTAGTATCACATGTGCAAAAATGATCGCCAAGAAATTAATAATCGCAGCAATTCAATTAGCCTTCAAATTGGCTATTTTTTGGGAGATGACACGAATAAGCCAAAAGCTTACTGTCAAATCCCTAGAGTACTAAATGTCTATTGCAATTTTGATATATGGTACTCTGTGTTTTGTTGTTTACTGTTTTTCGCTTTTGTCAGATTTAATGTAACATATAACATTCTCTATTGAATAAATATTGTTTAAACTAATTTGGCTGCTTTGAGTTTCAGAGTATTACTTTTGCATCGTTATTCAGGCTATCTCCTGCGTGTGCATTCGTTTCTACCAATATAGTATGCATACCCTTATTAAAAATATGTTCCTGTAAATATGTAGATAGACAATTGGGGGTTATCAATAAATTTCCCTTGATACAGATGTAGTTTACCAGTGAGATTCCGATGCTCGGGCTTGGAAGATTTCATCGGATAATTGTGGAAAACGAAGTCATTGCGGAGGAAACCCACTGCCCGATTACAACTGATAATGTATTATTTATTTATTTATTTATTTATTTATTTATTTATTTATTTATTTATTTATTTATTTATTTATTATGGGTTTTAAGGTCATATACTTATGTACAATGGCTAATCATGACCGTGACAGTTTTGCGGGTGGAGGAAGCCGGAGTACCCGGAGAGAACAACCGAGCATAGATGAGCAACTGTCAGCTCCTCAACATTCTAACTCTGTTCAAGCTCCGCTCAAGCAGCGTTACAGTGGTTGAAGACATGTGCATCAGCGACGTGCAGTACGCCTTAGTACACGGCGTCATCGTGCCCCAATGTAGGCAACCGGGAGAAAATGCCTTGCCCAAGGACACAACGCGGTTCGTCCCGGACGGGGATCGAACTCGGAACCTCTGGCACAGACCTCTAGCACAGAAGTCCAACAGTCTACCACTGACCTGATATTGTAACAACTTCGCCTAATGTTACACCATAACGCATAATGTTAAACAAATTAACCGATAATGTCATAATTTGATGATGTTATAATTTTACGCATACTCAGCCTGGTCACCACTCTTTCAGATGACATTCAACTTGAAGTCTCGTATCTCCAGTTACCATTTTAAACATGTGCGAAGTATATGGGACAGGTTTCTTACCCGGTTAAGGGGCCTCAGAGAGAGAGAGATCCGCCCGGGGGACTTATTTTGAGGGGACCTAGTCCCGTGACATACATTCAGGCAGCCCAAATGATCCACATTTCCAGACGTCATCACCAGGGTGATACGCGCGTACGTGCCACAAGAGTTTAGTGTTGGTGTTCATCTGAAATAGTGGTGACCGGGATGAGTATACGTAAAGTTATAACATCATCGGTTAATTTGTTCAACATTATGCGTTGAAAAAATGTAACAATATGCGTTGATTTTTATAACATTATGCGTTAGAAAAGGTTATAACGTTATGTGGAGTTTATAACATTATCCGTTGTAACATGCCCTATTCCGGTAATATAACTCAGGCTGGAAGGGTTCTAATCTCACATGCACGTTTTGTTGTTTTTCTGCGTTTTTTTTTTCAATTTGTTTGTTTGTTTCTTTCTTTGATTTATTTTTGATAATCAAACAGCCAACCAAGTTTTAACTGGTAAAGTGATGGAAGCCCATATTTGGGCTTTAGTCTGAAGTGTAGGTAACACAACAAAAAGGCTTCATATTCATTGGATATGCCTCATATCATCTTTGAAGTGAAATTATTTAGTCTGTATGGATTTGCCTTCCTATAATTTATAGGAGAGTGCCTATAGGCACTCCCCCATACATTGTAACACGGGGGAGACGTCTGAACACAATTTGGTGACCAAAAATAATGTAGTACTCTACCAGTTAATTAATAAGCGGCCTTATTATGTAATAAAAATGTAATTACATTGTATGCATATTGTTATTGGTCATATTTATTAATTTGTGACAAAAATTCTGAACTGAAAAGATTGCTTGGCTGATTGCAGTTTGGCTGTACTACACCCGTAGTGTTATTCGGGAGGATTTTTGTGAAGATGCTATGTATGTGGTGGACAGTAGGCTTAAAAATAGGTGATAAGATATTTCTATGTCATCAGATATCGCAGAACAAAATAATAATTTGTCAATTTCGTGCTGTCCATCCGTATTTCTTAACAATGACCCATAGATTTGAACATCAATCAATGAATAATTATACCACTGTTTTACACATTTGGGGCGATTCAAAATAATATACCACCTAGTTTAAAGTTAAAGTTTCCATTACTAATATAGTATATATATATTTTAAGATGGAAAGTCAGCTTGAAATTAGGTGAGATTATTTTCGATGTCGTCAAAACTCTAAACAAAATAATAATTTGTGACCTTTTTGTAGTTCATCCATATTTATGAACAATTCTTAGTTATTTTTAACATCGAAAAAAAAATCAAAAATTATGTTTTTTTAATTTTTTGACAGCATCGAAAATAACATGTCACCTATTTTCAAGCTAAATATTCCATTACTTTCATTACAAGCCCATGCAGTCTCTCTTATGCAATACGGCGTGCAATACGGCTGTGCAATACGAAATTCCGTATTGCACACCAACCTGTTCCAACCGGGACTTTTTTTATGCAATGCGACTGCATAAAGTGCATGGTGTTTACCACCGTTGATAGAAAAGAAAATTAGGTCAGTAGGTGCTTGGGTCATGTAATAAATACAAAACCACATGTATGTTTCAATGAGTCGTTTTGTATTCAATTCGTCAGATGTGCGTAGAAAGAAAACGTCTCGACCTTCGGTCTCGACGTTTTCTTCCTACGCACATCTGACTCATTGAATACAAAACGACTCATTGAAACATACATGTAGTTTTGTCTATATATAGCACCTTAACCTAACCTGTGTACAACCATCAGTTTAAAGGAAAATGATATTTACATAAAGTTGGAGAAATTGTCATTTTAAAATCGAACAGTTATGAGAAGTAAAACGTTTACGCTTGAGAAGCAACCGATAAATAGTAGTCAATGACTAAAAATAGTATTTTTTGGTATAACGTTTCAGTTCATGATATGGAGCCATGTGACAAAGCATGGTGGTAATGCTGTCAAAATTGGGAAGCCATTACAAGCATATTATACTAGACTGGACGGCACGTGTAATAATGTTCAGGGTATTTTGTGCCTGGCCTCATCATGTTGGGCTCTCCTGGGTTTTGTTACTGGTTTTACAAATGTACTTAGTCATTTTACAAATGAACTTATCACTTGACGAACGGTCACATTAATTATAGATGCCCCACACAATCACGATTATTTCGGTTAATGAGTTCATTTATTTCTAATTTCAACGAGCGTTCGGGCTTTATTTCAGTGATCTAACAACGAGGGAAAGCTTATGTTATTGATACATATTGACATGCGATTTCGGTGATACCAATTTCATATTACAATGTGTTTTACTCTTAACGGCGATAAGATCGATATAGATCAATTTGATACTGAATATATCCAAGAAATTTTACGATGTTCCAAAACTCCACTGCGGATAGATAGCTAAAATCGTTGTTATTCTCCAGTTTTGAACTCTTTTGGGTAGCAGACAAAACATGGAAACGAATTTCCGAACATTATGTGATAAATATAACTCGGCCTTCATTCAAATGAATCGTAATAGTAACAAATATCTAATATATAAATGTGAATGTCTGTATCTATCTCTGTTTGTTCCGGGTGAACTCCTCCATTTCTCGAACGATCGATCTCAAATTTTGTACACGAGGGTAATTCGTCCCTGCAGGTAACATGGGATGCGTGCCGTGCCCGTGCGGGGTGACCTTGACTTGAAATTGATGACCTTGACCTTTTATTTCGAAAACGGCTGGGCCGATCGGGCTAAAATTTCACATGTGCGGGTATATTGACCGATCGATCATTTTGACTTTATCGGGGTGCCCGTGCGGGCTGACCTTGACCTCGAAATAGATGACCTTGACCTTTTATTTCGAAAACAACTGGGCCGATCGGGCTAAAATTTCATATGTGCCGGTATACTGACCCATCGATCAGTTTGACTTCATCGGGGTGACCTTGAGCGTGAAATTGTGACCTTGACCTTCTATTTTGAAAACGGCGGAGCCGATCATATCTGAGGGTATATTGATATAACCATCTTCTCCCGTGCAACGCCGGGTATTTACCCGGAAGTAATTTATAAAATGCACATTAGCAATAGAAGTTATTATACTTTTGTGTACTTATCTGTAATATCAGTATTCGACATCAGACCTGAGGCTTATGTGAGCCATCTCTTCACTCTTAGTGCACTTGTATTCTCTACCCTAAATAAGATAAGCTGAGACCTTCAAAGTTATTCTCATTCTTGTGCAATCCAGACTTTATAAAAACTAGACTGCCAGTTCTCTATTTTTCTTGTGTGTATGAGCTGAGACCTGGAATGTTGATATATTGCGTCATGAAAGAAATATGAGTAAAATGTTTTTATCTTGAGAGAATCGGCCACATGAAGGTTTGTAACCATATACGGCAAATCGTGAAGTTGGACAAATATTGCTTTCAAAGATCAAAGAACTGCAGAAACGGTCACCCTCTTCTTAAATCTGCAGGGCGAAGAAATCGAAAACTCTTAACACATTTAGAGGGGAATGTTGCTCCGACAATGACATTAGATAGATAGATAGATAGATAGATAGATAGATAGATAGGATAGATAGGATAGATAGATAGATAGATAGATAGATAGATAGATAGATAGATAGATAGATAGATAGATAGATATTTTTCAAAACAAAGAAGCACGGGCGCAGGTCGGTAAATCGATTTCTGTTGTAAATTATTTCTATGGAATTCAATGTTGTTTTAATATTTTTGAAGTTATATGACTTTATGACAAAATGAACTCATCTCAGAAGTGCTTTCACAAGAATGTTTCGAAGACTGGGATTTTTCTTATAAGCTATGATGCATCGTTTGTTAATGGCTTCTGGCAGTTTTGTGTTTAATTCCGTAAAGTTGTTTTTGAAAATTTTTGCAATTTCCACATTGCGTCGATTATAAACCAAAGGAAAACAAATAATTTTATTTGGCAACCCAGAGTACTCTCTATTGAGTCCGTATGGGAGATAGGTCCTGAGCTTACCAATCCAATAGTTTTCACGCTCAAGTCGTTTGTCTGTTGTGGTTTCATCATCGTCCAAAAACGGAATTTGCTCAATGGGTTGGAAACTAAAATGTGACTTAATGTCATGACCCGGGAGGTTAAAGTGGTCTGAGACTGCCTTTCCTGAATCTAAACGGATATTTGATAAATGGTTTTGCATTCTGACGCGCAGAGGGTTTTTCGTCTGGCCGACATATTGGATATGGCATAATTTACATGTGATTAAATAAATGATGTTTTCAGAATCACAGTTGAAGCTGTTTCTAACTTGGTAAAACATACGGGTTTGTTCGCTAAAGAATGTTTTACCGGTATTCATGTAGTTCATACGATGTATGTAACAAATTTTGCGTTGACATAGATTTACTGATCCATTTCCCAGAACAGGGCGGTTATGCCGAATTTTCGTGGGGTGCGTTGGCTCAGAGTCCCGAATGGGTGTCTCTATCTCACGGATTGTATCAGATTTAATTTTTCGCAAAAGACGTTTTGAGTAACCGCGTTTAACAAGTGTTTTGAAAAGAATTGAACATGCGTGATTGAGGTCGCTTCTGTTCGTACAATTTCTATGGAATCGAATGATTTGAGATTTTACCAACCCATTGAATAGTTTGGGTGGGTGGTAAGAAGCTCTATGGAGAAGTTGGTGAGAATCGGTCGGTTTAAAAAAGACTTTTGTGTCTAGTACGTTGCTATGCCGGAACTGAGGGCCCTTGAATACAGTCACATCCAGAAAATCAATGGTATTTTCTGAAATGCAGGGCTGTAATTTAATGGATTCATCGTGGTTGTTCAGGATTTCCAAGAATTCGTTGAAGTCATCACGGCCATGGGGCCATATGATGAAAATGTCGTCTTGGAACCTGTGATAACATAATGGCTGTTTTCTTGCTTTAGCAAGAGCACCTCTCTCCCATTCTGCAACAAAAATATTAGCAAAATTTGGACTGAATTTTTTACCCATACTACATCCACTTATTTGGAGGTAAAATTTATTGTTAAATTCAAAATCGTTACCTTTCAATGATAATTCTAACAATTGCAGGATTTCTTCCGATGGCCTGTTTGGGTCATCGTACCTTTTGAATGATTTTTTTATTGCCTCTAGACCAGCGTCAATACCAATGTTAGTATACATACTTTCAATGTCTAGGGTAATGAGGAGACTGTCGGAAGGAACCTGCAAATTGTTAATTTTCATTAAAAAGTCCTCAGTGTCTTTGAGGAAGCTCGGATGGCGGCAAGCAATTGGTTTTAAATAAAAATCAATATACTGTGAAATGTGGTAAGATTCCGAGCCACAGTCGCTGACAATAGGCCGACCAGGAGGGGTAAATTCGTCACTCCAACTGCTGAGTGGTTTATGTATTTTAGGCAAGAGGTAAAACTTACGATTGTTTGAATCCCTCTCTGCAATTAAATACTCGACATGTTTTTTCTCAATGAAGTCGTGGTCCAGCAAGCTTTTTAGAATTCCATTAAATTTTGAACAATTTTCTTGCCAAATGGGTGCTTCTAAAGGTTTGTAATATTTTGGGTTATTTAATTGGCGTTCAGCTTCTTTAATATAATTATCTTTTGACATCAGAACTGTAGCAGATCCTTTGTCACAAGGCTTGATGATAATTTGTTTGTTGTTTTTCAGCGTCTTCAGGGCGTTTCTTTCGATTTGGTTCAAATTTTGTTTGTCTTTCAAAAATGATTCCGGGATTTGGCTTACTTGTTCTTTAACTTTTTGAGAAATCTCATTAATTTCAGGTTTAACTTTCCGAGGTGATGGGCACCACCCGGTTGGATTGGCAAAGAGGTCTTTTGAGCCTGTTGAATTTCGAAATTTATCTGCCAATGCTGTTGCCCTAAAAAATTGTTGGCTTGCTGGACCACCGTTCATTTCGTTAATGTAACTGTAATCATCCATGACAACTGCACCTGTCCCAAAATCTACGGTTTTGGGCTTAGGTTTTAATGGGGCTGGGGCGGGAACGAAAGTTAAACCATACCTGAGTAGATCTTTCTCACCTTCAGTTAATTTTAGATCAGGAACCAAGTTGACTATTTCGGTTCCTAGTCCTACTTTCTCTCCATGGCTGATGCCTTCTTCTGTAATTAGTTTAAAGGCTGCTCTTTGATGTATGGTTCTATGCGTGGCAGCCATCCTTGGTAGATTTTATTCGCTGTTTCCGTCGACCAGTGGATGGGATCACCTGGGCAACATTTAAACTGGCTTGCTGGAATTGCCGGGATTATCTCCAAATTCTTTGTTGACTTCGCAGCCTCGTTGATAACAGTCAAATTTTGTTGGTCCCTAGAACATAAACTAGAAGAAAAATTATGTTCCTGAAAAAGAAGTTTTGTATTAGGGTAACATTTGCGGAAATTGCTTATCATATTACCTAGTCTACCTGTTGATGTGTGGCCAATCTTTTTTCTGTTCTGCACGTCTATGCGCCAGTCTTCTCTATTGTTGACCCCAACGTTGAAAAGAATTGCTTTGGGATGTTGTCGATCTTTCTCTTTTTCCATGTTCTTAGCCATCTGACGAATGTGATTTAAGGTTCCACCAGAGTATGATGCGATGAACGTGTTGGGTGGAGGGTTGGCATCAATCCTTGAGATGTTCGATGATCCGATGATCCAAACAGGTTTGTTTGGCTTGACTGGCAGGGTCCAGCTGTTCTTGTTTTCACCAGATTTCCAGAATCGGTAGAATGACGACTTGCCGTTTGTAGATGGCTTCTTTTGAGGTGGTGTTTTGACTATGCTGGCGTACGATGGCGATTCCGGTGTTGTGGAGCAACGTGCTGTAAATGATGGTTTTTTGGTCGCTGGTGCTGTTGGAGAGATGGTTTCTCGTCTTTTTCTTTTCGATGGAGTTTCTCTGGAAGTAGAAAATGAAATTTGCTGGCGGGCCACCGGCGATTTAGAACGAGCACGTTGATTGAAAGAGGTCTGGCTAATGACCGCTGGTTTTTTGAACTGGGACAGAAGTTGATCCGAAAGAGAATAAAATTTGTCAATAGTACTTTCTTGTAGTCGATTACCAAAATTCTTCTGTCCCCATTTAACTGCCGTATTCCGTGCTCGTGGAAAGTCCTGGGGTTTTAGAAAAGGAGCCGAAAGAACCAGGTCTTGTTTTTCTTTTAGAGTTTTTTTGTAATAATCTACCAAAGTTTGTATAACTTCAAAAGCCCATTTTTGGTTAAATTGTTGAGCGCGTCCGAAATATAAATGGTTGGCAGAGCCGGCCGAAAGGTTTTATTGCGCTCGTCCACTGTTTTTTGGAATGATTTTGGGAGGACTTTCTGTGCCAAACAGTCCTCTAAAAATGCCAAATGGTGAAATAGTTGTAGAATGTGGTAAAGGGATTTTACCAATTGTGCATGAGCCGAATATGCCGGGTCTTTTTGCCGCTCTTGGCGGTTAACAGATTTAACATTTGTTGAGTTTTTAGCCATTTTCCCGGACTTAATTTAGGCTGAAATAAATAATTATTAGAACAAGTCAAAATGATGAAAAAGTGATGAAAAAATGAAGCAAAAATGAAAATGAACGAATAAATGAAATGTGAATACCTAATGAAAATGTTGATGAAATAAATAGAGCGCACTGTCGTTGCCTCGACGTTTCGGGTTAAATGCCCTTCTTCAGGAAGCAGGTGAATTCGATTTTCCAATTATCCCAAAGCGTTTAAATACCTTTACTTCATCTGTGGATGAGGCCAAACTGGCCAATCACTGTGACTGAGATGGATTCACTCAGTGATTAGTGGAAAACAACCATTCAAATGTCATCAAACTTTAGCGGTATTTCTACTGTTAATGTCTGATGGCATTTGAATGACTTGTGTTCACTGGCTGAAGACTGTTGGAAATCAAACTCATGACAATGCGCAAAACTAATCGACAGATAATTAATGTTTTTATAATAGAAATAATTCAAAGGTCTGGCACTGGCGGATAGATATTTTTCAAAACAAAGAAGCACGGGCGCAGGTCGGTAAATCGATTTCTGTTGTAAATTATTTCTATGGAATTCAATGTTGTTTTAATATTTTTGAAGTTATATGACTTTATGACAAAATGAACTCATCTCAGAAGTGCTTTCACAAGAATGTTTCGAAGACTGGGATTTTTCTTATAAGCTATGATGCATCGTTTGTTAATGGCTTCTGGCAGTTTTGTGTTTAATTCCGTAAAGTTGTTTTTGAAAATTTTTGCAATTTCCACATTGCGTCGATTATAAACCAAAGGAAAACAAATAATTTTATTTGGCAACCCAGAGTACTCTCTATTGAGTCCGTATGGGAGATAGGTCCTGAGCTTACCAATCCAATAGTTTTCACGCTCAAGTCGTTTGTCTGTTGTGGTTTCATCATCGTCCAAAAACGGAATTTGCTCAATGGGTTGGAAACTAAAATGTGACTTAATGTCATGACCCGGGAGGTTAAAGTGGTCTGAGACTGCCTTTCCTGAATCTAAACGGATATTTGATAAATGGTTTTGCATTCTGACGCGCAGAGGGTTTTTCGTCTGGCCGACATATTGGATATGGCATAATTTACATGTGATTAAATAAATGATGTTTTCAGAATCACAGTTGAAGCTGTTTCTAACTTGGTAAAACATACGGGTTTGTTCGCTAAAGAATGTTTTACCGGTATTCATGTAGTTCATACGATGTATGTAACAAATTTTGCGTTGACATAGATTTACTGATCCATTTCCCAGAACAGGGCGGTTATGCCGAATTTTCGTGGGGTGCGTTGGCTCAGAGTCCCGAATGGGTGTCTCTATCTCACGGATTGTATCAGATTTAATTTTTCGCAAAAGACGTTTTGAGTAACCGCGTTTAACAAGTGTTTTGAAAAGAATTGAACATGCGTGATTGAGGTCGCTTCTGTTCGTACAATTTCTATGGAATCGAATGATTTGAGATTTTACCAACCCATTGAATAGTTTGGGTGGGTGGTAAGAAGCTCTATGGAGAAGTTGGTGAGAATCGGTCGGTTTAAAAAAGACTTTTGTGTCTAGTACGTTGCTATGCCGGAACTGAGGGCCCTTGAATACAGTCACATCCAGAAAATCAATGGTATTTTCTGAAATGCAGGGCTGTAATTTAATGGATTCATCGTGGTTGTTCAGGATTTCCAAGAATTCGTTGAAGTCATCACGGCCATGGGGCCATATGATGAAAATGTCGTCTTGGAACCTGTGATAACATAATGGCTGTTTTCTTGCTTTAGCAAGAGCACCTCTCTCCCATTCTGCAACAAAAATATTAGCAAAATTTGGACTGAATTTTTTACCCATACTACATCCACTTATTTGGAGGTAAAATTTATTGTTAAATTCAAAATCGTTACCTTTCAATGATAATTCTAACAATTGCAGGATTTCTTCCGATGGCCTGTTTGGGTCATCGTACCTTTTGAATGATTTTTTTATTGCCTCTAGACCAGCGTCAATACCAATGTTAGTATACATACTTTCAATGTCTAGGGTAATGAGGAGACTGTCGGAAGGAACCTGCAAATTGTTAATTTTCATTAAAAAGTCCTCAGTGTCTTTGAGGAAGCTCGGATAGATAGATAGATAGATAGATAGATAGATAGATAGATAGATAGATAGATATTTTTCAAAACAAAGAAGCACGGGCGCAGGTCGGTAAATCGATTTCTGTTGTAAATTATTTCTATGGAATTCAATGTTGTTTTAATATTTTTGAAGTTATATGACTTTAAGACAAAATGAACTCATCTCAGAAGTGCTTTCACAAGAATGTTTCGAAGACTGGGATTTTTCTTATAAGCTATGATGCATCGTTTGTTAATGGCTTCTGGCAGTTTTGTGTTTAATTCCGTAAAGTTGTTTTTGAAAATTTTTGCAATTTCGACATTGCGTCGATTATAAACCAAAGGAAAACAAATAATTTTATTTGGCAACCCAGAGTACTCTCTGTTGAGTCCGTATGGGAGATAGGTCCTGAGCTTACCAATCCAATAGTTTTCACGCTCAAGTCGTTTGTCTGTTGTGGTTTCATCATCGTCCAAAAACGGAATTTGCTCAATGGGTTGGAAACTAAAATGTGACTTAATGTCATGACCCGGGAGGTTAAAGTGGTCTGAGACTGCCTTTCCTGAATCTAAACGGATATTTGATAAATGGTTTTGCATTCTGACGCGCAGAGGGTTTTTCGTCTGGCCGACATATTGGATATGGCATAATTTACATGTGATTAAATAAATGATGTTTTCAGAATCACAGTTGAAGCTGTTTCTAACTTGGTAAAACATACGGGTTTGTTCGCTAAAGAATGTTTTACCGGTATTCATGTAGTTCATACGATGTATGTAACAAATTTTGCGTTGACATAGATTTACTGATCCATTTCCCAGAACAGGGCGGTTATGCCGAATTTTCGTGGGGTGCGTTGGCTCAGAGTCCCGAATGGGTGTCTCTATCTCACGGATTGTATCAGATTTAATTTTTCGCAAAAGACGTTTTGAGTAACCGCGTTTAACAAGTGTTTTGAAAAGAATTGAACATGCGTGATTGAGGTCGCTTCTGTTCGTACAATTTCTATGGAATCGAATGATTTGAGATTTTACCAACCCATTGAATAGTTTGGGTGGGTGGTAAGAAGCTCTATGGAGAAGTTGGTGAGAATCGGTCGGTTTAAAAAAGACTTTTGTGTCTAGTACGTTGCTATGCCGGAACTGAGGGCCCTTGAATACAGTCACATCCAGAAAATCAATGGTATTTTCTGAAATGCAGGGCTGTAATTTAATGGATTCATCGTGGTTGTTCAGGATTTCCAAGAATTCGTTGAAGTCATCACGGCCATGGGGCCATATGATGAAAATGTCGTCTTGGAACCTGTGATAACATAATGGCTGTTTTCTTGCTTTAGCAAGAGCACCTCTCTCCCATTCTGCAACAAAAATATTAGCAAAATTTGGACTGAATTTTTTACCCATACTACATCCACTTATTTGGAGGTAAAATTTATTGTTAAATTCAAAATCGTTACCTTTCAATGATAATTCTAACAATTGCAGGATTTCTTCCGATGGCCTGTTTGGGTCATCGTACCTTTTGAATGATTTTTTTATTGCCTCTAGACCAGCGTCAATACCAATGTTAGTATACATACTTTCAATGTCTAGGGTAATGAGGAGACTGTCGGAAGGAACCTGCAAATTGTTAATTTTCATTAAAAAGTCCTCAGTGTCTTTGAGGAAGCTCGGATAGATAGATAGATAGATAGATAGATAGATAGATAGATAGATAGATAGATAGATAGATAGATAGATATAGATAGATAGATAGATAGATAGATAGATAGATAGATAGATAGATAGATAGATAGATAGATATAGATAGAGAGATAGATAGATAGATAGATAGATAGATAGATAGATAGATAGATAGATAGATAGATAGATATTTTTCAAAACAAAGAAGCACGGGCGCAGGTCGGTAAATCGATTTCTGTTGTAAATTATTTCTATGGAATTCAATGTTGTTATAATATTTTTGAAGTTATATGACTTTATGACAAAATGAACTCATCTCAGAAGTGCTTTCACAAGAATGTTTCGAAGACTGGGATTTTTCTTATAAGCTATGATGCATCGTTTGTTAATGGCCTCTGGCAGTTTTGTATTTAATTCTGTGAAGTTGTTTTTGAAAATTTTTGCAATTTCGACATTGCGTCGATTATAAACCAAAGGAAAACAAATAATTTTATTTGGCAACCCAGAGTACTCTCTATTGAGTCCGTATGGGAGATAGGTCCTGAGCTTACCAATCCAATAGTTTTCACGCTCAAGTCGTTTGTCTGTTGTGGTTTCATCATCGTCCAAAAACGGAATTTGCTCAATGGGTTGGAAACTAAAATGTGACTTAATGTCATGACCCGGGAGGTTAAAGTGGTCTGAGACTGCCTTTCCTGAATCTAAACGGATATTTGATAAATGGTTTTGCATTCTGACGCGCAGAGGGTTTTTCGTCTGGCCGACATATTGGATATGGCATAATTTACATGTGATTAAATAAATGATGTTTTCAGAATCACAGTTGAAGCTGTTTCTAACTTGGTAAAACATACGGGTTTGTTCGCTAAAGAATGTTTTACCGGTATTCATGTAGTTCATACGATGTATGTAACAAATTTTGCGTTGACATAGATTTACTGATCCATTTCCCAGAACAGGGCGGTTATGCCGAATTTTCGTGGGGTGCGTTGGCTCAGAGTCCCGAATGGGTGTCTCTATCTCACGGATTGTATCAGATTTAATTTTTCGCAAAAGTCGTTTTGAGTAACCGCGTTTAACAAGTGTTTTGAAAAGAATTGAACATGCGTGATTGAGGTCGCTTCTGTTCGTACAATTTCTATGGAATCGAATGATTTGAGATTTTACCAACCCATTGAATAGTTTGGGTGGGTGGTAAGAAGCTCTATGGAGAAGTTGGTGAGAATCGGTCGGTTTAAAAAAGACTTTTGTGTCTAGTACGTTGCTATGCCGGAACTGAGGGCCCTTGAATACAGTCACATCCAGAAAATCAATGGTATTTTCTGAAATGCAGGGCTGTAATTTAATGGATTCATCGTGGTTGTTCAGGATCTCCAAGAATTCGTTGAAGTCATCACGGCCATGGGGCCATATGATAAAAATGTCGTCTTGGAACCTATGATAACATAATGGCTGTTTTCTTGCTTTAGCAAGAGCACCTCTTTCCCATTCTGCAACAAAAATATTAGCAAAATTTGGACTGAATTTTTTACCCATACTACATCCACTTACTTGGAGGTAAAATTTATTGTTAAATTCAAAGTCGTTACCTTTCAATGATAATTCTAACAATTGCAGGATTTCTTCCGATGGTCTGTTTGGGTCATCGTACCTTTTGAATGATTTTTTTATTGCCTCTAGACCAGCGTCAATACCAATGTTAGTATACATACTTTCAATGTCTAGGGTAATGAGGAGACCGTCGGAAGGAACCTGCAATTTGTTAATTTTCATTAAAAAGTCCTCAGTGTCTTTGAGGAAGCTCGGATGGCGGCAAGCAATTGGTTTTAAATAAAAATCAATATACTGTGAAATGTGGTAAGATTCCGAGCCACAGTCGCTGACAATAGGCCGACCAGGAGGGGTAAATTCGTCACTCCAACTGCTGAGTGGTTTATGTATTTTAGGCAAGAGGTAAAACTTACGATTGTTTGAATCCCTCTCTGCAATTAAATACTCGACATGTTTTTTCTCAATGAAGTCGTGGTCCAGCAAGCTTTTTAGAATTCCATTAAATTTTGAACAATTTTCTTGCCAGATTGGTGCTTCTAAAGGTTTGTAATATTTTGGATTATTTAACTGGCGTTCAGCTTCTTTAATATAATTATCTTTTGACATCAGAACTGTAGCAGATCCTTTGTCACAAGGCTTGATGATAATTTGTTTGTTCTTTTTTAGCGTCTTCAGGGCGTTTCTTTCGATTTGGTTCAAATTTTGTTTGTCTTTCAAAAATGATTCCGGGATTTGGCTTACTTGTTCTTTAACTTTTTGAGAAATCTCATTAATTTCAGGTTTAACTTTCCGAGGTGATGGGCACCACCCGGTTGGATTGGCAAAGAGGTCCTTTGAGCCTGTTGAATTTCGAAATTTATCTGCCAATGCTGTTGCCCTAAAAAATTGTTGGCTTGCTGGACCACCGTTCATTTCGTTAATGTAACTGTAATCATCCATGACAACTGCACCTGTCCCAAAATCTACGGTTTTGGGATTAGGTTTTAATGGGGCTGGGGTGGGAACGAAAGTTAAACCATACCTGAGTAGATCCTTCTCACCTTCAGTTAATTTTAGATCAGGAACCAAGTTGACTATTTCGGTTCCTAGTCCTACTTTTTCTCCATGGCTGATGCCTTCTTCTGTAATTAGTTTAAAGGCTGCTCTTTGATGTATGGTTCTATGCGTGGCAGCCATCCTTGGTAGATTTTATTCGCTGTTTCCGTCGACCAGTGGATGGGATCACCTGGGCAACATTTAAACTGGCTTGCTGGAATTGCCGGGATTATCTCCAAGTTCTTTGTTGACTTCGCAGCCTCGTTGATCACAGTCAAATTTTGTTGGTCCCTAGAACATAAACTAGAAGAAAAATTATGTTCCTGAAAAAGAAGTTTTGTATTAGGGTAACATTTGCGGAAATTGCTTATCATATTACCCAGTCTGCCTGTTGATGTGTGACCAATCTTTTTTCTGTTCTGCACGTCTATGCGCCAGTCTTCTCTATTGTTGACCCCAACGTTGAATAAAATGGCTTTGGGATGTTGTCGATCTTTCTCTTTTTCCATGTTCTTAGCCATCTGCCGAATGTGGTTTAAGGTTCCACCAGAGTATGATGCGATGAAGGTGTTGGGTGGTGGGTTGGCATCAATCCTCGAGATGTTCGATGATCCGATGATCCAAACAGGTTTGTTTGGCTTGACTGGCAGGGTCCAGCTGTTCTTGTTTTCACCAGATTTCCAGAATCGGTAGAATGACGACTTGCCGTTTGTAGATGGTTTCTTTTGAGGTGGTGTCTTGACTATGCTGGCGTACGATGGCGATTCCGGTGTTGTGGAGCAACGTGCTGTAAATGATGGTTTTTTGGTCGCTGGTGCTGTTGGAGAGATGGTTTCTCGTCTTTTTCTTTTCGATGGAGTTTCTCTGGAAGTAGAAAATGAAATTTGCTGGCGGGCCACCGGCGATTTAGAACGAGCACGTTGATTGAAAGAGGTCTGGCTAATGACCGCTGGTTTTTTGAACTGGGACAGAAGTTGATCCGAAAGAGAATAAAATTTGTCAATAGTACTTTCTTGTAGTCGATTACCAAAATTCTTCTGTCCCCATTTAACTGCCGTATTCCGTGCTCGTGGAAAGTCCTGGGGTTTTAGAAAAGGAGCCGAAAGAACCAGGTCTTGTTTTTCTTTTAGAGTTTTTTTGTAATAATCTACCAAAGTTTGTATAACTTCAAAAGCCCATTTTTTGGTTAAATTGTTGAGCGCGTCCGAAATATAAATGGTTGGCAGAGCCGGCCGAAAGGTTTTATTGCGCTCGTCCACTGTTTTTTGGAATGATTTTGGGAGGACTTTCTGTGCCAAACAGTCCTCGAGAAATGCCAAATGGTGAAATAGCTGTAGAATATGGTAAAGGGATTTTACCAATTGTGCATGAGCCGAATATGCCGGGTCTTTTTGCCGCTCTTGGCGGTTAACAGATTTAACATTTGTGGAATTTTTAGCCATTTTCCCGGACTTAATTTAGGCTGAAATAAATAATTATTAGAACAAGTCAAAATGATGAAAAAGTGATGAAAAAATGAAGCAAAAAATGAAAATGAACGAATAAATGAAATGTGAATACCTAGTGAAAATGATGAAATAAATGGAGCGCACTGTCGTTGCCTCGACGTTTCGGGTTAAATGCCCTTCTTCAGGAAGCAGGTGAATTCGATTTTCCAATTATCCCAAAGCGTTTAAATACCTTTACTTCATCTGTTGATGAGACCAAACTGGCCAATCACTGTGACTGAGATGGATTCACTCAGTGATTAGTGGAATACAACCATTCAAATGTCATCAAACTTTAGCGGTATTTCTACTGTCAATGTTTGATGGCATTTGAATGACTTGTGTTCACTGGCTGAAGACTGTTGGAAATCAAATTCATGACAATGCGCAAAACTAATCGACAGATAATTAATGTTTTTATAATAGAAATAATTCAAAGGTCTGGCACTGGCGGATAGATATTTTTCAAAACAAAGAAGCACGGGCGCAGGTCGGTAAATCGATTTCTGTTGTAAATTATTTCTATGGAATTCAATGTTGTTATAATATTTTTGAAGTTATATGACTTTATGACAAAATGAACTCATCTCAGAAGTGCTTTCACAAGAATGTTTCGAAGACTGGGATTTTTCTTATAAGCTATGATGCATCGTTTGTTAATGGCCTCTGGCAGTTTTGTATTTAATTCTGTGAAGTTGTTTTTGAAAATTTTTGCAATTTCGACATTGCGTCGATTATAAACCAAAGGAAAACAAATAATTTTATTTGGCAACCCAGAGTACTCTCTATTGAGTCCGTATGGGAGATAGGTCCTGAGCTTACCAATCCAATAGTTTTCACGCTCAAGTCGTTTGTCTGTTGTGGTTTCATCATCGTCCAAAAACGGAATTTGCTCAATGGGTTGGAAACTAAAATGTGACTTAATGTCATGACCCGGGAGGTTAAAGTGGTCTGAGACTGCCTTTCCTGAATCTAAACGGATATTTGATAAATGGTTTTGCATTCTGACGCGCAGAGGGTTTTTCGTCTGGCCGACATATTGGATATGGCATAATTTACATGTGATTAAATAAATGATGTTTTCAGAATCACAGTTGAAGCTGTTTCTAACTTGGTAAAACATACGGGTTTGTTCGCTAAAGAATGTTTTACCGGTATTCATGTAGTTCATACGATGTATGTAACAAATTTTGCGTTGACATAGATTTGCTGATCCATTTCCCAGAACAGGGCGGTTATGCCGAATTTTCGTGGGGTGCGTTGGCTCAGAGTCCCGAATGGGTGTCTCTATCTCACGGATTGTATCAGATTTAATTTTTCGCAAAAGTCGTTTTGAGTAACCGCGTTTAACAAGTGTTTTGAAAAGAATTGAACATGCGTGATTGAGGTCGCTTCTGTTCGTACAATTTCTATGGAATCGAATGATTTGAGATTTTACCAACCCATTGAATAGTTTGGGTGGGTGGTAAGAAGCTCTATGGAGAAGTTGGTGAGAATCGGTCGGTTTAAAAAAGACTTTTGTGTCTAGTACGTTGCTATGCCGGAACTGAGGGCCCTTGAATACAGTCACATCCAGAAAATCAATGGTATTTTCTGAAATGCAGGGCTGTAATTTAATGGATTCATCGTGGTTGTTCAGGATCTCCAAGAATTCGTTGAAGTCATCACGGCCATGGGGCCATATGATAAAAATGTCGTCTTGGAACCTATGATAACATAATGGCTGTTTTCTTGCTTTAGCAAGAGCACCTCTTTCCCATTCTGCAACAAAAATATTAGCAAAATTTGGACTGAATTTTTTACCCATACTACATCCACTTACTTGGAGGTAAAATTTATTGTTAAATTCAAAGTCGTTACCTTTCAATGATAATTCTAACAATTGCAGGATTTCTTCCGATGGTCTGTTTGGGTCATCGTACCTTTTGAATGATTTTTTTATTGCCTCTAGACCAGCGTCAATACCAATGTTAGTATACATACTTTCAATGTCTAGGGTAATGAGGAGACCGTCGGAAGGAACCTGCAATTTGTTAATTTTCATTAAAAAGTCCTCAGTGTCTTTGAGGAAGCTCGGATGGCGGCAAGCAATTGGTTTTAAATAAAAATCAATATACTGTGAAATGTGGTAAGATTCCGAGCCACAGTCGCTGACAATAGGCCGACCAGGAGGGGTAAATTCGTCACTCCAACTGCTGAGTGGTTTATGTATTTTAGGCAAGAGGTAAAACTTACGATTGTTTGAATCCCTCTCTGCAATTAAATACTCGACATGTTTTTTCTCAATGAAGTCGTGGTCCAGCAAGCTTTTTAGAATTCCATTCAATTTTGAACAATTTTCTTGCCAAATTGGTGCTTCTAAAGGTTTGTAATATTTTGGGTTATTTAATTGGCGTTCAGCTTCTTTAATATAATTATCTTTTGACATCAGAACTGTAGCAGATCCTTTGTCACAAGGCTTGATGACAATTTGTTTGTTGTTTTTCAGCGTCTTCAGGGCGTTTCTTTCGATTTGGTTCAAATTTTGTTTGTCTTTCAAAAATGATTCCGGGATTTGGCTTACTTGTTCTTTAACTTTTTGAGAAATCTCGTTAATTTCAGGTTTAACTTTCCGAGGTGATGGGCACCACCCGGTTGGATTGGCAAAGAGGTCTTTTGAGCCTGTTGAATTTCGAAATTTATCTGCCAATGCTGTTGCCCTAAAAAAATGTTGGCTTGCTGGACCACCGTTCATTTCGTTAATGTAACTGTAATCATCCATGACAAATGCACCTGTCCCAAAATCTACGGTTTTGGGCTTAGGTTTTAATGGGGCTGGGGCGGGAACGAAAGTTAAACCATACCTGAGTAGATCTTTCTCACCTTCAGTTAATTTTAGATCAGGAACCAAGTTTACTATTTCGGTTCCTAGTCCTACTTTCTCTCCATGGCTGATGCCTTCTTCTGTAATTAGTTTAAAGGCTGCTCTTTGATGTATGGTTCTATGCGTGGCAGCCATCCTTGGTAGATTCTGTTCGCTGTTTCCGTCGACCAGTGGATGGGATCACCTGGGCAACATTTAAACTGGCTTGCTGGAATTGCCGGGATTATCTCCAAATTCTTTGTAGACTTCGCAGCCTCGTTGATAACAGTCAAATTTTGTTGGTCCCTAGAACATAAACTAGAAGAAAAATTATGTTCCTGAAAAAGAAGTTTTGTATTAGGGTAACATTTGCGGAAATTGCTTATCATATTACCTAGTCTACCTGTTGATGTGTGACCAATCTTTTTTCTGTTCTGCACGTCTGTGCGCCAGTCTTCTCTATTGTTGACCCCAACGTTGAATAAAATTGCTTTGGGGTGCTGTCGATCTTTCTCTTTTTCCATGTTCTTGGCCATCTGACGAATGTGATTTAAGGTTCCACCAGAGTATGATGCGATGAACGTGTTGGGTGGAGGGTTGGCATCAATCCTCGAGATGTTCGATGATCCGATGATCCAAACAGGTTTGTTTGGTTTGACTGGCAGGGTCCAGCTGTTCTTGTTTTCACCAGATTTCCAGAATCGGTAAAATGACGACTTGCCGTTTGCAGATGGTTTCTTTTGAGGTGGTGTTTTGACTATGCTGGCGTACGATGGCGATTCCGGTGTTGTGGAGCAGCGTGCTGCAAATGATGGTTTTTTGGTCGCTGGTGCTGTAGGAGAGATGGTTTCTCGTCTTTTTCTTTTCGATGGAGTTTCTCTGGAAGTAGAAAATGAAATGTGCTGGCGGGCCACCGGCGATTTAGAACGAGCACGTTGATTGAAAGAGGTCTGGCTAATGACCGCTGGTTTTTTGAACTGGGACAGAAGTTGATCCGAAAGAGAATAAAATTTGTTAATAGTACTTTCTTGTAGTCGATTACCAAAATTCTTCTGTCCCCATTTAACTGCCGTATTCTGTGCTCGTGGAAAGTCCTGGGGTTTTAGAAAAGGAGCCGAAAGAACCAGGTCTTGTTTTTCTTTTAGAGTTTTTTTGTAATAGTCCACCAAAGTTTGTATAACTTCAAAAGCCCATTTTTTGGTTAAATTGTTGAGCGCGTCCGAAATATAAATGGTTGGCAGAGCCGGCCGAAAAGTTTTGTTGCGCTCGTCCACTGTTTTTTGGAATGATTTTGGGAGGACTTTCTGTGCCAAACAGTCCTCGAGAAATGCCAAATGATGAAAGAGTTGAAGAATTTGGTAAAGGGATTTTACCAATTGTGCATGTGCCGAATATGCCGGGTTTTTTTGCCGCTCTTGGCGGTTAGCAGATTTAACATTTGTGGAATTTTTAGCCATTTTCCCGGACTTAATTTAGGCTGAAATAAATAATTTTTAGTACAAGTCAAAATGATGAAAAAGTGATGAAAAAATGATGAAAAAATTAAAATGAACGAATAAATGAAATGTGAATACCTAATGGAAATGTTGATGAAATAAATAGAGCGCACTGTCGTTGCCTCGACGTTTCGGGTTAAATGCCCTTCTTCAGGAAGCAGGTGAATTCGATTTTCCAATTATCCCAAAGCGTTTAAATACCTTTACTTCATCTGTTGATGAGGCCAAACTGGCCAATCACTGTGACTGAGATGGATTCACTCAGTGATTAGTGGAAAACAACCATTCAAATGTCATCAAACTTTAGCGGTATTTCTGCTGTTAATGTCTGATGGCATTTGAATGACTTGTGTTCACTGGCTGAAGACTGTTGGAAATCAAACTCATGACAATGCGCAAAACTAATCGACAGATAATTAATGTTTTTATAATAGAAATAATTCAAAGGTCTGGCACTGGCGGATAGATATTTTTCAAAACAAAGAAGCACGGGCGCAGGTCGGTAAATCGATTTCTGTTGTAAATTATTTCTATGGAATTCAATGTTGTTTTAATATTTTTGAAGTTATATGACTTTATGACAAAATGAACTCATCTCAGAAGTGCTTTCACAAGAATGTTTCGAAGACTGGGATTTTTCTTATAAGCTATGATGCATCGTTTGTTAATGGCTTCTGGCAGTTTTGTGTTTAATTCCGTAAAGTTGTTTTTGAAAATTTTTGCAATTTCCACATTGCGTCGATTATAAACCAAAGGAAAACAAATAATTTTATTTGGCAACCCAGAGTACTCTCTATTGAGTCCGTATGGGAGATAGGTCCTGAGCTTACCAATCCAATAGTTTTCACGCTCAAGTCGTTTGTCTGTTGTGGTTTCATCATCGTCCAAAAACGGAATTTGCTCAATGGGTTGGAAACTAAAATGTGACTTAATGTCATGACCCGGGAGGTTAAAGTGGTCTGAGACTGCCTTTCCTGAATCTAAACGGATATTTGATAAATGGTTTTGCATTCTGACGCGCAGAGGGTTTTTCGTCTGGCCGACATATTGGATATGGCATAATTTACATGTGATTAAATAAATGATGTTTTCAGAATCACAGTTGAAGCTGTTTCTAACTTGGTAAAACATACGGGTTTGTTCGCTAAAGAATGTTTTACCGGTATTCATGTAGTTCATACGATGTATGTAACAAATTTTGCGTTGACATAGATTTACTGATCCATTTCCCAGAACTGGGCGGTTATGCCGAATTTTCGTGGGGTGCGTTGGCTCAGAGTCCCGAATGGGTGTCTCTATCTCACGGATTGTATCAGATTTAATTTTTCGCAAAAGTCGTTTTGAGTAACCGCGTTTAACAAGTGTTTTGAAAAGAATTGAACATGCGTGATTGAGGTCGCTTCTGTTCGTACAATTTCTATGGAATCGAATGATTTGAGATTTTACCAACCCATTGAATAGTTTGGGTGGGTGGTAAGAAGCTCTATGGAGAAGTTGGTGAGAATCGGTCGGTTTAAAAAAGACTTTTGTGTCTAGTACGTTGCTATGCCGGAACTGAGGGCCCTTGAATACAGTCACATCCAGAAAATCGATGGTATTTTCTGAAATGCAGGGCTGTAATTTAATGGATTCATCGTGGTTGTTCAGGATTTCCAAGAATTCGTTGAAGTCATCACGGCCATGGGGCCATATGATGAAAATGTCGTCTTGGAACCTGTGATAACATAATGGCTGTTTTCTTGCTTTAGCAAGAGCACCTCTCTCCCATTCTGCAACAAAAATATTAGCAAAATTTGGACTGAATTTTTTACCCATACTACATCCACTTATTTGGAGGTAAAATTTATTGTTAAATTCAAAATCGTTACCTTTCAATGATAATTCTAACAATTGCAGGATTTCTTCCGATGGCCTGTTTGGGTCATCGTACCTTTTGAATGATTTTTTTATTGCCTCTAGACCAGCGTCAATACCAATGTTAGTATACATACTTTCAATGTCTAGGGTAATGAGGAGACTGTCGGAAGGAACCTGCAATTTGTTAATTTTCATTAAAAAGTCCTCAGTGTCTTTGAGGAAGCTCGGATGGCGGCAAGCAATTGGTTTTAAATAAAAATCAATATACTGTGAAATGTGGTAAGATTCCGAGCCACAGTCGCTGACAATAGGCCGACCAGGAGGGGTAAATTCGTCACTCCAACTGCTGAGTGGTTTATGTATTTTAGGCAAGAGGTAAAACTTACGATTGTTTGAATCCCTCTCTGCAATTAAATACTCGACATGTTTTTTCTCAATGAAGTCGTGGTCCAGCAAGCTTTTTAGAATTCCATTAAATTTTGAACAATTTTCTTGCCAAATTGGTACTTCTAAAGGTTTGTAATATTTTGGGTTATTTAATTGGCGTTCAGCTTCTTTAATATAATTATCTTTTGACATCAGAACTGTAGCAGATCCTTTGTCACAAGGCTTGATGATAATTTGTTTGTTGTTTTTCAGCGTCTTCAGGGCGTTTCTTTCGATTTGGTTCAAATTTTGTTTGTCTTTCAAAAATGATTCCGGGATTTGGCTTACTTGTTCTTTAACTTTTTGAGAAATCTCATTAATTTCAGGTTTAACTTTCCGAGGTGATGGGCACCACCCGGTTGGATTGGCAAAGAGGTCTTTTGAGCCTGTTGAATTTCGAAATTTATCTGCCAATGCTGTTGCCCTAAAAAATTGTTGGCTTGCTGGACCACCGTTCATTTCGTTAATGTAACTGTAATCGTCCATGACAACTGCACCTGTCCCAAAATCTACGATTTTGGGCTTAGGTTTTAACGGGGCTGGGGCGGGAACGAAAGTTGAACCATACCTGAGTAGATCTTTCTCACCTTCAGTTAATTTTAGATCAGGAACCAAGTTTACTATTTCGGTTCCTAGTCCTACTTTTTCTCCATGGCTGATGCCTTCTTCTGTAATTAGTTTAAAGGCTGCTCTTTGATGTATGGTTCTATGCGTGGCAGCCATCCTTGGTAGATTTTATTCGCTGTTTCCGTCGACCAGTGGATGGGATCACCTGGGCAACATTTAAACTGGCTTGCTGGAATTGCCGGGATTATCTCCAAATTCTTTGTTGACTTCGCAGCCTCGTTGATAACAGTCAAATTTTGTTGGTCCCTAGAACATAAACTAGAAGAAAAATTATGTTCCTGAAAAAGAAGTTTTGTATTAGGGTAACATTTGCGGAAATTGCTTACCATATTACCTAGTCTACCTGTTGATGTGTGACCAATCTTTTTTCTGTTCTGCACGTCTACGCGCCAGTCTTCTCTATTGTTGACCCCAACGTTGAGTAGAATTGCTTTGGGATGTTGTCGATCTTTCTCTTTTTCCATGTTCTTAGCCATCTGCCGAATGTGGTTTAAGGTTCCACCAGAGTATGATGCGATGAACGTGTTGGGTGGAGGGTTGGCATCAATCCTCGAGATGTTCGATGATCCGATGATCCAAACAGGTTTGTTTGGCTTGACTGGCAGGGTCCAGCTGTTCTTGTTTTCACCAGATTTCCAGAATCGGTAGAATGACGACTTGCCGTTTGTAGATGGTTTCTTTTGAGGTGGTGTTTTGACTATGCTGGCGTACGATGGCGATTCCGGTGTTGTGGAGCAACGTGCTGTAAATGATGGTTTTTTGGTCGCTGGTGCTGTTGGAGAGATGGTTTCTCGTCTTTTTCTTTTCGATGGAGTTTCTCTGGAAGTAGAAAATGAAATTTGCTGGCGGGCCACCGGCGATTTAGAACGAGCACGTTGATCGAAAGAGGTCTGGCTAATGACCGCTGGTTTTTTGAACTGGGACAGAAGTTGATCCGAAAGAGAATAAAATTTGTCAGTAGTACTTTCTTGTAGTCGATTACCAAAATTCTTCTGTCCCCATTTAACTGCCGTATTCCGTGCTCGTGGAAAGTCCTGGGGTTTTAGAAAAGGAGCCGAAAGAACCAGGTCTTGTTTTTCTTTTAGAGTTTTTTTGTAATAATCTACCAAAGTTTGTATAACATCAAAAGCCCATTTTTTGGTTAAATTGTTGAGCGCGTCCGAAATATAAATGGTTGGCAGAGCCGGCCGAAAGGTTTTATTGCGCTCGTCCACTGTTTTTTGGAATGATTTTGGGAGGACTTTCTGTGCCAAACAGTCCTCGAGAAATGCCAAATGGTGAAATAGTTGTAGAATGTGGTAAAGGGATTTTACCAATTGTGCATGAGCCGAATATGCCGGGTCTTTTTGCCGCTCTTGGCGGTTAACAGATTTAACATTTGTGGAATTTTTAGCCATTCTCCCGGACTTAATTTAGGCTGAAATAAATAATTATTAGAACAAGTCAAAATGCTGAAAAAGTGATGAAAAAATGAAGCAAAAATGAAAATGAACGAATAAATGAAATGTGAATACCTAGTGAAAATGATGAAATAAATGGAGCGCACTGTCGTTGCCTCGACGTTTCGGGTTAAATGTCCTTCTTCAGGAAGCAGGTGAATTCGATTTTCCAATTATCCCAAAGCGTTTAAATACCTTTACTTCATCTGTTGATGAGGCCAAACTGGCCAATCACTGTGACTGAGATGGATTCACTCAGTGATTAGTGGAAAACAACCATTCAAATGTCATCAAACTTTAGCGGTATTTCTACTGTTAATGTCTGATGGCATTTGAATGACTTGTGTTCACTGGCTGAAGACTGTTGGAAATCAAACTCATGACAATGCGCAAAACTAATCGACAGATAATTAATGTTTTTATAATAGAAATAATTCAAAGGTCTGGCACTGGCGGATAGATATTTTTCAAAACAAAGAAGCACGGGCGCAGGTCGGTAAATCGATTTCTGTTGTAAATTATTTCTATGGAATTCAATGTTGTTTTAATATTTTTGAAGTTATATGACTTTTTGACAAAATGAACTCATCTCAGAAGTGCTTTCACAAGAATGTTTCGAAGACTGGGATTTTTCTTATAAGCTATGATGCATCGTTTGTTAATGGCTTCTGGCAGTTTTGTGTTTAATTCCGTAAAGTTGTTTTTGAAAATTTTTGCAATTTCCACATTGCGTCGATTATAAACCAAAGGAAAACAAATAATTTTATTTGGCAACCCAGATTAAATTATTTCTAATTTCAACGAGCGTTCGGGCTTTATTTCAGTGATCTAACAACGAGGGAAAGCTTATGTTATTGATACATATTGACATGCGATTTCGGTGATACCAATTTCATATTACAATGTGTTTTACTCTTAACGGCGATAAGATCGATATAGATCAATTTGATACTGAATATATCCAAGAAATTTTACGATGTTCCAAAACTCCACTGCAGATAGATAGCTAAAATCGTTGTTATTCTCCAGTTTTGAACTCTTTTGGGTAGCAGACAAAACATGGAAACGAATTTCCGAACATTATGTGATAAATATAACTCGGCCTTCATTCAAATGAATCGTAATAGTAACAAATATCTAATATATAAATGTGAATGTCTGTATCTATCTCTGTTTGTTCCGGGTGAACTCCTCCATTTCTCGAACGATCGATCTCAAATTTTGTACACGGGGGTAATTCGTCCCTGCAGGTAACATGGGATGCGTGCCGTGCCCGTGCGGGGTGACCTTGACTTGAAATTGATGACCTTGACCTTTTATTTCGAAAACGGCTGGGCCGATCGGGCTAAAATTTCACATGTGCGGGTATATTGACCGATCGATAATTTTGACTTTATCGGGGTGCCCGTGCGGGCTGACCTTGACCTCGAAATAGATGACCTTGACCTTTTATTTCGAAAACAACTGGGCCGATCGGGCTAAAATTTCATATGTGCCGGTATACTGACCCATCGATCAGTTTGACTTCATCGGGGTGACCTTGAGCGTGAAATTGTGACCTTGACCTTCTATTTTGAAAACGGCGGAGCCGATCATATCTGAGGGTATATTGATATAACCATCTTCTCCCGTGCAACGCCGGGTATTTACCCGGAAGTAATTTATAAAATGCACATTAGCAATAGAAGTTATTATACTTTTGTGTACTTATCTGTAATATCAGTATTCGACATCAGACCTGAGGCTTATGTGAGCCATCTCTTCACTCTTAGTGCACTTGTATTCTCTACCCTAAATAAGATAAGCTGAGACCTTCAAAGTTATTCTCATTCTTGTGCAATCCAGACTTTATAAAAACTAGACTGCCAGTTCTCTATTTTTCTTGTGTGTATGAGCTGAGACCTGGAATGTTGATATATTGCGTCATGAAAGAAATATGAGTAAAATGTTTTTATCTTGAGAGAATCGGCCACATGAAGGTTTGTAACCATATACGGCAAATCGTGAAGTTGGACAAATATTGCTTTCAAAGATCAAAGAACTGCAGAAACGGTCACCCTCTTCTTAAATCTGCAGGGCGAAGAAATCGAAAACTCTTAACACATTTAGAGGGGAATGTTGCTCCGACAATGACATTAGATAGATAGAATAGATAGAATAGATAGATAGATAGATAGATAGATAGATAGATAGATAGATAGATAGATAGATAGATAGATAGATAGATAGATAGATAGATAGATAGATAGATAGATAGATAGATAGATAGATAGATAGATAGATAGATAGATAGATAGATAGATAGATAGATAGATAGATAGATAGATAGATAGATAGATAGATAGATAGATAGATAGATAGATAGATAGATAGATAGATAGATAGATAGATAGATAGATAGATAGATAGATAGATAGATAGATAGATAGATAGATAGATAGATAGATAGATAGATAGATAGATAGATAGATAGATAGATAGATAGATAGATAGATAGATAGATAGATAGATAGATAGATAGATAGATAGATAGATAGATAGATAGATAGATAGATAGATAGATATTTTTCAAAACAAAGAAGCACGGGCGCAGGTCGGTAAATCGATTTCTGTTGTAAATTATTTCTATGGAATCCAATGTTGTTTTAATATTTTTGAAGTTATATGACTTTATGACAAAATGAACTCATCTCAGAAGTGCTTTCACAAGAATGTTTCGAAGACTGGGATTTTTCTTATAAGCTATGATGCATCGTTTGTTAATGGCTTCTGGCAGTTTTGTGTTTAATTCCGTAAAGTTGTTTTTGAAAATTTTTGCAATTTCGACATTGCGTCGATTATAAACCAAAGGAAAACAAATAATTTTATTTGGCAACCCAGAGTACTCTCTATTGAGTCCGTATGGGAGATAGGTCCTGAGCTTACCAATCCAATAGTTTTCACGCTCAAGTCGTTTGTCTGTTGTGGTTTCATCATCGTCCAAAAACGGAATTTGCTCAATGGGTTGGAAACTAAAATGTGACTTAATGTCATGACCCGGGAGGTTAAAGTGGTCTGAGACTGCCTTTCCTGAATCTAAACGGATATTTGATAAATGGTTTTGCATTCTGACGCGCAGAGGGTTTTTCGTCTGGCCGACATATTGGATATGGCATAATTTACATGTGATTAAATAAATGATGTTTTCAGAATCACAGTTGAAGCTGTTTCTAACTTGGTAAAACATACGGGTTTGTTCGCTAAAGAATGTTTTACCGGTATTCATGTAGTTCATACGATGTATGTAACAAATTTTGCGTTGACATAGATTTACTGATCCATTTCCCAGAACAGGGCGGTTATGCCGAATTTTCGTGGGGTGCGTTGGCTCAGAGTCCCGAATGGGTGTCTCTATCTCACGGATTGTATCAGATTTAATTTTTCGCAAAAGTCGTTTTGAGTAACCGCGTTTAACAAGTGTTTTGAAAAGAATTGAACATGCGTGATTGAGGTCGCTTCTGTTCGTACAATTTCTATGGAATCGAATGATTTGAGATTTTACCAACCCATTGAATAGTTTGGGTGGGTGGTAAGAAGCTCTATGGAGAAGTTGGTGAGAATCGGTCGGTTTAAAAAAGACTTTTGTGTCTAGTACGTTGCTATGCCGGAACTGAGGGCCCTTGAATACAGTCACATCCAGAAAATCAATGGTATTTTCTGAAATGCAGGGCTGTAATTTAATGGATTAATCGTGGTTGTTCAGGATCTCCAAGAATTCGTTGAAGTCATCACGGCCATGGGGCCATATGATAAAAATGTCGTCTTGGAACCTATGATAACATAATGGCTGTTTTCTTGCTTTAGCAAGAGCACCTCTTTCCCATTCTGCAACAAAAATATTAGCAAAATTTGGACTGAATTTTTTACCCATACTACATCCACTTACTTGGAGGTAAAATTTATTGTTAAATTCAAAGTCGTTACCTTTCAATGATAATTCTAACAATTGCAGGATTTCTTCCGATGGTCTGTTTGGGTCATCGTACCTTTTGAATGATTTTTTTATTGCCTCTAGACCAGCGTCAATACCAATGTTAGTATACATACTTTCAATGTCTAGGGTAATGAGGAGACTGTATTTTAGGCAAGAGGTAAAACTTACGATTGTTTGAATCCCTCTCTGCAATTAAATACTCGACATGTTTTTTCTCAATGAAGTCGTGGTCCAGCAAGCTTTTTAGAATTCCATTAAATTTTGAACAATTTTCTTGCCAGATTGGTGCTTCTAAAGGTTTGTAATATTTTGGATTATTTAACTGGCGTTCAGCTTCTTTAATATAATTATCTTTTGACATCAGAACTGTAGCAGATCCTTTGTCACAAGGCTTGATGATAATTTGTTTGTTGTTTTTTAGCGTCTTCAGGGCGTTTCTTTCGATTTGGTTCAAATTTTGTTTGTCTTTCAAAAATGATTCCGGGATTTGGCTTACTTGTTCTTTAACTTTTTGAGAAATCTCATTAATTTCAGGTTTAACTTTCCGAGGTGATGGGCACCACCCGGTTGGATTGGCAAAGAGGTCCTTTGAGCCTGTTGAATTTCGAAATTTATCTGCCAATGCTGTTGCCCTAAAAAATTGTTGGCTTGCTGGACCACCGTTCATTTCGTTAATGTAACTGTAATCATCCATGACAACTGCACCTGTCCCAAAATCTACGGTTTTGGGATTAGGTTTTAATGGGGCTGGGGCGGGAACGAAAGTTAAACCATACCTGAGTAGATCCTTCTCACCTTCAGTTAATTTTAGATCAGGAACCAAGTTGACTATTTCGGTTCCTAATCCTACTTTTTCTCCATGGCTGGTGCCTTCTTCTGTAATTAGTTTAAAGGCTGCTCTTTGATGTATGGTTCTATGCGTGGCAGCCATCCTTGGTAGATTTTATTCGCTGTTTCCGTTGACCAGTGGATGGGATCACCTGGGCAACATTTAAACTGGCTTGCTGGAATTGCCGGGATTATCTCCAAGTTCTTTGTTGACTTCGCAGCCTCGTTGATCACAGTCAAATTTTGTTGGTCCCTAGAACATAAACTAGAAGAAAAATTATGTTCCTGAAAAAGAAGTTTTGTATTAGGGTAACATTTGCGGAAATTGCTTATCATATTACCCAGTCTGCCTGTTGATGTGTGACCAATCTTTTTTCTGTTCTGCACGTCTATGCGCCAGTCTTCTCTATTGTTGACCCCAACGTTGAATAAAATTGCTTTGGGATGTTGTCGATCTTTCTCTTTTTCCATGTTCTTAGCCATCTGACGAATGTGATTTAAGGTTCCACCAGAGTATGATGCGATGAACGTGTTGGGTGGAGGGTTGGCATCAATCCTTGAGATGTTCGATGATCCGATGATCCAAACAGGTTTGTTTGGCTTGACTGGCAGGGTCCAGCTGTTCTTGTTTTCACCAGATTTCCAGAATCGGTAGAATGACGACTTGCCGTTTGTAGATGGCTTCTTTTGAGGTGGTGTTTTGACTATGCTGGCGTACGATGGCGATTCCGGTGTTGTGGAGCAACGTGCTGTAAATGATGGTTTTTTGGTCGCTGGTGCTGTTGGAGAGATGGTTTCTCGTCTTTTTCTTTTCGATGGAGTTTCTCTGGAAGTAGAAAATGAAATTTGCTGGCGGGCCACCGGCGATTTAGAACGAGCACGTTGATTGAAAGAGGTCTGGCTAATGACCGCTGGTTTTTTGAACTGGGACAGAAGTTGATCCGAAAGAGAATAAAATTTGTCAATAGTACTTTCTTGTAGTCGATTACCAAAATTCTTCTGTCCCCATTTAACTGCCGTATTCCGTGCTCGTGGAAAGTCCTGGGGTTTTAGAAAAGGAGCCGAAAGAACGAGGTCTTGTTTTTCTTTTAGAGTTTTTTTGTAATAATCTACCAATGTTTGTATAACTTCAAAAGCCCATTTTTTGGTTAAATTGTTGAGCGCGTCCGAAATATAAATGGTTGGCAGAGCCGGCCGAAAGGTTTTATTGCGCTCGTCCACTGTTTTTTGAAATGATTTTGGGAGGACTTTCTGTGCCAAACAGTCCTCTAAAAATGCCAAATGGTGAAATAGTTGTAGAATGTGGTAAAGGGATTTTACCAATTGTGCATGAGCCGAATATGCCGGGTCTTTTTGCCGCTCTTGGCGGTTAACAGATTTAACATTTGTGGTGTTTTTAGCCATTTTCCCGGACTTAATTTAGGCTGAAATAAATAATTATTAGAACAAGTCAAAATGATGAAAAAGTGATGAAAAAATGAAGCAAAAATGAAAATGAACGAATAAATGAAATGTGAATACCTAATGAAAATGTTGATGAAATAAATAGAGCGCACTGTCGTTGCCTCGACGTTTCGGGTTAAATGCCCTTCTTCAGGAAGCAGGTGAATTCGATTTTCCAATTATCCCAAAGCGTTTAAATACCTTTACTTCATCTGTTGATGAGGCCAAACTGGCCAATCACTGTGACTGAGATGGATTCACTCAGTGATTAGTGGAAAACAACCATTCAAATGTCATCAAACTTTAGCGGTATTTCTACTGTTAATGTTTGATGGCATTTGAATGACTTGTGTTCACTGGCTGAAGACTGTTGGAAATCAAACTCATGACAATGCGCAAAACTAATCGACAGATAATTAATGTTTTTATAATAGAAATAATTCAAAGGTCTGGCACTGGCGGATAGATATTTTTCAAAACAAAGAAGCACGGGCGCAGGTCGGTAAATCGATTTCTGTTGTAAATTATTTCTATGGAATTCAATGTTGTTTTAATATTTTTGAAGTTATATTACTTTATGACAAAATGAACTCATCTCAGAAGTGCTTTCACAAGAATGTTTCGAAGACTGGGATTTTTCTTATAAGCTATGATGCATCGTTTGTTAATGGCTTCTGGCAGTTTTGTGTTTAATTCCGTAAAGTTGTTTTTGAAAATTTTTGCAATTTCCACATTGCGTCGATTATAAACCAAAGGAAAACAAATAATTTTATTTGGCAACCCAGAGTACTCTCTATTGAGTCCGTATGGGAGATAGGTCCTGAGCTTACCAATCCAATAGTTTTCACGCTCAAGTCGTTTGTCTGTTGTGGTTTCATCATCGTCCAAAAACGGAATTTGCTCAATGGGTTGGAAACTAAAATGTGACTTAATGTCATGACCCGGGAGGTTAAAGTGGTCTGAGACTGCCTTTCCTGAATCTAAACGGATATTTGATAAATGGTTTTGCATTCTGACGCGCAGAGGGTTTTTCGTCTGGCCGACATATTGGATATGGCATAATTTACATGTGATTAAATAAATGATGTTTTCAGAATCACAGTTGAAGCTGTTTCTAACTTGGTAAAACATACGGGTTTGTTCGCTAAAGAATGTTTTACCGGTATTCATGTAGTTCATACGATGTATGTAACAAATTTTGCGTTGACATAGATTTACTGATCCATTTCCCAGAACAGGGCGGTTATGCCGAATTTTCGTGGGGTGCGTTGGCTCAGAGTCCCGAATGGGTGTCTCTATCTCACGGATTGTATCAGATTTAATTTTTCGCAAAAGTCGTTTTGAGTAACCGCGTTTAACAAGTGTTTTGAAAAGAATTGAACATGCGTGATTGAGGTCGCTTCTGTTCGTACAATTTCTATGGAATCGAATGATTTGAGATTTTACCAACCCATTGAATAGTTTGGGTGGGTGGTAAGAAGCTCTATGGAGAAGTTGGTGAGAATCGGTCGGTTTAAAAAAGACTTTTGTGTCTAGTACGTTGCTATGCCGGAACTGAGGGCCCTTGAATACAGTCACATCCAGAAAATCAATGGTATTTTCTGAAATGCAGGGCTGTAATTTAATGGATTCATCGTGGTTGTTCAGGATCTCCAAGAATTCGTTGAAGTCATCACGGCCATGGGGCCATATGATAAAAATGTCGTCTTGGAACCTATGATAACATAATGGCTGTTTTCTTGCTTTAGCAAGAGCACCTCTTTCCCATTCTGCAACAAAAATATTAGCAAAATTTGGACTGAATTTTTTACCCATACTACATCCACTTACTTGGAGGTAAAATTTATTGTTAAATTCAAAGTCGTTACCTTTCAATGATAATTCTAACAATTGCAGGATTTCTTCCGATGGTCTGTTTGGGTCATCGTACCTTTTGAATGATTTTTTTATTGCCTCTAGACCAGCGTCAATACCAATGTTAGTATACATACTTTCAATGTCTAGGGTAATGAGGAGACTGTATTTTAGGCAAGAGGTAAAACTTACGATTGTTTGAATCCCTCTCTGCAATTAAATACTCGACATGTTTTTTCTCAATGAAGTCGTGGTCCAGCAAGCTTTTTAGAATTCCATTAAATTTTGAACAATTTTCTTGCCAGATTGGTGCTTCTAAAGGTTTGTAATATTTTGGATTATTTAACTGGCGTTCAGCTTCTTTAATATAATTATCTTTTGACATCAGAACTGTAGCAGATCCTTTGTCACAAGGCTTGATGATAATTTGTTTGTTGTTTTTTAGCGTCTTCAGGGCGTTTCTTTCGATTTGGTTCAAATTTTGTTTGTCTTTCAAAAATGATTCCGGGATTTGGCTTACTTGTTCTTTAACTTTTTGAGAAATCTCATTAATTTCAGGTTTAACTTTCCGAGGTGATGGGCACCACCCGGTTGGATTGGCAAAGAGGTCCTTTGAGCCTGTTGAATTTCGAAATTTATCTGCCAATGCTGTTGCCCTAAAAAATTGTTGGCTTGCTGGACCACCGTTCATTTCGTTAATGTAACTGTAATCATCCATGACAACTGCACCTGTCCCAAAATCTACGGTTTTGGGATTAGGTTTTAATGGGGCTGGGGCGGGAACGAAAGTTAAACCATACCTGAGTAGATCCTTCTCACCTTCAGTTAATTTTAGATCAGGAACCAAGTTGACTATTTCGGTTCCTAATCCTACTTTTTCTCCATGGCTGGTGCCTTCTTCTGTAATTAGTTTAAAGGCTGCTCTTTGATGTATGGTTCTATGCGTGGCAGCCATCCTTGGTAGATTTTATTCGCTGTTTCCGTTGACCAGTGGATGGGATCACCTGGGCAACATTTAAACTGGCTTGCTGGAATTGCCGGGATTATCTCCAAGTTCTTTGTTGACTTCGCAGCCTCGTTGATCACAGTCAAATTTTGTTGGTCCCTAGAACATAAACTAGAAGAAAAATTATGTTCCTGAAAAAGAAGTTTTGTATTAGGGTAACATTTGCGGAAATTGCTTATCATATTACCCAGTCTGCCTGTTGATGTGTGACCAATCTTTTTTCTGTTCTGCACGTCTATGCGCCAGTCTTCTCTATTGTTGACCCCAACGTTGAATAAAATTGCTTTGGGATGTTGTCGATCTTTCTCTTTTTCCATGTTCTTAGCCATCTGACGAATGTGATTTAAGGTTCCACCAGAGTATGATGCGATGAACGTGTTGGGTGGAGGGTTGGCATCAATCCTTGAGATGTTCGATGATCCGATGATCCAAACAGGTTTGTTTGGCTTGACTGGCAGGGTCCAGCTGTTCTTGTTTTCACCAGATTTCCAGAATCGGTAGAATGACGACTTGCCGTTTGTAGATGGCTTCTTTTGAGGTGGTGTTTTGACTATGCTGGCGTACGATGGCGATTCCGGTGTTGTGGAGCAACGTGCTGTAAATGATGGTTTTTTGGTCGCTGGTGCTGTTGGAGAGATGGTTTCTCGTCTTTTTCTTTTCGATGGAGTTTCTCTGGAAGTAGAAAATGAAATTTGCTGGCGGGCCACCGGCGATTTAGAACGAGCACGTTGATTGAAAGAGGTCTGGCTAATGACCGCTGGTTTTTTGAACTGGGACAGAAGTTGATCCGAAAGAGAATAAAATTTGTCAATAGTACTTTCTTGTAGTCGATTACCAAAATTCTTCTGTCCCCATTTAACTGCCGTATTCCGTGCTCGTGGAAAGTCCTGGGGTTTTAGAAAAGGAGCCGAAAGAACGAGGTCTTGTTTTTCTTTTAGAGTTTTTTTGTAATAATCTACCAATGTTTGTATAACTTCAAAAGCCCATTTTTTGGTTAAATTGTTGAGCGCGTCCGAAATATAAATGGTTGGCAGAGCCGGCCGAAAGGTTTTATTGCGCTCGTCCACTGTTTTTTGAAATGATTTTGGGAGGACTTTCTGTGCCAAACAGTCCTCTAAAAATGCCAAATGGTGAAATAGTTGTAGAATGTGGTAAAGGGATTTTACCAATTGTGCATGAGCCGAATATGCCGGGTCTTTTTGCCGCTCTTGGCGGTTAACAGATTTAACATTTGTGGTGTTTTTAGCCATTTTCCCGGACTTAATTTAGGCTGAAATAAATAATTATTAGAACAAGTCAAAATGATGAAAAAGTGATGAAAAAATGAAGCAAAAATGAAAATGAACGAATAAATGAAATGTGAATACCTAATGAAAATGTTGATGAAATAAATAGAGCGCACTGTCGTTGCCTCGACGTTTCGGGTTAAATGCCCTTCTTCAGGAAGCAGGTGAATTCGATTTTCCAATTATCCCAAAGCGTTTAAATACCTTTACTTCATCTGTTGATGAGGCCAAACTGGCCAATCACTGTGACTGAGATGGATTCACTCAGTGATTAGTGGAAAACAACCATTCAAATGTCATCAAACTTTAGCGGTATTTCTACTGTTAATGTTTGATGGCATTTGAATGACTTGTGTTCACTGGCTGAAGACTGTTGGAAATCAAACTCATGACAATGCGCAAAACTAATCGACAGATAATTAATGTTTTTATAATAGAAATAATTCAAAGGTCTGGCACTGGCGGATAGATATTTTTCAAAACAAAGAAGCACGGGCGCAGGTCGGTAAATCGATTTCTGTTGTAAATTATTTCTATGGAATTCAATGTTGTTTTAATATTTTTGAAGTTATATTACTTTATGACAAAATGAACTCATCTCAGAAGTGCTTTCACAAGAATGTTTCGAAGACTGGGATTTTTCTTATAAGCTATGATGCATCGTTTGTTAATGGCTTCTGGCAGTTTTGTGTTTAATTCCGTAAAGTTGTTTTTGAAAATTTTTGCAATTTCCACATTGCGTCGATTATAAACCAAAGGAAAACAAATAATTTTATTTGGCAACCCAGAGTACTCTCTATTGAGTCCGTATGGGAGATAGGTCCTGAGCTTACCAATCCAATAGTTTTCACGCTCAAGTCGTTTGTCTGTTGTGGTTTCATCATCGTCCAAAAACGGAATTTGCTCAATGGGTTGGAAACTAAAATGTGACTTAATGTCATGACCCGGGAGGTTAAAGTGGTCTGAGACTGCCTTTCCTGAATCTAAACGGATATTTGATAAATGGTTTTGCATTCTGACGCGCAGAGGGTTTTTCGTCTGGCCGACATATTGGATATGGCATAATTTACATGTGATTAAATAAATGATGTTTTCAGAATCACAGTTGAAGCTGTTTCTAACTTGGTAAAACATACGGGTTTGTTCGCTAAAGAATGTTTTACCGGTATTCATGTAGTTCATACGATGTATGTAACAAATTTTGCGTTGACATAGATTTACTGATCCATTTCCCAGAACAGGGCGGTTATGCCGAATTTTCGTGGGGTGCGTTGGCTCAGAGTCCCGAATGGGTGTCTCTATCTCACGGATTGTATCAGATTTAATTTTTCGCAAAAGTCGTTTTGAGTAACCGCGTTTAACAAGTGTTTTGAAAAGAATTGAACATGCGTGATTGAGGTCGCTTCTGTTCGTACAATTTCTATGGAATCGAATGATTTGAGATTTTACCAACCCATTGAATAGTTTGGGTGGGTGGTAAGAAGCTCTATGGAGAAGTTGGTGAGAATCGGTCGGTTTAAAAAAGACTTTTGTGTCTAGTACGTTGCTATGCCGGAACTGAGGGCCCTTGAATACAGTCACATCCAGAAAATCAATGGTATTTTCTGAAATGCAGGGCTGTAATTTAATGGATTCATCGTGGTTGTTCAGGATCTCCAAGAATTCGTTGAAGTCATCACGGCCATGGGGCCATATGATAAAAATGTCGTCTTGGAACCTATGATAACATAATGGCTGTTTTCTTGCTTTAGCAAGAGCACCTCTTTCCCATTCTGCAACAAAAATATTAGCAAAATTTGGACTGAATTTTTTACCCATACTACATCCACTTACTTGGAGGTAAAATTTATTGTTAAATTCAAAGTCGTTACCTTTCAATGATAATTCTAACAATTGCAGGATTTCTTCCGATGGTCTGTTTGGGTCATCGTACCTTTTGAATGATTTTTTTATTGCCTCTAGACCAGCGTCAATACCAATGTTAGTATACATACTTTCAATGTCTAGGGTAATGAGGAGACTGTCGGAAGGAACCTGCAATTTGTTAATTTTCATTAAAAAGTCCTCAGTGTCTTTGAGGAAGCTCGGATGGCGGCAAGCAATTGGTTTTAAATAAAAATCAATATACTGTGAAATGTGGTAAGATTCCGAGCCACAGTCGCTGACAATAGGCCGACCAGGAGGGGTAAATTCGTCACTCCAACTGCTGAGTGGTTTATGTATTTTAGGCAAGAGGTAAAACTTACGATTGTTTGAATCCCTCTCTGCAATTAAATACTCGACATGTTTTTTCTCAATGAAGTCGTGGTCCAGCAAGCTTTTTAGAATTCCATTAAATTTTGAACAATTTTCTTGCCAGATTGGTGCTTCTAAAGGTTTGTAATATTTTGGATTATTTAACTGGCGTTCAGCTTCTTTAATATAATTATCTTTTGACATCAGAACTGTAGCAGATCCTTTGTCACAAGGCTTGATGATAATTTGTTTGTTGTTTTTTAGCGTCTTCAGGGCGTTTCTTTCGATTTGGTTCAAATTTTGTTTGTCTTTCAAAAATGATTCCGGGATTTGGCTTACTTGTTCTTTAACTTTTTGAGAAATCTCATTAATTTCAGGTTTAACTTTCCGAGGTGATGGGCACCACCCGGTTGGATTGGCAAAGAGGTCCTTTGAGCCTGTTGAATTTCGAAATTTATTTGCCAATGCTGTTGCCCTAAAAAATTGTTGGCTTGCTGGACCACCGTTCATTTCGTTAATGTAACTGTAATCATCCATGACAACTGCACCTGTCCCAAAATCTACGGTTTTGGGATTAGGTTTTAATGGGGCTGGGGCGGGAACGAAAGTTAAACCATACCTGAGTAGATCCTTCTCACCTTCAGTTAATTTTAGATCAGGAACCAAGTTGACTATTTCGGTTCCTAATCCTACTTTTTCTCCATGGCTGATGCCTTCTTCTGTAATTAGTTTAAAGGCTGCTCTTTGATGTATGGTTCTATGCGTGGCAGCCATCCTTGGTAGATTTTATTCGCTGTTTCCGTTGACCAGTGGATGGGATCACCTGGGCAACATTTAAACTGGCTTGCTGGAATTGCCGGGATTATCTCCAAGTTCTTTGTTGACTTCTCACCTTCAGTTAATTTTAGATCAGGAACCAAGTTGACTATTTCGGTTCCTAGTCCTACTTTTTCTCCATGGCTGATGCCTTCTTCTGTAATTAGTTTAAAGGCTGCTCTTTGATGTATGGTTCTATGCGTGGCAGCCATCCTTGGTAGATTTTATTCGCTGTTTCCGTTGACCAGTGGATGGGATCACCTGGGCAACATTTAAACTGGCTTGCTGGAATTGCCGGGATTATCTCCAAGTTCTTTGTTGACTTCGCAGCCTCGTTGATCACAGTCAAATTTTGTTGGTCCCTAGAACATAAACTAGAAGAAAAATTATGTTCCTGAAAAAGAAGTTTTGTATTAGGGTAACATTTGCGGAAATTGCTTATCATATTACCCAGTCTGCCTGTTGATGTGTGACCAATCTTTTTTCTGTTCTGCACGTCTATTCGCCAGTCTTCTCTATTGTTGACCCCAACGTTGAATAAAATTGCTTTGGGATGTTGTCGATCTTTCTCTTTTTCCATGTTCTTAGCCATCTGACGAATGTGATTTAAGGTTCCACCAGAGTATGATGCGATGAACGTGTTGGGTGGAGGGTTGGCATCAATCCTTGAGATGTTCGATGATCCGATGATCCAAACAGGTTTGTTTGGCTTGACTGGCAGGGTCCAGCTGTTCTTGTTTTCACCAGATTTCCAGAATCGGTAGAATGACGACTTGCCGTTTGTAGATGGCTTCTTTTGAGGTGGTGTTTTGACTATGCTGGCGTACGATGGCGATTCCGGTGTTGTGGAGCAACGTGCTGTAAATGATGGTTTTTTGGTCGCTGGTGCTGTTGGAGAGATGGTTTCTCGTCTTTTTCTTTTCGATGGAGTTTCTCTGGAAGTAGAAAATGAAATTTGCTGGCGGGCCACCGGCGATTTAGAACGAGCACGTTGATTGAAAGAGGTCTGGCTAATGACCGCTGGTTTTTTGAACTGGGACAGAAGTTGATCCGAAAGAGAATAAAATTTGTCAATAGTACTTTCTTGTAGTCGATTACCAAAATTCTTCTGTCCCCATTTAACTGCCGTATTCCGTGCTCGTGGAAAGTCCTGGGGTTTTAGAAAAGGAGCCGAAAGAACCAGGTCTTGTTTTTCTTTTAGAGTTTTTTTGTAATAATCTACCAATGTTTGTATAACTTCAAAAGCCCATTTTTTGGTTAAATTGTTGAGCGCGTCCGAAATATAAATGGTTGGCAGAGCCGGCCGAAAGGTTTTATTGCGCTCGTCCACTGTTTTTTGAAATGATTTTGGGAGGACTTTCTGTGCCAAACAGTCCTCTAAAAATGCCAAATGGTGAAATAGTTGTAGAATGTGGTAAAGGGATTTTACCAATTGTGCATGAGCCGAATATGCCGGGTCTTTTTGCCGCTCTTGGCGGTTAACAGATTTAACATTTGTGGAGTTTTTAGCCATTTTCCCGGACTTAATTTAGGCTGAAATAAATAATTATTAGAACAAGTCAAAATGATGAAAAAATGAAGCAAAAATGAAAATGAACGAATAAATGAAATGTGAATACCTAATGAAAATGTTGATGAAATAAATAGAGCGCACTGTCGTTGCCTCGACGTTTCGGGTTAAATGCCCTTCTTCAGGAAGCAGGTGAATTCGATTTTCCAATTATCCCAAAGCGTTTAAATACCTTTACTTCATCTGTTGATGAGGCCAAACTGGCCAATCACTGTGACTGAGATGGATTCACTCAGTGATTAGTGGAAAACAACCATTCAAATGTCATCAAACTTTAGCGGTATTTCTACTGTTAATGTTTGATGGCATTTGAATGACTTGTGTTCACTGGCTGAAGACTGTTGGAAATCAAACTCATGACAATGCGCAAAACTAATCGACAGATAATTAATGTTTTTATAATAGAAATAATTCAAAGGTCTGGCACTGGCGGATAGATATTTTTCAAAACAAAGAAGCACGGGCGCAGGTCGGTAAATCGATTTCTGTTGTAAATTATTTCTATGGAATTCAATGTTGTTTTAATATTTTTGAAGTTATATTACTTTATGACAAAATGAACTCATCTCAGAAGTGCTTTCACAAGAATGTTTCGAAGACTGGGATTTTTCTTATAAGCTATGATGCATCGTTTGTTAATGGCTTCTGGCAGTTTTGTGTTTAATTCCGTAAAGTTGTTTTTGAAAATTTTTGCAATTTCCACATTGCGTCGATTATAAACCAAAGGAAAACAAATAATTTTATTTGGCAACCCAGAGTACTCTCTATTGAGTCCGTATGGGAGATAGGTCCTGAGCTTACCAATCCAATAGTTTTCACGCTCAAGTCGTTTGTCTGTTGTGGTTTCATCATCGTCCAAAAACGGAATTTGCTCAATGGGTTGGAAACTAAAATGTGACTTAATGTCATGACCCGGGAGGTTAAAGTGGTCTGAGACTGCCTTTCCTGAATCTAAACGGATATTTGATAAATGGTTTTGCATTCTGACGCGCAGAGGGTTTTTCGTCTGGCCGACATATTGGATATGGCATAATTTACATGTGATTAAATAAATGATGTTTCCAGAATCACAGTTGAAGCTGTTTCTAACTTGGTAAAACATACGGGTTTGTTCGCTAAAGAATGTTTTACCGGTATTCATGTAGTTCATACGATGTATGTAACAAATTTTGCGTTGACATAGATTTACTGATCCATTTCCCAGAACAGGGCGGTTATGCCGAATTTTCGTGGGGTGCGTTGGCTCAGAGTCCCGAATGGGTGTCTCTATCTCACGGATTGTATCAGATTTAATTTTTCGCAAAAGTCGTTTTGAGTAACCGCGTTTAACAAGTGTTTTGAAAAGAATTGAACATGCGTGATTGAGGTCGCTTCTGTTCGTACAATTTCTATGGAATCGAATGATTTGAGATTTTACCAACCCATTGAATAGTTTGGGTGGGTGGTAAGAAGCTCTATGGAGAAGTTGGTGAGAATCGGTCGGTTTAAAAAAGACTTTTGTGTCTAGTACGTTGCTATGCCGGAACTGAGGGCCCTTGAATACAGTCAAATCCAGAAAATCAATGGTATTTTCTGAAATGCAGGGCTGTAATTTAATGGATTCATCGTGGTTGTTCAGGATCTCCAAGATAGATAGATAGATAGATAGATAGATAGATAGATAGATAGATAGATAGATAGATAGATAGATAGATAGATAGATAGATAGATAGATAGATAGATAGATAGATAGATAGATAGATATTTTTCAAAACAAAGAAGCACGGGCGCAGGTCGGTAAATCGATTTCTGTTGTAAATTATTTCTATGGAATTCAATGTTGTTTTAATATTTTTGAAGTTATATTACTTTATGACAAAATGAACTCATCTCAGAAGTGCTTTCACAAGAATGTTTCGAAGACTGGGATTTTTCTTATAAGCTATGATGCATCGTTTGTTAATGGCTTCTGGCAGTTTTGTGTTTAATTCCGTAAAGTTGTTTTTGAAAATTTTTGCAATTTCCACATTGCGTCGATTATAAACCAAAGGAAAACAAATAATTTTATTTGGCAACCCAGAGTACTCTCTATTGAGTCCGTATGGGAGATAGGTCCTGAGCTTACCAATCCAATAGTTTTCACGCTCAAGTCGTTTGTCTGTTGTGGTTTCATCATCGTCCAAAAACGGAATTTGCTCAATGGGTTGGAAACTAAAATGTGACTTAATGTCATGACCCGGGAGGTTAAAGTGGTCTGAGACTGCCTTTCCTGAATCTAAACGGATATTTGATAAATGGTTTTGCATTCTGACGCGCAGAGGGTTTTTCGTCTGGCCGACATATTGGATATGGCATAATTTACATGTGATTAAATAAATGATGTTTTCAGAATCACAGTTGAAGCTGTTTCTAACTTGGTAAAACATACGGGTTTGTTCGCTAAAGAATGTTTTACCGGTATTCATGTAGTTCATACGATGTATGTAACAAATTTTGCGTTGACATAGATTTACTGATCCATTTCCCAGAACAGGGCGGTTATGCCGAATTTTCGTGGGGTGCGTTGGCTCAGAGTCCCGAATGGGTGTCTCTATCTCACGGATTGTATCAGATTTAATTTTTCGCAAAAGTCGTTTTGAGTAACCGCGTTTAACAAGTGTTTTGAAAAGAATTGAACATGCGTGATTGAGGTCGCTTCTGTTCGTACAATTTCTATGGAATCGAATGATTTGAGATTTTACCAACCCATTGAATAGTTTGGGTGGGTGGTAAGAAGCTCTATGGAGAAGTTGGTGAGAATCGGTCGGTTTAAAAAAGACTTTTGTGTCTAGTACGTTGCTATGCCGGAACTGAGGGCCCTTGAATACAGTCACATCCAGAAAATCAATGGTATTTTCTGAAATGCAGGGCTGTAATTTAATGGATTCATCGTGGTTGTTCAGGATCTCCAAGAATTCGTTGAAGTCATCACGGCCATGGGGCCATATGATAAAAATGTCGTCTTGGAACCTATGATAACATAATGGCTGTTTTCTTGCTTTAGCAAGAGCACCTCTTTCCCATTCTGCAACAAAAATATTAGCAAAATTTGGACTGAATTTTTTACCCATACTACATCCACTTACTTGGAGGTAAAATTTATTGTTAAATTCGAAGTCGTTACCTTTCAATGATAATTCTAACAATTGCAGGATTTCTTCCGATGGTCTGTTTGGGTCATCGTACCTTTTGAATGATTTTTTTATTGCCTCTAGACCAGCGTCAATACCAATGTTAGTATACATACTTTCAATGTCTAGGGTAATGAGGAGACTGTCGGAAGGAACCTGCAATTTGTTAATTTTCATTAAGAAGTCCTCAGTGTCTTTGAGGAAGCTCGGATGGCGGCAAGCAATTGGTTTTAAATAAAAATCAATATACTGTGAAATGTGGTAAGATTCCGAGCCACAGTCGCTGACAATAGGCCGACCAGGAGGGGTAAATTCGTCACTCCAACTGCTGAGTGGTTTATGTATTTTAGGCAAGAGGTAAAACTTACGATTGTTTGAATCCCTCTCTGCAATTAAATACTCGACATGTTTTTTCTCAATGAAGTCGTGGTCCAGCAAGCTTTTTAGAATTCCATTAAATTTTGAACAATTTTCTTGCCAGATTGGTGCTTCTAAAGGTTTGTAATATTTTGGATTATTTAACTGGCGTTCAGCTTCTTTAATATAATTATCTTTTGACATCAGAACTGTAGCAGATCCTTTGTCACAAGGCTTGATGATAATTTGTTTGTTGTTTTTTAGCGTCTTCAGGGCGTTTCTTTCGATTTGGTTCAAATTTTGTTTGTCTTTCAAAAATGATTCCGGGATTTGGCTTACTTGTTCTTTAACTTTTTGAGAAATCTCATTAATTTCAGGTTTAACTTTCCGAGGTGATGGGCACCACCCGGTTGGATTGGCAAAGAGGTCTTTTGAGCCTGTTGAATTTCGAAATTTATCTGCCAATGCTGTTGCCCTAAAAAATTGTTGGCTTGCCGGACCACCGTTCATTTCGTTAATGTAACTGTAATCATCCATGACAACTGCACCTGTCCCAAAATCTACGGTTTTGGGATTAGGTTTTAATGGGGCTGGGGCGGGAACGAAAGTTAAACCATACCTGAGTAGATCTTTCTCACCTTCAGTTAATTTTAGATCAGGAACCAAGTTTACTATTTCGGTTCCTAGTCCTACTTTTTCTCCATGGCTGATGCCTTCTTCTGTAATTAGTTTAAAGGCTGCTCTTTGATGTATGGTTCTATGCGTGGCAGCCATCCTTGGTAGATTTTATTCGCTGTTTCCGTCGACCAGTGGATGGGATCACCTGGGCAACATTTAAACTGGCTTGCTGGAATTGCCGGGATTATCTCCAAGTTCTTTGTTGACTTCTCACCTTCAGTTAATTTTAGATCAGGAACCAAGTTGACTATTTCGGTTCCTAGTCCTACTTTTTCTCCATGGCTGATGCCTTCTTCTGTAATTAGTTTAAAGGCTGCTCTTTGATGTATGGTTCTATGCGTGGCAGCCATCCTTGGTAGATTTTATTCGCTGTTTCCGTTGACCAGTGGATGGGATCACCTGGGCAACATTTAAACTGGCTTGCTGGAATTGCCGGGATTATCTCCAAGTTCTTTGTTGACTTCGCAGCCTCGTTGATCACAGTCAAATTTTGTTGGTCCCTAGAACATAAACTAGAAGAAAAATTATGTTCCTGAAAAAGAAGTTTTGTATTAGGGTAACATTTGCGGAAATTGCTTATCATATTACCCAGTCTGCCTGTTGATGTGTGACCAATCTTTTTTCTGTTCTGCACGTCTATTCGCCAGTCTTCTCTATTGTTGACCCCAACGTTGAATAAAATTGCTTTGGGATGTTGTCGATCTTTCTCTTTTTCCATGTTCTTAGCCATCTGACGAATGTGATTTAAGGTTCCACCAGAGTATGATGCGATGAACGTGTTGGGTGGAGGGTTGGCATCAATCCTTGAGATGTTCGATGATCCGATGATCCAAACAGGTTTGTTTGGCTTGACTGGCAGGGTCCAGCTGTTCTTGTTTTCACCAGATTTCCAGAATCGGTAGAATGACGACTTGCCGTTTGTAGATGGCTTCTTTTGAGGTGGTGTTTTGACTATGCTGGCGTACGATGGCGATTCCGGTGTTGTGGAGCAACGTGCTGTAAATGATGGTTTTTTGGTCGCTGGTGCTGTTGGAGAGATGGTTTCTCGTCTTTTTCTTTTCGATGGAGTTTCTCTGGAAGTAGAAAATGAAATTTGCTGGCGGGCCACCGGCGATTTAGAACGAGCACGTTGATTGAAAGAGGTCTGGCTAATGACCGCTGGTTTTTTGAACTGGGACAGAAGTTGATCCGAAAGAGAATAAAATTTGTCAATAGTACTTTCTTGTAGTCGATTACCAAAATTCTTCTGTCCCCATTTAACTGCCGTATTCCGTGCTCGTGGAAAGTCCTGGGGTTTTAGAAAAGGAGCCGAAAGAACCAGGTCTTGTTTTTCTTTTAGAGTTTTTTTGTAATAATCTACCAATGTTTGTATAACTTCAAAAGCCCATTTTTTGGTTAAATTGTTGAGCGCGTCCGAAATATAAATGGTTGGCAGAGCCGGCCGAAAGGTTTTATTGCGCTCGTCCACTGTTTTTTGAAATGATTTTGGGAGGACTTTCTGTGCCAAACAGTCCTCTAAAAATGCCAAATGGTGAAATAGTTGTAGAATGTGGTAAAGGGATTTTACCAATTGTGCATGAGCCGAATATGCCGGGTCTTTTTGCCGCTCTTGGCGGTTAACAGATTTAACATTTGTGGAGTTTTTAGCCATTTTCCCGGACTTAATTTAGGCTGAAATAAATAATTATTAGAACAAGTCAAAATGATGAAAAAATGAAGCAAAAATGAAAATGAACGAATAAATGAAATGTGAATACCTAATGAAAATGTTGATGAAATAAATAGAGCGCACTGTCGTTGCCTCGACGTTTCGGGTTAAATGCCCTTCTTCAGGAAGCAGGTGAATTCGATTTTCCAATTATCCCAAAGCGTTTAAATACCTTTACTTCATCTGTTGATGAGGCCAAACTGGCCAATCACTGTGACTGAGATGGATTCACTCAGTGATTAGTGGAAAACAACCATTCAAATGTCATCAAACTTTAGCGGTATTTCTACTGTTAATGTTTGATGGCATTTGAATGACTTGTGTTCACTGGCTGAAGACTGTTGGAAATCAAACTCATGACAATGCGCAAAACTAATCGACAGATAATTAATGTTTTTATAATAGAAATAATTCAAAGGTCTGGCACTGGCGGATAGATATTTTTCAAAACAAAGAAGCACGGGCGCAGGTCGGTAAATCGATTTCTGTTGTAAATTATTTCTATGGAATTCAATGTTGTTTTAATATTTTTGAAGTTATATTACTTTATGACAAAATGAACTCATCTCAGAAGTGCTTTCACAAGAATGTTTCGAAGACTGGGATTTTTCTTATAAGCTATGATGCATCGTTTGTTAATGGCTTCTGGCAGTTTTGTGTTTAATTCCGTAAAGTTGTTTTTGAAAATTTTTGCAATTTCCACATTGCGTCGATTATAAACCAAAGGAAAACAAATAATTTTATTTGGCAACCCAGAGTACTCTCTATTGAGTCCGTATGGGAGATAGGTCCTGAGCTTACCAATCCAATAGTTTTCACGCTCAAGTCGTTTGTCTGTTGTGGTTTCATCATCGTCCAAAAACGGAATTTGCTCAATGGGTTGGAAACTAAAATGTGACTTAATGTCATGACCCGGGAGGTTAAAGTGGTCTGAGACTGCCTTTCCTGAATCTAAACGGATATTTGATAAATGGTTTTGCATTCTGACGCGCAGAGGGTTTTTCGTCTGGCCGACATATTGGATATGGCATAATTTACATGTGATTAAATAAATGATGTTTCCAGAATCACAGTTGAAGCTGTTTCTAACTTGGTAAAACATACGGGTTTGTTCGCTAAAGAATGTTTTACCGGTATTCATGTAGTTCATACGATGTATGTAACAAATTTTGCGTTGACATAGATTTACTGATCCATTTCCCAGAACAGGGCGGTTATGCCGAATTTTCGTGGGGTGCGTTGGCTCAGAGTCCCGAATGGGTGTCTCTATCTCACGGATTGTATCAGATTTAATTTTTCGCAAAAGTCGTTTTGAGTAACCGCGTTTAACAAGTGTTTTGAAAAGAATTGAACATGCGTGATTGAGGTCGCTTCTGTTCGTACAATTTCTATGGAATCGAATGATTTGAGATTTTACCAACCCATTGAATAGTTTGGGTGGGTGGTAAGAAGCTCTATGGAGAAGTTGGTGAGAATCGGTCGGTTTAAAAAAGACTTTTGTGTCTAGTACGTTGCTATGCCGGAACTGAGGGCCCTTGAATACAGTCAAATCCAGAAAATCAATGGTATTTTCTGAAATGCAGGGCTGTAATTTAATGGATTCATCGTGGTTGTTCAGGATCTCCAAGATAGATAGATAGATAGATAGATAGATAGATAGATAGATAGATAGATAGATAGATAGATAGATAGATAGATAGATAGATAGATAGATAGATAGATAGATAGATAGATAGATAGATAGATAGATAGATAGATAGATAGATAGATAGATAGATAGATAGATAGATAGATAGATAGATAGATAGATAGATATTTTTCAAAACAAAGAAGCACGGGCGCAGGTCGGTAAATCGATTTCTGTTGTAAATTATTTCTATGGAATTCAATGTTGTTTTAATATTTTTGAAGTTATATTACTTTATGACAAAATGAACTCATCTCAGAAGTGCTTTCACAAGAATGTTTCGAAGACTGGGATTTTTCTTATAAGCTATGATGCATCGTTTGTTAATGGCTTCTGGCAGTTTTGTGTTTAATTCCGTAAAGTTGTTTTTGAAAATTTTTGCAATTTCCACATTGCGTCGATTATAAACCAAAGGAAAACAAATAATTTTATTTGGCAACCCAGAGTACTCTCTATTGAGTCCGTATGGGAGATAGGTCCTGAGCTTACCAATCCAATAGTTTTCACGCTCAAGTCGTTTGTCTGTTGTGGTTTCATCATCGTCCAAAAACGGAATTTGCTCAATGGGTTGGAAACTAAAATGTGACTTAATGTCATGACCCGGGAGGTTAAAGTGGTCTGAGACTGCCTTTCCTGAATCTAAACGGATATTTGATAAATGGTTTTGCATTCTGACGCGCAGAGGGTTTTTCGTCTGGCCGACATATTGGATATGGCATAATTTACATGTGATTAAATAAATGATGTTTTCAGAATCACAGTTGAAGCTGTTTCTAACTTGGTAAAACATACGGGTTTGTTCGCTAAAGAATGTTTTACCGGTATTCATGTAGTTCATACGATGTATGTAACAAATTTTGCGTTGACATAGATTTACTGATCCATTTCCCAGAACAGGGCGGTTATGCCGAATTTTCGTGGGGTGCGTTGGCTCAGAGTCCCGAATGGGTGTCTCTATCTCACGGATTGTATCAGATTTAATTTTTCGCAAAAGTCGTTTTGAGTAACCGCGTTTAACAAGTGTTTTGAAAAGAATTGAACATGCGTGATTGAGGTCGCTTCTGTTCGTACAATTTCTATGGAATCGAATGATTTGAGATTTTACCAACCCATTGAATAGTTTGGGTGGGTGGTAAGAAGCTCTATGGAGAAGTTGGTGAGAATCGGTCGGTTTAAAAAAGACTTTTGTGTCTAGTACGTTGCTATGCCGGAACTGAGGGCCCTTGAATACAGTCACATCCAGAAAATCAATGGTATTTTCTGAAATGCAGGGCTGTAATTTAATGGATTCATCGTGGTTGTTCAGGATCTCCAAGAATTCGTTGAAGTCATCACGGCCATGGGGCCATATGATAAAAATGTCGTCTTGGAACCTATGATAACATAATGGCTGTTTTCTTGCTTTAGCAAGAGCACCTCTTTCCCATTCTGCAACAAAAATATTAGCAAAATTTGGACTGAATTTTTTACCCATACTACATCCACTTACTTGGAGGTAAAATTTATTGTTAAATTCGAAGTCGTTACCTTTCAATGATAATTCTAACAATTGCAGGATTTCTTCCGATGGTCTGTTTGGGTCATCGTACCTTTTGAATGATTTTTTTATTGCCTCTAGACCAGCGTCAATACCAATGTTAGTATACATACTTTCAATGTCTAGGGTAATGAGGAGACTGTCGGAAGGAACCTGCAATTTGTTAATTTTCATTAAGAAGTCCTCAGTGTCTTTGAGGAAGCTCGGATGGCGGCAAGCAATTGGTTTTAAATAAAAATCAATATACTGTGAAATGTGGTAAGATTCCGAGCCACAGTCGCTGACAATAGGCCGACCAGGAGGGGTAAATTCGTCACTCCAACTGCTGAGTGGTTTATGTATTTTAGGCAAGAGGTAAAACTTACGATTGTTTGAATCCCTCTCTGCAATTAAATACTCGACATGTTTTTTCTCAATGAAGTCGTGGTCCAGCAAGCTTTTTAGAATTCCATTAAATTTTGAACAATTTTCTTGCCAGATTGGTGCTTCTAAAGGTTTGTAATATTTTGGATTATTTAACTGGCGTTCAGCTTCTTTAATATAATTATCTTTTGACATCAGAACTGTAGCAGATCCTTTGTCACAAGGCTTGATGATAATTTGTTTGTTGTTTTTTAGCGTCTTCAGGGCGTTTCTTTCGATTTGGTTCAAATTTTGTTTGTCTTTCAAAAATGATTCCGGGATTTGGCTTACTTGTTCTTTAACTTTTTGAGAAATCTCATTAATTTCAGGTTTAACTTTCCGAGGTGATGGGCACCACCCGGTTGGATTGGCAAAGAGGTCTTTTGAGCCTGTTGAATTTCGAAATTTATCTGCCAATGCTGTTGCCCTAAAAAATTGTTGGCTTGCCGGACCACCGTTCATTTCGTTAATGTAACTGTAATCATCCATGACAACTGCACCTGTCCCAAAATCTACGGTTTTGGGATTAGGTTTTAATGGGGCTGGGGCGGGAACGAAAGTTAAACCATACCTGAGTAGATCTTTCTCACCTTCAGTTAATTTTAGATCAGGAACCAAGTTTACTATTTCGGTTCCTAGTCCTACTTTTTCTCCATGGCTGATGCCTTCTTCTGTAATTAGTTTAAAGGCTGCTCTTTGATGTATGGTTCTATGCGTGGCAGCCATCCTTGGTAGATTTTATTCGCTGTTTCCGTCGACCAGTGGATGGGATCACCTGGGCAACATTTAAACTGGCTTGCTGGAATTGCCGGGATTATCTCCAAATTCTTTGTTGACTTCGCAGCTTCGTTGATAACAGTCAAATTTTGTTGGTCCCTGGAACATAAACTAGAAGAAAAATTATGTTCCTGAAAAAGAAGTTTTGTATTAGGGTAACATTTGCGGAAATTGCTTACCATATTACCTAGTCTACCTGTTGATGTGTGACCAATCTTTTTTCTGTTCTGCACGTCTATGCGCCAGTCTTCTCTATTGTTGACACCAACGTTAAATAAAATTGCTTTGGGATGCTGTCGATCTTTCTCTTTTTCCATGTTCTTAGCCATCTGCCGAATGTGGTTTAAAGTTCCACCAGAGTATGATGCGATGAACGTGTTGGGTGGAGGGTTGGCATCAATCCTTGAGATGTTCGATGATCCGATTATCCAAACAGGTTTGTAAGGCTTGACTGGCAGGGTCCAGCTGTTCTTGTTTTCACCAGATTTCCAGAATCGGTAGAATGACGACTTGCCGTTTGTAGATGGTTTCTTTTGAGGTGGCGTTTTGACTATGCTGGCGTACGATGGCGATTCCGGTGTTGTGGAGCAACGTGCTGTAAATGATGGTTTTTTGGTCGCTGGTGCTGTTGGAGAGATGGTTTCTCGTCTTTTTCTTTTCGATGGAGTTTCTCTGGAAGTAGAAAATGAAATTTGCTGGCGGGCCACCGGCGATTTAGAACGAGCACGTTGATTGAAAGAGGTCTGGCTAATGACCGCTGGTTTTTTGAACTGGGACAGAAGTTGATCCGAAAGAGAATAAAATTTGTCAATAGTACTTTCTTGTAGTCGATTACCAAAATTCTTCTGTCCCCATTTAACTGCCGTATTCCGTGCTCGTGGAAAGTCCTGGGGTTTTAGAAAAGGAGCCGAAAGAACCAGGTCTTGTTTTTCTTTTAGAGTTTTTTTGTAATAATCTACCAAAGTTTGTATAACTTCAAAAGCCCATTTTTTGGTTAAATTGTTGAGCGCGTCCGAAATATAAATGGTTGGCAGGGCCGGCCGAAAGGTTTTATTGCGCTCGTCCACTGTTTTTTGGAATGATTTTGGGAGGACTTTCTGTGCCAAACAGTCCTCGAGAAATGCCAAATGGTGAAATAGTTGTAGAATGTGGTAAAGGGATTTTACCAATTGTGCATGAGCCGAATATGCCGGGTCTTTTTGCCGCTCTTGGCGGTTAACAGATTTAACATTTGTGGAATTTTTAGCCATTTTCCCGGACTTAATTTAGGCTGAAATAAATAATTATTAGAACAAGACAAAATGATGAAAAAGTGATGAAAAAATGAAGCAAAAATGAAAATGAACGAATAAATGAAATGTGAATACCTAATGAAAATGTTGATGAAATAAATAGAGCGCACTGTCGTTGCCTCGACGTTTCGGGTTAAATGCCCTTCTTCAGGAAGCAGGTGAATTCGATTTTCCAATTATCCCAAAGCGTTTAAATACCTTTACTTCATCTGTTGATGAGGCCAAACTGGCCAATCACTGTGACTGAGATGGATTCACTTAGTGATTAGTGGAAAACAACCATTCAAATGTCATCAAACTTTAGCGGTATTTCTACTGTTAATGTTTGATGGCATTTGAATGACTTGTGTTCACTGGCTGAAGACTGTTGGAAATCAAACTCATGACAATGCGCAAAACTAATCGACAGATAATTAATGTTTTTATAATAGAAATAATTCAAAGGTCTGGCACTGGCGGATAGATATTTTTCAAAACAAAGAAGCACGGGCGCAGGTCGGTAAATCGATTTCTGTTGTAAATTATTTCTATGGAATTCAATGTTGTTTTAATATTTTTGAAGTTATATTACTTTATGACAAAATGAACTCATCTCAGAAGTGCTTTCACAAGAATGTTTCGAAGACTGGGATTTTTCTTATAAGCTATGATGCATCGTTTGTTAATGGCTTCTGGCAGTTTTGTGTTTAATTCCGTAAAGTTGTTTTTGAAAATTTTTGCAATTTCCACATTGCGTCGATTATAAACCAAAGGAAAACAAATAATTTTATTTGGCAACCCAGAGTACTCTCTATTGAGTCCGTATGGGAGATAGGTCCTGAGCTTACCAATCCAATAGTTTTCACGCTCAAGTCGTTTGTCTGTTGTGGTTTCATCATCGTCCAAAAACGGAATTTGCTCAATGGGTTGGAAACTAAAATGTGACTTAATGTCATGACCCGGGAGGTTAAAGTGGTCTGAGACTGCCTTTCCTGAATCTAAACGGATATTTGATAAATGGTTTTGCATTCTGACGCGCAGAGGGTTTTTCGTCTGGCCGACATATTGGATATGGCATAATTTACATGTGATTAAATAAATGATGTTTTCAGAATCACAGTTGAAGCTGTTTCTAACTTGGTAAAACATACGGGTTTGTTCGCTAAAGAATGTTTTACCGGTATTCATGTAGTTCATACGATGTATGTAACAAATTTTGCGTTGACATAGATTTACTGATCCATTTCCCAGAACAGGGCGGTTATGCCGAATTTTCGTGGGGTGCGTTGGCTCAGAGTCCCGAATGGGTGTCTCTATCTCACGGATTGTATCAGATTTAATTTTTCGCAAAAGTCGTTTTGAGTAACCGCGTTTAACAAGTGTTTTGAAAAGAATTGAACATGCGTGATTGAGGTCGCTTCTGTTCGTACAATTTCTATGGAATCGAATGATTTGAGATTTTACCAACCCATTGAATAGTTTGGGTGGGTGGTAAGAAGCTCTATGGAGAAGTTGGTGAGAATCGGTCGGTTTAAAAAAGACTTTTGTGTCTAGTACGTTGCTATGCCGGAACTGAGGGCCCTTGAATACAGTCACATCCAGAAAATCAATGGTATTTTCTGAAATGCAGGGCTGTAATTTAATGGATTCATCGTGGTTGTTCAGGATCTCCAAGAATTCGTTGAAGTCATCACGGCCATGGGGCCATATGATAAAAATGTCGTCTTGGAACCTATGATAACATAATGGCTGTTTTCTTGCTTTAGCAAGAGCACCTCTTTCCCATTCTGCAACAAAAATATTAGCAAAATTTGGACTGAATTTTTTACCCATACTACATCCACTTACTTGGAGGTAAAATTTATTGTTAAATTCGAAGTCGTTACCTTTCAATGATAATTCTAACACTTGCAGGATTTCTTCCGATGGTCTGTTTGGGTCATCGTACCTTTTGAATGATTTTTTTATTGCCTCTAGACCAGCGTCAATACCAATGTTAGTATACATACTTTCAATGTCTAGGGTAATGAGGAGACTGTCGGAAGGAACCTGCAATTTGTTAATTTTCATTAAGAAGTCCTCAGTGTCTTTGAGGAAGCTCGGATGGCGGCAAGCAATTGGTTTTAAATAAAAATCAATATACTGTGAAATGTGGTAAGATTCCGAGCCACAGTCGCTGACAATAGGCCGACCAGGAGGGGTAAATTCGTCACTCCAACTGCTGAGTGGTTTATGTATTTTAGGCAAGAGGTAAAACTTACGATTGTTTGAATCCCTCTCTGCAATTAAATACTCGACATGTTTTTTCTCAATGAAGTCGTGGTCCAGCAAGCTTTTTAGAATTCCATTAAATTTTGAACAATTTTCTTGCCAGATTGGTGCTTCTAAAGGTTTGTAATATTTTGGATTATTTAACTGGCGTTCAGCTTCTTTAATATAATTATCTTTTGACATCAGAACTGTAGCAGATCCTTTGTCACAAGGCTTGATGATAATTTGTTTGTTGTTTTTTAGCGTCTTCAGGGCGTTTCTTTCGATTTGGTTCAAATTTTGTTTGTCTTTCAAAAATGATTCCGGGATTTGGCTTACTTGTTCTTTAACTTTTTGAGAAATCTCATTAATTTCAGGTTTAACTTTCCGAGGTGATGGGCACCACCCGGTTGGATTGGCAAAGAGGTCTTTTGAGCCTGTTGAATTTCGAAATTTATCTGCCAATGCTGTTGCCCTAAAAAATTGTTGGCTTGCCGGACCACCGTTCATTTCGTTAATGTAACTGTAATCATCCATGACAACTGCACCTGTCCCAAAATCTACGGTTTTGGGATTAGGTTTTAATGGGGCTGGGGCGGGAACGAAAGTTAAACCATACCTGAGTAGATCTTTCTCACCTTCAGTTAATTTTAGATCAGGAACCAAGTTTACTATTTCGGTTCCTAGTCCTACTTTTTCTCCATGGCTGATGCCTTCTTCTGTAATTAGTTTAAAGGCTGCTCTTTGATGTATGGTTCTATGCGTGGCAGCCATCCTTGGTAGATTTTATTCGCTGTTTCCGTCGACCAGTGGATGGGATCACCTGGGCAACATTTAAACTGGCTTGCTGGAATTGCCGGGATTATCTCCAAATTCTTTGTTGACTTCGCAGCTTCGTTGATAACAGTCAAATTTTGTTGGTCCCTGGAACATAAACTAGAAGAAAAATTATGTTCCTGAAAAAGAAGTTTTGTATTAGGGTAACATTTGCGGAAATTGCTTACCATATTACCTAGTCTACCTGTTGATGTGTGACCAATCTTTTTTCTGTTCTGCACGTCTATGCGCCAGTCTTCTCTATTGTTGACACCAACGTTAAATAAAATTGCTTTGGGATGCTGTCGATCTTTCTCTTTTTCCATGTTCTTAGCCATCTGCCGAATGTGGTTTAAAGTTCCACCAGAGTATGATGCGATGAACGTGTTGGGTGGAGGGTTGGCATCAATCCTTGAGATGTTCGATGATCCGATTATCCAAACAGGTTTGTAAGGCTTGACTGGCAGGGTCCAGCTGTTCTTGTTTTCACCAGATTTCCAGAATCGGTAGAATGACGACTTGCCGTTTGTAGATGGTTTCTTTTGAGGTGGCGTTTTGACTATGCTGGCGTACGATGGCGATTCCGGTGTTGTGGAGCAACGTGCTGTAAATGATGGTTTTTTGGTCGCTGGTGCTGTTGGAGAGATGGTTTCTCGTCTTTTTCTTTTCGATGGAGTTTCTCTGGAAGTAGAAAATGAAATTTGCTTGCGGGCCACCGGCGATTTAGAACGAGCACGTTGATTGAAAGAGGTCTGGCTAATGACCGCTGGTTTTTTGAACTGGGACAGAAGTTGATCCGAAAGAGAATAAAATTTGTCAATAGTACTTTCTTGTAGTCGATTACCAAAATTCTTCTGTCCCCATTTAACTGCCGTATTCCGTGCTCGTGGAAAGTCCTGGGGTTTTAGAAAAGGAGCCGAAAGAACCAGGTCTTGTTTTTCTTTTAGAGTTTTTTTGTAATAATCTACCAAAGTTTGTATAACTTCAAAAGCCCATTTTTTGGTTAAATTGTTGAGCGCGTCCGAAATATAAATGGTTGGCAGGGCCGGCCGAAAGGTTTTATTGCGCTCGTCCACTGTTTTTTGGAATGATTTTGGGAGGACTTTCTGTGCCAAACAGTCCTCGAGAAATGCCAAATGGTGAAATAGTTGTAGAATGTGGTAAAGGGATTTTACCAATTGTGCATGAGCCGAATATGCCGGGTCTTTTTGCCGCTCTTGGCGGTTAACAGATTTAACATTTGTGGAATTTTTAGCCATTTTCCCGGACTTAATTTAGGCTGAAATAAATAATTATTAGAACAAGACAAAATGATGAAAAAGTGATGAAAAAATGAAGCAAAAATGAAAATGAACGAATAAATGAAATGTGAATACCTAATGAAAATGTTGATGAAATAAATAGAGCGCACTGTCGTTGCCTCGACGTTTCGGGTTAAATGCCCTTCTTCAGGAAGCAGGTGAATTCGATTTTCCAATTATCCCAAAGCGTTTAAATACCTTTACTTCATCTGTTGATGAGGCCAAACTGGCCAATCACTGTGACTGAGATGGATTCACTCAGTGATTAGTGGAAAACAACCATTCAAATGTCATCAAACTTTAGCGGTATTTCTACTGTTAATGTTTGATGGCATTTGAATGACTTGTGTTCACTGGCTGAAGACTGTTGGAAATCAAACTCATGACAATGCGCAAAACTAATCGACAGATAATTAATGTTTTTATAATAGAAATAATTCAAAGGTCTGGCACTGGCGGATAGATATTTTTCAAAACAAAGAAGCACGGGCGCAGGTCGGTAAATCGATTTCTGTTGTAAATTATTTCTATGGAATTCAATGTTGTTTTAATATTTTTGAAGTTATATTACTTTATGACAAAATGAACTCATCTCAGAAGTGCTTTCACAAGAATGTTTCGAAGACTGGGATTTTTCTTATAAGCTATGATGCATCGTTTGTTAATGGCTTCTGGCAGTTTTGTGTTTAATTCCGTAAAGTTGTTTTTGAAAATTTTTGCAATTTCCACATTGCGTCGATTATAAACCAAAGGAAAACAAATAATTTTATTTGGCAACCCAGAGTACTCTCTATTGAGTCCGTATGGGAGATAGGTCCTGAGCTTACCAATCCAATAGTTTTCACGCTCATGTCGTTTGTCTGTTGTGGTTTCATCATCGTCCAAAAACGGAATTTGCTCAATGGGTTGGAAACTAAAATGTGACTTAATGTCATGACCCGGGAGGTTAAAGTGGTCTGAGACTGCCTTTCCTGAATCTAAACGGATATTTGATAAATGGTTTTGCATTCTGACGCGCAGAGGGTTTTTCGTCTGGCCGACATATTGGATATGGCATAATTTACATGTGATTAAATAAATGATGTTTTCAGAATCACAGTTGAAGCTGTTTCTAACTTGGTAAAACATACGGGTTTGTTCGCTAAAGAATGTTTTACCGGTATTCATGTAGTTCATACGATGTATGTAACAAATTTTGCGTTGACATAGATTTACTGATCCATTTCCCAGAACAGGGCGGTTATGCCGAATTTTCGTGGGGTGCGTTGGCTCAGAGTCCCGAATGGGTGTCTCTATCTCACGGATTGTATCAGATTTAATTTTTCGCAAAAGTCGTTTTGAGTAACCGCGTTTAACAAGTGTTTTGAAAAGAATTGAACATGCGTGATTGAGGTCGCTTCTGTTCGTACAATTTCTATGGAATCGAATGATTTGAGATTTTACCAACCCATTGAATAGTTTGGGTGGGTGGTAAGAAGCTCTATGGAGAAGTTGGTGAGAATCGGTCGGTTTAAAAAAGACTTTTGTGTCTAGTACGTTGCTATGCCGGAACTGAGGGCCCTTGAATACAGTCACATCCAGAAAATCAATGGTATTTTCTGAAATGCAGGGCTGTAATTTAATGGATTCATCGTGGTTGTTCAGGATCTCCAAGAATTCGTTGAAGTCATCACGGCCATGGGGCCATATGATAAAAATGTCGTCTTGGAACCTATGATAACATAATGGCTGTTTTCTTGCTTTAGCAAGAGCACCTCTTTCCCATTCTGCAACAAAAATATTAGCAAAATTTGGACTGAATTTTTTACCCATACTACATCCACTTACTTGGAGGTAAAATTTATTGTTAAATTCAAAGTCGTTACCTTTCAATGATAATTCTAACAATTGCAGGATTTCTTCCGATGGTCTGTTTGGGTCATCGTACCTTTTGAATGATTTTTTTATTGCCTCTAGACCAGCGTCAATACCAATGTTAGTATACATACTTTCAATGTCTAGGGTAATGAGGAGACTGTATTTTAGGCAAGAGGTAAAACTTACGATTGTTTGAATCCCTCTCTGCAATTAAATACTCGACATGTTTTTTCTCAATGAAGTCGTGGTCCAGCAAGCTTTTTAGAATTCCATTAAATTTTGAACAATTTTCTTGCCAGATTGGTGCTTCTAAAGGTTTGTAATATTTTGGATTATTTAACTGGCGTTCAGCTTCTTTAATATAATTATCTTTTGACATCAGAACTGTAGCAGATCCTTTGTCACAAGGCTTGATGATAATTTGTTTGTTGTTTTTTAGCGTCTTCAGGGCGTTTCTTTCGATTTGGTTCAAATTTTGTTTGTCTTTCAAAAATGATTCCGGGATTTGGCTTACTTGTTCTTTAACTTTTTGAGAAATCTCATTAATTTCAGGTTTAACTTTCCGAGGTGATGGGCACCACCCGGTTGGATTGGCAAAGAGGTCCTTTGAGCCTGTTGAATTTCGAAATTTATCTGCCAATGCTGTTGCCCTAAAAAATTGTTGGCTTGCTGGACCACCGTTCATTTCGTTAATGTAACTGTAATCATCCATGACAACTGCACCTGTCCCAAAATCTACGGTTTTGGGATTAGGTTTTAATGGGGCTGGGGCGGGAACGAAAGTTAAACCATACCTGAGTAGATCCTTCTCACCTTCAGTTAATTTTAGATCAGGAACCAAGTTGACTATTTCGGTTCCTAGTCCTACTTTTTCTCCATGGCTGATGCCTTCTTCTGTAATTAGTTTAAAGGCTGCTCTTTGATGTATGGTTCTATGCGTGGCAGCCATCCTTGGTAGATTTTATTCGCTGTTTCCGTTGACCAGTGGATGGGATCACCTGGGCAACATTTAAACTGGCTTGCTGGAATTGCCGGGATTATCTCCAAGTTCTTTGTTGACTTCGCAGCCTCGTTGATCACAGTCAAATTTTGTTGGTCCCTAGAACATAAACTAGAAGAAAAATTATGTTCCTGAAAAAGAAGTTTTGTATTAGGGTAACATTTGCGGAAATTGCTTATCATATTACCCAGTCTGCCTGTTGATGTGTGACCAATCTTTTTTCTGTTCTGCACGTCTATGCGCCAGTCTTCTCTATTGTTGACCCCAACGTTGAATAAAATTGCTTTGGGATGTTGTCGATCTTTCTCTTTTTCCATGTTCTTAGCCATCTGACGAATGTGATTTAAGGTTCCACCAGAGTATGATGCGATGAACGTGTTGGGTGGAGGGTTGGCATCAATCCTTGAGATGTTCGATGATCCGATGATCCAAACAGGTTTGTTTGGCTTGACTGGCAGGGTCCAGCTGTTCTTGTTTTCACCAGATTTCCAGAATCGGTAGAATGACGACTTGCCGTTTGTAGATGGCTTCTTTTGAGGTGGTGTTTTGACTATGCTGGCGTACGATGGCGATTCCGGTGTTGTGGAGCAACGTGCTGTAAATGATGGTTTTTTGGTCGCTGGTGCTGTTGGAGAGATGGTTTCTCGTCTTTTTCTTTTCGATGGAGTTTCTCTGGAAGTAGAAAATGAAATTTGCTGGCGGGCCACCGGCGATTTAGAACGAGCACGTTGATTGAAAGAGGTCTGGCTAATGACCGCTGGTTTTTTGAACTGGGACAGAAGTTGATCCGAAAGAGAATAAAATTTGTCAATAGTACTTTCTTGTAGTCGATTACCAAAATTCTTCTGTCCCCATTTAACTGCCGTATTCCGTGCTCGTGGAAAGTCCTGGGGTTTTAGAAAAGGAGCCGAAAGAACCAGGTCTTGTTTTTCTTTTAGAGTTTTTTTTGTAATAATCTACCAATGTTTGTATAACTTCAAAAGCCCATTTTTTGGTTAAATTGTTGAGCGCGTCCGAAATATAAATGGTTGGCAGAGCCGGCCGAAAGGTTTTATTGCGCTCGTCCACTGTTTTTTGAAATGATTTTGGGAGGACTTTCTGTGCCAAACAGTCCTCTAAAAATGCCAAATGGTGAAATAGTTGTAGAATGTGGTAAAGGGATTTTACCAATTGTGCATGAGCCGAATATGCCGGGTCTTTTTGCCGCTCTTGGCGGTTAACAGATTTAACATTTGTGGAGTTTTTAGCCATTTTCCCGGACTTAATTTAGGCTGAAATAAATAATTATTAGAACAAGACAAAATGATGAAAAAGTGATGAAAAAATGAAGCAAAAATGAAAATGAACGAATAAATGAAATGTGAATACCTAATGAAAATGTTGATGAAATAATTAGAGCGCACTGTCGTTGCCTCGACGTTTAGGGTTAAATGCCCTTCTTCAGGAAGCAGGTGAATTCGATTTTCCAATTATCCCAAAGCGTTTAAATACCTTTACTTCATCTGTTGATGAGGCCAAACTGGCCAATCACTGTGACTGAGATGGATTCACTCAGTGATTAGTGGAAAACAACCATTCAAATGTCATCAAACTTTAGCGGTATTTCTACTGTTAATGTTTGATGGCATTTGAATGACTTGTGTTCACTGGCTGAAGACTGTTGGAAATCAAACTCATGACAATGCGCAAAACTAATCGACAGATAATTAATGTTTTTATAATAGAAATAATTCAAAGGTCTGGCACTGGCGGATAGATATTTTTCAAAACAAAGAAGCACGGGCGCAGGTCGGTAAATCGATTTCTGTTGTAAATTATTTCTATGGAATTCAATGTTGTTTTAATATTTTTGAAGTTATATTACTTTATGACAAAATGAACTCATCTCAGAAGTGCTTTCACAAGAATGTTTCGAAGACTGGGATTTTTCTTATAAGCTATGATGCATCGTTTGTTAATGGCTTCTGGCAGTTTTGTGTTTAATTCCGTAAAGTTGTTTTTGAAAATTTTTGCAATTTCCACATTGCGTCGATTATAAACCAAAGGAAAACAAATAATTTTATTTGGCAACCCAGAGTACTCTCTATTGAGTCCGTATGGGAGATAGGTCCTGAGCTTACCAATCCAATAGTTTTCACGCTCAAGTCGTTTGTCTGTTGTGGTTTCATCATCGTCCAAAAACGGAATTTGCTCAATGGGTTGGAAACTAAAATGTGACTTAATGTCATGACCCGGGAGGTTAAAGTGGTCTGAGACTGCCTTTCCTGAATCTAAACGGATATTTGATAAATGGTTTTGCATTCTGACGCGCAGAGGGTTTTTCGTCTGGCCGACATATTGGATATGGCATAATTTACATGTGATTAAATAAATGATGTTTTCAGAATCACAGTTGAAGCTGTTTCTAACTTGGTAAAACATACGGGTTTGTTCGCTAAAGAATGTTTTACCGGTATCCATGTAGTTCATACGATGTATGTAACAAATTTTGCGTTGACATAGATTTACTGATCCATTTCCCAGAACAGGGCGGTTATGCCGAATTTTCGTGGGGTGCGTTGGCTCAGAGTCCCGAATGGGTGTCTCTATCTCACGGATTGTATCAGATTTAATTTTTCGCAAAAGTCGTTTTGAGTAACCGCGTTTAACAAGTGTTTTGAAAAGAATTGAACATGCGTGATTGAGGTCGCTTCTGTTCGTACAATTTCTATGGAATCGAATGATTTGAGATTTTACCAACCCATTGAATAGTTTGGGTGGGTGGTAAGAAGCTCTATGGAGAAGTTGGTGAGAATCGGTCGGTTTAAAAAAGACTTTTGTGTCTAGTACGTTGCTATGCCGGAACTGAGGGCCCTTGAATACAGTCACATCCAGAAAATCAATGGTATTTTCTGAAATGCAGGGCTGTAATTTAATGGATTCATCGTGGTTGTTCAGGATCTCCAAGAATTCGTTGAAGTCATCACGGCCATGGGGCCATATGATAAAAATGTCGTCTTGGAACCTATGATAACATAATGGCTGTTTTCTTGCTTTAGCAAGAGCACCTCTTTCCCATTCTGCAACAAAAATATTAGCAAAATTTGGACTGAATTTTTTACCCATACTACATCCACTTACTTGGAGGTAAAATTTATTGTTAAATTCAAAGTCGTTACCTTTCAATGATAATTCTAACAATTGCAGGATTTCTTCCGATGGTCTGTTTGGGTCATCGTACCTTTTGAATGATTTTTTTATTGCCTCTAGACCAGCGTCAATACCAATGTTAGTATACATACTTTCAATGTCTAGGGTAATGAGGAGACTGTATTTTAGGCAAGAGGTAAAACTTACGATTGTTTGAATCCCTCTCTGCAATTAAATACTCGACATGTTTTTTCTCAATGAAGTCGTGGTCCAGCAAGCTTTTTAGAATTCCATTAAATTTTGAACAATTTTCTTGCCAGATTGGTGCTTCTAAAGGTTTGTAATATTTTGGATTATTTAACTGGCGTTCAGCTTCTTTAATATAATTATCTTTTGACATCAGAACTGTAGCAGATCCTTTGTCACAAGGCTTGATGATAATTTGTTTGTTGTTTTTTAGCGTCTTCAGGGCGTTTCTTTCGATTTGGTTCAAATTTTGTTTGTCTTTCAAAAATGATTCCGGGATTTGGCTTACTTGTTCTTTAACTTTTTGAGAAATCTCATTAATTTCAGGTTTAACTTTCCGAGGTGATGGGCACCACCCGGTTGGATTGGCAAAGAGGTCCTTTGAGCCTGTTGAATTTCGAAATTTATCTGCCAATGCTGTTGCCCTAAAAAATTGTTGGCTTGCTGGACCACCGTTCATTTCGTTAATGTAACTGTAATCATCCATGACAACTGCACCTGTCCCAAAATCTACGGTTTTGGGATTAGGTTTTAATGGGGCTGGGGCGGGAACGAAAGTTAAACCATACCTGAGTAGATCCTTCTCACCTTCAGTTAATTTTAGATCAGGAACCAAGTTGACTATTTCGGTTCCTAGTCCTACTTTTTCTCCATGGCTGATGCCTTCTTCTGTAATTAGTTTAAAGGCTGCTCTTTGATGTATGGTTCTATGCGTGGCAGCCATCCTTGGTAGATTTTATTCGCTGTTTCCGTTGACCAGTGGATGGGATCACCTGGGCAACATTTAAACTGGCTTGCTGGAATTGCCGGGATTATCTCCAAGTTCTTTGTTGACTTCGCAGCCTCGTTGATCACAGTCAAATTTTGTTGGTCCCTAGAACATAAACTAGAAGAAAAATTATGTTCCTGAAAAAGAAGTTTTGTATTAGGGTAACATTTGCGGAAATTGCTTATCATATTACCCAGTCTGCCTGTTGATGTGTGACCAATCTTTTTTCTGTTCTGCACGTCTATGCGCCAGTCTTCTCTATTGTTGACCCCAACGTTGAATAAAATTGCTTTGGGATGTTGTCGATCTTTCTCTTTTTCCATGTTCTTAGCCATCTGACGAATGTGATTTAAGGTTCCACCAGAGTATGATGCGATGAACGTGTTGGGTGGAGGGTTGGCATCAATCCTTGAGATGTTCGATGATCCGATGATCCAAACAGGTTTGTTTGGCTTGACTGGCAGGGTCCAGCTGTTCTTGTTTTCACCAGATTTCCAGAATCGGTAGAATGACGACTTGCCGTTTGTAGATGGCTTCTTTTGAGGTGGTGTTTTGACTATGCTGGCGTACGATGGCGATTCCGGTGTTGTGGAGCAACGTGCTGTAAATGATGGTTTTTTGGTCGCTGGTGCTGTTGGAGAGATGGTTTCTCGTCTTTTTCTTTTCGATGGAGTTTCTCTGGAAGTAGAAAATGAAATTTGCTGGCGGGCCACCGGCGATTTAGAACGAGCACGTTGATTGAAAGAGGTCTGGCTAATGACCGCTGGTTTTTTGAACTGGGACAGAAGTTGATCCGAAAGAGAATAAAATTTGTCAATAGTACTTTCTTGTAGTCGATTACCAAAATTCTTCTGTCCCCATTTAACTGCCGTATTCCGTGCTCGTGGAAAGTCCTGGGGTTTTAGAAAAGGAGCCGAAAGAACCAGGTCTTGTTTTTCTTTTAGAGTTTTTTTGTAATAATCTACCAATGTTTGTATAACTTCAAAAGCCCATTTTTTGGTTAAATTGTTGAGCGCGTCCGAAATATAAATGGTTGGCAGAGCCGGCCGAAAGGTTTTATTGCGCTCGTCCACTGTTTTTTGAAATGATTTTGGGAGGACTTTCTGTGCCAAACAGTCCTCTAAAAATGCCAAATGGTGAAATAGTTGTAGAATGTGGTAAAGGGATTTTACCAATTGTGCATGAGCCGAATATGCCGGGTCTTTTTGCCGCTCTTGGCGGTTAACAGATTTAACATTTGTGGAGTTTTTAGCCATTTTCCCGGACTTAATTTAGGCTGAAATAAATAATTATTAGAACAAGTCAAAATGATGAAAAAGTGATGAAAAAATGAAGCAAAAATGAAAATGAACGAATAAATGAAATGTGAATACCTAATGAAAATGTTGATGAAATAAATAGAGCGCACTGTCGTTGCCTCGACGTTTCGGGTTAAATGCCCTTCTTCAGGAAGCAGGTGAATTCGATTTTCCAATTATCCCAAAGCGTTTAAATACCTTTACTTCATCTGTTGATGAGGCCAAACTGGCCAATCACTGTGACTGAGATGGATTCACTCAGTGATTAGTGGAAAACAACCATTCAAATGTCATCAAACTTTAGCGGTATTTCTACTGTTAATGTTTGATGGCATTTGAATGACTTGTGTTCACTGGCTGAAGACTGTTGGAAATCAAACTCATGACAATGCGCAAAACTAATCGACAGATAATTAATGTTTTTATAATAGAAATAATTCAAAGGTCTGGCACTGGCGGATAGATATTTTTCAAAACAAAGAAGCACGGGCGCAGGTCGGTAAATCGATTTCTGTTGTAAATTATTTCTATGGAATTCAATGTTGTTTTAATATTTTTGAAGTTATATGACTTTATGACAAAATGAACTCATCTCAGAAGTGCTTTCACAAGAATGTTTCGAAGACTGGGATTTTTCTTATAAGCTATGATGCATCGTTTGTTAATGGCTTCTGGCAGTTTTGTGTTTAATTCCGTAAAGTTGTTTTTGAAAATTTTTGCAATTTCCACATTGCGTCGATTATAAACCAAAGGAAAACAAATAATTTTATTTGGCAACCCAGAGTACTCTCTATTGAGTCCGTATGGGAGATAGGTCCTGAGCTTACCAATCCAATAGTTTTCACGCTCAAGTCGTTTGTCTGTTGTGGTTTCATCATCGTCCAAAAACGGAATTTGCTCAATGGGTTGGAAACTAAAATGTGACTTAATGTCATGACCCGGGCGGTTAAAGTGGTCTGAGACTGCCTTTCCTGAATCTAAACGGATATTTGATAAATGGTTTTGCATTCTGACGCGCAGAGGGTTTTTCGTCTGGCCGACATATTGGATATGGCATAATTTACATGTGATTAAATAAATGATGTTTTCAGAATCACAGTTGAAGCTGTTTCTAACTTGGTAAAACATACGGGTTTGTTCGCTAAAGAATGTTTTACCGGTATTCATGTAGTTCATACGATGTATGTAACAAATTTTGCGTTGACATAGATTTACTGATCCATTTCCCAGAACAGGGCGGTTATGCCGAATTTTCGTGGGGTGCGTTGGCTCAGAGTCCCGAATGGGTGTCTCTATCTCACGGATTGTATCAGATTTAATTTTTCGCAAAAGTCGTTTTGAGTAACCGCGTTTAACAAGTGTTTTGAAAAGAATTGAACATGCGTGATTGAGGTCGCTTCTGTTCGTACAATTTCTATGGAATCGAATGATTTGAGATTTTACCAACCCATTGAATAGTTTGGGTGGGTGGTAAGAAGCTCTATGGAGAAGTTGGTGAGAATCGGTCGGTTTAAAAAAGACTTTTGTGTCTAGTACGTTGCTATGCCGGATCTGAGGGCCCTTGAATACAGTCACATCCAGAAAATCAATGGTATTTTCTGAAATGCAGGGCTGTAATTTAATGGATTCATCGTGGTTGTTCAGGATCTCCAAGAATTCGTTGAAGTCATCACGGCCATGGGGCCATATGATAAAAATGTCGTCTTGGAACCTATGATAACATAATGGCTGTTTTCTTGCTTTAGCAAGAGCACCTCTTTCCCATTCTGCAACAAAAATATTAGCAAAATTTGGACTGAATTTTTTACCCATACTACATCCACTTACTTGGAGGTAAAATTTATTGTTAAATTCAAAGTCGTTACCTTTCAATGATAATTCTAACAATTGCAGGATTTCTTCCGATGGTCTGTTTGGGTCATCGTACCTTTTGAATGATTTTTTTATTGCCTCTAGACCAGCGTCAATACCAATGTTAGTATACATACTTTCAATGTCTAGGGTAATGAGGAGACTGTATTTTAGGCAAGAGGTAAAACTTACGATTGTTTGAATCCCTCTCTGCAATTAAATACTCGACATGTTTTTTCTCAATGAAGTCGTGGTCCAGCAAGCTTTTTAGAATTCCATTAAATTTTGAACAATTTTCTTGCCAGATTGGTGCTTCTAAAGGTTTGTAATATTTTGGATTATTTAACTGGCGTTCAGCTTCTTTAATATAATTATCTTTTGACATCAGAACTGTAGCAGATCCTTTGTCACAAGGCTTGATGATAATTTGTTTGTTGTTTTTTAGCGTCTTCAGGGCGTTTCTTTCGATTTGGTTCAAATTTTGTTTGTCTTTCAAAAATGATTCCGGGATTTGGCTTACTTGTTCTTTAACTTTTTGAGAAATCTCATTAATTTCAGGTTTAACTTTCCGAGGTGATGGGCACCACCCGGTTGGATTGGCAAAGAGGTCCTTTGAGCCTGTTGAATTTCGAAATTTATCTGCCAATGCTGTTGCCCTAAAAAATTGTTGGCTTGCTGGACCACCGTTCATTTCGTTAATGTAACTGTAATCATCCATGACAACTGCACCTGTCCCAAAATCTACGGTTTTGGGATTAGGTTTTAATGGGGCTGGGGCGGGAACGAAAGTTAAACCATACCTGAGTAGATCCTTCTCACCTTCAGTTAATTTTAGATCAGGAACCAAGTTGACTATTTCGGTTCCTAGTCCTACTTTTTCTCCATGGCTGATGCCTTCTTCTGTAATTAGTTTAAAGGCTGCTCTTTGATGTATGGTTCTATGCGTGGCAGCCATCCTTGGTAGATTTTATTCGCTGTTTCCGTTGACCAGTGGATGGGATCACCTGGGCAACATTTAAACTGGCTTGCTGGAATTGCCGGGATTATCTCCAAGTTCTTTGTTGACTTCGCAGCCTCGTTGATCACAGTCAAATTTTGTTGGTCCCTAGAACATAAACTAGAAGAAAAATTATGTTCCTGAAAAAGAAGTTTTGTATTAGGGTAACATTTGCGGAAATTGCTTATCATATTACCCAGTCTGCCTGTTGATGTGTGACCAATCTTTTTTCTGTTCTGCACGTCTATGCGCAAGTCTTCTCTATTGTTGACCCCAACGTTGAATAAAATTGCTTTGGGATGTTGTCGATCTTTCTCTTTTTCCATGTTCTTAGCCATCTGACGAATGTGATTTAAGGTTCCACCAGAGTATGATGCGATGAACGTGTTGGGTGGAGGGTTGGCATCAATCCTTGAGATGTTCGATGATCCGATGATCCAAACAGGTTTGTTTGGCTTGACTGGCAGGGTCCAGCTGTTCTTGTTTTCACCAGATTTCCAGAATCGGTAGAATGACGACTTGCCGTTTGTAGATGGCTTCTTTTGAGGTGGTGTTTTGACTATGCTGGCGTACGATGGCGATTCCGGTGTTGTGGAGCAACGTGCTGTAAATGATGGTTTTTTGGTCGCTGGTGCTGTTGGAGAGATGGTTTCTCGTCTTTTTCTTTTCGATGGAGTTTCTCTGGAAGTAGAAAATGAAATTTGCTGGCGGGCCACCGGCGATTTAGAACGAGCACGTTGATTGAAAGAGGTCTGGCTAATGACCGCTGGTTTTTTGAACTGGGACAGAAGTTGATCCGAAAGAGAATAAAATTTGTCAATAGTACTTTCTTGTAGTCGATTACCAAAATTCTTCTGTCCCCATTTAACTGCCGTATTCCGTGCTCGTGGAAAGTCCTGGGGTTTTAGAAAAGGAGCCGAAAGAACCAGGTCTTGTTTTTCTTTTAGAGTTTTTTTTGTAATAATCTACCAATGTTTGTATAACTTCAAAAGCCCATTTTTTGGTTAAATTGTTGAGCGCGTCCGAAATATAAATGGTTGGCAGAGCCGGCCGAAAGGTTTTATTGCGCTCGTCCACTGTTTTTTGAAATGATTTTGGGAGGACTTTCTGTGCCAAACAGTCCTCTAAAAATGCCAAATGGTGAAATAGTTGTAGAATGTGGTAAAGGGATTTTACCAATTGTGCATGAGCCGAATATGCCGGGTCTTTTTGCCGCTCTTGGCGGTTAACAGATTTAACATTTGTGGAGTTTTTAGCCATTTTCCCGGACTTAATTTAGGCTGAAATAAATAATTATTAGAACAAGTCAAAATGATGAAAAAGTGATGAAAAAATGAAGCAAAAATGAAAATGAACGAATAAATGAAATGTGAATACCTAATGAAAATGTTGATGAAATAAATAGAGCGCACTGTCGTTGCCTCGACGTTTCGGGATAAATGACCTTCTTCAGGAAGCAGGTGAATTCGATTTTCCAATTATCCCAAAGCGTTTAAATACCTTTACTTCATCTGTTGATGAGGCCAAACTGGCCAATCACTGTGACTGAGATGGATTCACTCAGTGATTAGTGGAAAACAACCATTCAAATGTCATCAAACTTTAGCGGTATTTCTACTGTTAATGTTTGATGGCATTTGAATGACTTGTGTTCACTGGCTGAAGACTGTTGGAAATCAAACTCGTGACAATGCGCAAAACTAATCGACAGATAATTAATGTTTTTATAATAGAAATAATTCAAAGGTCTGGCACTGGCGGATAGATATTTTTCAAAACAAAGAAGCACGGGCGCAGGTCGGTAAATCGATTTCTGTTGTAAATTATTTCTATGGAATTCAATGTTGTTTTAATATTTTTGAAGTTATATTACTTTATGACAAAATGAACTCATCTCAGAAGTGCTTTCACAAGAATGTTTCGAAGACTGGGATTTTTCTTATAAGCTATGATGCATCGTTTGTTAATGGCTTCTGGCAGTTTTGTGTTTAATTCCGTAAAGTTGTTTTTGAAAATTTTTGCAATTTCCACATTGCGTCGATTATAAACCAAAGGAAAACAAATAATTTTATTTGGCAACCCAGAGTACTCTCTATTGAGTCCGTATGGGAGATAGGTCCTGAGCTTACCAATCCAATAGTTTTCACGCTCAAGTCGTTTGTCTGTTGTGGTTTCATCATCGTCCAAAAACGGAATTTGCTCAATGGGTTGGAAACTAAAATGTGACTTAATGTCATGACCCGGGAGGTTAAAGTGGTCTGAGACTGCCTTTCCTGAATCTAAACGGATATTTGATAAATGGTTTTGCATTCTGACGCGCAGAGGGTTTTTCGTCTGGCCGACATATTGGATATGGCATAATTTACATGTGATTAAATAAATGATGTTTTCAGAATCACAGTTGAAGCTGTTTCTAACTTGGTAAAACATACGGGTTTGTTCGCTAAAGAATGTTTTACCGGTATTCATGTAGTTCATACGATGTATGTAACAAATTTTGCGTTGACATAGATTTACTGATCCATTTCCCAGAACAGGGCGGTTATGCCGAATTTTCGTGGGGTGCGTTGGCTCAGAGTCCCGAATGGGTGTCTCTATCTCACGGATTGTATCAGATTTAATTTTTCGCAAAAGTCGTTTTGAGTAACCGCGTTTAACAAGTGTTTTGAAAAGAATTGAACATGCGTGATTGAGGTCGCTTCTGTTCGTACAATTTCTATGGAATCGAATGATTTGAGATTTTACCAACCCATTGAATAGTTTGGGTGGGTGGTAAGAAGCTCTATGGAGAAGTTGGTGAGAATCGGTCGGTTTAAAAAAGACTTTTGTGTCTAGTACGTTGCTATGCCGGAACTGAGGGCCCTTGAATACAGTCACATCCAGAAAATCAATGGTATTTTCTGAAATGCAGGGCTGTAATTTAATGGATTCATCGTGGATAGATAGATAGATAGATAGATAGATAGATAGATATTTTTCAAAACAAAGAAGCACGGGCGCAGGTCGGTAAATCGATTTCTGTTGTAAATTATTTCTATGGAATTCAATGTTGTTTTAATATTTTTGAAGTTATATGACTTTATGACAAAATGAACTCATCTCAGAAGTGCTTTCACAAGAATGTTTCGAAGACTGGGATTTTTCTTATAAGCTATGATGCATCGTTTGTTAATGGCTTCTGGCAGTTTTGTGTTTAATTCCGTAAAGTTGTTTTTGAAAATTTTTGCAATTTCGACATTGCGTCGATTATAAACCAAAGGAAAACAAATAATTTTATTTGGCAACCCAGAGTACTCTCTATTGAGTCCGTATGGGAGATAGGTCCTGAGCTTACCAATCCAATAGTTTTCACGCTCAAGTCGTTTGTCTGTTGTGGTTTCATCATCGTCCAAAAACGGAATTTGCTCAATGGGTTGGAAACTAAAATGTGACTTAATGTCATGACCCGGGAGGTTAAAGTGGTCTGAGACTGCCTTTCCTGAATCTAAACGGATATTTGATAAATGGTTTTGCATTCTGACGCGCAGAGGGTTTTTCGTCTGGCCGACATATTGGATATGGCATAATTTACATGTGATTAAATAAATGATGTTTTCAGAATCACAGTTGAAGCTGTTTCTAACTTGGTAAAACATACGGGTTTGTTCGCTAAAGAATGTTTTACCGGTATTCATGTAGTTCATACGATGTATGTAACAAATTTTGCGTTGACATAGATTTACTGATCCATTTCCCAGAACTGGGCGGTTATGCCGAATTTTCGTGGGGTGCGTTGGCTCAGAGTCCCGAATGGGTGTCTCTATCTCACGGATTGTATCAGATTTAATTTTTCGCAAAAGTCGTTTTGAGTAACCGCGTTTAACAAGTGTTTTGAAAAGAATTGAACATGCGTGATTGAGGTCGCTTCTGTTCGTACAATTTCTATGGAATCGAATGATTTGAGATTTTACCAACCCATTGAATAGTTTGGGTGGGTGGTAAGAAGCTCTATGGAGAAGTTGGTGAGAATCGGTCGGTTTAAAAAAGACTTTTGTGTCTAGTACGTTGCTATGCCGGAAATGAGGGCCCTTGAATACAGTCACATCCAGAAAATCAATGGTATTTTCTGAAATGCAGGGCTGTAATTTAATGGATTCATCGTGGTTGTTCAGGATTTCCAAGAATTCGTTGAAGTCATCACGGCCATGGGGCCATATGATGAAAATGTCGTCTTGGAACCTGTGATAACATAATGGCTGTTTTCTTGCTTTAGCAAGAGCACCTCTCTCCCATTCTGCAACAAAAATATTAGCAAAATTTGGACTGAATTTTTTACCCATACTACATCCACTTATTTGGAGATAAAATTTATTGTTAAATTCAAAGTCGTTACCTTTCAATGATAATTCTAACAATTGCAGGATTTCTTCCGATGGCCTGTTTGGGTCGTCGTACCTTTTGAATGATTGTTTTATTGCCTCTAGACCAGCGTCAATACCAATGTTAGTATACATACTTTCAATGTCTAGGGTAATGAGGAGACTGTCGGAAGGAACCTGCAATTTGTTAATTTTCATTAAAAAGTCCTCAGTGTCTTTGAGGAAGCTCGGATGGCGGCAAGCAATTGGTTTTAAATAAAAATCAATATACTGTGAAATGTGGTAAGATTCCGAGCCACAGTCGCTGACAATAGGCCGACCAGGAGGGGTGAATTCGTCACTCCAACTGCTGAGTGGTTTATGTATTTTAGGCAAGAGGTAAAACTTACGATTGTTTGAATCCCTCTCTGCAATTAAATACTCGACATGTTTTTTCTCAATGAAGTCGTGGTCCAGCAAGCTTTTTAGAATTCCATTAAATTTTGAACAATTTTCTTGCCAAATTGGTGCTTCTAAAGGTTTGTAATATTTTGGGTTATTTAATTGGCGTTCAGCTTCTTTAATATAATTATCTTTTGACATCAGAACTGTAGCAGATCCTTTGTCACAAGGCTTGATGATAATTTGTTTGTTGTTTTTCAGCGTCTTCAGGGCGTTTCTTTCGATTTGGTTCAAATTTTGTTTGTCTTTCAAAAATGATTCCGGGATTTGGCTTACTTGTTCTTTAACTTTTTGAGAAATCTCATTAATTTCAGGTTTAACTTTCCGAGGTGATGGGCACCACCCGGTTGGATTGGCAAAGAGGTCTTTTGAGCCTGTTGAATTTCGAAATTTATCTGCCAATGCTGTTGCCCTAAAAAATTGTTGGCTTGCTGGACCACCGTTCATTTCGTTAATGTAACTGTAATCATCCATGACAACTGCACCTGTCCCAAAATCTACGATTTTGGGCTTAGGTTTTAATGGGGCTGGGGCGGGAACGAAAGTTAAACCATACCTGAGTAGATCTTTCTCACCTTCAGTTAATTTTAGATCAGGAACCAAGTTTACTATTTCGGTTCCTAGTCCTACTTTTTATCCATGGCTGATGCCTTCTTCTGTAATTAGTTTAAAGGCTGCTCTTTGATGTATGGTTCTATGCGTGGCAGCCATCCTTGGTAGATTTTATTCGCTGTTTCCGTCGACCAGTGGATGGGATCACCTGGGCAACATTTAAACTGGCTTGCTGGAATTGCTGGGATTATCTCCAAATTCTTTGTTGACTTCGCAGCCTCGTTGATAACAGTCAAATTTTGTTGGTCCCTAGAACATAAACTAGAAGAAAAATTATGTTCCTGAAAAAGAAGTTTTGTATTAGGGTAACATTTGCGGAAATTGCTTATCATATTACCTAGTCTACCTGTTGATGTGTGGCCAATCTTTTTTCTGTTCTGCACGTCTATGCGCCAGTCTTCTCTATTGTTGACCCCAACGTTGAAAAGAATTGCTTTGGGGTGTTGTCGATCTTTCTCTTTTTCCATGTTCTTAGCCATCTGACGAATGTGATTTAAGGTTCCACCAGAGTATGATGCGATGAACGTGTTGGGTGGAGGGTTGGCATCAATCCTTGAGATGTTCGATGATCCGATGATCCAAACAGGTTTGTTTGGCTTGACTGGCAGGGTCCAGCTGTTCTTGTTTTCACCAGATTTCCAGAATCGGTAGAATGACGACTTGCCGTTTGTAGATGGCTTCTTTTGAGGTGGTGTTTTGACTATGCTGGCGTACGATGGCGATTCCGGTGTTGTGGAGCAACGTGCTGTAAATGATGGTTTTTTGGTCGCTGGTGCTGTTGGAGAGATGGTTTCTCGTCTTTTTCTTTTCGATGGAGTTTCTCTGGAAGTAGAAAATGAAATTTGCTGGCGGGCCACCGGCGATTTAGAACGAGCACGTTGATTGAAAGAGGTCTGGCTAATGACCGCTGGTTTTTTGAACTGGGACAGAAGTTGATCCGAAAGAGAATAAAATTTGTCAATAGTACTTTCTTGTAGTCGATTACCAAAATTCTTCTGTCCCCATTTAACTGCCGTATTCCGTGCTCGTGGAAAGTCCTGGGGTTTTAGAAAAGGAGCCGAAAGAACCAGGTCTTGTTTTTCTTTTAGAGTTTTTTTTGTAATAATCTACCAAAGTTTGTATAACTTCAAAAGCCCATTTTTTGGTTAAATTGTTGAGCGCGTCCGAAATATAAATGGTTGGCAGAGCCGGCCGAAAGGTTTTATTGCGCTCGTCCACTGTTTTTTGGAATGATTTTGGGAGGACTTTCTGTGCCAAACAGTCCTCTAAAGATGCCAAATGGTGAAATAGTTGTAGAATGTGGTAAAGGGATTTTACCAATTGTGCATGAGCCGAATATGCCGGGTCTTTTTGCCGCTCTTGGCGGTTAACAGATTTAACATTTGTGGAGTTTTTAGCCATTTTCCCGGACTTAATTTAGGCTGAAATAAATAATTATTAGAACAAGTCAAAATGATGAAAAAGTGATGAAAAAATGAAGCAAAAATGAAAATGAACGAATAAATGAAATGTGAATACCTAATGAAAATGTTGATGAAATAAATAGAGCGCACTGTCGTTGCCTCGACGTTTCGGGTTAAATGCCCTTCTTCAGGAAGCAGGTGAATTCGATTTTCCAATTATCCCAAAGCGTTTAAATACCTTTACTTCATCTGTTGATGAGGCCAAACTGGCCAATCACTGTGACTGAGATGGATTCACTCAGTGATTAGTGGAAAACAACCATTCAAATGTCATCAAACTTTAGCGGTATTTCTACTGTTAATGTTTGATGGCATTTGAATGACTTGTGTTCACTGGCTGAAGACTGTTGGAAATCAAACTCATGACAATGCGCAAAACTAATCGACAGATAATTAATGTTTTTATAATAGAAATAATTCAAAGGTCTGGCACTGGCGGATAGATATTTTTCAAAACAAAGAAGCACGGGCGCAGGTCGGTAAATCGATTTCTGTTGTAAATTATTTCTATGGAATTCAATGTTGTTTTAATATTTTTGAAGTTATATGACTTTATGACAAAATGAACTCATCTCAGAAGTGCTTTCACAAGAATGTTTCGAAGACTGGGATTTTTCTTATAAGCTATGATGCATCGTTTGTTAATGGCTTCTGGCAGTTTTGTGTTTAATTCCGTAAAGTTGTTTTTGAAAATTTTTGCAATTTCGACATTGCGTCGATTATAAACCAAAGGAAAACAAATAATTTTATTTGGCAACCCAGAGTACTCTCTATTGAGTCCGTATGGGAGATAGGTCCTGAGCTTACCAATCCAATAGTTTTCACGCTCAAGTCGTTTGTCTGTTGTGGTTTCATCATCGTCCAAAAACGGAATTTGCTCAATGGGTTGGAAACTAAAATGTGACTTAATGTCATGACCCGGGAGGTTAAAGTGGTCTGAGACTGCCTTTCCTGAATCTAAACGGATATTTGATAAATGGTTTTGCATTCTGACGCGCAGAGGGTTTTTCGTCTGGCCGACATATTGGATATGGCATAATTTACATGTGATTAAATAAATGATGTTTTCAGAATCACAGTTGAAGCTGTTTCTAACTTGGTAAAACATACGGGTTTGTTCGCTAAAGAATGTTTTACCGGTATTCATGTAGTTCATACGATGTATGTAACAAATTTTGCGTTGACATAGATTTACTGATCCATTTCCCAGAACTGGGCGGTTATGCCGAATTTTCGTGGGGTGCGTTGGCTCAGAGTCCCGAATGGGTGTCTCTATCTCACGGATTGTATCAGATTTAATTTTTCGCAAAAGTCGTTTTGAGTAACCGCGTTTAACAAGTGTTTTGAAAAGAATTGAACATGCGTGATTGAGGTCGCTTCTGTTCGTACAATTTCTATGGAATCGAATGATTTGAGATTTTACCAACCCATTGAATAGTTTGGGTGGGTGGTAAGAAGCTCTATGGAGAAGTTGGTGAGAATCGGTCGGTTTAAAAAAGACTTTTGTGTCTAGTACGTTGCTATGCCGGAAATGAGGGCCCTTGAATACAGTCACATCCAGAAAATCAATGGTATTTTCTGAAATGCAGGGCTGTAATTTAATGGATTCATCGTGGTTGTTCAGGATTTCCAAGAATTCGTTGAAGTCATCACGGCCATGGGGCCATATGATGAAAATGTCGTCTTGGAACCTGTGATAACATAATGGCTGTTTTCTTGCTTTAGCAAGAGCACCTCTCTCCCATTCTGCAACAAAAATATTAGCAAAATTTGGACTGAATTTTTTACCCATACTACATCCACTTATTTGGAGATAAAATTTATTGTTAAATTCAAAGTCGTTACCTTTCAATGATAATTCTAACAATTGCAGGATTTCTTCCGATGGCCTGTTTGGGTCGTCGTACCTTTTGAATGATTGTTTTATTGCCTCTAGACCAGCGTCAATACCAATGTTAGTATACATACTTTCAATGTCTAGGGTAATGAGGAGACTGTCGGAAGGAACCTGCAATTTGTTAATTTTCATTAAAAAGTCCTCAGTGTCTTTGAGGAAGCTCGGATGGCGGCAAGCAATTGGTTTTAAATAAAAATCAATATACTGTGAAATGTGGTAAGATTCCGAGCCACAGTCGCTGACAATAGGCCGACCAGGAGGGGTGAATTCGTCACTCCAACTGCTGAGTGGTTTATGTATTTTAGGCAAGAGGTAAAACTTACGATTGTTTGAATCCCTCTCTGCAATTAAATACTCGACATGTTTTTTCTCAATGAAGTCGTGGTCCAGCAAGCTTTTTAGAATTCCATTAAATTTTGAACAATTTTCTTGCCAAATTGGTGCTTCTAAAGGTTTGTAATATTTTGGGTTATTTAATTGGCGTTCAGCTTCTTTAATATAATTATCTTTTGACATCAGAACTGTAGCAGATCCTTTGTCACAAGGCTTGATGATAATTTGTTTGTTGTTTTTCAGCGTCTTCAGGGCGTTTCTTTCGATTTGGTTCAAATTTTGTTTGTCTTTCAAAAATGATTCCGGGATTTGGCTTACTTGTTCTTTAACTTTTTGAGAAATCTCATTAATTTCAGGTTTAACTTTCCGAGGTGATGGGCACCACCCGGTTGGATTGGCAAAGAGGTCTTTTGAGCCTGTTGAATTTCGAAATTTATCTGCCAATGCTGTTGCCCTAAAAAATTGTTGGCTTGCTGGACCACCGTTCATTTCGTTAATGTAACTGTAATCATCCATGACAACTGCACCTGTCCCAAAATTTACGATTTTGGGCTTAGGTTTTAATGGGGCTGGGGCGGGAACGAAAGTTAAACCATACCTGAGTAGATCTTTCTCACCTTCAGTTAATTTTAGATCAGGAACCAAGTTTACTATTTCGGTTCCTAGTCCTACTTTTTCTCCATGGCTGATGCCTTCTTCTGTAATTAGTTTAAAGGCTGCTCTTTGATGTATGGTTCTATGCGTGGCAGCCATCCTTGGTAGATTTTATTCGCTGTTTCCGTCGACCAGTGGATGGGATCACCTGGGCAACATTTAAACTGGCTTGCTGGAATTGCTGGGATTATCTCCAAATTCTTTGTTGACTTCGCAGCCTCGTTGATAACAGTCAAATTTTGTTGGTCCCTAGAACATAAACTAGAAGAAAAATTATGTTCCTGAAAAAGAAGTTTTGTATTAGGGTAACATTTGCGGAAATTGCTTATCATATTACCTAGTCTACCTGTTGATGTGTGGCCAATCTTTTTTCTGTTCTGCACGTCTATGCGCCAGTCTTCTCTATTGTTGACCCCAACGTTGAAAAGAATTGCTTTGGGGTGTTGTCGATCTTTCTCTTTTTCCATGTTCTTAGCCATCTGACGAATGTGATTTAAGGTTCCACCAGAGTATGATGCGATGAACGTGTTGGGTGGAGGGTTGGCATCAATCCTTGAGATGTTCGATGATCCGATGATCCAAACAGGTTTGTTTGGCTTGACTGGCAGGGTCCAGCTGTTCTTGTTTTCACCAGATTTCCAGAATCGGTAGAATGACGACTTGCCGTTTGTAGATGGCTTCTTTTGAGGTGGTGTTTTGACTATGCTGGCGTACGATGGCGATTCCGGTGTTGTGGAGCAACGTGCTGTAAATGATGGTTTTTTGGTCGCTGGTGCTGTTGGAGAGATGGTTTCTCGTCTTTTTCTTTTCGATGGAGTTTCTCTGGAAGTAGAAAATGAAATTTGCTGGCGGGCCACCGGCGATTTAGAACGAGCACGTTGATTGAAAGAGGTCTGGCTAATGACCGCTGGTTTTTTGAACTGGGACAGAAGTTGATCCGAAAGAGAATAAAATTTGTCAATAGTACTTTCTTGTAGTCGATTACCAAAATTCTTCTGTCCCCATTTAACTGCCGTATTCCGTGCTCGTGGAAAGTCCTGGGGTTTTAGAAAAGGAGCCGAAAGAACCAGGTCTTGTTTTTCTTTTAGAGTTTTTTTGTAATAATCTACCAAAGTTTGTATAACTTCAAAAGCCCATTTTTTGGTTAAATTGTTGAGCGCGTCCGAAATATAAATGGTTGGCAGAGCCGGCCGAAAGGTTTTATTGCGCTCGTCCACTGTTTTTTGGAATGATTTTGGGAGGACTTTCTGTGCCAAACAGTCCTCTAAAAATGCCAAATGGTGAAATAGTTGTAGAATGTGGTAAAGGGATTTTACCAATTGTGCATGAGCCGAATATGCCGGGTCTTTTTGCCGCTCTTGGCGGTTAACAGATTTAACATTTGTGGAGTTTTTAGCCATTTTCCCGGACTTAATTTAGGCTGAAATAAATAATTATTAGAACAAGTCAAAATGATGAAAAAGTGATGAAAAAATGAAGCAAAAATGAAAATGAACGAATAAATGAAATGTGAATACCTAATGAAAATGTTGATGAAATAAATAGAGCGCACTGTCGTTGCCTCGACGTTTCGGGTTAAATGCCCTTCTTCAGGAAGCAGGTGAATTCGATTTTCCAATTATCCCAAAGCGTTTAAATACCTTTACTTCATCTGTTGATGAGGCCAAACTGGCCAATCACTGTGACTGAGATGGATTCACTCAGTGATTAGTGGAAAACAACCATTCAAATGTCATCAAACTTTAGCGGTATTTCTACTGTTAATGTTTGATGGCATTTGAATGACTTGTGTTCACTGGCTGAAGACTGTTGGAAATCAAACTCATGACAATGCGCAAAACTAATCGACAGATAATTAATGTTTTTATAATAGAAATAATTCAAAGGTCTGGCACTGGCGGATAGATATTTTTCAAAACAAAGAAGCACGGGCGCAGGTCGGTAAATCGATTTCTGTTGTAAATTATTTCTATGGAATTCAATGTTGTTTTAATATTTTTGAAGTTATATTACTTTATGACAAAATGAACTCATCTCAGAAGTGCTTTCACAAGAATGTTTCGAAGACTGGGATTTTTCTTATAAGCTATGATGCATCGTTTGTTAATGGCTTCTGGCAGTTTTGTGTTTAATTCCGTAAAGTTGTTTTTGAAAATTTTTGCAATTTCCACATTGCGTCGATTATAAACCAAAGGAAAACAAATAATTTTATTTGGCAACCCAGAGTACTCTCTATTGAGTCCGTATGGGAGATAGGTCCTGAGCTTACCAATCCAATAGTTTTCACGCTCAAGTCGTTTGTCTGTTGTGGTTTCATCATCGTCCAAAAACGGAATTTGCTCAATGGGTTGGAAACTAAAATGTGACTTAATGTCATGACCCGGGAGGTTAAAGTGGTCTGAGACTGCCTTTCCTGAATCTAAACGGATATTTGATAAATGGTTTTGCATTCTGACGCGCAGAGGGTTTTTCGTCTGGCCGACATATTGGATATGGCATAATTTACATGTGATTAAATAAATGATGTTTTCAGAATCACAGTTGAAGCTGTTTCTAACTTGGTAAAACATACGGGTTTGTTCGCTAAAGAATGTTTTACCGGTATTCATGTAGTTCATACGATGTATGTAACAAATTTTGCGTTGACATAGATTTACTGATCCATTTCCCAGAACTGGGCGGTTATGCCGAATTTTCGTGGGGTGCGTTGGCTCAGAGTCCCGAATGGGTGTCTCTATCTCACGGATTGTATCAGATTTAATTTTTCGCAAAAGTCGTTTTGAGTAACCGCGTTTAACAAGTGTTTTGAAAAGAATTGAACATGCGTGATTGAGGTCGCTTCTGTTCGTACAATTTCTATGGAATCGAATGATTTGAGATTTTACCAACCCATTGAATAGTTTGGGTGGGTGGTAAGAAGCTCTATGGAGAAGTTGGTGAGAATCGGTCGGTTTAAAAAAGACTTTTGTGTCTAGTACGTTGCTATGCCGGAAATGAGGGCCCTTGAATACAGTCACATCCAGAAAATCAATGGTATTTTCTGAAATGCAGGGCTGTAATTTAATGGATTCATCGTGGTTGTTCAGGATTTCCAAGAATTCGTTGAAGTCATCACGGCCATGGGGCCATATGATGAAAATGTCGTCTTGGAACCTGTGATAACATAATGGCTGTTTTCTTGCTTTAGCAAGAGCACCTCTCTCCCATTCTGCAACAAAAATATTAGCAAAATTTGGACTGAATTTTTTACCCATACTACATCCACTTATTTGGAGATAAAATTTATTGTTAAATTCAAAGTCGTTACCTTTCAATGATAATTCTAACAATTGCAGGATTTCTTCCGATGGCCTGTTTGGGTCGTCGTACCTTTTGAATGATTGTTTTATTGCCTCTAGACCAGCGTCAATACCAATGTTAGTATACATACTTTCAATGTCTAGGGTAATGAGGAGACTGTCGGAAGGAACCTGCAATTTGTTAATTTTCATTAAAAAGTCCTCAGTGTCTTTGAGGAAGCTCGGATGGCGGCAAGCAATTGGTTTTAAATAAAAATCAATATACTGTGAAATGTGGTAAGATTCCGAGCCACAGTCGCTGACAATAGGCCGACCAGGAGGGGTGAATTCGTCACTCCAACTGCTGAGTGGTTTATGTATTTTAGGCAAGAGGTAAAACTTACGATTGTTTGAATCCCTCTCTGCAATTAAATACTCGACATGTTTTTTCTCAATGAAGTCGTGGTCCAGCAAGCTTTTTAGAATTCCATTAAATTTTGAACAATTTTCTTGCCAAATTGGTGCTTCTAAAGGTTTGTAATATTTTGGGTTATTTAATTGGCGTTCAGCTTCTTTAATATAATTATCTTTTGACATCAGAACTGTAGCAGATCCTTTGTCACAAGGCTTGATGATAATTTGTTTGTTGTTTTTCAGCGTCTTCAGGGCGTTTCTTTCGATTTGGTTCAAATTTTGTTTGTCTTTCAAAAATGATTCCGGGATTTGGCTTACTTGTTCTTTAACTTTTTGAGAAATCTCATTAATTTCAGGTTTAACTTTCCGAGGTGATGGGCACCACCCGGTTGGATTGGCAAAGAGGTCTTTTGAGCCTGTTGAATTTCGAAATTTATCTGCCAATGCTGTTGCCCTAAAAAATTGTTGGCTTGCTGGACCACCGTTCATTTCGTTAATGTAACTGTAATCATCCATGACAACTGCACCTGTCCCAAAATCTACGATTTTGGGCTTAGGTTTTAATGGGGCTGGGGCGGGAACGAAAGTTAAACCATACCTGAGTAGATCTTTCTCACCTTCAGTTAATTTTAGATCAGGAACCAAGTTTACTATTTCGGTTCCTAGTCCTACTTTTTATCCATGGCTGATGCCTTCTTCTGTAATTAGTTTAAAGGCTGCTCTTTGATGTATGGTTCTATGCGTGGCAGCCATCCTTGGTAGATTTTATTCGCTGTTTCCGTCGACCAGTGGATGGGATCACCTGGGCAACATTTAAACTGGCTTGCTGGAATTGCTGGGATTATCTCCAAATTCTTTGTTGACTTCGCAGCCTCGTTGATAACAGTCAAATTTTGTTGGTCCCTAGAACATAAACTAGAAGAAAAATTATGTTCCTGAAAAAGAAGTTTTGTATTAGGGTAACATTTGCGGAAATTGCTTATCATATTACCTAGTCTACCTGTTGATGTGTGGCCAATCTTTTTTCTGTTCTGCACGTCTATGCGCCAGTCTTCTCTATTGTTGACCCCAACGTTGAAAAGAATTGCTTTGGGGTGTTGTCGATCTTTCTCTTTTTCCATGTTCTTAGCCATCTGACGAATGTGATTTAAGGTTCCACCAGAGTATGATGCGATGAACGTGTTGGGTGGAGGGTTGGCATCAATCCTTGAGATGTTCGATGATCCGATGATCCAAACAGGTTTGTTTGGCTTGACTGGCAGGGTCCAGCTGTTCTTGTTTTCACCAGATTTCCAGAATCGGTAGAATGACGACTTGCCGTTTGTAGATGGCTTCTTTTGAGGTGGTGTTTTGACTATGCTGGCGTACGATGGCGATTCCGGTGTTGTGGAGCAACGTGCTGTAAATGATGGTTTTTTGGTCGCTGGTGCTGTTGGAGAGATGGTTTCTCGTCTTTTTCTTTTCGATGGAGTTTCTCTGGAAGTAGAAAATGAAATTTGCTGGCGGGCCACCGGCGATTTAGAACGAGCACGTTGATTGAAAGAGGTCTGGCTAATGACCGCTGGTTTTTTGAACTGGGACAGAAGTTGATCCGAAAGAGAATAAAATTTGTCAATAGTACTTTCTTGTAGTCGATTACCAAAATTCTTCTGTCCCCATTTAACTGCCGTATTCCGTGCTCGTGGAAAGTCCTGGGGTTTTAGAAAAGGAGCCGAAAGAACCAGGTCTTGTTTTTCTTTTAGAGTTTTTTTTGTAATAATCTACCAATGTTTGTATAACTTCAAAAGCCCATTTTTTGGTTAAATTGTTGAGCGCGTCCGAAATATAAATGGTTGGCAGAGCCGGCCGAAAGGTTTTATTGCGCTCGTCCACTGTTTTTTGAAATGATTTTGGGAGGACTTTCTGTGCCAAACAGTCCTCTAAAAATGCCAAATGGTGAAATAGTTGTAGAATGTGGTAAAGGGATTTTACCAATTGTGCATGAGCCGAATATGCCGGGTCTTTTTGCCGCTCTTGGCGGTTAACAGATTTAACATTTGTGGAGTTTTTAGCCATTTTCCCGGACTTAATTTAGGCTGAAATAAATAATTATTAGAACAAGTCAAAATGATGAAAAAGTGATGAAAAAATGAAGCAAAAATGAAAATGAACGAATAAATGAAATGTGAATACCTAATGAAAATGTTGATGAAATAAATAGAGCGCACTGTCGTTGCCTCGACGTTTCGGGTTAAATGCCCTTCTTCAGGAAGCAGGTGAATTCGATTTTCCAATTATCCCAAAGCGTTTAAATACCTTTACTTCATCTGTTGATGAGGCCAAACTGGCCAATCACTGTGACTGAGATGGATTCACTCAGTGATTAGTGGAAAACAACCATTCAAATGTCATCAAACTTTAGCGGTATTTCTACTGTTAATGTTTGATGGCATTTGAATGACTTGTGTTCACTGGCTGAAGACTGTTGGAAATCAAACTCATGACAATGCGCAAAACTAATCGACAGATAATTAATGTTTTTATAATAGAAATAATTCAAAGGTCTGGCACTGGCGGATAGATATTTTTCAAAACAAAGAAGCACGGGCGCAGGTCGGTAAATCGATTTCTGTTGTAAATTATTTCTATGGAATTCAATGTTGTTTTAATATTTTTGAAGTTATATTACTTTATGACAAAATGAACTCATCTCAGAAGTGCTTTCACAAGAATGTTTCGAAGACTGGGATTTTTCTTATAAGCTATGATGCATCGTTTGTTAATGGCTTCTGGCAGTTTTGTGTTTAATTCCGTAAAGTTGTTTTTGAAAATTTTTGCAATTTCCACATTGCGTCGATTATAAACCAAAGGAAAACAAATAATTTTATTTGGCAACCCAGAGTACTCTCTATTGAGTCCGTATGGGAGATAGGTCCTGAGCTTACCAATCCAATAGTTTTCACGCTCAAGTCGTTTGTCTGTTGTGGTTTCATCATCGTCCAAAAACGGAATTTGCTCAATGGGTTGGAAACTAAAATGTGACTTAATGTCATGACCCGGGAGGTTAAAGTGGTCTGAGACTGCCTTTCCTGAATCTAAACGGATATTTGATAAATGGTTTTGCATTCTGACGCGCAGAGGGTTTTTCGTCTGGCCGACATATTGGATATGGCATAATTTACATGTGATTAAATAAATGATGTTTTCAGAATCACAGTTGAAGCTGTTTCTAACTTGGTAAAACATACGGGTTTGTTCGCTAAAGAATGTTTTACCGGTATTCATGTAGTTCATACGATGTATGTAACAAATTTTGCGTTGACATAGATTTACTGATCCATTTCCCAGAACAGGGCGGTTATGCCGAATTTTCGTGGGGTGCGTTGGCTCAGAGTCCCGAATGGGTGTCTCTATCTCACGGATTGTATCAGATTTAATTTTTCGCAAAAGTCGTTTTGAGTAACCGCGTTTAACAAGTGTTTTGAAAAGAATTGAACATGCGTGATTGAGGTCGCTTCTGTTCGTACAATTTCTATGGAATCGAATGATTTGAGATTTTACCAACCCATTGAATAGTTTGGGTGGGTGGTAAGAAGCTCTATGGAGAAGTTGGTGAGAATCGGTCGGTTTAAAAAAGACTTTTGTGTCTAGTACGTTGCTATGCCGGAACTGAGGGCCCTTGAATACAGTCACATCCAGAAAATCAATGGTATTTTCTGAAATGCAGGGCTGTAATTTAATGGATTCATCGTGGATAGATAGATAGATAGATAGATAGATAGATAGATATTTTTCAAAACAAAGAAGCACGGGCGCAGGTCGGTAAATCGATTTCTGTTGTAAATTATTTCTATGGAATTCAATGTTGTTTTAATATTTTTGAAGTTATATGACTTTATGACAAAATGAACTCATCTCAGAAGTGCTTTCACAAGAATGTTTCGAAGACTGGGATTTTTCTTATAAGCTATGATGCATCGTTTGTTAATGGCTTCTGGCAGTTTTGTGTTTAATTCCGTAAAGTTGTTTTTGAAAATTTTTGCAATTTCGACATTGCGTCGATTATAAACCAAAGGAAAACAAATAATTTTATTTGGCAACCCAGAGTACTCTCTATTGAGTCCGTATGGGAGATAGGTCCTGAGCTTACCAATCCAATAGTTTTCACGCTCAAGTCGTTTGTCTGTTGTGGTTTCATCATCGTCCAAAAACGGAATTTGCTCAATGGGTTGGAAACTAAAATGTGACTTAATGTCATGACCCGGGAGGTTAAAGTGGTCTGAGACTGCCTTTCCTGAATCTAAACGGATATTTGATAAATGGTTTTGCATTCTGACGCGCAGAGGGTTTTTCGTCTGGCCGACATATTGGATATGGCATAATTTACATGTGATTAAATAAATGATGTTTTCAGAATCACAGTTGAAGCTGTTTCTAACTTGGTAAAACATACGGGTTTGTTCGCTAAAGAATGTTTTACCGGTATTCATGTAGTTCATACGATGTATGTAACAAATTTTGCGTTGACATAGATTTACTGATCCATTTCCCAGAACTGGGCGGTTATGCCGAATTTTCGTGGGGTGCGTTGGCTCAGAGTCCCGAATGGGTGTCTCTATCTCACGGATTGTATCAGATTTAATTTTTCGCAAAAGTCGTTTTGAGTAACCGCGTTTAACAAGTGTTTTGAAAAGAATTGAACATGCGTGATTGAGGTCGCTTCTGTTCGTACAATTTCTATGGAATCGAATGATTTGAGATTTTACCAACCCATTGAATAGTTTGGGTGGGTGGTAAGAAGCTCTATGGAGAAGTTGGTGAGAATCGGTCGGTTTAAAAAAGACTTTTGTGTCTAGTACGTTGCTATGCCGGAAATGAGGGCCCTTGAATACAGTCACATCCAGAAAATCAATGGTATTTTCTGAAATGCAGGGCTGTAATTTAATGGATTCATCGTGGTTGTTCAGGATTTCCAAGAATTCGTTGAAGTCATCACGGCCATGGGGCCATATGATGAAAATGTCGTCTTGGAACCTGTGATAACATAATGGCTGTTTTCTTGCTTTAGCAAGAGCACCTCTCTCCCATTCTGCAACAAAAATATTAGCAAAATTTGGACTGAATTTTTTACCCATACTACATCCACTTATTTGGAGATAAAATTTATTGTTAAATTCAAAGTCGTTACCTTTCAATGATAATTCTAACAATTGCAGGATTTCTTCCGATGGCCTGTTTGGGTCGTCGTACCTTTTGAATGATTGTTTTATTGCCTCTAGACCAGCGTCAATACCAATGTTAGTATACATACTTTCAATGTCTAGGGTAATGAGGAGACTGTCGGAAGGAACCTGCAATTTGTTAATTTTCATTAAAAAGTCCTCAGTGTCTTTGAGGAAGCTCGGATGGCGGCAAGCAATTGGTTTTAAATAAAAATCAATATACTGTGAAATGTGGTAAGATTCCGAGCCACAGTCGCTGACAATAGGCCGACCAGGAGGGGTGAATTCGTCACTCCAACTGCTGAGTGGTTTATGTATTTTAGGCAAGAGGTAAAACTTACGATTGTTTGAATCCCTCTCTGCAATTAAATACTCGACATGTTTTTTCTCAATGAAGTCGTGGTCCAGCAAGCTTTTTAGAATTCCATTAAATTTTGAACAATTTTCTTGCCAAATTGGTGCTTCTAAAGGTTTGTAATATTTTGGGTTATTTAATTGGCGTTCAGCTTCTTTAATATAATTATCTTTTGACATCAGAACTGTAGCAGATCCTTTGTCACAAGGCTTGATGATAATTTGTTTGTTGTTTTTCAGCGTCTTCAGGGCGTTTCTTTCGATTTGGTTCAAATTTTGTTTGTCTTTCAAAAATGATTCCGGGATTTGGCTTACTTGTTCTTTAACTTTTTGAGAAATCTCATTAATTTCAGGTTTAACTTTCCGAGGTGATGGGCACCACCCGGTTGGATTGGCAAAGAGGTCTTTTGAGCCTGTTGAATTTCGAAATTTATCTGCCAATGCTGTTGCCCTAAAAAATTGTTGGCTTGCTGGACCACCGTTCATTTCGTTAATGTAACTGTAATCATCCATGACAACTGCACCTGTCCCAAAATCTACGATTTTGGGCTTAGGTTTTAATGGGGCTGGGGCGGGAACGAAAGTTAAACCATACCTGAGTAGATCTTTCTCACCTTCAGTTAATTTTAGATCAGGAACCAAGTTTACTATTTCGGTTCCTAGTCCTACTTTTTATCCATGGCTGATGCCTTCTTCTGTAATTAGTTTAAAGGCTGCTCTTTGATGTATGGTTCTATGCGTGGCAGCCATCCTTGGTAGATTTTATTCGCTGTTTCCGTCGACCAGTGGATGGGATCACCTGGGCAACATTTAAACTGGCTTGCTGGAATTGCTGGGATTATCTCCAAATTCTTTGTTGACTTCGCAGCCTCGTTGATAACAGTCAAATTTTGTTGGTCCCTAGAACATAAACTAGAAGAAAAATTATGTTCCTGAAAAAGAAGTTTTGTATTAGGGTAACATTTGCGGAAATTGCTTATCATATTACCTAGTCTACCTGTTGATGTGTGGCCAATCTTTTTTCTGTTCTGCACGTCTATGCGCCAGTCTTCTCTATTGTTGACCCCAACGTTGAAAAGAATTGCTTTGGGGTGTTGTCGATCTTTCTCTTTTTCCATGTTCTTAGCCATCTGACGAATGTGATTTAAGGTTCCACCAGAGTATGATGCGATGAACGTGTTGGGTGGAGGGTTGGCATCAATCCTTGAGATGTTCGATGATCCGATGATCCAAACAGGTTTGTTTGGCTTGACTGGCAGGGTCCAGCTGTTCTTGTTTTCACCAGATTTCCAGAATCGGTAGAATGACGACTTGCCGTTTGTAGATGGCTTCTTTTGAGGTGGTGTTTTGACTATGCTGGCGTACGATGGCGATTCCGGTGTTGTGGAGCAACGTGCTGTAAATGATGGTTTTTTGGTCGCTGGTGCTGTTGGAGAGATGGTTTCTCGTCTTTTTCTTTTCGATGGAGTTTCTCTGGAAGTAGAAAATGAAATTTGCTGGCGGGCCACCGGCGATTTAGAACGAGCACGTTGATTGAAAGAGGTCTGGCTAATGACCGCTGGTTTTTTGAACTGGGACAGAAGTTGATCCGAAAGAGAATAAAATTTGTCAATAGTACTTTCTTGTAGTCGATTACCAAAATTCTTCTGTCCCCATTTAACTGCCGTATTCCGTGCTCGTGGAAAGTCCTGGGGTTTTAGAAAAGGAGCCGAAAGAACCAGGTCTTGTTTTTCTTTTAGAGTTTTTTTTGTAATAATCTACCAAAGTTTGTATAACTTCAAAAGCCCATTTTTTGGTTAAATTGTTGAGCGCGTCCGAAATATAAATGGTTGGCAGAGCCGGCCGAAAGGTTTTATTGCGCTCGTCCACTGTTTTTTGGAATGATTTTGGGAGGACTTTCTGTGCCAAACAGTCCTCTAAAGATGCCAAATGGTGAAATAGTTGTAGAATGTGGTAAAGGGATTTTACCAATTGTGCATGAGCCGAATATGCCGGGTCTTTTTGCCGCTCTTGGCGGTTAACAGATTTAACATTTGTGGAGTTTTTAGCCATTTTCCCGGACTTAATTTAGGCTGAAATAAATAATTATTAGAACAAGTCAAAATGATGAAAAAGTGATGAAAAAATGAAGCAAAAATGAAAATGAACGAATAAATGAAATGTGAATACCTAATGAAAATGTTGATGAAATAAATAGAGCGCACTGTCGTTGCCTCGACGTTTCGGGTTAAATGCCCTTCTTCAGGAAGCAGGTGAATTCGATTTTCCAATTATCCCAAAGCGTTTAAATACCTTTACTTCATCTGTTGATGAGGCCAAACTGGCCAATCACTGTGACTGAGATGGATTCACTCAGTGATTAGTGGAAAACAACCATTCAAATGTCATCAAACTTTAGCGGTATTTCTACTGTTAATGTTTGATGGCATTTGAATGACTTGTGTTCACTGGCTGAAGACTGTTGGAAATCAAACTCATGACAATGCGCAAAACTAATCGACAGATAATTAATGTTTTTATAATAGAAATAATTCAAAGGTCTGGCACTGGCGGATAGATATTTTTCAAAACAAAGAAGCACGGGCGCAGGTCGGTAAATCGATTTCTGTTGTAAATTATTTCTATGGAATTCAATGTTGTTTTAATATTTTTGAAGTTATATGACTTTATGACAAAATGAACTCATCTCAGAGGTGCTTTCACAAGAATGTTTCGAAGACTGGGATTTTTCTTATAAGCTATGATGCATCGTTTGTTAATGGCTTCTGGCAGTTTTGTGTTTAATTCCGTAAAGTTGTTTTTGAAAATTTTTGCAATTTCGACATTGCGTCGATTATAAACCAAAGGAAAACAAATAATTTTATTTGGCAACCCAGAGTACTCTCTATTGAGTCCGTATGGGAGATAGGTCCTGAGCTTACCAATCCAATAGTTTTCACGCTCAAGTCGTTTGTCTGTTGTGGTTTCATCATCGTCCAAAAACGGAATTTGCTCAATGGGTTGGAAACTAAAATGTGACTTAATGTCATGACCCGGGAGGTTAAAGTGGTCTGAGACTGCCTTTCCTGAATCTAAACGGATATTTGATAAATGGTTTTGCATTCTGACGCGCAGAGGGTTTTTCGTCTGGCCGACATATTGGATATGGCATAATTTACATGTGATTAAATAAATGATGTTTTCAGAATCACAGTTGAAGCTGTTTCTAACTTGGTAAAACATACGGGTTTGTTCGCTAAAGAATGTTTTACCGGTATTCATGTAGTTCATACGATGTATGTAACAAATTTTGCGTTGACATAGATTTACTGATCCATTTCCCAGAACTGGGCGGTTATGCCGAATTTTCGTGGGGTGCGTTGGCTCAGAGTCCCGAATGGGTGTCTCTATCTCACGGATTGTATCAGATTTAATTTTTCGCAAAAGTCGTTTTGAGTAACCGCGTTTAACAAGTGTTTTGAAAAGAATTGAACATGCGTGATTGAGGTCGCTTCTGTTCGTACAATTTCTATGGAATCGAATGATTTGAGATTTTACCAACCCATTGAATAGTTTGGGTGGGTGGTAAGAAGCTCTATGGAGAAGTTGGTGAGAATCGGTCGGTTTAAAAAAGACTTTTGTGTCTAGTACGTTGCTATGCCGGAAATGAGGGCCCTTGAATACAGTCACATCCAGAAAATCAATGGTATTTTCTGAAATGCAGGGCTGTAATTTAATGGATTCATCGTGGTTGTTCAGGATTTCCAAGAATTCGTTGAAGTCATCACGGCCATGGGGCCATATGATGAAAATGTCGTCTTGGAACCTGTGATAACATAATGGCTGTTTTCTTGCTTTAGCAAGAGCACCTCTCTCCCATTCTGCAACAAAAATATTAGCAAAATTTGGACTGAATTTTTTACCCATACTACATCCACTTATTTGGAGATAAAATTTATTGTTAAATTCAAAGTCGTTACCTTTCAATGATAATTCTAACAATTGCAGGATTTCTTCCGATGGCCTGTTTGGGTCGTCGTACCTTTTGAATGATTGTTTTATTGCCTCTAGACCAGCGTCAATACCAATGTTAGTATACATACTTTCAATGTCTAGGGTAATGAGGAGACTGTCGGAAGGAACCTGCAATTTGTTAATTTTCATTAAAAAGTCCTCAGTGTCTTTGAGGAAGCTCGGATGGCGGCAAGCAATTGGTTTTAAATAAAAATCAATATACTGTGAAATGTGGTAAGATTCCGAGCCACAGTCGCTGACAATAGGCCGACCAGGAGGGGTGAATTCGTCACTCCAACTGCTGAGTGGTTTATGTATTTTAGGCAAGAGGTAAAACTTACGATTGTTTGAATCCCTCTCTGCAATTAAATACTCGACATGTTTTTTCTCAATGAAGTCGTGGTCCAGCAAGCTTTTTAGAATTCCATTAAATTTTGAACAATTTTCTTGCCAAATTGGTGCTTCTAAAGGTTTGTAATATTTTGGGTTATTTAATTGGCGTTCAGCTTCTTTAATATAATTATCTTTTGACATCAGAACTGTAGCAGATCCTTTGTCACAAGGCTTGATGATAATTTGTTTGTTGTTTTTCAGCGTCTTCAGGGCGTTTCTTTCGATTTGGTTCAAATTTTGTTTGTCTTTCAAAAATGATTCCGGGATTTGGCTTACTTGTTCTTTAACTTTTTGAGAAATCTCATTAATTTCAGGTTTAACTTTCCGAGGTGATGGGCACCACCCGGTTGGATTGGCAAAGAGGTCTTTTGAGCCTGTTGAATTTCGAAATTTATCTGCCAATGCTGTTGCCCTAAAAAATTGTTGGCTTGCTGGACCACCGTTCATTTCGTTAATGTAACTGTAATCATCCATGACAACTGCACCTGTCCCAAAATTTACGATTTTGGGCTTAGGTTTTAATGGGGCTGGGGCGGGAACGAAAGTTAAACCATACCTGAGTAGATCTTTCTCACCTTCAGTTAATTTTAGATCAGGAACCAAGTTTACTATTTCGGTTCCTAGTCCTACTTTTTCTCCATGGCTGATGCCTTCTTCTGTAATTAGTTTAAAGGCTGCTCTTTGATGTATGGTTCTATGCGTGGCAGCCATCCTTGGTAGATTTTATTCGCTGTTTCCGTCGACCAGTGGATGGGATCACCTGGGCAACATTTAAACTGGCTTGCTGGAATTGCTGGGATTATCTCCAAATTCTTTGTTGACTTCGCAGCCTCGTTGATAACAGTCAAATTTTGTTGGTCCCTAGAACATAAACTAGAAGAAAAATTATGTTCCTGAAAAAGAAGTTTTGTATTAGGGTAACATTTGCGGAAATTGCTTATCATATTACCTAGTCTACCTGTTGATGTGTGGCCAATCTTTTTTCTGTTCTGCACGTCTATGCGCCAGTCTTCTCTATTGTTGACCCCAACGTTGAAAAGAATTGCTTTGGGGTGTTGTCGATCTTTCTCTTTTTCCATGTTCTTAGCCATCTGACGAATGTGATTTAAGGTTCCACCAGAGTATGATGCGATGAACGTGTTGGGTGGAGGGTTGGCATCAATCCTTGAGATGTTCGATGATCCGATGATCCAAACAGGTTTGTTTGGCTTGACTGGCAGGGTCCAGCTGTTCTTGTTTTCACCAGATTTCCAGAATCGGTAGAATGACGACTTGCCGTTTGTAGATGGCTTCTTTTGAGATGGTGTTTTGACTATGCTGGCGTACGATGGCGATTCCGGTGTTGTGGAGCAACGTGCTGTAAATGATGGTTTTTTGGTCGCTGGTGCTGTTGGAGAGATGGTTTCTCGTCTTTTTCTTTTCGATGGAGTTTCTCTGGAAGTAGAAAATGAAATTTGCTGGCGGGCCACCGGCGATTTAGAACGAGCACGTTGATTGAAAGAGGTCTGGCTAATGACCGCTGGTTTTTTGAACTGGGACAGAAGTTGATCCGAAAGAGAATAAAATTTGTCAATAGTACTTTCTTGTAGTCGATTACCAAAATTCTTCTGTCCCCATTTAACTGCCGTATTCCGTGCTCGTGGAAAGTCCTGGGGTTTTAGAAAAGGAGCCGAAAGAACCAGGTCTTGTTTTTCTTTTAGAGTTTTTTTGTAATAATCTACCAAAGTTTGTATAACTTCAAAAGCCCATTTTTTGGTTAAATTGTTGAGCGCGTCCGAAATATAAATGGTTGGCAGAGCCGGCCGAAAGGTTTTATTGCGCTCGTCCACTGTTTTTTGGAATGATTTTGGGAGGACTTTCTGTGCCAAACAGTCCTCTAAAAATGCCAAATGGTGAAATAGTTGTAGAATGTGGTAAAGGGATTTTACCAATTGTGCATGAGCCGAATATGCCGGGTCTTTTTGCCGCTCTTGGCGGTTAACAGATTTAACATTTGTGGAGTTTTTAGCCATTTTCCCGGACTTAATTTAGGCTGAAATAAATAATTATTAGAACAAGTCAAAATGATGAAAAAGTGATGAAAAAATGAAGCAAAAATGAAAATGAACGAATAAATGAAATGTGAATACCTAATGAAAATGTTGATGAAATAAATAGAGCGCACTGTCGTTGCCTCGACGTTTCGGGTTAAATGCCCTTCTTCAGGAAGCAGGTGAATTCGATTTTCCAATTATCCCAAAGCGTTTAAATACCTTTACTTCATCTGTTGATGAGGCCAAACTGGCCAATCACTGTGACTGAGATGGATTCACTCAGTGATTAGTGGAAAACAACCATTCAAATGTCATCAAACTTTAGCGGTATTTCTACTGTTAATGTTTGATGGCATTTGAATGACTTGTGTTCACTGGCTGAAGACTGTTGGAAATCAAACTCATGACAATGCGCAAAACTAATCGACAGATAATTAATGTTTTTATAATAGAAATAATTCAAAGGTCTGGCACTGGCGGATAGATATTTTTCAAAACAAAGAAGCACGGGCGCAGGTCGGTAAATCGATTTCTGTTGTAAATTATTTCTATGGAATTCAATGTTGTTTTAATATTTTTGAAGTTATATTACTTTATGACAAAATGAACTCATCTCAGAAGTGCTTTCACAAGAATGTTTCGAAGACTGGGATTTTTCTTATAAGCTATGATGCATCGTTTGTTAATGGCTTCTGGCAGTTTTGTGTTTAATTCCGTAAAGTTGTTTTTGAAAATTTTTGCAATTTCCACATTGCGTCGATTATAAACCAAAGGAAAACAAATAATTTTATTTGGCAACCCAGAGTACTCTCTATTGAGTCCGTATGGGAGATAGGTCCTGAGCTTACCAATCCAATAGTTTTCACGCTCAAGTCGTTTGTCTGTTGTGGTTTCATCATCGTCCAAAAACGGAATTTGCTCAATGGGTTGGAAACTAAAATGTGACTTAATGTCATGACCCGGGAGGTTAAAGTGGTCTGAGACTGCCTTTCCTGAATCTAAACGGATATTTGATAAATGGTTTTGCATTCTGACGCGCAGAGGGTTTTTCGTCTGGCCGACATATTGGATATGGCATAATTTACATGTGATTAAATAAATGATGTTTTCAGAATCACAGTTGAAGCTGTTTCTAACTTGGTAAAACATACGGGTTTGTTCGCTAAAGAATGTTTTACCGGTATTCATGTAGTTCATACGATGTATGTAACAAATTTTGCGTTGACATAGATTTACTGATCCATTTCCCAGAACTGGGCGGTTATGCCGAATTTTCGTGGGGTGCGTTGGCTCAGAGTCCCGAATGGGTGTCTCTATCTCACGGATTGTATCAGATTTAATTTTTCGCAAAAGTCGTTTTGAGTAACCGCGTTTAACAAGTGTTTTGAAAAGAATTGAACATGCGTGATTGAGGTCGCTTCTGTTCGTACAATTTCTATGGAATCGAATGATTTGAGATTTTACCAACCCATTGAATAGTTTGGGTGGGTGGTAAGAAGCTCTATGGAGAAGTTGGTGAGAATCGGTCGGTTTAAAAAAGACTTTTGTGTCTAGTACGTTGCTATGCCGGAAATGAGGGCCCTTGAATACAGTCACATCCAGAAAATCAATGGTATTTTCTGAAATGCAGGGCTGTAATTTAATGGATTCATCGTGGTTGTTCAGGATTTCCAAGAATTCGTTGAAGTCATCACGGCCATGGGGCCATATGATGAAAATGTCGTCTTGGAACCTGTGATAACATAATGGCTGTTTTCTTGCTTTAGCAAGAGCACCTCTCTCCCATTCTGCAACAAAAATATTAGCAAAATTTGGACTGAATTTTTTACCCATACTACATCCACTTATTTGGAGATAAAATTTATTGTTAAATTCAAAGTCGTTACCTTTCAATGATAATTCTAACAATTGCAGGATTTCTTCCGATGGCCTGTTTGGGTCGTCGTACCTTTTGAATGATTGTTTTATTGCCTCTAGACCAGCGTCAATACCAATGTTAGTATACATACTTTCAATGTCTAGGGTAATGAGGAGACTGTCGGAAGGAACCTGCAATTTGTTAATTTTCATTAAAAAGTCCTCAGTGTCTTTGAGGAAGCTCGGATGGCGGCAAGCAATTGGTTTTAAATAAAAATCAATATACTGTGAAATGTGGTAAGATTCCGAGCCACAGTCGCTGACAATAGGCCGACCAGGAGGGGTGAATTCGTCACTCCAACTGCTGAGTGGTTTATGTATTTTAGGCAAGAGGTAAAACTTACGATTGTTTGAATCCCTCTCTGCAATTAAATACTCGACATGTTTTTTCTCAATGAAGTCGTGGTCCAGCAAGCTTTTTAGAATTCCATTAAATTTTGAACAATTTTCTTGCCAAATTGGTGCTTCTAAAGGTTTGTAATATTTTGGGTTATTTAATTGGCGTTCAGCTTCTTTAATATAATTATCTTTTGACATCAGAACTGTAGCAGATCCTTTGTCACAAGGCTTGATGATAATTTGTTTGTTGTTTTTCAGCGTCTTCAGGGCGTTTCTTTCGATTTGGTTCAAATTTTGTTTGTCTTTCAAAAATGATTCCGGGATTTGGCTTACTTGTTCTTTAACTTTTTGAGAAATCTCATTAATTTCAGGTTTAACTTTCCGAGGTGATGGGCACCACCCGGTTGGATTGGCAAAGAGGTCTTTTGAGCCTGTTGAATTTCGAAATTTATCTGCCAATGCTGTTGCCCTAAAAAATTGTTGGCTTGCTGGACCACCGTTCATTTCGTTAATGTAACTGTAATCATCCATGACAACTGCACCTGTCCCAAAATCTACGATTTTGGGCTTAGGTTTTAATGGGGCTGGGGCGGGAACGAAAGTTAAACCATACCTGAGTAGATCTTTCTCACCTTCAGTTAATTTTAGATCAGGAACCAAGTTTACTATTTCGGTTCCTAGTCCTACTTTTTATCCATGGCTGATGCCTTCTTCTGTAATTAGTTTAAAGGCTGCTCTTTGATGTATGGTTCTATGCGTGGCAGCCATCCTTGGTAGATTTTATTCGCTGTTTCCGTCGACCAGTGGATGGGATCACCTGGGCAACATTTAAACTGGCTTGCTGGAATTGCTGGGATTATCTCCAAATTCTTTGTTGACTTCGCAGCCTCGTTGATAACAGTCAAATTTTGTTGGTCCCTAGAACATAAACTAGAAGAAAAATTATGTTCCTGAAAAAGAAGTTTTGTATTAGGGTAACATTTGCGGAAATTGCTTATCATATTACCTAGTCTACCTGTTGATGTGTGGCCAATCTTTTTTCTGTTCTGCACGTCTATGCGCCAGTCTTCTCTATTGTTGACCCCAACGTTGAAAAGAATTGCTTTGGGGTGTTGTCGATCTTTCTCTTTTTCCATGTTCTTAGCCATCTGACGAATGTGATTTAAGGTTCCACCAGAGTATGATGCGATGAACGTGTTGGGTGGAGGGTTGGCATCAATCCTTGAGATGTTCGATGATCCGATGATCCAAACAGGTTTGTTTGGCTTGACTGGCAGGGTCCAGCTGTTCTTGTTTTCACCAGATTTCCAGAATCGGTAGAATGACGACTTGCCGTTTGTAGATGGCTTCTTTTGAGGTGGTGTTTTGACTATGCTGGCGTACGATGGCGATTCCGGTGTTGTGGAGCAACGTGCTGTAAATGATGGTTTTTTGGTCGCTGGTGCTGTTGGAGAGATGGTTTCTCGTCTTTTTCTTTTCGATGGAGTTTCTCTGGAAGTAGAAAATGAAATTTGCTGGCGGGCCACCGGCGATTTAGAACGAGCACGTTGATTGAAAGAGGTCTGGCTAATGACCGCTGGTTTTTTGAACTGGGACAGAAGTTGATCCGAAAGAGAATAAAATTTGTCAATAGTACTTTCTTGTAGTCGATTACCAAAATTCTTCTGTCCCCATTTAACTGCCGTATTCCGTGCTCGTGGAAAGTCCTGGGGTTTTAGAAAAGGAGCCGAAAGAACCAGGTCTTGTTTTTCTTTTAGAGTTTTTTTTGTAATAATCTACCAAAGTTTGTATAACTTCAAAAGCCCATTTTTTGGTTAAATTGTTGAGCGCGTCCGAAATATAAATGGTTGGCAGAGCCGGCCGAAAGGTTTTATTGCGCTCGTCCACTGTTTTTTGGAATGATTTTGGGAGGACTTTCTGTGCCAAACAGTCCTCTAAAGATGCCAAATGGTGAAATAGTTGTAGAATGTGGTAAAGGGATTTTACCAATTGTGCATGAGCCGAATATGCCGGGTCTTTTTGCCGCTCTTGGCGGTTAACAGATTTAACATTTGTGGAGTTTTTAGCCATTTTCCCGGACTTAATTTAGGCTGAAATAAATAATTATTAGAACAAGTCAAAATGATGAAAAAGTGATGAAAAAATGAAGCAAAAATGAAAATGAACGAATAAATGAAATGTGAATACCTAATGAAAATGTTGATGAAATAAATAGAGCGCACTGTCGTTGCCTCGACGTTTCGGGTTAAATGCCCTTCTTCAGGAAGCAGGTGAATTCGATTTTCCAATTATCCCAAAGCGTTTAAATACCTTTACTTCATCTGTTGATGAGGCCAAACTGGCCAATCACTGTGACTGAGATGGATTCACTCAGTGATTAGTGGAAAACAACCATTCAAATGTCATCAAACTTTAGCGGTATTTCTACTGTTAATGTTTGATGGCATTTGAATGACTTGTGTTCACTGGCTGAAGACTGTTGGAAATCAAACTCATGACAATGCGCAAAACTAATCGACAGATAATTAATGTTTTTATAATAGAAATAATTCAAAGGTCTGGCACTGGCGGATAGATATTTTTCAAAACAAAGAAGCACGGGCGCAGGTCGGTAAATCGATTTCTGTTGTAAATTATTTCTATGGAATTCAATGTTGTTTTAATATTTTTGAAGTTATATGACTTTATGACAAAATGAACTCATCTCAGAAGTGCTTTCACAAGAATGTTTCGAAGACTGGGATTTTTCTTATAAGCTATGATGCATCGTTTGTTAATGGCTTCTGGCAGTTTTGTGTTTAATTCCGTAAAGTTGTTTTTGAAAATTTTTGCAATTTCGACATTGCGTCGATTATAAACCAAAGGAAAACAAATAATTTTATTTGGCAACCCAGAGTACTCTCTATTGAGTCCGTATGGGAGATAGGTCCTGAGCTTACCAATCCAATAGTTTTCACGCTCAAGTCGTTTGTCTGTTGTGGTTTCATCATCGTCCAAAAACGGAATTTGCTCAATGGGTTGGAAACTAAAATGTGACTTAATGTCATGACCCGGGAGGTTAAAGTGGTCTGAGACTGCCTTTCCTGAATCTAAACGGATATTTGATAAATGGTTTTGCATTCTGACGCGCAGAGGGTTTTTCGTCTGGCCGACATATTGGATATGGCATAATTTACATGTGATTAAATAAATGATGTTTTCAGAATCACAGTTGAAGCTGTTTCTAACTTGGTAAAACATACGGGTTTGTTCGCTAAAGAATGTTTTACCGGTATTCATGTAGTTCATACGATGTATGTAACAAATTTTGCGTTGACATAGATTTACTGATCCATTTCCCAGAACTGGGCGGTTATGCCGAATTTTCGTGGGGTGCGTTGGCTCAGAGTCCCGAATGGGTGTCTCTATCTCACGGATTGTATCAGATTTAATTTTTCGCAAAAGTCGTTTTGAGTAACCGCGTTTAACAAGTGTTTTGAAAAGAATTGAACATGCGTGATTGAGGTCGCTTCTGTTCGTACAATTTCTATGGAATCGAATGATTTGAGATTTTACCAACCCATTGAATAGTTTGGGTGGGTGGTAAGAAGCTCTATGGAGAAGTTGGTGAGAATCGGTCGGTTTAAAAAAGACTTTTGTGTCTAGTACGTTGCTATGCCGGAAATGAGGGCCCTTGAATACAGTCACATCCAGAAAATCAATGGTATTTTCTGAAATGCAGGGCTGTAATTTAATGGATTCATCGTGGTTGTTCAGGATTTCCAAGAATTCGTTGAAGTCATCACGGCCATGGGGCCATATGATGAAAATGTCGTCTTGGAACCTGTGATAACATAATGGCTGTTTTCTTGCTTTAGCAAGAGCACCTCTCTCCCATTCTGCAACAAAAATATTAGCAAAATTTGGACTGAATTTTTTACCCATACTACATCCACTTATTTGGAGATAAAATTTATTGTTAAATTCAAAGTCGTTACCTTTCAATGATAATTCTAACAATTGCAGGATTTCTTCCGATGGCCTGTTTGGGTCGTCGTACCTTTTGAATGATTGTTTTATTGCCTCTAGACCAGCGTCAATACCAATGTTAGTATACATACTTTCAATGTCTAGGGTAATGAGGAGACTGTCGGAAGGAACCTGCAATTTGTTAATTTTCATTAAAAAGTCCTCAGTGTCTTTGAGGAAGCTCGGATGGCGGCAAGCAATTGGTTTTAAATAAAAATCAATATACTGTGAAATGTGGTAAGATTCCGAGCCACAGTCGCTGACAATAGGCCGACCAGGAGGGGTGAATTCGTCACTCCAACTGCTGAGTGGTTTATGTATTTTAGGCAAGAGGTAAAACTTACGATTGTTTGAATCCCTCTCTGCAATTAAATACTCGACATGTTTTTTCTCAATGAAGTCGTGGTCCAGCAAGCTTTTTAGAATTCCATTAAATTTTGAACAATTTTCTTGCCAAATTGGTGCTTCTAAAGGTTTGTAATATTTTGGGTTATTTAATTGGCGTTCAGCTTCTTTAATATAATTATCTTTTGACATCAGAACTGTAGCAGATCCTTTGTCACAAGGCTTGATGATAATTTGTTTGTTGTTTTTCAGCGTCTTCAGGGCGTTTCTTTCGATTTGGTTCAAATTTTGTTTGTCTTTCAAAAATGATTCCGGGATTTAGTTTAAACGATATTTTATTTGTAAATAGACTACAGACATATGCATAACAGCTACAAAAATAGAAATTGACAAATGGTATAGACATATAGTAATACAAGCTGAAGCATGGCAACTGTTAAAAGAAGCTGGGGATTTGAATGTAAGCCATCGGCTTATAATATATCATTTCCCCGCGGCAGACATGTGTTCGAATTAAGCGCAGATAGGTAGTCAGACTATTCCGATAATCAATGTTTAGCGTTTAAACTAAAAGGAAAAATCGAAAAATAAGAGACAAGAGCTAAAATAATAAGGACGAGAATGGAAAGAAGAGAATGTACAGGGTTGCCAGAATGGTGAAAGTATAATAATTAATTATTAACTAATGTCTCAGACTTACAAGACAGCGATGACGAGTTCTTGTCAGTAAATAACGTTGTTTCACAGCATTCCTGGTGACCATCTGGTGTGGACTATTAAACTGTTAACGGGGCTTAAGCCTGAGTTTGCGTTTCAGCAAATATTAATTGAATCGATTGGAAAAAAGGATAAATTTGTGAACTGCTTCAAATATTTCATAATTCCCCTCTTCCGTTAGGTGTTCAGAACCACATAGAAGACTGGTGGTATCTGCATCAATGGGTAATCGTTCAATTGTGTTGCTTCGCACACTAGTAAACACGGGACAGTGCAGAAGGTAATGCTCAGTGGTTTCGAGATCCCCACAAACACAGAAAGGGGTAAGGGCTAAGTGATTGTTGTATAGATGGTAATTCAAATTACTGCACTGGAGGCGTAATCTACAATGGTAAATTTGGGCTTTGCGAGATTTTGCAGTACCAAAATAGCGCGGTGGTCGAAAGTGCTCCTGATTCAGAAAAGTTTTAAAATTGTGAATGGAGGGATTTTCGCGTACAGACAACGGAAGGTTGTTCCACTGATCCGTCACTTTGGGAATAAAAGAGGACTGATAAAGTGTTGTCCTGCAGAACGGAACTCGATGAGTTTGGTCGGAACGTAAATGCATTGATGGATTTAAAATGGAGAGAGTTGGAGGAATTTTGTTGGAGATATACGATGGGGCCATACGATGGAACATTTTGAAATATTGGATTAGTTTATGCTTCCTTCGGCGTTCTTGTAATGGTTCCCAACGAGTCTCAGTGTATAAACTTGACTTACTTGCGCTCACCGTTGCCCCAGTGACAATTCTTGCAGCCGCAATTTGGATTTTCTCTAATTCGTCAACTTCAGTTTCAGTACAATTGTCCCAAACAACGTCGGCATATTCAAGTAGTGGCCTAATATACGCAAAATAAATTTTTTCAAGAACACAGCGTTCAAGGTCAAATCTGTGTTTGCGCAACATATCAATGCGAGACCATGCTTTAGTACAGATATGTTTTATGTGATTGTCCCACACACACTTGTTGTTTAGAAAAACTCCTAAGTGTTTATGAAATTTGACTTCAGTTATTTGGGAATGACCATAAGCAAGGGGTGGGTGATTGGATGGTATAAGCTTTCTGGATATTAACATAGTTTCTGTTTTTTGCGGATTGAACTCAACTAGCCAAGTTGAAGCCCACTGTTGAATTCTCTCGAGGTCTTCATTTAGGATCTTAGCAGCAAGATCAGGATTTTCAACTATCAAGTACAAAGATGTGTCATCAGCAAATAAACGTATACAACTTAGTAAATCTTCCGTTATATCATTGATGTAAATTAAAAATAAAAGAGGTCCTAGTATCGATCCTTGAGGAACCCCTGCGGTTATGCGCTTCCAAGATGAGGCCTCAGCACCTAGCACTACTCTCTGGGATCTGTCGGAGAGATAGGACTCTAGAAACAGTAATAGATCGCCTTTAATACCTATTTTCCTTAATTTATAAAGCAGACCTTTATGCCAAACCTTATCGAAGGCCTTGCTAACATCACAAAATACAACCCTTACTTCTTTGCCTTCGTCGAGAGCCTTACAAAACTCATCATACATGTCTGTAAGCTGAAGTACTGTTGAATCACCTGGTGTGAAGCCAGATTGGTATTGGTTAAGAACATTATTTTGCGTAAGGAAATCCCAAAGTTGTTTAAAGACACACTTTTCAAACACTTTACCTATACAACTAAGGAGTGATATTGGTCGATAGTTAGTTACCATGTTGGACGGCTGTTTCTTTAATACTGGAAGGACGTTGGCCTTTTTCCATTCGCAGGGAAAATGGGCATTTTTCAAAAACAAGTTGAATAGACTAGTTAGTGGTTCGCACAGTGATGGCTTACATTCTTTAAGGAGCCTTGGGCTGATGAAATCAGGACCTGACGCCTTTGATATTTTTATAGATGACATCGCCTCCCAAATGTCACTAACTTGGAGAGTGATTTTATCTATAGTTTTGGGTGGTTCTTTTGGGGGCGGGGGCAGTTGAGCTCGGACATCATCAACCGATGATATAGAGCTAAAAAAATCATTAAATAATTCTACCTTATCAACATTGGACGAGTACACGTTATCAGAGAAAACTATTGGGGGTGTAGCACTCGCTTTGCTAGTTCCAATGAGCGTTTTAAGCGTTTTCCACCACTCGGATGGCGACACATTGTTATTATTTTTAAGATCTGACTGTACCCTTGAAAAGTATTTCGCTTTTGCGTTACGCACGGCTGATACAACCTCATTTCTTTTCATTTTGTATTTTTGCCAGGCATTTAACGACTTGTTATTTTTTGCGATGCGATATAACCTCTGCCTCTGACGTATTAGAAGCCTGATATTGTTATGCATCCATTTAGGTTGTTCTGGGCGAATAGTCACCTCCTTTGTAGGAATATGTTTGGATGCAATATTAAGTAGAATTTCCGAAAGAGTTGAAGCAAGAGAGACTATTGGACTATTTTCGAAATGCGACTCCCAATCGAAACAGGAAAGCTCATCATTCAAGGTGGAATAGTTTGCTTGATTGTAGAGCCAGATTTTTCTTTTGAAAGTAGTCCGCGATTGTTTAGAGTGTTTTATAACTAAGATGATTGGACAGTGATAGCGGGTCTTATCAGGGATAATAGGTTCTAGAACTTCGCATCTTTGAACACCGACTGTATCACTGACAGCGAAAAGGTCAATCAGAGTAGACGACGATTCTGTAATACTGGTTGGGTCGTTCACAAGCTGCCTCAGGTTATAATAGTCTTTTATGTCAGTGAAACATTTTTTGGAGGCATCTAATTGATTCTCATTAAAATCGCCAGTAATAATTATGTCGGAGCAATGAAAGTCTTTGGCTCTATCAATAGATGTAGATATCGCCTCCCATGTTTCAGGAGGACTGTTTGGTGGGCGATAAAATACACCTATTAATTTAGATCTACCGGGAGGTGAGAGAATTTCTATCCAGATACTCTCTACGTTCACAACCTCGATCTCTGGCCGACGACGGAAAGGAATACTATTTTTAATATAAATTGCGACCCCACCCCCTCGAGTCTTCCGATCGTTTCTCACTGGCTCTTGAAACCCACTTATCAGTATGTCTGAGGACTGATCTTCATCACGAAGCCAGGTTTCAGTAAAAGCCAGAATGTCGTAGTTTTGGCATTCGTACTGCAATATGTCCATTTTGGGTTTGAGGCTTTGTATATTAATATGCCAGATTTTAAGCTCCTGTGTTGTGGTACTTGAATCATTAGAGTTTGGACCAGGGTTCGGGTGAATGTCTCCACAGAGTAGGAGAAACCTTGACACGATAAAGACGGTCAGTTGCGCGCAATTCATAACAGAATCATTAACATATTGTGTCTCAAAAGGTATGAAGTTAACGGCGATGTCGGATTGGAGAAAAAAAAAGAAAAATGTACACAGGCTCAGGCTCAGATAACGATCCACACCACGATGACACAGGATCAAGTAATTTATGATACAAACAGATTGTCTCAAAGAGAGGCGGTTCCTCGCTGTACGAGTAGACATCGAACCTAAAAAGGTGCCTATCCGGGCTCGATAAACTTCTATACAACACATTATGTAATTCGGCAAACAAGTGTTGCATAATGAGTGACCACATGGTTTGCTCGGACAGCACCAGCAATAAATTCAATTTCTGAGACTATTTTAAATTGAGAAATCATCATCTGTCTGGCAGGTAGGATATTTAGCAAGAAGAAAGAATAGGAAAAAGTGAGTACGGAGCGAAGAACAAAGGTAAAGTGAAGAATATTGTTCATGCTTCAATGGTGGTGGATTTTGCAACTCTTCCGTATTCATATATTACATTGCAAGTATAATGAAGAAGGGGTGCATATTAATCGTAAACTAACTGTTTATGCCGCTAATTGTGCGAGCAAGGAAGAATTACAAATATTCGAAATAGCTTTGTAGCATATTACCTGACATGGCTATTGTGAGGATAAAGAACACAGGCATTGACGTTTAAGTGATTAACATAGGAGCAGCTTCGTGAAATCATGTCAAGATGGACAACAATGGAATTAGCTTGGTAGGCCACACCATTATTGTTCATATTGGCAAGGTCTCACAGAAGACCTCAGAGCACTGTAGACTGTAGGTAGTACAAGTAACCGGGCCTCTAACTTAAATCGTATGAAACGGAGATCACAAGAGACCGTCCGATTACAATGCTTAACTGCCAAGCAAGAGTGGAAATAAGCAAAGAGCTAAAATAAAACATATATACACACAAGAAAAAACACATGTTACAACAGGATGTTGCAATATAACACGTCACCGTCACTGCTTGGGTCCCTTTATTTGAGTCTCAAGCATTGCCACTACAGTAGGATTTCATTCTTATAATTTTGTTTGTCTTTCAAAAATGATTCCGGGATTTGGCTTACTTGTTCTTTAACTTTTTGAGAAATCTCATTAATTTCAGGTTTAACTTTCCGAGGTGATGGGCACCACCCGGTTGGATTGGCAAAGAGGTCTTTTGAGCCTGTTGAATTTCGAAATTTATCTGCCAATGCTGTTGCCCTAAAAAATTGTTGGCTTGCTGGACCACCGTTCATTTCGTTAATGTAACTGTAATCATCCATGACAACTGCACCTGTCCCAAAATTTACGATTTTGGGCTTAGGTTTTAATGGGGCTGGGGCGGGAACGAAAGTTAAACCATACCTGAGTAGATCTTTCTCACCTTCAGTTAATTTTAGATCAGGAACCAAGTTTACTATTTCGGTTCCTAGTCCTACTTTTTCTCCATGGCTGATGCCTTCTTCTGTAATTAGTTTAAAGGCTGCTCTTTGATGTATGGTTCTATGCGTGGCAGCCATCCTTGGTAGATTTTATTCGCTGTTTCCGTCGACCAGTGGATGGGATCACCTGGGCAACATTTAAACTGGCTTGCTGGAATTGCTGGGATTATCTCCAAATTCTTTGTTGACTTCGCAGCCTCGTTGATAACAGTCAAATTTTGTTGGTCCCTAGAACATAAACTAGAAGAAAAATTATGTTCCTGAAAAAGAAGTTTTGTATTAGGGTAACATTTGCGGAAATTGCTTATCATATTACCTAGTCTACCTGTTGATGTGTGGCCAATCTTTTTTCTGTTCTGCACGTCTATGCGCCAGTCTTCTCTATTGTTGACCCCAACGTTGAAAAGAATTGCTTTGGGGTGTTGTCGATCTTTCTCTTTTTCCATGTTCTTAGCCATCTGACGAATGTGATTTAAGGTTCCACCAGAGTATGATGCGATGAACGTGTTGGGTGGAGGGTTGGCATCAATCCTTGAGATGTTCGATGATCCGATGATCCAAACAGGTTTGTTTGGCTTGACTGGCAGGGTCCAGCTGTTCTTGTTTTCACCAGATTTCCAGAATCGGTAGAATGACGACTTGCCGTTTGTAGATGGCTTCTTTTGAGGTGGTGTTTTGACTATGCTGGCGTACGATGGCGATTCCGGTGTTGTGGAGCAACGTGCTGTAAATGATGGTTTTTTGGTCGCTGGTGCTGTTGGAGAGATGGTTTCTCGTCTTTTTCTTTTCGATGGAGTTTCTCTGGAAGTAGAAAATGAAATTTGCTGGCGGGCCACCGGCGATTTAGAACGAGCACGTTGATTGAAAGAGGTCTGGCTAATGACCGCTGGTTTTTTGAACTGGGACAGAAGTTGATCCGAAAGAGAATAAAATTTGTCAATAGTACTTTCTTGTAGTCGATTACCAAAATTCTTCTGTCCCCATTTAACTGCCGTATTCCGTGCTCGTGGAAAGTCCTGGGGTTTTAGAAAAGGAGCCGAAAGAACCAGGTCTTGTTTTTCTTTTAGAGTTTTTTTGTAATAATCTACCAAAGTTTGTATAACTTCAAAAGCCCATTTTTTGGTTAAATTGTTGAGCGCGTCCGAAATATAAATGGTTGGCAGAGCCGGCCGAAAGGTTTTATTGCGCTCGTCCACTGTTTTTTGGAATGATTTTGGGAGGACTTTCTGTGCCAAACAGTCCTCTAAAAATGCCAAATGGTGAAATAGTTGTAGAATGTGGTAAAGGGATTTTACCAATTGTGCATGAGCCGAATATGCCGGGTCTTTTTGCCGCTCTTGGCGGTTAACAGATTTAACATTTGTGGAGTTTTTAGCCATTTTCCCGGACTTAATTTAGGCTGAAATAAATAATTATTAGAACAAGTCAAAATGATGAAAAAGTGATGAAAAAATGAAGCAAAAATGAAAATGAACGAATAAATGAAATGTGAATACCTAATGAAAATGTTGATGAAATAAATAGAGCGCACTGTCGTTGCCTCGACGTTTCGGGTTAAATGCCCTTCTTCAGGAAGCAGGTGAATTCGATTTTCCAATTATCCCAAAGCGTTTAAATACCTTTACTTCATCTGTTGATGAGGCCAAACTGGCCAATCACTGTGACTGAGATGGATTCACTCAGTGATTAGTGGAAAACAACCATTCAAATGTCATCAAACTTTAGCGGTATTTCTACTGTTAATGTTTGATGGCATTTGAATGACTTGTGTTCACTGGCTGAAGACCTTTGGAAATCAAACTCATGACAATGCGCAAAACTAATCGACAGATAATTAATGTTTTTATAATAGAAATAATTCAAAGGTCTGGCACTGGCGGATAGATATTTTTCAAAACAAAGAAGCACGGGCGCAGGTCGGTAAATCGATTTCTGTTGTAAATTATTTCTATGGAATTCAATGTTGTTTTAATATTTTTGAAGTTATATTACTTTATGACAAAATGAACTCATCTCAGAAGTGCTTTCACAAGAATGTTTCGAAGACTGGGATTTTTCTTATAAGCTATGATGCATCGTTTGTTAATGGCTTCTGGCAGTTTTGTGTTTAATTCCGTAAAGTTGTTTTTGAAAATTTTTGCAATTTCCACATTGCGTCGATTATAAACCAAAGGAAAACAAATAATTTTATTTGGCAACCCAGAGTACTCTCTATTGAGTCCGTATGGGAGATAGGTCCTGAGCTTACCAATCCAATAGTTTTCACGCTCAAGTCGTTTGTCTGTTGTGGTTTCATCATCGTCCAAAAACGGAATTTGCTCAATGGGTTGGAAACTAAAATGTGACTTAATGTCATGACCCGGGAGGTTAAAGTGGTCTGAGACTGCCTTTCCTGAATCTAAACGGATATTTGATAAATGGTTTTGCATTCTGACGCGCAGAGGGTTTTTCGTCTGGCCGACATATTGGATATGGCATAATTTACATGTGATTAAATAAATGATGTTTTCAGAATCACAGTTGAAGCTGTTTCTAACTTGGTAAAACATACGGGTTTGTTCGCTAAAGAATGTTTTACCGGTATTCATGTAGTTCATACGATGTATGTAACAAATTTTGCGTTGACATAGATTTACTGATCCATTTCCCAGAACAGGGCGGTTATGCCGAATTTTCGTGGGGTGCGTTGGCTCAGAGTCCCGAATGGGTGTCTCTATCTCACGGATTGTATCAGATTTAATTTTTCGCAAAAGTCGTTTTGAGTAACCGCGTTTAACAAGTGTTTTGAAAAGAATTGAACATGCGTGATTGAGGTCGCTTCTGTTCGTACAATTTCTATGGAATCGAATGATTTGAGATTTTACCAACCCATTGAATAGTTTGGGTGGGTGGTAAGAAGCTCTATGGAGAAGTTGGTGAGAATCGGTCGGTTTAAAAAAGACTTTTGTGTCTAGTACGTTGCTATGCCGGAACTGAGGGCCCTTGAATACAGTCACATCCAGAAAATCAATGGTATTTTCTGAAATGCAGGGCTGTAATTTAATGGATTCATCGTGGTTGTTCAGGATCTCCAAGATAGATAGATAGATAGATAGATAGATAGATAGATAGATAGATAGATAGATAGATAGATAGATAGATAGATAGATAGATAGATAGATAGATAGATAGATAGATAGATAGATAGATAGATAGATAGATAGATAGATAGATAGATAGATAGATAGATAGATAGATAGATAGATAGATAGATAGATAGATAGATAGATAGATAGATAGATAGATAGATAGATAGATAGATAGATAGATAGATAGATAGATAGATAGATAGATAGATAGATAGATAGATAGATAGATAGATAGATAGATAGATAGATAGATAGATAGATAGATAGATAGATAGATAGATAGATAGATAGATAGATAGATAGATAGATAGATAGATAGATAGATAGATAGATAGATAGATAGATAGATAGATAGATATTTTTCAAAACAAAGAAGCACGGGCGCAGGTCGGTAAATCGATTTCTGTTGTAAATTATTTCTATGGAATTCAATGTTGTTTTAATATTTTTGAAGTTATATTACTTTATGACAAAATGAACTCATCTCAGAAGTGCTTTCACAAGAATGTTTCGAAGACTGGGATTTTTCTTATAAGCTATGATGCATCGTTTGTTAATGGCTTCTGGCAGTTTTGTGTTTAATTCCGTAAAGTTGTTTTTGAAAATTTTTGCAATTTCCACATTGCGTCGATTATAAACCAAAGGAAAACAAATAATTTTATTTGGCAACCCAGAGTACTCTCTATTGAGTCCGTATGGGAGATAGGTCCTGAGCTTACCAATCCAATAGTTTTCACGCTCAAGTCGTTTGTCTGTTGTGGTTTCATCATCGTCCAAAAACGGAATTTGCTCAATGGGTTGGAAACTAAAATGTGACTTAATGTCATGACCCGGGAGGTTAAAGTGGTCTGAGACTGCCTTTCCTGAATCTAAACGGATATTTGATAAATGGTTTTGCATTCTGACGCGCAGAGGGTTTTTCGTCTGGCCGACATATTGGATATGGCATAATTTACATGTGATTAAATAAATGATGTTTTCAGAATCACAGTTGAAGCTGTTTCTAACTTGGTAAAACATACGGGTTTGTTCGCTAAAGAATGTTTTACCGGTATTCATGTAGTTCATACGATGTATGTAACAAATTTTGCGTTGACATAGATTTACTGATCCATTTCCCAGAACAGGGCGGTTATGCCGAATTTTCGTGGGGTGCGTTGGCTCAGAGTCCCGAATGGGTGTCTCTATCTCACGGATTGTATCAGATTTAATTTTTCGCAAAAGTCGTTTTGAGTAACCGCGTTTAACAAGTGTTTTGAAAAGAATTGAACATGCGTGATTGAGGTCGCTTCTGTTCGTACAATTTCTATGGAATCGAATGATTTGAGATTTTACCAACCCATTGAATAGTTTGGGTGGGTGGTAAGAAGCTCTATGGAGAAGTTGGTGAGAATCGGTCGGTTTAAAAAAGACTTTTGTGTCTAGTACGTTGCTATGCCGGAACTGAGGGCCCTTGAATACAGTCACATCCAGAAAATCAATGGTATTTTCTGAAATGCAGGGCTGTAATTTAATGGATTCATCGTGGTTGTTCAGGATCTCCAAGATAGATAGATAGATAGATAGATAGATAGATAGATAGATAGATAGATAGATAGATAGATAGATAGATAGATAGATAGATAGATAGATAGATAGATAGATAGATAGATAGATAGATAGATAGATAGATAGATAGATAGATAGATAGATAGATAGATAGATAGATAGATAGATAGATAGATAGATAGATAGATAGATAGATAGATAGATAGATAGATAGATAGATAGATAGATAGATAGATAGATAGATAGATAGATAGATAGATAGATAGATAGATAGATAGATAGATAGATAGATAGATAGATAGATAGATAGATAGATAGATAGATAGATAGATAGATAGATAGATAGATAGATAGATAGATAGATAGATAGATAGATAGATAGATAGATAGATAGATAGATAGATATTTTTCAAAACAAACAAGCACGGGCGCAGGTCGGTAAATCGATTTCTGTTGTAAATTATTTCTATGGAATTCAATGTTGTTTTAATATTTTTGAAGTTATATGACTTTATGACAAAATGAACTCATCTCAGAAGTGCTTTCACAAGAATGTTTCGAAGACTGGGATTTTTCTTATAAGCTATGATGCATCGTTTGTTAATGGCTTCTGGCAGTTTTGTGTTTAATTCCGTAAAGTTGTTTTTGAAAATTTTTGCAATTTCCACATTGCGTCGATTATAAACCAAAGGAAAACAAATAATTTTATTTGGCAACCCAGAGTACTCTCTATTGAGTCCGTATGGGAGATAGGTCCTGAGCTTACCAATCCAATAGTTTTCACGCTCAAGTCGTTTGTCTGTTGTGGTTTCATCATCGTCCAAAAACGGAATTTGCTCAATGGGTTGGAAACTAAAATGTGACTTAATGTCATGACCCGGGAGGTTAAAGTGGTCTGAGACTGCCTTTCCTGAATCTAAACGGATATTTGATAAATGGTTTTGCATTCTGACGCGCAGAGGGTTTTTCGTCTGGCCGACATATTGGATATGGCATAATTTACATGTGATTAAATAAATGATGTTTTCAGAATCACAGTTGAAGCTGTTTCTAACTTGGTAAAACATACGGGTTTGTTCGCTAAAGAATGTTTTACCGGTATTCATGTAGTTCATACGATGTATGTAACAAATTTTGCGTTGACATAGATTTACTGATCCATTTCCCAGAACAGGGCGGTTATGCCGAATTTTCGTGGGGTGCGTTGGCTCAGAGTCCCGAATGGGTGTCTCTATCTCACGGATTGTATCAGATTTAATTTTTCGCAAAAGTCGTTTTGAGTAACCGCGTTTAACAAGTGTTTTGAAAAGAATTGAACATGCGTGATTGAGGTCGCTTCTGTTCGTACAATTTCTATGGAATCGAATGATTTGAGATTTTACCAACCCATTGAATAGTTTGGGTGGGTGGTAAGAAGCTCTATGGAGAAGTTGGTGAGAATCGGTCGGTTTAAAAAAGACTTTTGTGTCTAGTACGTTGCTATGCCGGAACTGAGGGCCCTTGAATACAGTCACATCCAGAAAATCAATGGTATTTTCTGAAATGCAGGGCTGTAATTTAATGGATTCATCGTGGTTGTTCAGGATCTCCAAGAATTCGTTGAAGTCATCACGGCCATGGGGCCATATGATAAAAATGTCGTCTTGGAACCTATGATAACATAATGGCTGTTTTCTTGCTTTAGCAAGAGCACCTCTTTCCCATTCTGCAACAAAAATATTAGCAAAATTTAGTTTAAACAGTATTTATTCAAAAAAAATGTCAATAAATGTCAATAACAGTATACACAAAGATGGTATAAACATCGGCGTGGATTCGGCAGTAAGCTTTGAGCTTATACAAGGCCGTCTCCACAATACGAAATTACAAGCACAATGACAATGGCAGATAAGAGAAGTTTATACAGACAGTACAAGTCAATGTTGATCATGAATTACTTCAACGTTCAACGGCCACGTCCGCCCGTCAGTTCACAAGTCCCCTTGTGAACCGAAATGCGGGCATAGCCGCCGTACGTTAACGAAATATATGAGCCTGCTTGAGCATAACTTCCCACAAGAATTTACAAGTCAGGTTAAGTCGGATTGGAGTCGATTACTTGTAGGTTGACAACGTATTGCGTGGAGTGGATATTGTGTGTGTCGTCAACTTCAATGACTAACTAAATGTAGCACATTCCTAATACATCTTATTTTTTATACGAAGTGACCCGATGCTACATTGGTATCAACAGTGAATCTTTTACTAGTCAGTATAAAGTCGTGTACCGCTTCAAAAATGAGGCGGTTCTCATCGTCACTTAGGTATTCCGAACCATAAAGAAGTATAGAGGTGTCCACGTCGAATGGGAGAAGATTAATTGTAGCAGAGCGAGCAACTGCGAAGACTGGACAATTCAAGAAAAAATGATCAGATGTCTCTTGCTCACCACACTGACATAAGTCAGTGGGTGATAGGTGGTTAAGGTACAAATGGGACTTTAAATTGCTACACCGAAGTCGTAATCTACAGTGGTATATTTGGGCTATACGGGATTTCGATTTAAGGTAAAAATTTGGTAGTCGTCTATTACCGGCATTGAGAAAAATCTTAAAATTTGTCAGTGATGGGTTTTCACGGACCACAACAGGTAAATTATTCCATTGTTCAGTTGGCTGTTTTCTTGCTTTAGCAAGAGCACCTCTTTCCCATTCTGCAACAAAAATATTAGCAAAATTTGGATTGAATTTTTTACCCATACTACATCCACTTACTTGGAGGTAAAATTTATTGTTAAATTCAAAGTCGTTACCTTTCAATGATAATTCTAACAATTGCAGGATTTCTTCCGATGGTCTGTTTGGGTCATCGTACCTTTTGAATGATTTTTTTATTGCCTCTAGACCAGCGTCAATACCAATGTTAGTATACATACTTTCAATGTCTAGGGTAATGAGGAGACTGTCGGAAGGAACCTGCAATTTGTTAATTTTCATTAAAAAGTCCTCAGTGTCTTTGAGGAAGCTCGGATGGCGGCAAGCAATTGGTGTTAAATAAAAATCAATATACTGTGAAATGTGGTAAGATTCCGAGCCACAGTCGCTGACAATAGGCCGACCAGGAGGGGTAAATTCGTCACTCCAACTGCTGAGTGGTTTATGTATTTTAGGCAAGAGGTAAAACTTACGATTGTTTGAATCCCTCTCTGCAATTAAATACTCGACATGTTTTTTCTCAATGAAGTCGTGGTCCAGCAAGCTTTTTAGAATTCCATTAAATTTTGAACAATTTTCTTGCCAGATTGGTGCTTCTAAAGGTTTGTAATATTTTGGATTATTTAACTGGCGTTCAGCTTCTTTAATATAATTATCTTTTGACATCAGAACTGTAGCAGATCCTTTGTCACAAGGCTTGATGATAATTTGTTTGTTGTTTTTTAGCGTCTTCAGGGCGTTTCTTTCGATTTGGTTCAAATTTTGTTTGTCTTTCAAAAATGATTCCGGGATTTGGCTTACTTGTTCTTTAACTTTTTGAGAAATCTCATTAATTTCAGGTTTAACTTTCCGAGGTGATGGGCACCACCCGGTTGGATTGGCAAAGATGTCCTTTGAGCCTGTTGAATTTCGGAATTTATCTGCCAATGCTGTTGCCCTAAAAAATTGTTGGCTTGCTGGACCACCGTTCATTTCGTTAATGTAACCGTAATCATCCATGACAACTGCACCTGTCCCAAAATCTACGGTTTTGGGATTAGGTTTTAATGGGGCTGGGGCGGGAACGAAAGTTAAACCATACCTGAGTAGATCCTTCTCACCTTCAGTTAATTTTAGATCAGGAACCAAGTTGACTATTTCGGTTCCTAGTCCTACTTTTTCTCCATGGCTGATGCCTTCTTCTGTAATTAGTTTAAAGGCTGCTCTTTGATGTATGGTTCTATGCGTGGCAGCCATCCTTGGTAGATTTTATTCGCTGTTTCCGTCGACCAGTGGATGGGATCACCTGGGCAACATTTAAACTGGCTTGCTGGAATTGCCGGGATTATCTCCAAGTTCTTTGTTGACTTCGCAGCCTCGTTGATAACAGTCAAATTTTGTTGGTCCCTAGAACATAAACTAGAAGAAAAATTATGTTCCTGAAAAAGAAGTTTTGTATTAGGGTAACATTTGCGGAAATTGCTTATCATATTACCCAGTCTGCCTGTTGATGTGTGACCAATCTTTTTTCTGTTCTGCACGTCTATGCGCCAGTCTTCTCTATTGTTGACCCCAACGTTGAATAAAATTGCTTTGGGATGTTGTCGATCTTTCTCTTTTTCCATGTTCTTAGCCATCTGACGAATGTGATTTAAGGTTCCACCAGAGTATGATGCGATGAACGTGTTGGGTGGAGGGTTGGTATCAATCCTTGAGATGTTCGATGATCCGATGATCCAAACAGGTTTGTTTGGCTTGACTGGCAGGGTCCAGCTGTTCTTGTTTTCACCAGATTTCCAGAATCGGTAGAATGACGACTTGCCGTTTGTAGATGGCTTCTTTTGAGGTGGTGTTTTGACGATGCTGGCGTACGATGGCGATTCCGGTGTTGTGGAGCAACGTGCTGTAAATGATGGTTTTTTGGTCGCTGGTGCTGTTGGAGAGATGGTTTCTCGTCTTTTTCTTTTCGATGGCGTTTCTCTGGAAGTAGAAAATGAAATTTGCTGGCGGGCCACCGGCGATTTAGAACGAGCACGTTGATTGAAAGAGGTCTGGCTAATGACCGCTGGTTTTTTGAACTGGGACAGAAGTTGATCCGAAAGAGAATAAAATTTGTCAATAGTACTTTCTTGTAGTCGATTACCAAAATTCTTCTGTCCCCATTTAACTGCCGTATTCCGTGCTCGTGGAAAGTCCTGGGGTTTTAGAAAAGGAGCCGAAAGAACCAGGTCTTGTTTTTCTTTTAGAGTTTTTTTGTAATAATCTACCAATGTTTGTATAACTTCAAAAGCCCATTTTTTGGTTAAATTGTTGAGCGCGTCCGAAATATAAATGGTTGGCAGAGCCGGCCGAAAGGTTTTATTGCGCTCGTCCACTGTTTTTTGAAATGATTTTGGGAGGACTTTCTGTGCCAAACAGTCCTCTAAAAATGCCAAATGGTGAAATAGTTGTAGAATGTGGTAAAGGGATTTTACCAATTGTGCATGAGCCGAATATGCCGGGTCTTTTTGCCGCTCTTGGCGGTTAACAGATTTAACATTTGTGGAGTTTTTAGCCATTTTCCCGGACTTAATTTAGGCTGAAATAAATAATTATTAGAACAAGTCAAAATGATGAAAAAGTGATGAAAAAATGAAGCAAAAATGAAAATGAACGAATAAATGAAATGTGAATACCTAATGAAAATGTTGATGAAATAAATAGAGCGCACTGTCGTTGCCTCGACGTTTCGGGTTAAATGCCCTTCTTCAGGAAGCAGGTGAATTCGATTTTCCAATTATCCCAAAGCGTTTAAATACCTTTACTTCATCTGTTGATGAGGCCAAACTGGCCAATCACTGTGACTGAGATGGATTCACTCAGTGGTTAGTGGAAAACAACCATTCAAATGTCATCAAACTTTAGCGGTATTTCTACTGTTAATGTTTGATGGCATTTGAATGACTTGTGTTCACTGGCTGAAGACTGTTGGAAATCAAACTCATGACAATGCGCAAAACTAATCGACAGATAATTAATGTTTTTATAATAGAAATAACTCAAAGGTCTGGCACTGGCGGATAGATATTTTTCAAAACAAAGAAGCACGGGCGCAGGTCGGTAAATCGATTTCTGTTGTAAATTATTTCTATGGAATTCAATGTTGTTTTAATATTTTTGAAGTTATATGACTTTATGACAAAATGAACTCATCTCAGAAGTGCTTTCACAAGAATGTTTCGAAGACTGGGATTTTTCTTATAAGCTATGATGCATCGTTTGTTAATGGCTTCTGGCAGTTTTGTGTTTAATTCCGTAAAGTTGTTTTTGAAAATTTTTGCAATTTCGACATTGCGTCGATTATAAACCAAAGGAAAACAAATAATTTTATTTGGCAACCCAGAGTACTCTCTATTGAGTCCGTATGGGAGATAGGTCCTGAGCTTACCAATCCAATAGTTTTCACGCTCAAGTCGTTTGTCTGTTGTGGTTTCATCATCGTCCAAAAACGGAATTTGCTCAATGGGTTGGAAACTAAAATGTGACTTAATGTCATGACCCGGGAGGTTAAAGTGGTCTGAGACTGCCTTTCCTGAATCTAAACGGATATTTGATAAATGGTTTTGCATTCTGACGCGCAGAGGGTTTTTCGTCTGGCCGACATATTGGATATTGGCTTAATTTACATGTGATTAAATAAATGATGTTTTCAGAATCACAGTTGAAGCTGTTTCTAACTTGGTAAAACATACGGGTTTGTTCGCTAAAGAATGTTTTACCGGTATTCATGTAGTTCATACGATGTATGTAACAAATTTTGCGTTGACATAGATTTACTGATCCATTTCCCAGAACAGGGCGGTTATGCCGAATTTTCGTGGGGTGCGTTGGCTCAGAGTCCCGAATGGGTGTCTCTATCTCACGGATTGTATCAGATTTAATTTTTCGCAAAAGTCGTTTTGAGTAACCGCGTTTAACAAGTGTTTTGAAAAGAATTGAACATGCGTGATTGAGGTCGCTTCTGTTCGTACAATTTCTATGGAATCGAATGATTTGAGATTTTACCAACCCATTGAATAGTTTGGGTGGGTGGTAAGAAGCTCTATGGAGAAGTTGGTGAGAATCGGTCGGTTTAAAAAAGACTTTTGTGTCTAGTACGTTGCTATGCCGGAACTGAGGGCCCTTGAATACAGTCACATCCAGAAAATCAATGGTATTTTCTGAAATGCAGGGCTGTAATTTAATGGATTCATCGTGGTTGTTCAGGATCTCCAAGAATTCGTTGAAGTCATCACGGCCATGGGGCCATATGATAAAAATGTCGTCTTGGAACCTATGATAACATAATGGCTGTTTTCTTGCTTTAGCAAGAGCACCTCTTTCCCATTCTGCAACAAAAATATTAGCAAAATTTGGACTGAATTTTTTACCCATACTACATCCACTTACTTGGAGGTAAAATTTATTGTTAAATTCAAAGTCGTTACCTTTCAATGATAATTCTAACAATTGCAGGATTTCTTCCGATGGTCTGTTTGGGTCATCGTACCTTTTGAATGATTTTTTTATTGCCTCTAGACCAGCGTCAATACCAATGTTAGTATACATACTTTCAATGTCTAGGGTAATGAGGAGACCGTCGGAAGGAACCTGCAATTTGTTAATTTTCATTAAAAAGTCCTCAGTGTCTTTGAGGAAGCTCGGATGGCGGCAAGCAATTGGTTTTAAATAAAAATCAATATACTGTGAAATGTGGTAAGATTCCGAGCCACAGTCGCTGACAATAGGCCGACCAGGAGGGGTAAATTCGTCACTCCAACTGCTGAGTGGTTTATGTATTTTAGGCAAGAGGTAAAACTTACGATTGTTTGAATCCCTCTCTGCAATTAAATACTCGACATGTTTTTTCTCAATGAAGTCGTGGTCCAGCAAGCTTTTTAGAATGCCATTAAATTTTGAACAATTTTCTTGCCAAATTGGTGCTTCTAAAGGTTTGTAATATTTTGGGTTATTTAATTGGCGTTCAGCTTCTTTAATATAATTATCTTTTGACATCAGAACTGTAGCAGATCCTTTGTCACAAGGCTTGATGATAATTTGTTTGTTGTTTTTCAGCGTCTTCAGGGCGTTTCTTTCGATTTGGTTTAAATTTTGTTTGTCTTTCAAAAATGATTCCGGGATTTGGCTTACTTGTTCTTTAACTTTTTGAGAAATCTCATTAATTTCAGGTTTAACTTTCCGAGGTGATGGGCACCACCCGGTTGGATTGGCAAAGAGGTCTTTTGAGCCTGTTGAATTTCGAAATTTATCTGCCAATGCTGTTGCCCTAAAAAATTGTTGGCTTGCTGGACCACCGTTCATTTCGTTAATGTAACTGTAATCATCCATGACAACTGCACCTGTCCCAAAATCTACGATTTTGGGCTTAGGTTTTAATGGGGCTGGGGCGGGAACGAAAGTTAAACCATACCTGAGTAGATCCTTCTCACCTTCAGTTAATTTTAGATCAGGAACCAAGTTGACTATTTCGGTTCCTAGTCCTACTTTCTCTCCATGGCTGATGCCTTCTTCTGTAATTAGTTTAAAGGCTGCTCTTTGATGTATGGTTCTATGCGTGGCAGCCATCCTTGGTAGATTTTATTCGCCGTTTCCGTGGACCAGTGGATGGGATCACCTGGGCAACATTTAAACTGGCTTGCTGGAATTGCCGGGATTATCTCCAAGTTCTTTGTTGACTTCGCAGCCTCGTTGATCACAGTCAAATTTTGTTGGTCCCTAGAACATAAACTAGAAGAAAAATTATGTTCCTGAAAAAGAAGTTTTGTATTAGGGTAACATTTGCGGAAATTGCTTATCATATTACCCAGTCTGCCTGTTGATGTGTGACCAATCTTTTTTCTGTTCTGCACGTCTATGCGCCAGTCTTCTCTATTGTTGACCCCAACGTTGAATAAAATTGCTTTGGGATGTTGTCGATCTTTCTCTTTTTCCATGTTCTTAGCCATCTGCCGAATGTGGTTTAAGGTTCCACCAGAGTATGATGCGATGAACGTGTTGGTTGGAGGGTTGGCATCAATCCTTGAGATGTTCGATGATCCGATGATCCAAACAGGTTTGTTTGGCTTGACTGGCAGGGTCCAGCTGTTCTTGTTTTCACCAGATTTCCAGAATCGGTAGAATGACGACTTGCCGTTTGTAGATGGCTTCTTTTGAGGTGGTGTTTTGACTATGCTGGCGTACGATGGCGATTCCGGTGTTGTGGAGCAACGTGCGGTAAATGATGGTTTTTTGGTCGCTGGTGCTGTTGGAGAGATGGTTTCTCGTCTTTTTCTTTTCGATGGAGTTTCTCTGGAAGTAGAAAATGAAATTTGCTGGCGGGCCACCGGCGATTTAGAACGAGCACGTTGATTGAAAGAGGTCTGGCTAATGACCGCTGGTTTTTTGAACTGGGACAGAAGTTGATCCGAAAGAGAATAAAATTTGTCAATAGTACTTTCTTGTAGTCGATTACCAAAATTCTTCTGTCCCCATTTAACTGCCGTATTCCGTGCTCGTGGAAAGTCCTGGGGTTTTAGAAAAGGGGCCGAAAGAACCAGGTCTTGTTTTTCTTTTAGAGTTTTTTTGTAATAATCTACCAAAGTTTGTATAACTTCAAAAGCCCATTTTTTGGTTAAATTGTTGAGCGCGTCCGAAATATAAATGGTTGGCAGAGCCGGCCGAAAGGTTTTATTGCGCTCGTCCACTGTTTTTTGGAATGATTTTGGGAGGACTTTCTGTGCCAAACAGTCCTCTAAAAATGCCAAATGGTGAAATAGTTGTAGAATGTGGTAAAGGGATTTTACCAATTGTGCATGAGCCGAATATGCCGGGTCTTTTTGCCGCTCTTGGCGGTTAACAGATTTAACATTTGTGGAGTTTTTAGCCATTTTCCCGGACTTAATTTAGGCTGAAATAAATAATTATTAGAACAAGTCAAAATGATGAAAAAGTGATGAAAAAATGAAGCAAAAATGAAAATGAACGAATAAAAGAAATGTGAATACCTAATGAAAATGTTGATGAAATAAATAGAGCGCACTGTCGTTGCCTCGACGTTTCGGGTTAAATGCCCTTCTTCAGGAAGCAGGTGAATTCGATTTTCCAATTATCCCAAAGCGTTTAAATACCTTTACTTCATCTGTTGATGAGGCCAAACTGGCCAATCACTGTGACTGAGATGGATTCACTCAGTGATTAGTGGAAAACAACCATTCAAATGTCATCAAACTTTAGCGGTATTTCTACTGTCAATGTTTGATGGCATTTGAATGACTTGTGTTCACTGGCTGAAGACTGTTGGAAATCAAACTCATGACAATGCGCAAAACTAATCGACAGATAATTAATGTTTTTATAATAGAAATAATTCAAAGGTCTGGCACTGGCGGATAGATATTTTTCAAAACAAGGAAGCACGGGCGCAGGTCGGTAAATCGATTTCTGTTGTAAATTATTTCTATGGAATTCAATGTTGTTTTAATATTTTTGAAGTTATATGACTTTATGACAAAATGAACTCATCTCAGAAGTGCTTTCACAAGAATGTTTCGAAGACTGGGATTTTTCTTATAAGCTATGATGCATCGTTTGTTAATGGCTTCTGGCAGTTTTGTGTTTAATTCCGTAAAGTTGTTTTTGAAAATTTTTGCAATTTCGACATTGCGTCGATTATAAACCAAAGGAAAACAAATAATTTTATTTGGCAACCCAGAGTACTCTCTATTGAGTCCGTATGGGAGATAGGTCCTGAGCTTACCAATCCAATAGTTTTCACGCTCAAGTCGTTTGTCTGTTGTGGTTTCATCATCGTCCAAAAACGGAATTTGCTCAATGGGTTGGAAACTAAAATGTGACTTAATGTCATGACCCGGGAGGTTAAAGTGGTCTGAGACTGCCTTTCCTGAATCTAAACGGATATTTGATAAATGGTTTTGCATTCTGACGCGCAGAGGGTTTTTCGTCTGGCCGACATATTGGATATGGCATAATTTACATGTGATTAAATAAATGATGTTTTCAGAATCACAGTTGAAGCTGTTTCTAACTTGGTAAAACATACGGGTTTGTTCGCTAAAGAATGTTTTACCGGTATTCATGTAGTTCATACGATGTATGTAACAAATTTTGCGTTGACATAGATTTACTGATCCATTTCCCAGAACAGGGCGGTTATGCCGAATTTTCGTGGGGTGCGTTGGCTCAGAGTCCCGAATGGGTGTCTCTATCTCACGGATTGTATCAGATTTAATTTTTCGCAAAAGTCGTTTTGAGTAACCGCGTTTAACAAGTGTTTTGAAAAGATTTGAACATGCGTGATTGAGGTCGCTTCTGTTCGTACAATTTCTATGGAATCGAATGATTTGAGATTTTACCAACCCATTGAATAGTTTGGGTGGGTGGTAAGAAGCTCTATGGAGAAGTTGGTGAGAATCGGTCGGTTTAAAAAAGACTTTTGTGTCTAGTACGTTGCTATGCCGGAACTGAGGGCCCTTGAATACAGTCACATCCAGAAAATCAATGGTATTTTCTGAAATGCAGGGCTGTAATTTAATGGATTCATCGTGGTTGTTCAGGATCTCCAAGAATTCGTTGAAGTCATCACGGCCATGGGGCCATATGATAAAAATGTCGTCTTGGAACCTATGATAACATAATGGCTGTTTTCTTGCTTTAGCAAGAGCACCTCTTTCCCATTCTGCAACAAAAATATTAGCAAAATTTGGACTGAATTTTTTACCCATACTACATCCACTTACTTGGAGGTAAAATTTATTGTTAAATTCAAAGTCGTTACCTTTCAATGATAATTCTAACAATTGCAGGATTTCTTCCGATGGTCTGTTTGGGTCATCGTACCTTTTGAATGATTTTTTTATTGCCTCTAGACCAGCGTCAATACCAATGTTAGTATACATACTTTCAATGTCTAGGGTAATGAGGAGACCGTCGGGAGGAACCTGCAATTTGTTAATTTTCATTAAAAAGTCCTCAGTGTCTTTGAGGAAGCTCGGATGGCGGCAAGCAATTGGTTTTAAATAAAAATCAATATACTGTGAAATGTGGTAAGATTCCGAGCCACAGTCGCTGACAATAGGCCGACCAGGAGGGGTAAATTCGTCACTCCAACTGCTGAGTGGTTTATGTATTTTAGGCAAGAGGTAAAACTTACGATTGTTTGAATCCCTCTCTGCAATTAAATACTCGACATGTTTTTTCTCAATGAAGTCGTGGTCCAGCAAGCTTTTTAGAATGCCATTAAATTTTGAACAATTTTCTTGCCAAATTGGTGCTTCTAAAGGTTTGTAATATTTTGGGTTATTTAATTGGCGTTCAGCTTCTTTAATATAATTATCTTTTGACATCAGAACTGTAGCAGATCCTTTGTCACAAGGCTTGATGATAATTTGTTTGTTGTTTTTCAGCGTCTTCAGGGCGTTTCTTTCGATTTGGTTTAAATTTTGTTTGTCTTTCAAAAATGATTCCGGGATTTGGCTTACTTGTTCTTTAACTTTTTGAGAAATCTCATTAATTTCAGGTTTAACTTTCCGAGGTGATGGGCACCACCCGGTTGGATTGGCAAAGAGGTCTTTTGAGCCTGTTGAATTTCGAAATTTATCTGCCAATGCTGTTGCCCTAAAAAATTGTTGGCTTGCTGGACCACCGTTCATTTCGTTAATGTAACTGTAATCATCCATGACAACTGCACCTGTCCCAAAATCTACGATTTTGGGCTTAGGTTTTAATGGGGCTGGGGCGGGAACGAAAGTTAAACCATACCTGAGTAGATCCTTCTCACCTTCAGTTAATTTTAGATCAGGAACCAAGTTGACTATTTCGGTTCCTAGTCCTACTTTCTCTCCATGGCTGATGCCTTCTTCTGTAATTAGTTTAAAGGCTGCTCTTTGATGTATGGTTCTATGCGTGGCAGCCATCCTTGGTAGATTTTATTCGCCGTTTCCGTTGACCAGTGGATGGGATCACCTGGGCAACATTTAAACTGGCTTGCTGGAATTGCCGGGATTATCTCCAAGTTCTTTGTTGACTTCGCAGCCTCGTTGATCACAGTCAAATTTTGTTGGTCCCTAGAACATAAACTAGAAGAAAAATTATGTTCCTGAAAAAGAAGTTTTGTATTAGGGTAACATTTGCGGAAATTGCTTATCATATTACCCAGTCTGCCTGTTGATGTGTGACCAATCTTTTTTCTGTTCTGCACGTCTATGCGCCAGTCTTCTCTATTGTTGACCCCAACGTTGAATAAAATTGCTTTGGGATGTTGTCGATCTTTCTCTTTTTCCATGTTCTTAGCCATCTGCCGAATGTGGTTTAAGGTTCCACCAGAGTATGATGCGATGAACGTGTTGGGTGGAGGGTTGGCATCAATCCTTGAGATGTTCGATGATCCGATGATCCAAACAGGTTTGTTTGGCTTGACTGGCAGCGTCCAGCTGTTCTTGTTTTCACCAGATTTCCAGAATCGGTAGAATGACGACTTGCCGTTTGTAGATGGCTTCTTTTGAGGTGGTGTTTTGACTATGCTGGCGTACGATGGCGATTCCGGTGTTGTGGAGCAACGTGCTGTAAATGATGGTTTTTTGGTCGCTGGTGCTGTTGGAGAGATGGTTTCTCGTCTTTTTCTTTTCGATGGAGTTTCTCTGGAAGTAGAAAATGAAATTTGCTGGCGGGCCACCGGCGATTTAGAACGAGCACGTTGATTGAAAGAGGTCTGGCTAATGACCGCTGGTTTTTTGAACTGGGACAGAAGTTGATCCGAAAGAGAATAAAATTTGTCAATAGTACTTTCTTGTAGTCGATTACCAAAATTCTTCTGTCCCCATTTAACTGCCGTATTCCGTGCTCGTGGAAAGTCCTGGGGTTTTAGAAAAGGAGCCGAAAGAACCAGGTCTTGTTTTTCTTTTAGAGTTTTTTTGTAATAATCTACCAATGTTTGTATAACTTCAAAAGCCCATTTTTTGGTTAAATTGTTGAGCGCGTCCGAAATATAAATGGTTGGCAGAGCCGGCCGAAAGGTTTTATTGCGCTCGTCCACTGTTTTTTGAAATGATTTTGGGAGGACTTTCTGTGCCAAACAGTCCTCTAAAAATGCCAAATGGTGAAATAGTTGTAGAATGTGGTAAAGGGATTTTACCAATTGTGCATGAGCCGAATATGCCGGGTCTTTTTGCCGCTCTTGGCGGTTAACAGATTTAACATTTGTGGAGTTTTTAGCCATTTTCCCGGACTTAATTTAGGCTGAAATAAATAATTATTAGAACAAGTCAAAATGATGAAAAAGTGATGAAAAAATGAAGCAAAAATGAAAATGAACGAATAAATGAAATGTGAATACCTAATGAAAATGTTGATGAAATAAATAGAGCGCACTGTCGTTGCCTCGACGTTTCGGGTTAAATGCCCTTCTTCAGGAAGCAGGTGAATTCGATTTTCCAATTATCCCAAAGCGTTTAAATACCTTTACTTCATCTGTTGATGAGGCCAAACTGGCCAATCACTGTGACTGAGATGGATTCACTCAGTGGTTAGTGGAAAACAACCATTCAAATGTCATCAAACTTTAGCGGTATTTCTACTGTTAATGTTTGATGGCATTTGAATGACTTGTGTTCACTGGCTGAAGACTGTTGGAAATCAAACTCATGACAATGCGCAAAACTAATCGACAGATAATTAATGTTTTTATAATAGAAATAACTCAAAGGTCTGGCACTGGCGGATAGATATTTTTCAAAACAAAGAAGCACGGGCGCAGGTCGGTAAATCGATTTCTGTTGTAAATTATTTCTATGGAATTCAATGTTGTTTTAATATTTTTGAAGTTATATGACTTTATGACAAAATGAACTCATCTCAGAAGTGCTTTCACAAGAATGTTTCGAAGACTGGGATTTTTCTTATAAGCTATGATGCATCGTTTGTTAATGGCTTCTGGCAGTTTTGTGTTTAATTCCGTAAAGTTGTTTTTGAAAATTTTTGCAATTTCGACATTGCGTCGATTATAAACCAAAGGAAAACAAATAATTTTATTTGGCAACCCAGAGTACTCTCTATTGAGTCCGTATGGGAGATAGGTCCTGAGCTTACCAATCCAATAGTTTTCACGCTCAAGTCGTTTGTCTGTTGTGGTTTCATCATCGTCCAAAAACGGAATTTGCTCAATGGGTTGGAAACTAAAATGTGACTTAATGTCATGACCCGGGAGGTTAAAGTGGTCTGAGACTGCCTTTCCTGAATCTAAACGGATATTTGATAAATGGTTTTGCATTCTGACGCGCAGAGGGTTTTTCGTCTGGCCGACATATTGGATATGGCATAATTTACATGTGATTAAATAAATGATGTTTTCAGAATCACAGTTGAAGCTGTTTCTAACTTGGTAAAACATACGGGTTTGTTCGCTAAAGAATGTTTTACCGGTATTCATGTAGTTCATACGATGTATGTAACAAATTTTGCGTTGACATAGATTTACTGATCCATTTCCCAGAACAGGGCGGTTATGCCGAATTTTCGTGGGGTGCGTTGGCTCAGAGTCCCGAATGGGTGTCTCTATCTCACGGATTGTATCAGATTTAATTTTTCGCAAAAGTCGTTTTGAGTAACCGCGTTTAACAAGTGTTTTGAAAAGAATTGAACATGCGTGATTGAGGTCGCTTCTGTTCGTACAATTTCTATGGAATCGAATGATTTGAGATTTTACCAACCCATTGAATAGTTTGGGTGGGTGGTAAGAAGCTCTATGGAGAAGTTGGTGAGAATCGGTCGGTTTAAAAAAGACTTTTGTGTCTAGTACGTTGCTATGCCGGAACTGAGGGCCCTTGAATACAGTCACATCCAGAAAATCAATGGTATTTTCTGAAATGCAGGGCTGTAATTTAATGGATTCATCGTGGTTGTTCAGGATCTCCAAGAATTCGTTGAAGTCATCACGGCCATGGGGCCATATGATAAAAATGTCGTCTTGGAACCTATGATAACATAATGGCTGTTTTCTTGCTTTAGCAAGAGCACCTCTTTCCCATTCTGCAACAAAAATATTAGCAAAATTTGGACTGAATTTTTTACCCATACTACATCCACTTACTTGGAGGTAAAATTTATTGTTAAATTCAAAGTCGTTACCTTTCAATGATAATTCTAACAATTGCAGGATTTCTTCCGATGGTCTGTTTGGGTCATCGTACCTTTTGAATGATTTTTTTATTGCCTCTAGACCAGCGTCAATACCAATGTTAGTATACATACTTTCAATGTCTAGGGTAATGAGGAGACCGTCGGAAGGAACCTGCAATTTGTTAATTTTCATTAAAAAGTCCTCAGTGTCTTTGAGGAAGCTCGGATGGCGGCAAGCAATTGGTTTTAAATAAAAATCAATATACTGTGAAATGTGGTAAGATTCCGAGCCACAGTCGCTGACAATAGGCCGACCAGGAGGGGTAAATTCGTCACTCCAACTGCTGAGTGGTTTATGTATTTTAGGCAAGAGGTAAAACTTACGATTGTTTGAATCCCTCTCTGCAATTAAATACTCGACATGTTTTTTCTCAATGAAGTCGTGGTCCAGCAAGCTTTTTAGAATGCCATTAAATTTTGAACAATTTTCTTGCCAAATTGGTGCTTCTAAAGGTTTGTAATATTTTGGGTTATTTAATTGGCGTTCAGCTTCTTTAATATAATTATCTTTTGACATCAGAACTGTAGCAGATCCTTTGTCACAAGGCTTGATGATAATTTGTTTGTTGTTTTTCAGCGTCTTCAGGGCGTTTCTTTCGATTTGGTTTAAATTTTGTTTGTCTTTCAAAAATGATTCCGGGATTTGGCTTACTTGTTCTTTAACTTTTTGAGAAATCTCATTAATTTCAGGTTTAACTTTCCGAGGTGATGGGCACCACCCGGTTGGATTGGCAAAGAGGTCTTTTGAGCCTGTTGAATTTCGAAATTTATCTGCCAATGCTGTTGCCCTAAAAAATTGTTGGCTTGCTGGACCACCGTTCATTTCGTTAATGTAACTGTAATCATCCATGACAACTGCACCTGTCCCAAAATCTACGATTTTGGGCTTAGGTTTTAATGGGGCTGGGGCGGGAACGAAAGTTAAACCATACCTGAGTAGATCCTTCTCACCTTCAGTTAATTTTAGATCAGGAACCAAGTTGACTATTTCGGTTCCTAGTCCTACTTTCTCTCCATGGCTGATGCCTTCTTCTGTAATTAGTTTAAAGGCTGCTCTTTGATGTATGGTTCTATGCGTGGCAGCCATCCTTGGTAGATTTTATTCGCCGTTTCCGTTGACCAGTGGATGGGATCACCTGGGCAACATTTAAACTGGCTTGCTGGAATTGCCGGGATTATCTCCAAGTTCTTTGTTGACTTCGCAGCCTCGTTGATCACAGTCAAATTTTGTTGGTCCCTAGAACATAAACTAGAAGAAAAATTATGTTCCTGAAAAAGAAGTTTTGTATTAGGGTAACATTTGCGGAAATTGCTTATCATATTACCCAGTCTGCCTGTTGATGTGTGACCAATCTTTTTTCTGTTCTGCACGTCTATGCGCCAGTCTTCTCTATTGTTGACCCCAACGTTGAATAAAATTGCTTTGGGATGTTGTCGATCTTTCTCTTTTTCCATGTTCTTAGCCATCTGCCGAATGTGGTTTAAGGTTCCACCAGAGTATGATGCGATGAACGTGTTGGTTGGAGGGTTGGCATCAATCCTTGAGATGTTCGATGATCCGATGATCCAAACAGGTTTGTTTGGCTTGACTGGCAGGGTCCAGCTGTTCTTGTTTTCACCAGATTTCCAGAATCGGTAGAATGACGACTTGCCGTTTGTAGATGGCTTCTTTTGAGGTGGTGTTTTGACTATGCTGGCGTACGATGGCGATTCCGGTGTTGTGGAGCAACGTGCGGTAAATGATGGTTTTTTGGTCGCTGGTGCTGTTGGAGAGATGGTTTCTCGTCTTTTTCTTTTCGATGGAGTTTCTCTGGAAGTAGAAAATGAAATTTGCTGGCGGGCCACCGGCGATTTAGAACGAGCACGTTGATTGAAAGAGGTCTGGCTAATGACCGCTGGTTTTTTGAACTGGGACAGAAGTTGATCCGAAAGAGAATAAAATTTGTCAATAGTACTTTCTTGTAGTCGATTACCAAAATTCTTCTGTCCCCATTTAACTGCCGTATTCCGTGCTCGTGGAAAGTCCTGGGGTTTTAGAAAAGGGGCCGAAAGAACCAGGTCTTGTTTTTCTTTTAGAGTTTTTTTGTAATAATCTACCAAAGTTTGTATAACTTCAAAAGCCCATTTTTTGGTTAAATTGTTGAGCGCGTCCGAAATATAAATGGTTGGCAGAGCCGGCCGAAAGGTTTTATTGCGCTCGTCCACTGTTTTTTGGAATGATTTTGGGAGGACTTTCTGTGCCAAACAGTCCTCTAAAAATGCCAAATGGTGAAATAGTTGTAGAATGTGGTAAAGGGATTTTACCAATTGTGCATGAGCCGAATATGCCGGGTCTTTTTGCCGCTCTTGGCGGTTAACAGATTTAACATTTGTGGAGTTTTTAGCCATTTTCCCGGACTTAATTTAGGCTGAAATAAATAATTATTAGAACAAGTCAAAATGATGAAAAAGTGATGAAAAAATGAAGCAAAAATGAAAATGAACGAATAAATGAAATGTGAATACCTAATGAAAATGTTGATGAAATAAATAGAGCGCACTGTCGTTGCCTCGACGTTTCGGGTTAAATGCCCTTCTTCAGGAAGCAGGTGAATTCGATTTTCCAATTATCCCAAAGCGTTTAAATACCTTTACTTCATCTGTTGATGAGGCCAAACTGGCCAATCACTGTGACTGAGATGGATTCACTCAGTGATTAGTGGAAAACAACCATTCAAATGTCATCAAACTTTAGCGGTATTTCTACTGTCAATGTTTGATGGCATTTGAATGACTTGTGTTCACTGGCTGAAGACTGTTGGAAATCAAACTCATGACAATGCGCAAAACTAATCGACAGATAATTAATGTTTTTATAATAGAAATAATTCAAAGGTCTGGCACTGGCGGATAGATATTTTTCAAAACAAGGAAGCACGGGCGCAGGTCGGTAAATCGATTTCTGTTGTAAATTATTTCTATGGAATTCAATGTTGTTTTAATATTTTTGAAGTTATATGACTTTATGACAAAATGAACTCATCTCAGAAGTGCTTTCACAAGAATGTTTCGAAGACTGGGATTTTTCTTATAAGCTATGATGCATCGTTTGTTAATGGCTTCTGGCAGTTTTGTGTTTAATTCCGTAAAGTTGTTTTTGAAAATTTTTGCAATTTCGACATTGCGTCGATTATAAACCAAAGGAAAACAAATAATTTTATTTGGCAACCCAGAGTACTCTCTATTGAGTCCGTATGGGAGATAGGTCCTGAGCTTACCAATCCAATAGTTTTCACGCTCAAGTCGTTTGTCTGTTGTGGTTTCATCATCGTCCAAAAACGGAATTTGCTCAATGGGTTGGAAACTAAAATGTGACTTAATGTCATGACCCGGGAGGTTAAAGTGGTCTGAGACTGCCTTTCCTGAATCTAAACGGATATTTGATAAATGGTTTTGCATTCTGACGCGCAGAGGGTTTTTCGTCTGGCCGACATATTGGATATGGCATAATTTACATGTGATTAAATAAATGATGTTTTCAGAATCACAGTTGAAGCTGTTTCTAACTTGGTAAAACATACGGGTTTGTTCGCTAAAGAATGTTTTACCGGTATTCATGTAGTTCATACGATGTATGTAACAAATTTTGCGTTGACATAGATTTACTGATCCATTTCCCAGAACAGGGCGGTTATGCCGAATTTTCGTGGGGTGCGTTGGCTCAGAGTCCCGAATGGGTGTCTCTATCTCACGGATTGTATCAGATTTAATTTTTCGCAAAAGTCGTTTTGAGTAACCGAGTTTAACAAGTGTTTTGAAAAGAATTGAACATGCGTGATTGAGGTCGCTTCTGTTCGTACAATTTCTATGGAATCGAATGATTTGAGATTTTACCAACCCATTGAATAGTTTGGGTGGGTGGTAAGAAGCTCTATGGAGAAGTTGGTGAGAATCGGTGGGTTTAAAAAAGACTTTTGTGTCTAGTACGTTGCTATGCCGGAACTGAGGGCCCTTGAATACAGTCACATCCAGAAAATCAATGGTATTTTCTGAAATGCAGGGCTGTAATTTAATGGATTCATCGTGGTTGTTCAGGATCTCCAAGAATTCGTTGAAGTCATCACGGCCATGGGGCCATATGATAAAAATGTCGTCTTGGAACCTATGATAACATAATGGCTGTTTTCTTGCTTTAGCAAGAGCACCTCTTTCCCATTCTGCAACAAAAATATTAGCAAAATTTGGACTGAATTTTTTACCCATACTACATCCACTTACTTGGAGGTAAAATTTATTGTTAAATTCAAAGTCGTTACCTTTCAATGATAATTCTAACAATTGCAGGATTTCTTCCGATGGTCTGTTTGGGTCATCGTACCTTTTGAATGATTTTTTTATTGCCTCTAGACCAGCGTCAATACCAATGTTAGTATACATACTTTCAATGTCTAGGGTAATGAGGAGACCGTCGGGAGGAACCTGCAATTTGTTAATTTTCATTAAAAAGTCCTCAGTGTCTTTGAGGAAGCTCGGATGGCGGCAAGCAATTGGTTTTAAATAAAAATCAATATACTGTGAAATGTGGTAAGATTCCGAGCCACAGTCGCTGACAATAGGCCGACAAGGAGGGGTAAATTCGTCACTCCAACTGCTGAGTGGTTTATGTATTTTAGGCAAGAGGTAAAACTTACGATTGTTTGAATCCCTCTCTGCAATTAAATACTCGACATGTTTTTTCTCAATGAAGTCGTGGTCCAGCAAGCTTTTTAGAATGCCATTAAATTTTGAACAATTTTCTTGCCAAATTGGTGCTTCTAAAGGTTTGTAATATTTTGGGTTATTTAATTGGCGTTCAGCTTCTTTAATATAATTATCTTTTGACATCAGAACTGTAGCAGATCCTTTGTCACAAGGCTTGATGATAATTTGTTTGTTGTTTTTCAGCGTCTTCAGGGCGTTTCTTTCGATTTGGTTTAAATTTTGTTTGTCTTTCAAAAATGATTCCGGGATTTGGCTTACTTGTTCTTTAACTTTTTGAGAAATCTCATTAATTTCAGGTTTAACTTTCCGAGGTGATGGGCACCACCCGGTTGGATTGGCAAAGAGGTCTTTTGAGCCTGTTGAATTTCGAAATTTATCTGCCAATGCTGTTGCCCTAAAAAATTGTTGGCTTGCTGGACCACCGTTCATTTCGTTAATGTAACTGTAATCATCCATGACAACTGCACCTGTCCCAAAATCTACGATTTTGGGCTTAGGTTTTAATGGGGCTGGGGCGGGAACGAAAGTTAAACCATACCTGAGTAGATCCTTCTCACCTTCAGTTAATTTTAGATCAGGAACCAAGTTGACTATTTCGGTTCCTAGTCCTACTTTCTCTCCATGGCTGATGCCTTCTTCTGTAATTAGTTTAAAGGCTGCTCTTTGATGTATGGTTCTATGCGTGGCAGCCATCCTTGGTAGATTTTATTCGCCGTTTCCGTTGACCAGTGGATGGGATCACCTGGGCAACATTTAAACTGGCTTGCTGGAATTGCCGGGATTATCTCCAAGTTCTTTGTTGACTTCGCAGCCTCGTTGATCACAGTCAAATTTTGTTGGTCCCTAGAACATAAACTAGAAGAAAAATTATGTTCCTGAAAAAGAAGTTTTGTATTAGGGTAACATTTGCGGAAATTGCTTATCATATTACCCAGTCTGCCTGTTGATGTGTGACCAATCTTTTTTCTGTTCTGCACGTCTATGCGCCAGTCTTCTCTATTGTTGACCCCAACGTTGAATAAAATTGCTTTGGGATGTTGTCGATCTTTCTCTTTTTCCATGTTCTTAGCCATCTGCCGAATGTGGTTTAAGGTTCCACCAGAGTATGATGCGATGAACGTGTTGGGTGGAGGGTTGGCATCAATCCTTGAGATGTTCGATGATCCGATGATCCAAACAGGTTTGTTTGGCTTGACTGGCAGGGTCCAGCTGTTCTTGTTTTCACCAGATTTCCAGAATCGGTAGAATGACGACTTGCCGTTTGTAGATGGCTTCTTTTGAGGTGGTGTTTTGACTATGCTGGCGTACGATGGCGATTCCGGTGTTGTGGAGCAACGTGCGGTAAATGATGGTTTTTTGGTCGCTGGTGCTGTTGGAGAGATGGTTTCTCGTCTTTTTCTTTTCGATGGAGTTTCTCTGGAAGTAGAAAATGAAATTTGCTGGCGGGCCACCGGCGATTTAGAACGAGCACGTTGATTGAAAGAGGTCTGGCTAATGACCGCTGGTTTTTTGAACTGGGACAGAAGTTGATCCGAAAGAGAATAAAATTTGTCAATAGTACTTTCTTGTAGTCGATTACCAAAATTCTTCTGTCCCCATTTAACTGCCGTATTCCGTGCTCGTGGAAAGTCCTGGGGTTTTAGAAAAGGGGCCGAAAGAACCAGGTCTTGTTTTTCTTTTAGAGTTTTTTTGTAATAATCTACCAAAGTTTGTATAACTTCAAAAGCCCATTTTTTGGTTAAATTGTTGAGCGCGTCCGAAATATAAATGGTTGGCAGAGCCGGCCGAAAGGTTTTATTGCGCTCGTCCACTGTTTTTTGGAATGATTTTGGGAGGACTTTCTGTGCCAAACAGTCCTCTAAAAATGCCAAATGGTGAAATAGTTGTAGAATGTGGTAAAGGGATTTTACCAATTGTGCATGAGCCGAATATGCCGGGTCTTTTTGCCGCTCTTGGCGGTTAACAGATTTAACATTTGTGGAGTTTTTAGCCATTTTCCCGGACTTAATTTAGGCTGAAATAAATAATTATTAGAACAAGTCAAAATGATGAAAAAGTGATGAAAAAATGAAGCAAAAATGAAAATGAACGAATAAATGAAATGTGAATACCTAATGAAAATGTTGATGAAATAAATAGAGCGCACTGTCGTTGCCTCGACGTTTCGGGTTAAATGCCCTTCTTCAGGAAGCAGGTGAATTCGATTTTCCAATTATCCCAAAGCGTTTAAATACCTTTACTTCATCTGTTGATGAGGCCAAACTGGCCAATCACTGTGACTGAGATGGATTCACTCAGTGATTAGTGGAAAACAACCATTCAAATGTCATCAAACTTTAGCGGTATTTCTACTGTCAATGTTTGATGGCATTTGAATGACTTGTGTTCACTGGCTGAAGACTGTTGGAAATCAAACTCATGACAATGCGCAAAACTAATCGACAGATAATTAATGTTTTTATAATAGAAATAATTCAAAGGTCTGGCACTGGCGGATAGATATTTTTCAAAACAAGGAAGCACGGGCGCAGGTCGGTAAATCGATTTCTGTTGTAAATTATTTCTATGGAATTCAATGTTGTTTTAATATTTTTGAAGTTATATGACTTTATGACAAAATGAACTCATCTCAGAAGTGCTTTCACAAGAATGTTTCGAAGACTGGGATTTTTCTTATAAGCTATGATGCATCGTTTGTTAATGGCTTCTGGCAGTTTTGTGTTTAATTCCGTAAAGTTGTTTTTGAAAATTTTTGCAATTTCGACATTGCGTCGATTATAAACCAAAGGAAAACAAATAATTTTATTTGGCAACCCAGAGTACTCTCTATTGAGTCCGTATGGGAGATAGGTCCTGAGCTTACCAATCCAATAGTTTTCACGCTCAAGTCGTTTGTCTGTTGTGGTTTCATCATCGTCCAAAAACGGAATTTGCTCAATGGGTTGGAAACTAAAATGTGACTTAATGTCATGACCCGGGAGGTTAAAGTGGTCTGAGACTGCCTTTCCTGAATCTAAACGGATATTTGATAAATGGTTTTGCATTCTGACGCGCAGAGGGTTTTTCGTCTGGCCGACATATTGGATATGGCATAATTTACATGTGATTAAATAAATGATGTTTTCAGAATCACAGTTGAAGCTGTTTCTAACTTGGTAAAACATACGGGTTTGTTCGCTAAAGAATGTTTTACCGGTATTCATGTAGTTCATACGATGTATGTAACAAATTTTGCGTTGACATAGATTTACTGATCCATTTCCCAGAACAGGGCGGTTATGCCGAATTTTCGTGGGGTGCGTTGGCTCAGAGTCCCGAATGGGTGTCTCTATCTCACGGATTGTATCAGATTTAATTTTTCGCAAAAGTCGTTTTGAGTAACCGAGTTTAACAAGTGTTTTGAAAAGAATTGAACATGCGTGATTGAGGTCGCTTCTGTTCGTACAATTTCTATGGAATCGAATGATTTGAGATTTTACCAACCCATTGAATAGTTTGGGTGGGTGGTAAGAAGCTCTATGGAGAAGTTGGTGAGAATCGGTGGGTTTAAAAAAGACTTTTGTGTCTAGTACGTTGCTATGCCGGAACTGAGGGCCCTTGAATACAGTCACATCCAGAAAATCAATGGTATTTTCTGAAATGCAGGGCTGTAATTTAATGGATTCATCGTGGTTGTTCAGGATCTCCAAGAATTCGTTGAAGTCATCACGGCCATGGGGCCATATGATAAAAATGTCGTCTTGGAACCTATGATAACATAATGGCTGTTTTCTTGCTTTAGCAAGAGCACCTCTTTCCCATTCTGCAACAAAAATATTAGCAAAATTTGGACTGAATTTTTTACCCATACTACATCCACTTACTTGGAGGTAAAATTTATTGTTAAATTCAAAGTCGTTACCTTTCAATGATAATTCTAACAATTGCAGGATTTCTTCCGATGGTCTGTTTGGGTCATCGTACCTTTTGAATGATTTTTTTATTGCCTCTAGACCAGCGTCAATACCAATGTTAGTATACATACTTTCAATGTCTAGGGTAATGAGGAGACCGTCGGGAGGAACCTGCAATTTGTTAATTTTCATTAAAAAGTCCTCAGTGTCTTTGAGGAAGCTCGGATGGCGGCAAGCAATTGGTTTTAAATAAAAATCAATATACTGTGAAATGTGGTAAGATTCCGAGCCACAGTCGCTGACAATAGGCCGACAAGGAGGGGTAAATTCGTCACTCCAACTGCTGAGTGGTTTATGTATTTTAGGCAAGAGGTAAAACTTACGATTGTTTGAATCCCTCTCTGCAATTAAATACTCGACATGTTTTTTCTCAATGAAGTCGTGGTCCAGCAAGCTTTTTAGAATGCCATTAAATTTTGAACAATTTTCTTGCCAAATTGGTGCTTCTAAAGGTTTGTAATATTTTGGGTTATTTAATTGGCGTTCAGCTTCTTTAATATAATTATCTTTTGACATCAGAACTGTAGCAGATCCTTTGTCACAAGGCTTGATGATAATTTGTTTGTTGTTTTTCAGCGTCTTCAGGGCGTTTCTTTCGATTTGGTTTAAATTTTGTTTGTCTTTCAAAAATGATTCCGGGATTTGGCTTACTTGTTCTTTAACTTTTTGAGAAATCTCATTAATTTCAGGTTTAACTTTCCGAGGTGATGGGCACCACCCGGTTGGATTGGCAAAGAGGTCTTTTGAGCCTGTTGAATTTCGAAATTTATCTGCCAATGCTGTTGCCCTAAAAAATTGTTGGCTTGCTGGACCACCGTTCATTTCGTTAATGTAACTGTAATCATCCATGACAACTGCACCTGTCCCAAAATCTACGATTTTGGGCTTAGGTTTTAATGGGGCTGGGGCGGGAACGAAAGTTAAACCATACCTGAGTAGATCCTTCTCACCTTCAGTTAATTTTAGATCAGGAACCAAGTTGACTATTTCGGTTCCTAGTCCTACTTTCTCTCCATGGCTGATGCCTTCTTCTGTAATTAGTTTAAAGGCTGCTCTTTGATGTATGGTTCTATGCGTGGCAGCCATCCTTGGTAGATTTTATTCGCCGTTTCCGTTGACCAGTGGATGGGATCACCTGGGCAACATTTAAACTGGCTTGCTGGAATTGCCGGGATTATCTCCAAGTTCTTTGTTGACTTCGCAGCCTCGTTGATCACAGTCAAATTTTGTTGGTCCCTAGAACATAAACTAGAAGAAAAATTATGTTCCTGAAAAAGAAGTTTTGTATTAGGGTAACATTTGCGGAAATTGCTTATCATATTACCCAGTCTGCCTGTTGATGTGTGACCAATCTTTTTTCTGTTCTGCACGTCTATGCGCCAGTCTTCTCTATTGTTGACCCCAACGTTGAATAAAATTGCTTTGGGATGTTGTCGATCTTTCTCTTTTTCCATGTTCTTAGCCATCTGCCGAATGTGGTTTAAGGTTCCACCAGAGTATGATGCGATGAACGTGTTGGGTGGAGGGTTGGCATCAATCCTTGAGATGTTCGATGATCCGATGATCCAAACAGGTTTGTTTGGCTTGACTGGCAGGGTCCAGCTGTTCTTGTTTTCACCAGATTTCCAGAATCGGTAGAATGACGACTTGCCGTTTGTAGATGGCTTCTTTTGAGGTGGTGTTTTGACTATGCTGGCGTACGATGGCGATTCCGGTGTTGTGGAGCAACGTGCGGTAAATGATGGTTTTTTGGTCGCTGGTGCTGTTGGAGAGATGGTTTCTCGTCTTTTTCTTTTCGATGGAGTTTCTCTGGAAGTAGAAAATGAAATTTGCTGGCGGGCCACCGGCGATTTAGAACGAGCACGTTGATTGAAAGAGGTCTGGCTAATGACCGCTGGTTTTTTGAACTGGGACAGAAGTTGATCCGAAAGAGAATAAAATTTGTCAATAGTACTTTCTTGTAGTCGATTACCAAAATTCTTCTGTCCCCATTTAACTGCCGTATTCCGTGCTCGTGGAAAGTCCTGGGGTTTTAGAAAAGGGGCCGAAAGAACCAGGTCTTGTTTTTCTTTTAGAGTTTTTTTGTAATAATCTACCAAAGTTTGTATAACTTCAAAAGCCCATTTTTTGGTTAAATTGTTGAGCGCGTCCGAAATATAAATGGTTGGCAGAGCCGGCCGAAAGGTTTTATTGCGCTCGTCCACTGTTTTTTGGAATGATTTTGGGAGGACTTTCTGTGCCAAACAGTCCTCTAAAAATGCCAAATGGTGAAATAGTTGTAGAATGTGGTAAAGGGATTTTACCAATTGTGCATGAGCCGAATATGCCGGGTCTTTTTGCCGCTCTTGGCGGTTAACAGATTTAACATTTGTGGAGTTTTTAGCCATTTTCCCGGACTTAATTTAGGCTGAAATAAATAATTATTAGAACAAGTCAAAATGATGAAAAAGTGATGAAAAAATGAAGCAAAAATGAAAATGAACGAATAAATGAAATGTGAATACCTAATGAAAATGTTGATGAAATAAATAGAGCGCACTGTCGTTGCCTCGACGTTTCGGGTTAAATGCCCTTCTTCAGGAAGCAGGTGAATTCGATTTTCCAATTATCCCAAAGCGTTTAAATACCTTTACTTCATCTGTTGATGAGGCCAAACTGGCCAATCACTGTGACTGAGATGGATTCACTCAGTGATTAGTGGAAAACAACCATTCAAATGTCATCAAACTTTAGCGGTATTTCTACTGTCAATGTTTGATGGCATTTGAATGACTTGTGTTCACTGGCTGAAGACTGTTGGAAATCAAACTCATGACAATGCGCAAAACTAATCGACAGATAATTAATGTTTTTATAATAGAAATAATTCAAAGGTCTGGCACTGGCGGATAGATATTTTTCAAAACAAGGAAGCACGGGCGCAGGTCGGTAAATCGATTTCTGTTGTAAATTATTTCTATGGAATTCAATGTTGTTTTAATATTTTTGAAGTTATATGACTTTATGACAAAATGAACTCATCTCAGAAGTGCTTTCACAAGAATGTTTCGAAGACTGGGATTTTTCTTATAAGCTATGATGCATCGTTTGTTAATGGCTTCTGGCAGTTTTGTGTTTAATTCCGTAAAGTTGTTTTTGAAAATTTTTGCAATTTCGACATTGCGTCGATTATAAACCAAAGGAAAACAAATAATTTTATTTGGCAACCCAGAGTACTCTCTATTGAGTCCGTATGGGAGATAGGTCCTGAGCTTACCAATCCAATAGTTTTCACGCTCAAGTCGTTTGTCTGTTGTGGTTTCATCATCGTCCAAAAACGGAATTTGCTCAATGGGTTGGAAACTAAAATGTGACTTAATGTCATGACCCGGGAGGTTAAAGTGGTCTGAGACTGCCTTTCCTGAATCTAAACGGATATTTGATAAATGGTTTTGCATTCTGACGCGCAGAGGGTTTTTCGTCTGGCCGACATATTGGATATGGCATAATTTACATGTGATTAAATAAATGATGTTTTCAGAATCACAGTTGAAGCTGTTTCTAACTTGGTAAAACATACGGGTTTGTTCGCTAAAGAATGTTTTACCGGTATTCATGTAGTTCATACGATGTATGTAACAAATTTTGCGTTGACATAGATTTACTGATCCATTTCCCAGAACAGGGCGGTTATGCCGAATTTTCGTGGGGTGCGTTGGCTCAGAGTCCCGAATGGGTGTCTCTATCTCACGGATTGTATCAGATTTAATTTTTCGCAAAAGTCGTTTTGAGTAACCGCGTTTAACAAGTGTTTTGAAAAGAATTGAACATGCGTGATTGAGGTCGCTTCTGTTCGTACAATTTCTATGGAATCGAATGATTTGAGATTTTACCAACCCATTGAATAGTTTGGGTGGGTGGTAAGAAGCTCTATGGAGAAGTTGGTGAGAATCGGTCGGTTTAAAAAAGACTTTTGTGTCTAGTACGTTGCTATGCCGGAACTGAGGGCCCTTGAATACAGTCACATCCAGAAAATCAATGGTATTTTCTGAAATGCAGGGCTGTAATTTAATGGATTCATCGTGGTTGTTCAGGATCTCCAAGAATTCGTTGAAGTCATCACGGCCATGGGGCCATATGATAAAAATGTCGTCTTGGAACCTATGATAACATAATGGCTGTTTTCTTGCTTTAGCAAGAGCACCTCTTTCCCATTCTGCAACAAAAATATTAGCAAAATTTGGACTGAATTTTTTACCCATACTACATCCACTTACTTGGAGGTAAAATTTATTGTTAAATTCAAAGTCGTTACCTTTCAATGATAATTCTAACAATTGCAGGATTTCTTCCGATGGTCTGTTTGGGTCATCGTACCTTTTGAATGATTTTTTTATTGCCTCTAGACCAGCGTCAATACCAATGTTAGTATACATACTTTCAATGTCTAGGGTAATGAGGAGACCGTCGGAAGGAACCTGCAATTTGTTAATTTTCATTAAAAAGTCCTCAGTGTCTTTGAGGAAGCTCGGATGGCGGCAAGCAATTGGTTTTAAATAAAAATCAATATACTGTGAAATGTGGTAAGATTCCGAGCCACAGTCGCTGACAATAGGCCGACCAGGAGGGGTAAATTCGTCACTCCAACTGCTGAGTGGTTTATGTATTTTAGGCAAGAGGTAAAACTTACGATTGTTTGAATCCCTCTCTGCAATTAAATACTCGACATGTTTTTTCTCAATGAAGTCGTGGTCCAGCAAGCTTTTTAGAATGCCATTAAATTTTGAACAATTTTCTTGCCAAATTGGTGCTTCTAAAGGTTTGTAATATTTTGGGTTATTTAATTGGCGTTCAGCTTCTTTAATATAATTATCTTTTGACATCAGAACTGTAGCAGATCCTTTGTCACAAGGCTTGATGATAATTTGTTTGTTGTTTTTCAGCGTCTTCAGGGCGTTTCTTTCGATTTGGTTTAAATTTTGTTTGTCTTTCAAAAATGATTCCGGGATTTGGCTTACTTGTTCTTTAACTTTTTGAGAAATCTCATTAATTTCAGGTTTAACTTTCCGAGGTGATGGGCACCACCCGGTTGGATTGGCAAAGAGGTCTTTTGAGCCTGTTGAATTTCGAAATTTATCTGCCAATGCTGTTGCCCTAAAAAATTGTTGGCTTGCTGGACCACCGTTCATTTCGTTAATGTAACTGTAATCATCCATGACAACTGCACCTGTCCCAAAATCTACGATTTTGGGCTTAGGTTTTAATGGGGCTGGGGCGGGAACGAAAGTTAAACCATACCTGAGTAGATCCTTCTCACCTTCAGTTAATTTTAGATCAGGAACCAAGTTGACTATTTCGGTTCCTAGTCCTACTTTCTCTCCATGGCTGATGCCTTCTTCTGTAATTAGTTTAAAGGCTGCTCTTTGATGTATGGTTCTATGCGTGGCAGCCATCCTTGGTAGATTTTATTCGCCGTTTCCGTTGACCAGTGGATGGGATCACCTGGGCAACATTTAGACTGGCTTGCTGGAATTGCCGGGATTATCTCCAAGTTCTTTGTTGACTTCGCAGCCTCGTTGATCACAGTCAAATTTTGTTGGTCCCTAGAACATAAACTAGAAGAAAAATTATGTTCCTGAAAAAGAAGTTTTGTATTAGGGTAACATTTGCGGAAATTGCTTATCATATTACCCAGTCTGCCTGTTGATGTGTGACCAATCTTTTTTCTGTTCTGCACGTCTATGCGCCAGTCTTCTCTATTGTTGACCCCAACGTTGAATAAAATTGCTTTGGGATGTTGTCGATCTTTCTCTTTTTCCATGTTCTTAGCCATCTGCCGAATGTGATTTAAGGTTCCACCAGAGTATGATGCGATGAACGTGTTGGGTGGAGGGTTGGCATCAATCCTTGAGATGTTCGATGATCCGATGATCCAAACAGGTTTGTTTGGCTTGACTGGCAGGGTCCAGCTGTTCTTGTTTTCACCAGATTTCCAGAATCGGTAGAATGACGACTTGCCGTTTGTAGATGGCTTCTTTTGAGGTGGTGTTTTGACTATGCTGGCGTACGATGGCGATTCCGGTGTTGTGGAGCAACGTGCGGTAAATGATGGTTTTTTGGTCGCTGGTGCTGTTGGAGAGATGGTTTCTCGTCTTTTTCTTTTCGATGGAGTTTCTCTGGAAGTAGAAAATGAAATTTGCTGGCGGGCCACCGGCGATTTAGAACGAGCACGTTGATTGAAAGAGGTCTGGCTAATGACCGCTGGTTTTTTGAACTGGGACAGAAGTTGATCCGAAAGAGAATAAAATTTGTCAATAGTACTTTCTTGTAGTCGATTACCAAAATTCTTCTGTCCCCATTTAACTGCCGTATTCCGTGCTCGTGGAAAGTCCTGGGGTTTTAGAAAAGGGGCCGAAAGAACCAGGTCTTGTTTTTCTTTTAGAGTTTTTTTGTAATAATCTACCAAAGTTTGTATAACTTCAAAAGCCCATTTTTTGGTTAAATTGTTGAGCGCGTCCGAAATATAAATGGTTGGCAGAGCCGGCCGAAAGGTTTTATTGCGCTCGTCCACTGTTTTTTGGAATGATTTTGGGAGGACTTTCTGTGCCAAACAGTCCTCTAAAAATGCCAAATGGTGAAATAGTTGTAGAATGTGGTAAAGGGATTTTACCAATTGTGCATGAGCCGAATATGCCGGGTCTTTTTGCCGCTCTTGGCGGTTAACAGATTTAACATTTGTGGAGTTTTTAGCCATTTTCCCGGACTTAATTTAGGCTGAAATAAATAATTATTAGAACAAGTCAAAATGATGAAAAAGTGATGAAAAAATGAAGCAAAAATGAAAATGAACGAATAAATGAAATGTGAATACCTAATGAAAATGTTGATGAAATAAATAGAGCGCACTGTCGTTGCCTCGACGTTTCGGGTTAAATGCCCTTCTTCAGGAAGCAGGTGAATTCGATTTTCCAATTATCCCAAAGCGTTTAAATACCTTTACTTCATCTGTTGATGAGGCCAAACTGGCCAATCACTGTGACTGAGATGGATTCACTCAGTGATTAGTGGAAAACAACCATTCAAATGTCATCAAACTTTAGCGGTATTTCTACTGTCAATGTTTGATGGCATTTGAATGACTTGTGTTCACTGGCTGAAGACTGTTGGAAATCAAACTCATGACAATGCGCAAAACTAATCGACAGATAATTAATGTTTTTATAATAGAAATAATTCAAAGGTCTGGCACTGGCGGATAGATATTTTTCAAAACAAGGAAGCACGGGCGCAGGTCGGTAAATCGATTTCTGTTGTAAATTATTTCTATGGAATTCAATGTTGTTTTAATATTTTTGAAGTTATATGACTTTATGACAAAATGAACTCATCTCAGAAGTGCTTTCACAAGAATGTTTCGAAGACTGGGATTTTTCTTATAAGCTATGATGCATCGTTTGTTAATGGCTTCTGGCAGTTTTGTGTTTAATTCCGTAAAGTTGTTTTTGAAAATTTTTGCAATTTCGACATTGCGTCGATTATAAACCAAAGGAAAACAAATAATTTTATTTGGCAACCCAGAGTACTCTCTATTGAGTCCGTATGGGAGATAGGTCCTGAGCTTACCAATCCAATAGTTTTCACGCTCAAGTCGTTTGTCTGTTGTGGTTTCATCATCGTCCAAAAACGGAATTTGCTCAATGGGTTGGAAACTAAAATGTGACTTAATGTCATGACCCGGGAGGTTAAAGTGGTCTGAGACTGCCTTTCCTGAATCTAAACGGATATTTGATAAATGGTTTTGCATTCTGACGCGCAGAGGGTTTTTCGTCTGGCCGACATATTGGATATGGCATAATTTACATGTGATTAAATAAATGATGTTTTCAGAATCACAGTTGAAGCTGTTTCTAACTTGGTAAAACATACGGGTTTGTTCGCTAAAGAATGTTTTACCGGTATTCATGTAGTTCATACGATGTATGTAACAAATTTTGCGTTGACATAGATTTACTGATCCATTTCCCAGAACAGGGCGGTTATGCCGAATTTTCGTGGGGTGCGTTGGCTCAGAGTCCCGAATGGGTGTCTCTATCTCACGGATTGTATCAGATTTAATTTTTCGCAAAAGTCGTTTTGAGTAACCGCGTTTAACAAGTGTTTTGAAAAGAATTGAACATGCGTGATTGAGGTCGCTTCTGTTCGTACAATTTCTATGGAATCGAATGATTTGAGATTTTACCAACCCATTGAATAGTTTGGGTGGGTGGTAAGAAGCTCTATGGAGAAGTTGGTGAGAATCGGTCGGTTTAAAAAAGACTTTTGTGTCTAGTACGTTGCTATGCCGGAACTGAGGGCCCTTGAATACAGTCACATCCAGAAAATCAATGGTATTTTCTGAAATGCAGGGCTGTAATTTAATGGATTCATCGTGGTTGTTCAGGATCTCCAAGAATTCGTTGAAGTCATCACGGCCATGGGGCCATATGATAAAAATGTCGTCTTGGAACCTATGATAACATAATGGCTGTTTTCTTGCTTTAGCAAGAGCACCTCTTTCCCATTCTGCAACAAAAATATTAGCAAAATTTGGACTGAATTTTTTACCCATACTACATCCACTTACTTGGAGGTAAAATTTATTGTTAAATTCAAAGTCGTTACCTTTCAATGATAATTCTAACAATTGCAGGATTTCTTCCGATGGTCTGTTTGGGTCATCGTACCTTTTGAATGATTTTTTTATTGCCTCTAGACCAGCGTCAATACCAATGTTAGTATACATACTTTCAATGTCTAGGGTAATGAGGAGACCGTCGGGAGGAACCTGCAATTTGTTAATTTTCATTAAAAAGTCCTCAGTGTCTTTGAGGAAGCTCGGATGGCGGCAAGCAATTGGTTTTAAATAAAAATCAATATACTGTGAAATGTGGTAAGATTCCGAGCCACAGTCGCTGACAATAGGCCGACCAGGAGGGGTAAATTCGTCACTCCAACTGCTGAGTGGTTTATGTATTTTAGGCAAGAGGTAAAACTTACGATTGTTTGAATCCCTCTCTGCAATTAAATACTCGACATGTTTTTTCTCAATGAAGTCGTGGTCCAGCAAGCTTTTTAGAATGCCATTAAATTTTGAACAATTTTCTTGCCAAATTGGTGCTTCTAAAGGTTTGTAATATTTTGGGTTATTTAATTGGCGTTCAGCTTCTTTAATATAATTATCTTTTGACATCAGAACTGTAGCAGATCCTTTGTCACAAGGCTTGATGATAATTTGTTTGTTGTTTTTCAGCGTCTTCAGGGCGTTTCTTTCGATTTGGTTTAAATTTTGTTTGTCTTTCAAAAATGATTCCGGGATTTGGCTTACTTGTTCTTTAACTTTTTGAGAAATCTCATTAATTTCAGGTTTAACTTTCCGAGGTGATGGGCACCACCCGGTTGGATTGGCAAAGAGGTCTTTTGAGCCTGTTGAATTTCGAAATTTATCTGCCAATGCTGTTGCCCTAAAAAATTGTTGGCTTGCTGGACCACCGTTCATTTCGTTAATGTAACTGTAATCATCCATGACAACTGCACCTGTCCCAAAATCTACGATTTTGGGCTTAGGTTTTAATGGGGCTGGGGCGGGAACGAAAGTTAAACCATACCTGAGTAGATCCTTCTCACCTTCAGTTAATTTTAGATCAGGAACCAAGTTGACTATTTCGGTTCCTAGTCCTACTTTCTCTCCATGGCTGATGCCTTCTTCTGTAATTAGTTTAAAGGCTGCTCTTTGATGTATGGTTCTATGCGTGGCAGCCATCCTTGGTAGATTTTATTCGCCGTTTCCGTTGACCAGTGGATGGGATCACCTGGGCAACATTTAAACTGGCTTGCTGGAATTGCCGGGATTATCTCCAAGTTCTTTGTTGACTTCGCAGCCTCGTTGATCACAGTCAAATTTTGTTGGTCCCTAGAACATAAACTAGAAGAAAAATTATGTTCCTGAAAAAGAAGTTTTGTATTAGGGTAACATTTGCGGAAATTGCTTATCATATTACCCAGTCTGCCTGTTGATGTGTGACCAATCTTTTTTCTGTTCTGCACGTCTATGCGCCAGTCTTCTCTATTGTTGACCCCAACGTTGAATAAAATTGCTTTGGGATGTTGTCGATCTTTCTCTTTTTCCATGTTCTTAGCCATCTGCCGAATGTGGTTTAAGGTTCCACCAGAGTATGATGCGATGAACGTGTTGGGTGGAGGGTTGGCATCAATCCTTGAGATGTTCGATGATCCGATGATCCAAACAGGTTTGTTTGGCTTGACTGGCAGGGTCCAGCTGTTCTTGTTTTCACCAGATTTCCAGAATCGGTAGAATGACGACTTGCCGTTTGTAGATGGCTTCTTTTGAGGTGGTGTTTTGACTATGCTGGCGTACGATGGCGATTCCGGTGTTGTGGAGCAACGTGCGGTAAATGATGGTTTTTTGGTCGCTGGTGCTGTTGGAGAGATGGTTTCTCGTCTTTTTCTTTTCGATGGAGTTTCTCTGGAAGTAGAAAATGAAATTTGCTGGCGGGCCACCGGCGATTTAGAACGAGCACGTTGATTGAAAGAGGTCTGGCTAATGACCGCTGGTTTTTTGAACTGGGACAGAAGTTGATCCGAAAGAGAATAAAATTTGTCAATAGTACTTTCTTGTAGTCGATTACCAAAATTCTTCTGTCCCCATTTAACTGCCGTATTCCGTGCTCGTGGAAAGTCCTGGGGTTTTAGAAAAGGGGCCGAAAGAACCAGGTCTTGTTTTTCTTTTAGAGTTTTTTTGTAATAATCTACCAAAGTTTGTATAACTTCAAAAGCCCATTTTTTGGTTAAATTGTTGAGCGCGTCCGAAATATAAATGGTTGGCAGAGCCGGCCGAAAGGTTTTATTGCGCTCGTCCACTGTTTTTTGGAATGATTTTGGGAGGACTTTCTGTGCCAAACAGTCCTCTAAAAATGCCAAATGGTGAAATAGTTGTAGAATGTGGTAAAGGGATTTTACCAATTGTGCATGAGCCGAATATGCCGGGTCTTTTTGCCGCTCTTGGCGGTTAACAGATTTAACATTTGTGGAGTTTTTAGCCATTTTCCCGGACTTAATTTAGGCTGAAATAAATAATTATTAGAACAAGTCAAAATGATGAAAAAGTGATGAAAAAATGAAGCAAAAATGAAAATGAACGAATAAATGAAATGTGAATACCTAATGAAAATGTTGATGAAATAAATAGAGCGCACTGTCGTTGCCTCGACGTTTCGGGTTAAATGCCCTTCTTCAGGAAGCAGGTGAATTCGATTTTCCAATTATCCCAAAGCGTTTAAATACCTTTACTTCATCTGTTGATGAGGCCAAACTGGCCAATCACTGTGACTGAGATGGATTCACTCAGTGATTAGTGGAAAACAACCATTCAAATGTCATCAAACTTTAGCGGTATTTCTACTGTCAATGTTTGATGGCATTTGAATGACTTGTGTTCACTGGCTGAAGACTGTTGGAAATCAAACTCATGACAATGCGCAAAACTAATCGACAGATAATTAATGTTTTTATAATAGAAATAATTCAAAGGTCTGGCACTGGCGGATAGATATTTTTCAAAACAAGGAAGCACGGGCGCAGGTCGGTAAATCGATTTCTGTTGTAAATTATTTCTATGGAATTCAATGTTGTTTTAATATTTTTGAAGTTATATGACTTTATGACAAAATGAACTCATCTCAGAAGTGCTTTCACAAGAATGTTTCGAAGACTGGGATTTTTCTTATAAGCTATGATGCATCGTTTGTTAATGGCTTCTGGCAGTTTTGTGTTTAATTCCGTAAAGTTGTTTTTGAAAATTTTTGCAATTTCGACATTGCGTCGATTATAAACCAAAGGAAAACAAATAATTTTATTTGGCAACCCAGAGTACTCTCTATTGAGTCCGTATGGGAGATAGGTCCTGAGCTTACCAATCCAATAGTTTTCACGCTCAAGTCGTTTGTCTGTTGTGGTTTCATCATCGTCCAAAAACGGAATTTGCTCAATGGGTTGGAAACTAAAATGTGACTTAATGTCATGACCCGGGAGGTTAAAGTGGTCTGAGACTGCCTTTCCTGAATCTAAACGGATATTTGATAAATGGTTTTGCATTCTGACGCGCAGAGGGTTTTTCGTCTGGCCGACATATTGGATATGGCATAATTTACATGTGATTAAATAAATGATGTTTTCAGAATCACAGTTGAAGCTGTTTCTAACTTGGTAAAACATACGGGTTTGTTCGCTAAAGAATGTTTTACCGGTATTCATGTAGTTCATACGATGTATGTAACAAATTTTGCGTTGACATAGATTTACTGATCCATTTCCCAGAACAGGGCGGTTATGCCGAATTTTCGTGGGGTGCGTTGGCTCAGAGTCCCGAATGGGTGTCTCTATCTCACGGATTGTATCAGATTTAATTTTTCGCAAAAGTCGTTTTGAGTAACCGCGTTTAACAAGTGTTTTGAAAAGAATTGAACATGCGTGATTGAGGTCGCTTCTGTTCGTACAATTTCTATGGAATCGAATGATTTGAGATTTTACCAACCCATTGAATAGTTTGGGTGGGTGGTAAGAAGCTCTATGGAGAAGTTGGTGAGAATCGGTCGGTTTAAAAAAGACTTTTGTGTCTAGTACGTTGCTATGCCGGAACTGAGGGCCCTTGAATACAGTAACATCCAGAAAATCAATGGTATTTTCTGAAATGCAGGGCTGTAATTTAATGGATTCATCGTGGTTGTTCAGGATCTCCAAGAATTCGTTGAAGTCATCACGGCCATGGGGCCATATGATAAAAATGTCGTCTTGGAACCTATGATAACATAATGGCTGTTTTCTTGCTTTAGCAAGAGCACCTCTTTCCCATTCTGCAACAAAAATATTAGCAAAATTTGGACTGAATTTTTTACCCATACTACATCCACTTACTTGGAGGTAAAATTTATTGTTAAATTCAAAGTCGTTACCTTTCAATGATAATTCTAACAATTGCAGGATTTCTTCCGATGGTCTGTTTGGGTCATCGTACCTTTTGAATGATTTTTTTATTGCCTCTAGACCAGCGTCAATACCAATGTTAGTATACATACTTTCAATGTCTAGGGTAATGAGGAGACCGTCGGAAGGAACCTGCAATTTGTTAATTTTCATTAAAAAGTCCTCAGTGTCTTTGAGGAAGCTCGGATGGCGGCAAGCAATTGGTTTTAAATAAAAATCAATATACTGTGAAATGTGGTAAGATTCCGAGCCACAGTCGCTGACAATAGGCCGACCAGGAGGGGTAAATTCGTCACTCCAACTGCTGAGTGGTTTATGTATTTTAGGCAAGAGGTAAAACTTACGATTGTTTGAATCCCTCTCTGCAATTAAATACTCGACATGTTTTTTCTCAATGAAGTCGTGGTCCAGCAAGCTTTTTAGAATGCCATTAAATTTTGAACAATTTTCTTGCCAAATTGGTGCTTCTAAAGGTTTGTAATATTTTGGGTTATTTAATTGGCGTTCAGCTTCTTTAATATAATTATCTTTTGACATCAGAACTGTAGCAGATCCTTTGTCACAAGGCTTGATGATAATTTGTTTGTTGTTTTTCAGCGTCTTCAGGGCGTTTCTTTCGATTTGGTTTAAATTTTGTTTGTCTTTCAAAAATGATTCCGGGATTTGGCTTACTTGTTCTTTAACTTTTTGAGAAATCTCATTAATTTCAGGTTTAACTTTCCGAGGTGATGGGCACCACCCGGTTGGATTGGCAAAGAGGTCTTTTGAGCCTGTTGAATTTCGAAATTTATCTGCCAATGCTGTTGCCCTAAAAAATTGTTGGCTTGCTGGACCACCGTTCATTTCGTTAATGTAACTGTAATCATCCATGACAACTGCACCTGTCCCAAAATCTACGATTTTGGGCTTAGGTTTTAATGGGGCTGGGGCGGGAACGAAAGTTAAACCATACCTGAGTAGATCCTTCTCACCTTCAGTTAATTTTAGATCAGGAACCAAGTTGACTATTTCGGTTCCTAGTCCTACTTTCTCTCCATGGCTGATGCCTTCTTCTGTAATTAGTTTAAAGGCTGCTCTTTGATGTATGGTTCTATGCGTGGCAGCCATCCTTGGTAGATTTTATTCGCCGTTTCCGTTGACCAGTGGATGGGATCACCTGGGCAACATTTAGACTGGCTTGCTGGAATTGCCGGGATTATCTCCAAGTTCTTTGTTGACTTCGCAGCCTCGTTGATCACAGTCAAATTTTGTTGGTCCCTAGAACATAAACTAGAAGAAAAATTATGTTCCTGAAAAAGAAGTTTTGTATTAGGGTAACATTTGCGGAAATTGCTTATCATATTACCCAGTCTGCCTGTTGATGTGTGACCAATCTTTTTTCTGTTCTGCACGTCTATGCGCCAGTCTTCTCTATTGTTGACCCCAACGTTGAATAAAATTGCTTTGGGATGTTGTCGATCTTTCTCTTTTTCCATGTTCTTAGCCATCTGCCGAATGTGATTTAAGGTTCCACCAGAGTATGATGCGATGAACGTGTTGGGTGGAGGGTTGGCATCAATCCTTGAGATGTTCGATGATCCGATGATCCAAACAGGTTTGTTTGGCTTGACTGGCAGGGTCCAGCTGTTCTTGTTTTCACCAGATTTCCAGAATCGGTAGAATGACGACTTGCCGTTTGTAGATGGCTTCTTTTGAGGTGGTGTTTTGACTATGCTGGCGTACGATGGCGATTCCGGTGTTGTGGAGCAACGTGCGGTAAATGATGGTTTTTTGGTCGCTGGTGCTGTTGGAGAGATGGTTTCTCGTCTTTTTCTTTTCGATGGAGTTTCTCTGGAAGTAGAAAATGAAATTTGCTGGCGGGCCACCGGCGATTTAGAACGAGCACGTTGATTGAAAGAGGTCTGGCTAATGACCGCTGGTTTTTTGAACTGGGACAGAAGTTGATCCGAAAGAGAATGAAATTTGTCAATAGTACTTTCTTGTAGTCGATTACCAAAATTCTTCTGTCCCCATTTAACTGCCGTATTCCGTGCTCGTGGAAAGTCCTGGGGTTTTAGAAAAGGGGCCGAAAGAACCAGGTCTTGTTTTTCTTTTAGAGTTTTTTTGTAATAATCTACCAAAGTTTGTATAACTTCAAAAGCCCATTTTTTGGTTAAATTGTTGAGCGCGTCCGAAATATAAATGGTTGGCAGAGCCGGCCGAAAGGTTTTATTGCGCTCGTCCACTGTTTTTTGGAATGATTTTGGGAGGACTTTCTGTGCCAAACAGTCCTCTAAAAATGCCAAATGGTGAAATAGTTGTAGAATGTGGTAAAGGGATTTTACCAATTGTGCATGAGCCGAATATGCCGGGTCTTTTTGCCGCTCTTGGCGGTTAACAGATTTAACATTTGTGGAGTTTTTAGCCATTTTCCCGGACTTAATTTAGGCTGAAATAAATAATTATTAGAACAAGTCAAAATGATGAAAAAGTGATGAAAAAATGAAGCAAAAATGAAAATGAACGAATAAATGAAATGTGAATACCTAATGAAAATGTTGATGAAATAAATAGAGCGCACTGTCGTTGCCTCGACGTTTCGGGTTAAATGCCCTTCTTCAGGAAGCAGGTGAATTCGATTTTCCAATTATCCCAAAGCGTTTAAATACCTTTACTTCATCTGTTGATGAGGCCAAACTGGCCAATCACTGTGACTGAGATGGATTCACTCAGTGATTAGTGGAAAACAACCATTCAAATGTCATCAAACTTTAGCGGTATTTCTACTGTCAATGTTTGATGGCATTTGAATGACTTGTGTTCACTGGCTGAAGACTGTTGGAAATCAAACTCATGACAATGCGCAAAACTAATCGACAGATAATTAATGTTTTTATAATAGAAATAATTCAAAGGTCTGGCACTGGCGGATAGATATTTTTCAAAACAAGGAAGCACGGGCGCAGGTCGGTAAATCGATTTCTGTTGTAAATTATTTCTATGGAATTCAATGTTGTTTTAATATTTTTGAAGTTATATGACTTTATGACAAAATGAACTCATCTCAGAAGTGCTTTCACAAGAATGTTTCGAAGACTGGGATTTTTCTTATAAGCTATGATGCATCGTTTGTTAATGGCTTCTGGCAGTTTTGTGTTTAATTCCGTAAAGTTGTTTTTGAAAATTTTTGCAATTTCGACATTGCGTCGATTATAAACCAAAGGAAAACAAATAATTTTATTTGGCAACCCAGAGTACTCTCTATTGAGTCCGTATGGGAGATAGGTCCTGAGCTTACCAATCCAATAGTTTTCACGCTCAAGTCGTTTGTCTGTTGTGGTTTCATCATCGTCCAAAAACGGAATTTGCTCAATGGGTTGGAAACTAAAATGTGACTTAATGTCATGACCCGGGAGGTTAAAGTGGTCTGAGACTGCCTTTCCTGAATCTAAACGGATATTTGATAAATGGTTTTGCATTCTGACGCGCAGAGGGTTTTTCGTCTGGCCGACATATTGGATATGGCATAATTTACATGTGATTAAATAAATGATGTTTTCAGAATCACAGTTGAAGCTGTTTCTAACTTGGTAAAACATACGGGTTTGTTCGCTAAAGAATGTTTTACCGGTATTCATGTAGTTCATACGATGTATGTAACAAATTTTGCGTTGACATAGATTTACTGATCCATTTCCCAGAACAGGGCGGTTATGCCGAATTTTCGTGGGGTGCGTTGGCTCAGAGTCCCGAATGGGTGTCTCTATCTCACGGATTGTATCAGATTTAATTTTTCGCAAAAGTCGTTTTGAGTAACCGCGTTTAACAAGTGTTTTGAAAAGAATTGAACATGCGTGATTGAGGTCGCTTCTGTTCGTACAATTTCTATGGAATCGAATGATTTGAGATTTTACCAACCCATTGAATAGTTTGGGTGGGTGGTAAGAAGCTCTATGGAGAAGTTGGTGAGAATCGGTCGGTTTAAAAAAGACTTTTGTGTCTAGTACGTTGCTATGCCGGAACTGAGGGCCCTTGAATACAGTCACATCCAGAAAATCAATGGTATTTTCTGAAATGCAGGGCTGTAATTTAATGGATTCATCGTGGTTGTTCAGGATCTCCAAGAATTCGTTGAAGTCATCACGGCCATGGGGCCATATGATAAAAATGTCGTCTTGGAACCTATGATAACATAATGGCTGTTTTCTTGCTTTAGCAAGAGCACCTCTTTCCCATTCTGCAACAAAAATATTAGCAAAATTTGGACTGAATTTTTTACCCATACTACATCCACTTACTTGGAGGTAAAATTTATTGTTAAATTCAAAGTCGTTACCTTTCAATGATAATTCTAACAATTGCAGGATTTCTTCCGATGGTCTGTTTGGGTCATCGTACCTTTTGAATGATTTTTTTATTGCCTCTAGACCAGCGTCAATACCAATGTTAGTATACATACTTTCAATGTCTAGGGTTATGAGGAGACCGTCGGAAGGAACCTGCAATTTGTTAATTTTCATTAAAAAGTCCTCAGTGTCTTTGAGGAAGCTCGGATGGCGGCAAGCAATTGGTTTTAAATAAAAATCAATATACTGTGAAATGTGGTAAGATTCCGAGCCACAGTCGCTGACAATAGGCCGACCAGGAGGGGTAAATTCGTCACTCCAACTGCTGAGTGGTTTATGTATTTTAGGCAAGAGGTAAAACTTACGATTGTTTGAATCCCTCTCTGCAATTAAATACTCGACATGTTTTTTCTCAATGAAGTCGTGGTCCAGCAAGCTTTTTAGAATGCCATTAAATTTTGAACAATTTTCTTGCCAAATTGGTGCTTCTAAAGGTTTGTAATATTTTGGGTTATTTAATTGGCGTTCAGCTTCTTTAATATAATTATCTTTTGACATCAGAACTGTAGCAGATCCTTTGTCACAAGGCTTGATGATAATTTGTTTGTTGTTTTTCAGCGTCTTCAGGGCGTTTCTTTCGATTTGGTTTAAATTTTGTTTGTCTTTCAAAAATGATTCCGGGATTTGGCTTACTTGTTCTTTAACTTTTTGAGAAATCTCATTAATTTCAGGTTTAACTTTCCGAGGTGATGGGCACCACCCGGTTGGATTGGCAAAGAGGTCTTTTGAGCCTGTTGAATTTCGAAATTTATCTGCCAATGCTGTTGCCCTAAAAAATTGTTGGCTTGCTGGACCACCGTTCATTTCGTTAATGTAACTGTAATCATCCATGACAACTGCACCTGTCCCAAAATCTACGATTTTGGGCTTAGGTTTTAATGGGGCTGGGGCGGGAACGAAAGTTAAACCATACCTGAGTAGATCCTTCTCACCTTCAGTTAATTTTAGATCAGGAACCAAGTTGACTATTTCGGTTCCTAGTCCTACTTTCTCTCCATGGCTGATGCCTTCTTCTGTAATTAGTTTAAAGGCTGCTCTTTGATGTATGGTTCTATGCGTGGCAGCCATCCTTGGTAGATTTTATTCGCCGTTTCCGTTGACCAGTGGATGGGATCACCTGGGCAACATTTAAACTGGCTTGCTGGAATTGCCGGGATTATCTCCAAGTTCTTTGTTGACTTCGCAGCCTCGTTGATCACAGTCAAATTTTGTTGGTCCCTAGAACATAAACTAGAAGAAAAATTATGTTCCTGAAAAAGAAGTTTTGTATTAGGGTAACATTTGCGGAAATTGCTTATCATATTACCCAGTCTGCCTGTTGATGTGTGACCAATCTTTTTTCTGTTCTGCACGTCTATGCGCCAGTCTTCTCTATTGTTGACCCCAACGTTGAATAAAATTGCTTTGGGATGTTGTCGATCTTTCTCTTTTTCCATGTTCTTAGCCATCTGACGAATGTGGTTTAAGGTTCCACCAGAGTATGATGCGATGAACGTGTTGGGTGGAGGGTTGGCATCAATCCTTGAGATGTTCGATGATCCGATGATCCAAACAGGTTTGTTTGGCTTGACTGGCAGGGTCCAGCTGTTCTTGTTTTCACCAGATTTCCAGAATCGGTAGAATGACGACTTGCCGTTTGTAGATGGCTTCTTTTGAGGTGGTGTTTTGACTATGCTGGCGTACGATGGCGATTCCGGTGTTGTGGAGCAACGTGCGGTAAATGATGGTTTTTTGGTCGCTGGTGCTGTTGGAGAGATGGTTTCTCGTCTTTTTCTTTTCGATGGAGTTTCTCTGGAAGTAGAAAATGAAATTTGCTGGCGGGCCACCGGCGATTTAGAACGAGCACGTTGATTGAAAGAGGTCTGGCTAATGACCGCTGGTTTTTTGAACTGGGACAGAAGTTGATCCGAAAGAGAATAAAATTTGTCAATAGTACTTTCTTGTAGTCGATTACCAAAATTCTTCTGTCCCCATTTAACTGCCGTATTCCGTGCTCGTGGAAAGTCCTGGGGTTTTAGAAAAGGGGCCGAAAGAACCAGGTCTTGTTTTTCTTTTAGAGTTTTTTTGTAATAATCTACCAAAGTTTGTATAACTTCAAAAGCCCATTTTTTGGTTAAATTGTTGAGCGCGTCCGAAATATAAATGGTTGGCAGAGCCGGCCGAAAGGTTTTATTGCGCTCGTCCACTGTTTTTTGGAATGATTTTGGGAGGACTTTCTGTGCCAAACAGTCCTCTAAAAATGCCAAATGGTGAAATAGTTGTAGAATGTGGTAAAGGGATTTTACCAATTGTGCATGAGCCGAATATGCCGGGTCTTTTTGCCGCTCTTGGCGGTTAACAGATTTAACATTTGTGGAGTTTTTAGCCATTTTCCCGGACTTAATTTAGGCTGAAATAAATAATTATTAGAACAAGTCAAAATGATGAAAAAGTGATGAAAAAATGAAGCAAAAATGAAAATGAACGAATAAATGAAATGTGAATACCTAATGAAAATGTTGATGAAATAAATAGAGCGCACTGTCGTTGCCTCGACGTTTCGGGTTAAATGCCCTTCTTCAGGAAGCAGGTGAATTCGATTTTCCAATTATCCCAAAGCGTTTAAATACCTTTACTTCATCTGTTGATGAGGCCAAACTGGCCAATCACTGTGACTGAGATGGATTCACTCAGTGATTAGTGGAAAACAACCATTCAAATGTCATCAAACTTTAGCGGTATTTCTACTGTCAATGTTTGATGGCATTTGAATGACTTGTGTTCACTGGCTGAAGACTGTTGGAAATCAAACTCATGACAATGCGCAAAACTAATCGACAGATAATTAATGTTTTTATAATAGAAATAATTCAAAGGTCTGGCACTGGCGGATAGATATTTTTCAAAACAAAGAAGCACGGGCGCAGGTCGGTAAATCGATTTCTGTTGTAAATTATTTCTATGGAATTCAATGTTGTTTTAATATTTTTGAAGTTATATGACTTTATGACAAAATGAACTCATCTCAGAAGTGCTTTCACAAGAATGTTTCGAAGACTGGGATTTTTCTTATAAGCTATGATGCATCGTTTGTTAATGGCTTCTGGCAGTTTTGTGTTTAATTCCGTAAAGTTGTTTTTGAAAATTTTTGCAATTTCCACATTGCGTCGATTATAAACCAAAGGAAAACAAATAATTTTATTTGGCAACCCAGAGTACTCTCTATTGAGTCCGTATGGGAGATAGGTCCTGAGCTTACCAATCCAATAGTTTTCACGCTCAAGTCGTTTGTCTGTTGTGGTTTCATCATCGTCCAAAAACGGAATTTGCTCAATGGGTTGGAAACTAAAATGTGACTTAATGTCATGACCCGGGAGGTTAAAGTGGTCTGAGACTGCCTTTCCTGAATCTAAACGGATATTTGATAAATGGTTTTGCATTCTGACGCGCAGAGGGTTTTTCGTCTGGCCGACATATTGGATATGGCATAATTTACATGTGATTAAATAAATGATGTTTTCAGAATCACAGTTGAAGCTGTTTCTAACTTGGTAAAACATACGGGTTTGTTCGCTAAAGAATGTTTTACCGGTATTCATGTAGTTCATACGATGTATGTAACAAATTTTGCGTTGACATAGATTTACTGATCCATTTCCCAGAACAGGGCGGTTATGCCGAATTTTCGTGGGGTGCGTTGGCTCAGAGTCCCGAATGGGTGTCTCTATCTCACGGATTGTATCAGATTTAATTTTTCGCAAAAGTCGTTTTGAGTAACCGCGTTTAACAAGTGTTTTGAAAAGAATTGAACATGCGTGATTGAGGTCGCTTCTGTTCGTACAATTTCTATGGAATCGAATGATTTGAGATTTTACCAACCCATTGAATAGTTTGGGTGGGTGGTAAGAAGCTCTATGGAGAAGTTGGTGAGAATCGGTCGGTTTAAAAAAGACTTTTGTGTCTAGTACGTTGCTATGCCGGAACTGAGGGCCCTTGAATACAGTCACATCCAGAAAATCAATGGTATTTTCTGAAATGCAGGGCTGTAATTTAATGGATTCATCGTGGTTGTTCAGGATCTCCAAGAATTCGTTGAAGTCATCACGGCCATGGGGCCATATGATAAAAATGTCGTCTTGGAACCTATGATAACATAATGGCTGTTTTCTTGCTTTAGCAAGAGCACCTCTTTCCCATTCTGCAACAAAAATATTAGCAAAATTTGGACTGAATTTTTTACCCATACTACATCCACTTACTTGGAGGTAAAATTTATTGTTAAATTCAAAGTCGTTACCTTTCAATGATAATTCTAACAATTGCAGGATTTCTTCCGATGGTCTGTTTGGGTCATCGTACCTTTTGAATGATTTTTTTATTGCCTCTAGACCAGCGTCAATACCAATGTTAGTATACATACTTTCAATGTCTAGGGTAATGAGGAGACCGTCGGAAGGAACCTGCAATTTGTTAATTTTCATTAAAAAGTCCTCAGTGTCTTTGAGGAAGCTCGGATGGCGGCAAGCAATTGGTTTTAAATAAAAATCAATATACTGTGAAATGTGGTAAGATTCCGAGCCACAGTCGCTGACAATAGGCCGACCAGGAGGGGTAAATTCGTCACTCCAACTGCTGAGTGGTTTATGTATTTTAGGCAAGAGGTAAAACTTACGATTGTTTGAATCCCTCTCTGCAATTAAATACTCGACATGTTTTTTCTCAATGAAGTCGTGGTCCAGCAAGCTTTTTAGAATGCCATTAAATTTTGAACAATTTTCTTGCCAAATTGGTGCTTCTAAAGGTTTGTAATATTTTGGGTTATTTAATTGGCGTTCAGCTTCTTTAATATAATTATCTTTTGACATCAGAACTGTAGCAGATCCTTTGTCACAAGGCTTGATGATAATTTGTTTGTTGTTTTTCAGCGTCTTCAGGGCGTTTCTTTCGATTTGGTTTAAATTTTGTTTGTCTTTCAAAAATGATTCCGGGATTTGGCTTACTTGTTCTTTAACTTTTTGAGAAATCTCATTAATTTCAGGTTTAACTTTCCGAGGTGATGGGCACCACCCGGTTGGATTGGCAAAGAGGTCTTTTGAGCCTGTTGAATTTCGAAATTTATCTGCCAATGCTGTTGCCCTAAAAAATTGTTGGCTTGCTGGACCACCGTTCATTTCGTTAATGTAACTGTAATCATCCATGAAAACTGCACCTGTCCCAAAATCTACGATTTTGGGCTTAGGTTTTAATGGGGCTGGGGCGGGAACGAAAGTTAAACCATACCTGAGGAGATCCTTCTCACCTTCAGTTAATTTTAGATCAGGAACCAAGTTGACTATTTCGGTTCCTAGTCCTACTTTCTCTCCATGGCTGATGCCTTCTTCTGTAATTAGTTTAAAGGCTGCTCTTTGATGTATGGTTCTATGCGTGGCAGCCATCCTTGGTAGATTTTATTCGCCGTTTCCGTTGACCAGTGGATGGGATCACCTGGGCAACATTTAAACTGGCTTGCTGGAATTGCCGGGATTATCTCCAAGTTCTTTGTTGACTTCGCAGCCTCGTTGATCACAGTCAAATTTTGTTGGTCCCTAGAACATAAACTAGAAGAAAAATTATGTTCCTGAAAAAGAAGTTTTGTATTAGGGTAACATTTGCGGAAATTGCTTATCATATTACCCAGTCTGCCTGTTGATGTGTGACCAATCTTTTTTCTGTTCTGCACGTCTATGCGCCAGTCTTCTCTATTGTTGACCCCAACGTTGAATAAAATTGCTTTGGGATGTTGTCGATCTTTCTCTTTTTCCATGTTCTTAGCCATCTGCCGAATGTGGTTTAAGGTTCCACCAGAGTATGATGCGATGAACGTGTTGGGTGGAGGGTTGGCATCAATCCTTGAGATGTTCGATGATCCGATGATCCAAACAGGTTTGTTTGGCTTGACTGGCAGGGTCCAGCTGTTCTTGTTTTCACCAGATTTCCAGAATCGGTAGAATGACGACTTGCCGTTTGTAGATGGCTTCTTTTGAGGTGGTGTTTTGACTATGCTGGCGTACGATGGCGATTCCGGTGTTGTGGAGCAACGTGCTGTAAATGATGTTTTTTTGGTCGCTGGTGCTGTTGGAGAGATGGTTTCTCGTCTTTTTCTTTTCGATGGAGTTTCTCTGGAAGTAGAAAATGAAATTTGCTGGCGGGCCACCGGCGATTTAGAACGAGCACGTTGATTGAAAGAGATCTGGCTAATGACCGCTGGTTTTTTGAACTGGGACAGAAGTTGATCCGAAAGAGAATAAAATTTGTCAATAGTACTTTCTTGTAGTCGATTACCAAAATTCTTCTGTCCCCATTTAACTGCCGTATTCCGTGCTCGTGGAAAGTCCTGGGGTTTTAGAAAAGGAGCCGAAAGAACCAGGTCTTGTTTTTCTTTTAGAGTTTTTTTGTAATAATCTACCAAAGTTTGTATAACTTCAAAAGCCCATTTTTTGGTTAAATTGTTGAGCGCGTCCGAAATATAAATGGTTGGCAGAGCCGGCCGAAAGGTTTTATTGCGCTCGTCCACTGTTTTTTGGAATGATTTTGGGAGGACTTTCTGTGCCAAACAGTCCTCTAAAAATGCCAAATGGTGAAATAGTTGTAGAATGTGGTAAAGGGATTTTACCAATTGTGCATGAGCCGAATATGCCGGGTCTTTTTGCCGCTCTTGGCGGTTAACAGATTTAACATTTGTGGAGTTTTTAGCCATTTTCCCGGACTTAATTTAGGCTGAAATAAATAATTATTAGAACAAGTCAAAATGATGAAAAAGTGATGAAAAAATGAAGCAAAAATGAAAATGAACGAATAAATGAAATGTGAATACCTAATGAAAATGTTGATGAAATAAATAGAGCGCACTGTCGTTGCCTCGACGTTTCGGGTTAAATGCCCTTCTTCAGGAAGCAGGTGAATTCGATTTTCCAATTATCCCAAAGCGTTTAAATACCTTTACTTCATCTGTTGATGAGGCCAAACTGGCCAATCACTGTGACTGAGATGGATTCACTCAGTGATTAGTGGAAAACAACCATTCAAATGTCATCAAACTTTAGCGGTATTTCTACTGTTAATGTTTGATGGCATTTGAATGACTTGTGTTCACTGGCTGAAGACTGTTGGAAATCAAACTCATGACAATGCGCAAAACTAATCGACAGATAATTAATGTTTTTATAATAGAAATAATTCAAAGGTCTGGCACTGGCGGATAGATATTTTTCAAAACAAAGAAGCACGGGCGCAGGTCGGTAAATCGATTTCTGTTGTAAATTATTTCTATGGAATTCAATGTTGTTTTAATATTTTTGAAGTTATATTACTTTATGACAAAATGAACTCATCTCAGAAGTGCTTTCACAAGAATGTTTCGAAGACTGGGATTTTTCTTATAAGCTATGATGCATCGTTTGTTAATGGCTTCTGGCAGTTTTGTGTTTAATTCCGTAAAGTTGTTTTTGAAAATTTTTGCAATTTCCACATTGCGTCGATTATAAACCAAAGGAAAACAAATAATTTTATTTGGCAACCCAGAGTACTCTCTATTGAGTCCGTATGGGAGATAGGTCCTGAGCTTACCAATCCAATAGTTTTCACGCTCAAGTCGTTTGTCTGTTGTGGTTTCATCATCGTCCAAAAACGGAATTTGCTCAATGGGTTGGAAACTAAAATGTGACTTAATGTCATGACCCGGGAGGTTAAAGTGGTCTGAGACTGCCTTTCCTGAATCTAAACGGATATTTGATAAATGGTTTTGCATTCTGACGCGCAGAGGGTTTTTCGTCTGGCCGACATATTGGATATGGCATAATTTACATGTGATTAAATAAATGATGTTTTCAGAATCACAGTTGAAGCTGTTTCTAACTTGGTAAAACATACGGGTTTGTTCGCTAAAGAATGTTTTACCGGTATTCATGTAGTTCATACGATGTATGTAACAAATTTTGCGTTGACATAGATTTACTGATCCATTTCCCAGAACAGGGCGGTTATGCCGAATTTTCGTGGGGTGCGTTGGCTCAGAGTCCCGAATGGGTGTCTCTATCTCACGGATTGTATCAGATTTAATTTTTCGCAAAAGTCGTTTTGAGTAACCGCGTTTAACAAGTGTTTTGAAAAGAATTGAACATGCGTGATTGAGGTCGCTTCTGTTCGTACAATTTCTATGGAATCGAATGATTTGAGATTTTACCAACCCATTGAATAGTTTGGGTGGGTGGTAAGAAGCTCTATGGAGAAGTTGGTGAGAATCGGTCGGTTTAAAAAAGACTTTTGTGTCTAGTACGTTGCTATGCCGGAACTGAGGGCCCTTGAATACAGTCACATCCAGAAAATCAATGGTATTTTCTGAAATGCAGGGCTGTAATTTAATGGATTCATCGTGGTTGTTCAGGATCTCCAAGATAGATAGATAGATAGATAGATAGATATTTTTCAAAACAAAGAAGCACGGGCGCAGGTCGGTAAATCGATTTCTGTTGTAAATTATTTCTATGGAATTCAATGTTGTTTTAATATTTTTGAAGTTATATGACTTTATGACAAAATGAACTCATCTCAGAAGTGCTTTCACAAGAATGTTTCGAAGACTGGGATTTTTCTTATAAGCTATGATGCATCGTTTGTTAATGGCCTCTGGCAGTTTTGTATTTAATTCTGTGAAGTTGTTTTTGAAAATTTTTGCAATTTCGACATTGCGTCGATTATAAACCAAAGGAAAACAAATAATTTTATTTGGCAACCCAGAGTACTCTCTATTGAGTCCGTATGGGAGATAGGTCCTGAGCTTACCAATCCAATAGTTTTCACGCTCAAGTCGTTTGTCTGTTGTGGTTTCATCATCGTCCAAAAACGGAATTTGCTCAATGGGTTGGAAACTAAAATGTGACTTAATGTCATGACCCGGGAGGTTGAAGTGGTCTGAGACTGCCTTTCCTGAATCTAAACGGATATTTGATAAATGGTTTTGCATTCTGACGCGCAGAGGGTTTTTCGTCTGGCCGACATATTGGATATGGCATAATTTACATGTGATTAAATAAATGATGTTTTCAGAATCACAGTTGAAGCTGTTTCTAACTTGGTAAAACATACGGGTTTGTTCGCTAAAGAATGTTTTACCGGTATTCATGTAGTTCATACGATGTATGTAACAAATTTTGCGTTGACATAGATTTACTGATCCATTTCCCAGAACTGGGCGGTTATGCCGAATTTTCGTGGGGTGCGTTGGCTCAGAGTCCCGAATGGGTGTCTCTATCTCACGGATTGTATCAGATTTAATTTTTCGCAAAAGTCGTTTTGAGTAACCGCGTTTAACAAGTGTTTTGAAAAGAATTGAACATGCGTGATTGAGGTCGCTTCTGTTCGTACAATTTCTATGGAATCGAATGATTTGAGATTTTACCAACCCATTGAATAGTTTGGGTGGGTGGTAAGAAGCTCTATGGAGAAGTTGGTGAGAATCGGTCGGTTTAAAAAAGACTTTTGTGTCTAGTACGTTGCTATGCCGGAACTGAGGGCCCTTGAATACAGTCACATCCAGAAAATCAATGGTATTTTCTGAAATGCAGGGCTGTAATTTAATGGATTCATCGTGGTTGTTAAGGATTTCCAAGAATTCGTTGAAGTCATCACGGCCATGGGGCCATATGATGAAAATGTCGTCTTGGAACCTGTGATAACATAATGGCTGTTTTCTTGCTTTAGCAAGAGCACCTCTCTCCCATTCTGCAACAAAAATATTAGCAAAATGTGGACTGAATTTTTTACCCATACTACATCCACTTATTTGGAGGTAAAATTTATTGTTAAATTCAAAATCGTTACCTTTCAATGATAATTCTAACAATTGCAGGATTTCTTCCGATGGCCTGTTTGGGTCATCGTACCTCTTGAATGATTTTTTTATTGCCTCTAGACCAGCGTCAATACCAATGTTAGTATACATACTTTCAATGTCCAGGGTAATGAGGAGACTGTCGGAAGGAACCTGCAATTTGTTAATTTTCATTAAAAAGTCCTCAGTGTCTTTGAGGAAGCTCGGATGGCGGCAAGCAATTGGTTTTAAATAAAAATCAATATACTGTGAAATGTGGTAAGATTCCGAGCCACAGTCGCTGACAATAGGCCGACCAGGAGGGGTAAATTCGTCACTCCAACTGCTGAGTGGTTTATGTATTTTAGGCAAGAGGTAAAACTTACGATTGTTTGAATCCCTCTCTGCAATTAAATACTCGACATGTTTTTTCTCAATGAAGTCGTGGTCCAGCAAGCTTTTTAGAATTCCATTAAATTTTGAACAATTTTCTTGCCAAATTGGTGCTTCTAAAGGTTTGTAATATTTTGGATTATTTAATTGGCGTTCAGCTTCTTTAATATAATTATCTTTTGACATCAGAACTGTAGCAGATCCTTTGTCACAAGGCTTGATGATAATTTGTTTGTTGTTTTTCAGCGTCTTCAGGGCGTTTCTTTCGATTTGGTTCAAATTTTGTTTGTCTTTCAAAAATGATTCCGGGATTTGGCTTGCTTGTTCTTTAACTTTTTGAGAAATCTCATTAATTTCAGGTTTAACTTTCCGAGGTGATGGGCACCACCCGGTTGGATTGGCAAAGAGGTCTTTTGAGCCTGTTGAATTTCGAAATTTATCTGCCAATGCTGTTGCCCTAAAAAATTGTTGGCTTGCCGGACCACCGTTCATTTCGTTAATGTAACTGTAATCATCCATGACGACTGCACCTGTCCCAAAATCTACGATTTGGGGCTTAGGTTTTAATGGGGCTGGGGCGGGAACGAAAGTTAAACCATACCTGAGTAGATCTTTCTCACCTTCAGTTAATTTTAGATCAGGAACCAAGTTGACTATTTCGGTTCCCAGTCCTACTTTTTCTCCATGGCTGATGCCTTCTTCTGTAATTAGTTTAAAGGCTGCTCTTTGATGTATGGTTCTATGCGTGGCAGCCATCCTTGGTAGATTTTGTTCGCTGTTTCCGTCGACCAGTGGATGGGATCACCTGGGCAACATTTAAACTGGCTTGCTGGAATTGCCGGGATTATCTCCAAATTCTTTGTTGACTTCGCAGCTTCGTTGATAACAGTCAAATTTTGTTGGTCCCTAGAACATAAACTAGAAGAAAAATTATGTTCCTGAAAAAGAAGTTTTGTATTAGGGTAACATTTGCGGAAATTGCTTACCATATTACCTAGTCTACCTGTTGATGTGTGACCAATCTTTTTTCTGTTCTGCACGTCTATGCGCCAGTCTTCTCTATTGTTGACCCCAACGTTGAATAAAATTGCTTTGGGATGTTGTCGATCTTTCTCTTTTTCCATGTTCTTAGCCATCTGCCGAATGTGGTTTAAGGTTCCACCAGAGTATGATGCGATGAACGTGTTGGGTGGAGGGTTGGCATCAATCCTCGAGATGTTCGATGATCCGATGATCCAAACAGGTTTGTTTGGCTTGACTGGCAGGGTCCAGCTGTTCTTGTTTTCACCAGATTTCCAGAATCGGTAGAATGACGACTTGCCGTTTGTAGATGGTTTCTTTTGAGGTGGTGTTTTGACTATGCTGGCGTACGATGGCGATTCCGGTGTTGTGGAGCAACGTGCTGTAAATGATGGTTTTTTGGTCGCTGGTGCTGTTGGAGAGATGGTTTCTCGTCTTTTTCTTTTCGATGGAGTTTCTCTGGAAGTAGAAAATGAAATTTGCTGGCGGGCCACCGGCGATTTAGAACGAGCACGTTGATTGAAAGAGGTCTGGCTAATGACCGCTGGTTTTTTGAACTGGGACAGAAGTTGATCCGAAAGAGAATAAAATTTGTCAATAGTACTTTCTTGTAGTCGATTACCAAAATTCTTCTGTCCCCATTTAACTGCCGTATTCCGTGCTCGTGGAAAGTCCTGGGGTTTTAGAAAAGGAGCCGAAAGAACCAGGTCTTGTTTTTCTTTTAGAGTTTTTTTGTAATAATCTACCAAAGTTTGTATAACTTCAAAAGCCCATTTTTTGGTTAAATTGTTGAGCGCGTCCGAAATATAAATGGTTGGCAGAGCCGGCCGAAAGGTTTTATTGCGCTCGTCCACTGTTTTTTGGAATGATTTTGGGAGGACTTTCTGTGCCAAACAGTCCTCTAAAAATGCCAAATGGTGAAATAGTTGTAGAATGTGGTAAAGGGATTTTACCAATTGTGCATGAGCCGAATATGCCGGGTCTTTTTGCCGCTCTTGGCGGTTAACAGATTTAACATTTGTGGAGTTTTTAGCCATTTTCCCGGACTTAATTTAGGCTGAAATAAATAATTATTAGAACAAGTCAAAATGATGAAAAAGTGATGAAAAAATGAAGCAAAAATGAAAATGAACGAATAAATGAAATGTGAATACCTAATGAAAATGTTGATGAAATAAATAGAGCGCACTGTCGTTGCCTCGACGTTTCGGGTTAAATGCCCTTCTTCAGGAAGCAGGTGAATTCGATTTTCCAATTATCCCAAAGCGTTTAAATACCTTTACTTCATCTGTTGATGAGGCCAAACTGGCCAATCACTGTGACTGAGATGGATTCACTCAGTGATTAGTGGAAAACAACCATTCAAATGTCATCAAACTTTAGCGGTATTTCTACTGTTAATGTTTGATGGCATTTGAATGACTTGTGTTCACTGGCTGAAGACTGTTGGAAATCAAACTCATGACAATGCGCAAAACTAATCGACAGATAATTAATGTTTTTATAATAGAAATAATTCAAAGGTCTGGCACTGGCGGATAGATATTTTTCAAAACAAAGAAGCACGGGCGCAGGTCGGTAAATCGATTTCTGTTGTAAATTATTTCTATGGAATTCAATGTTGTTTTAATATTTTTGAAGTTATATTACTTTATGACAAAATGAACTCATCTCAGAAGTGCTTTCACAAGAATGTTTCGAAGACTGGGATTTTTCTTATAAGCTATGATGCATCGTTTGTTAATGGCTTCTGGCAGTTTTGTGTTTAATTCCGTAAAGTTGTTTTTGAAAATTTTTGCAATTTCCACATTGCGTCGATTATAAACCAAAGGAAAACAAATAATTTTATTTGGCAACCCAGAGTACTCTCTATTGAGTCCGTATGGGAGATAGGTCCTGAGCTTACCAATCCAATAGTTTTCACGCTCAAGTCGTTTGTCTGTTGTGGTTTCATCATCGTCCAAAAACGGAATTTGCTCAATGGGTTGGAAACTAAAATGTGACTTAATGTCATGACCCGGGAGGTTAAAGTGGTCTGAGACTGCCTTTCCTGAATCTAAACGGATATTTGATAAATGGTTTTGCATTCTGACGCGCAGAGGGTTTTTCGTCTGGCCGACATATTGGATATGGCATAATTTACATGTGATTAAATAAATGATGTTTTCAGAATCACAGTTGAAGCTGTTTCTAACTTGGTAAAACATACGGGTTTGTTCGCTAAAGAATGTTTTACCGGTATTCATGTAGTTCATACGATGTATGTAACAAATTTTGCGTTGACATAGATTTACTGATCCATTTCCCAGAACAGGGCGGTTATGCCGAATTTTCGTGGGGTGCGTTGGCTCAGAGTCCCGAATGGGTGTCTCTATCTCACGGATTGTATCAGATTTAATTTTTCGCAAAAGTCGTTTTGAGTAACCGCGTTTAACAAGTGTTTTGAAAAGAATTGAACATGCGTGATTGAGGTCGCTTCTGTTCGTACAATTTCTATGGAATCGAATGATTTGAGATTTTACCAACCCATTGAATAGTTTGGGTGGGTGGTAAGAAGCTCTATGGAGAAGTTGGTGAGAATCGGTCGGTTTAAAAAAGACTTTTGTGTCTAGTACGTTGCTATGCCGGAACTGAGGGCCCTTGAATACAGTCACATCCAGAAAATCAATGGTATTTTCTGAAATGCAGGGCTGTAATTTAATGGATTCATCGTGGTTGTTCAGGATCTCCAAGAATTCGTTGAAGTCATCACGGCCATGGGGCCATATGATAAAAATGTCGTCTTGGAACCTATGATAACATAATGGCTGTTTTCTTGCTTTAGCAAGAGCACCTCTTTCCCATTCTGCAACAAAAATATTAGCAAAATTTGGACTGAATTTTTTACCCATACTACATCCACTTACTTGGAGGTAAAATTTATTGTTAAATTCAAAGTCGTTACCTTTCAATGATAATTCTAACAATTGCAGGATTTCTTCCGATGGTCTGTTTGGGTCATCGTACCTTTTGAATGATTTTTTTATTGCCTCTAGACCAGCGTCAATACCAATGTTAGTATACATACTTTCAATGTCTAGGGTAATGAGGAGACCGTCGGAAGGAACCTGCAATTTGTTAATTTTCATTAAAAAGTCCTCAGTGTCTTTGAGGAAGCTCGGATGGCGGCAAGCAATTGGTTTTAAATAAAAATCAATATACTGTGAAATGTGGTAAGATTCCGAGCCACAGTCGCTGACAATAGGCCGACCAGGAGGGGTAAATTCGTCACTCCAACTGCTGAGTGGTTTATGTATTTTAGGCAAGAGGTAAAACTTACGATTGTTTGAATCCCTCTCTGCAATTAAATACTCGACATGTTTTTTCTCAATGAAGTCGTGGTCCAGCAAGCTTTTTAGAATGCCATTAAATTTTGAACAATTTTCTTGCCAAATTGGTGCTTCTAAAGGTTTGTAATATTTTGGGTTATTTAATTGGCGTTCAGCTTCTTTAATATAATTATCTTTTGACATCAGAACTGTAGCAGATCCTTTGTCACAAGGCTTGATGATAATTTGTTTGTTGTTTTTCAGCGTCTTCAGGGCGTTTCTTTCGATTTGGTTTAAATTTTGTTTGTCTTTCAAAAATGATTCCGGGATTTGGCTTACTTGTTCTTTAACTTTTTGAGAAATCTCATTAATTTCAGGTTTAACTTTCCGAGGTGATGGGCACCACCCGGTTGGATTGGCAAAGAGGTCTTTTGAGCCTGTTGAATTTCGAAATTTATCTGCCAATGCTGTTGCCCTAAAAAATTGTTGGCTTGCTGGACCACCGTTCATTTCGTTAATGTAACTGTAATCATCCATGACAACTGCACCTGTCCCAAAATCTACGATTTTGGGCTTAGGTTTTAATGGGGCTGGGGCGGGAACGAAAGTTAAACCATACCTGAGTAGATCCTTCTCACCTTCAGTTAATTTTAGATCAGGAACCAAGTTGACTATTTCGGTTCCTAGTCCTACTTTCTCTCCATGGCTGATGCCTTCTTCTGTAATTAGTTTAAAGGCTGCTCTTTGATGTATGGTTCTATGCGTGGCAGCCATCCTTGGTAGATTTTATTCGCCGTTTCCGTTGACCAGTGGATGGGATCACCTGGGCAACATTTAAACTGGCTTGCTGGAATTGCCGGGATTATCTCCAAGTTCTTTGTTGACTTCGCAGCCTCGTTGATCACAGTCAAATTTTGTTGGTCCCTAGAACATAAACTAGAAGAAAAATTATGTTCCTGAAAAAGAAGTTTTGTATTAGGGTAACATTTGCGGAAATTGCTTATCATATTACCCAGTCTGCCTGTTGATGTGTGACCAATCTTTTTTCTGTTCTGCACGTCTATGCGCCAGTCTTCTCTATTGTTGACCCCAACGTTGAATAAAATTGCTTTGGGATGTTGTCGATCTTTCTCTTTTTCCATGTTCTTAGCCATCTGACGAATGTGGTTTAAGGTTCCACCAGAGTATGATGCGATGAACGTGTTGGGTGGAGGGTTGGCATCAATCCTTGAGATGTTCGATGATCCGATGATCCAAACAGGTTTGTTTGGCTTGACTGGCAGGGTCCAGCTGTTCTTGTTTTCACCAGATTTCCAGAATCGGTAGAATGACGACTTGCCGTTTGTAGATGGCTTCTTTTGAGGTGGTGTTTTGACTATGCTGGCGTACGATGGCGATTCCGGTGTTGTGGAGCAACGTGCGGTAAATGATGGTTTTTTGGTCGCTGGTGCTGTTGGAGAGATGGTTTCTCGTCTTTTTCTTTTCGATGGAGTTTCTCTGGAAGTAGAAAATGAAATTTGCTGGCGGGCCACCGGCGATTTAGAACGAGCACGTTGATTGAAAGAGGTCTGGCTAATGACCGCTGGTTTTTTGAACTGGGACAGAAGTTGATCCGAAAGAGAATAAAATTTGTCAATAGTACTTTCTTGTAGTCGATTACCAAAATTCTTCTGTCCCCATTTAACTGCCGTATTCCGTGCTCGTGGAAAGTCCTGGGGTTTTAGAAAAGGGGCCGAAAGAACCAGGTCTTGTTTTTCTTTTAGAGTTTTTTTGTAATAATCTACCAAAGTTTGTATAACTTCAAAAGCCCATTTTTTGGTTAAATTGTTGAGCGCGTCCGAAATATAAATGGTTGGCAGAGCCGGCCGAAAGGTTTTATTGCGCTCGTCCACTGTTTTTTGGAATGATTTTGGGAGGACTTTCTGTGCCAAACAGTCCTCTAAAAATGCCAAATGGTGAAATAGTTGTAGAATGTGGTAAAGGGATTTTACCAATTGTGCATGAGCCGAATATGCCGGGTCTTTTTGCCGCTCTTGGCGGTTAACAGATTTAACATTTGTGGAGTTTTTAGCCATTTTCCCGGACTTAATTTAGGCTGAAATAAATAATTATTAGAACAAGTCAAAATGATGAAAAAGTGATGAAAAAATGAAGCAAAAATGAAAATGAACGAATAAATGAAATGTGAATACCTAATGAAAATGTTGATGAAATAAATAGAGCGCACTGTCGTTGCCTCGACGTTTCGGGTTAAATGCCCTTCTTCAGGAAGCAGGTGAATTCGATTTTCCAATTATCCCAAAGCGTTTAAATACCTTTACTTCATCTGTTGATGAGGCCAAACTGGCCAATCACTGTGACTGAGATGGATTCACTCAGTGATTAGTGGAAAACAACCATTCAAATGTCATCAAACTTTAGCGGTATTTCTACTGTCAATGTTTGATGGCATTTGAATGACTTGTGTTCACTGGCTGAAGACTGTTGGAAATCAAACTCATGACAATGCGCAAAACTAATCGACAGATAATTAATGTTTTTATAATAGAAATAATTCAAAGGTCTGGCACTGGCGGATAGATATTTTTCAAAACAAAGAAGCACGGGCGCAGGTCGGTAAATCGATTTCTGTTGTAAATTATTTCTATGGAATTCAATGTTGTTTTAATATTTTTGAAGTTATATGACTTTATGACAAAATGAACTCATCTCAGAAGTGCTTTCACAAGAATGTTTCGAAGACTGGGATTTTTCTTATAAGCTATGATGCATCGTTTGTTAATGGCTTCTGGCAGTTTTGTGTTTAATTCCGTAAAGTTGTTTTTGAAAATTTTTGCAATTTCCACATTGCGTCGATTATAAACCAAAGGAAAACAAATAATTTTATTTGGCAACCCAGAGTACTCTCTATTGAGTCCGTATGGGAGATAGGTCCTGAGCTTACCAATCCAATAGTTTTCACGCTCAAGTCGTTTGTCTGTTGTGGTTTCATCATCGTCCAAAAACGGAATTTGCTCAATGGGTTGGAAACTAAAATGTGACTTAATGTCATGACCCGGGAGGTTAAAGTGGTCTGAGACTGCCTTTCCTGAATCTAAACGGATATTTGATAAATGGTTTTGCATTCTGACGCGCAGAGGGTTTTTCGTCTGGCCGACATATTGGATATGGCATAATTTACATGTGATTAAATAAATGATGTTTTCAGAATCACAGTTGAAGCTGTTTCTAACTTGGTAAAACATACGGGTTTGTTCGCTAAAGAATGTTTTACCGGTATTCATGTAGTTCATACGATGTATGTAACAAATTTTGCGTTGACATAGATTTACTGATCCATTTCCCAGAACAGGGCGGTTATGCCGAATTTTCGTGGGGTGCGTTGGCTCAGAGTCCCGAATGGGTGTCTCTATCTCACGGATTGTATCAGATTTAATTTTTCGCAAAAGTCGTTTTGAGTAACCGCGTTTAACAAGTGTTTTGAAAAGAATTGAACATGCGTGATTGAGGTCGCTTCTGTTCGTACAATTTCTATGGAATCGAATGATTTGAGATTTTACCAACCCATTGAATAGTTTGGGTGGGTGGTAAGAAGCTCTATGGAGAAGTTGGTGAGAATCGGTCGGTTTAAAAAAGACTTTTGTGTCTAGTACGTTGCTATGCCGGAACTGAGGGCCCTTGAATACAGTCACATCCAGAAAATCAATGGTATTTTCTGAAATGCAGGGCTGTAATTTAATGGATTCATCGTGGTTGTTCAGGATCTCCAAGAATTCGTTGAAGTCATCACGGCCATGGGGCCATATGATAAAAATGTCGTCTTGGAACCTATGATAACATAATGGCTGTTTTCTTGCTTTAGCAAGAGCACCTCTTTCCCATTCTGCAACAAAAATATTAGCAAAATTTGGACTGAATTTTTTACCCATACTACATCCACTTACTTGGAGGTAAAATTTATTGTTAAATTCAAAGTCGTTACCTTTCAATGATAATTCTAACAATTGCAGGATTTCTTCCGATGGTCTGTTTGGGTCATCGTACCTTTTGAATGATTTTTTTATTGCCTCTAGACCAGCGTCAATACCAATGTTAGTATACATACTTTCAATGTCTAGGGTAATGAGGAGACCGTCGGAAGGAACCTGCAATTTGTTAATTTTCATTAAAAAGTCCTCAGTGTCTTTGAGGAAGCTCGGATGGCGGCAAGCAATTGGTTTTAAATAAAAATCAATATACTGTGAAATGTGGTAAGATTCCGAGCCACAGTCGCTGACAATAGGCCGACCAGGAGGGGTAAATTCGTCACTCCAACTGCTGAGTGGTTTATGTATTTTAGGCAAGAGGTAAAACTTACGATTGTTTGAATCCCTCTCTGCAATTAAATACTCGACATGTTTTTTCTCAATGAAGTCGTGGTCCAGCAAGCTTTTTAGAATGCCATTAAATTTTGAACAATTTTCTTGCCAAATTGGTGCTTCTAAAGGTTTGTAATATTTTGGGTTATTTAATTGGCGTTCAGCTTCTTTAATATAATTATCTTTTGACATCAGAACTGTAGCAGATCCTTTGTCACAAGGCTTGATGATAATTTGTTTGTTGTTTTTCAGCGTCTTCAGGGCGTTTCTTTCGATTTGGTTTAAATTTTGTTTGTCTTTCAAAAATGATTCCGGGATTTGGCTTACTTGTTCTTTAACTTTTTGAGAAATCTCATTAATTTCAGGTTTAACTTTCCGAGGTGATGGGCACCACCCGGTTGGATTGGCAAAGAGGTCTTTTGAGCCTGTTGAATTTCGAAATTTATCTGCCAATGCTGTTGCCCTAAAAAATTGTTGGCTTGCTGGACCACCGTTCATTTCGTTAATGTAACTGTAATCATCCATGAAAACTGCACCTGTCCCAAAATCTACGATTTTGGGCTTAGGTTTTAATGGGGCTGGGGCGGGAACGAAAGTTAAACCATACCTGAGGAGATCCTTCTCACCTTCAGTTAATTTTAGATCAGGAACCAAGTTGACTATTTCGGTTCCTAGTCCTACTTTCTCTCCATGGCTGATGCCTTCTTCTGTAATTAGTTTAAAGGCTGCTCTTTGATGTATGGTTCTATGCGTGGCAGCCATCCTTGGTAGATTTTATTCGCCGTTTCCGTTGACCAGTGGATGGGATCACCTGGGCAACATTTAAACTGGCTTGCTGGAATTGCCGGGATTATCTCCAAGTTCTTTGTTGACTTCGCAGCCTCGTTGATCACAGTCAAATTTTGTTGGTCCCTAGAACATAAACTAGAAGAAAAATTATGTTCCTGAAAAAGAAGTTTTGTATTAGGGTAACATTTGCGGAAATTGCTTATCATATTACCCAGTCTGCCTGTTGATGTGTGACCAATCTTTTTTCTGTTCTGCACGTCTATGCGCCAGTCTTCTCTATTGTTGACCCCAACGTTGAATAAAATTGCTTTGGGATGTTGTCGATCTTTCTCTTTTTCCATGTTCTTAGCCATCTGCCGAATGTGGTTTAAGGTTCCACCAGAGTATGATGCGATGAACGTGTTGGGTGGAGGGTTGGCATCAATCCTTGAGATGTTCGATGATCCGATGATCCAAACAGGTTTGTTTGGCTTGACTGGCAGGGTCCAGCTGTTCTTGTTTTCACCAGATTTCCAGAATCGGTAGAATGACGACTTGCCGTTTGTAGATGGCTTCTTTTGAGGTGGTGTTTTGACTATGCTGGCGTACGATGGCGATTCCGGTGTTGTGGAGCAACGTGCTGTAAATGATGGTTTTTTGGTCGCTGGTGCTGTTGGAGAGATGGTTTCTCGTCTTTTTCTTTTCGATGGAGTTTCTCTGGAAGTAGAAAATGAAATTTGCTGGCGGGCCACCGGCGATTTAGAACGAGCACGTTGATTGAAAGAGATCTGGCTAATGACCGCTGGTTTTTTGAACTGGGACAGAAGTTGATCCGAAAGAGAATAAAATTTGTCAATAGTACTTTCTTGTAGTCGATTACCAAAATTCTTCTGTCCCCATTTAACTGCCGTATTCCGTGCTCGTGGAAAGTCCTGGGGTTTTAGAAAAGGAGCCGAAAGAACCAGGTCTTGTTTTTCTTTTAGAGTTTTTTTGTAATAATCTACCAAAGTTTGTATAACTTCAAAAGCCCATTTTTTGGTTAAATTGTTGAGCGCGTCCGAAATATAAATGGTTGGCAGAGCCGGCCGAAAGGTTTTATTGCGCTCGTCCACTGTTTTTTGGAATGATTTTGGGAGGACTTTCTGTGCCAAACAGTCCTCTAAAAATGCCAAATGGTGAAATAGTTGTAGAATGTGGTAAAGGGATTTTACCAATTGTGCATGAGCCGAATATGCCGGGTCTTTTTGCCGCTCTTGGCGGTTAACAGATTTAACATTTGTGGAGTTTTTAGCCATTTTCCCGGACTTAATTTAGGCTGAAATAAATAATTATTAGAACAAGTCAAAATGATGAAAAAGTGATGAAAAAATGAAGCAAAAATGAAAATGAACGAATAAATGAAATGTGAATACCTAATGAAAATGTTGATGAAATAAATAGAGCGCACTGTCGTTGCCTCGACGTTTCGGGTTAAATGCCCTTCTTCAGGAAGCAGGTGAATTCGATTTTCCAATTATCCCAAAGCGTTTAAATACCTTTACTTCATCTGTTGATGAGGCCAAACTGGCCAATCACTGTGACTGAGATGGATTCACTCAGTGATTAGTGGAAAACAACCATTCAAATGTCATCAAACTTTAGCGGTATTTCTACTGTTAATGTTTGATGGCATTTGAATGACTTGTGTTCACTGGCTGAAGACTGTTGGAAATCAAACTCATGACAATGCGCAAAACTAATCGACAGATAATTAATGTTTTTATAATAGAAATAATTCAAAGGTCTGGCACTGGCGGATAGATATTTTTCAAAACAAAGAAGCACGGGCGCAGGTCGGTAAATCGATTTCTGTTGTAAATTATTTCTATGGAATTCAATGTTGTTTTAATATTTTTGAAGTTATATTACTTTATGACAAAATGAACTCATCTCAGAAGTGCTTTCACAAGAATGTTTCGAAGACTGGGATTTTTCTTATAAGCTATGATGCATCGTTTGTTAATGGCTTCTGGCAGTTTTGTGTTTAATTCCGTAAAGTTGTTTTTGAAAATTTTTGCAATTTCCACATTGCGTCGATTATAAACCAAAGGAAAACAAATAATTTTATTTGGCAACCCAGAGTACTCTCTATTGAGTCCGTATGGGAGATAGGTCCTGAGCTTACCAATCCAATAGTTTTCACGCTCAAGTCGTTTGTCTGTTGTGGTTTCATCATCGTCCAAAAACGGAATTTGCTCAATGGGTTGGAAACTAAAATGTGACTTAATGTCATGACCCGGGAGGTTAAAGTGGTCTGAGACTGCCTTTCCTGAATCTAAACGGATATTTGATAAATGGTTTTGCATTCTGACGCGCAGAGGGTTTTTCGTCTGGCCGACATATTGGATATGGCATAATTTACATGTGATTAAATAAATGATGTTTTCAGAATCACAGTTGAAGCTGTTTCTAACTTGGTAAAACATACGGGTTTGTTCGCTAAAGAATGTTTTACCGGTATTCATGTAGTTCATACGATGTATGTAACAAATTTTGCGTTGACATAGATTTACTGATCCATTTCCCAGAACAGGGCGGTTATGCCGAATTTTCGTGGGGTGCGTTGGCTCAGAGTCCCGAATGGGTGTCTCTATCTCACGGATTGTATCAGATTTAATTTTTCGCAAAAGTCGTTTTGAGTAACCGCGTTTAACAAGTGTTTTGAAAAGAATTGAACATGCGTGATTGAGGTCGCTTCTGTTCGTACAATTTCTATGGAATCGAATGATTTGAGATTTTACCAACCCATTGAATAGTTTGGGTGGGTGGTAAGAAGCTCTATGGAGAAGTTGGTGAGAATCGGTCGGTTTAAAAAAGACTTTTGTGTCTAGTACGTTGCTATGCCGGAACTGAGGGCCCTTGAATACAGTCACATCCAGAAAATCAATGGTATTTTCTGAAATGCAGGGCTGTAATTTAATGGATTCATCGTGGTTGTTAAGGATTTCCAAGAATTCGTTGAAGTCATCACGGCCATGGGGCCATATGATGAAAATGTCGTCTTGGAACCTGTGATAACATAATGGCTGTTTTCTTGCTTTAGCAAGAGCACCTCTCTCCCATTCTGCAACAAAAATATTAGCAAAATTTGGACTGAATTTTTTACCCATACTACATCCACTTATTTGGAGGTAAAATTTATTGTTAAATTCAAAATCGTTACCTTTCAATGATAATTCTAACAATTGCAGGATTTCTTCCGATGGCCTGTTTGGGTCATCGTACCTCTTGAATGATTTTTTTATTGCCTCTAGACCAGCGTCAATACCAATGTTAGTATACATACTTTCAATGTCCAGGGTAATGAGGAGACTGTCGGAAGGAACCTGCAATTTGTTAATTTTCATTAAAAAGTCCTCAGTGTCTTTGAGGAAGCTCGGATGGCGGCAAGCAATTGGTTTTAAATAAAAATCAATATACTGTGAAATGTGGTAAGATTCCGAGCCACAGTCGCTGACAATAGGCCGACCAGGAGGGGTAAATTCGTCACTCCAACTGCTGAGTGGTTTATGTATTTTAGGCAAGAGGTAAAACTTACGATTGTTTGAATCCCTCTCTGCAATTAAATACTCGACATGTTTTTTCTCAATGAAGTCGTGGTCCAGCAAGCTTTTTAGAATTCCATTAAATTTTGAACAATTTTCTTGCCAAATTGGTGCTTCTAAAGGTTTGTAATATTTTGGATTATTTAATTGGCGTTCAGCTTCTTTAATATAATTATCTTTTGACATCAGAACTGTAGCAGATCCTTTGTCACAAGGCTTGATGATAATTTGTTTGTTGTTTTTCAGCGTCTTCAGGGCGTTTCTTTCGATTTGGTTCAAATTTTGTTTGTCTTTCAAAAATGATTCCGGGATTTGGCTTGCTTGTTCTTTAACTTTTTGAGAAATCTCATTAATTTCAGGTTTAACTTTCCGAGGTGATGGGCACCACCCGGTTGGATTGGCAAAGAGGTCTTTTGAGCCTGTTGAATTTCGAAATTTATCTGCCAATGCTGTTGCCCTAAAAAATTGTTGGCTTGCCGGACCACCGTTCATTTCGTTAATGTAACTGTAATCATCCATGACGACTGCACCTGTCCCAAAATCTACGATTTGGGGCTTAGGTTTTAATGGGGCTGGGGCGGGAACGAAAGTTAAACCATACCTGAGTAGATCTTTCTCACCTTCAGTTAATTTTAGATCAGGAACCAAGTTGACTATTTCGGTTCCCAGTCCTACTTTTTCTCCATGGCTGATGCCTTCTTCTGTAATTAGTTTAAAGGCTGCTCTTTGATGTATGGTTCTATGCGTGGCAGCCATCCTTGGTAGATTTTGTTCGCTGTTTCCGTCGACCAGTGGATGGGATCACCTGGGCAACATTTAAACTGGCTTGCTGGAATTGCCGGGATTATCTCCAAATTCTTTGTTGACTTCGCAGCTTCGTTGATAACAGTCAAATTTTGTTGGTCCCTAGAACATAAACTAGAAGAAAAATTATGTTCCTGAAAAAGAAGTTTTGTATTAGGGTAACATTTGCGGAAATTGCTTACCATATTACCTAGTCTACCTGTTGATGTGTGACCAATCTTTTTTCTGTTCTGCACGTCTATGCGCCAGTCTTCTCTATTGTTGACCCCAACGTTGAATAAAATTGCTTTGGGATGTTGTCGATCTTTCTCTTTTTCCATGTTCTTAGCCATCTGCCGAATGTGGTTTAAGGTTCCACCAGAGTATGATGCGATGAACGTGTTGGGTGGAGGGTTGGCATCAATCCTCGAGATGTTCGATGATCCGATGATCCAAACAGGTTTGTTTGGCTTGACTGGCAGGGTCCAGCTGTTCTTGTTTTCACCAGATTTCCAGAATCGGTAGAATGACGACTTGCCGTTTGTAGATGGTTTCTTTTGAGGTGGTGTTTTGACTATGCTGGCGTACGATGGCGATTCCGGTGTTGTGGAGCAACGTGCTGTAAATGATGGTTTTTTGGTCGCTGGTGCTGTTGGAGAGATGGTTTCTCGTCTTTTTCTTTTCGATGGAGTTTCTCTGGAAGTAGAAAATGAAATTTGCTGGCGGGCCACCGGCGATTTAGAACGAGCACGTTGATTGAAAGAGGTCTGGCTAATGACCGCTGGTTTTTTGAACTGGGACAGAAGTTGATCCGAAAGAGAATAAAATTTGTCAATAGTACTTTCTTGTAGTCGATTACCAAAATTCTTCTGTCCCCATTTAACTGCCGTATTCCGTGCTCGTGGAAAGTCCTGGGGTTTTAGAAAAGGAGCCGAAAGAACCAGGTCTTGTTTTTCTTTTAGAGTTTTTATGTAATAATCTACCAAAGTTTGTATAACTTCAAAAGCCCATTTTTTGGTTAAATTGTTGAGCGCGTCCGAAATATAAATGGTTGGCAGAGCCGGCCGAAAGGTTTTATTGCGCTCGTCCACTGTTTTTTGGAATGATTTTGGGAGGACTTTCTGTGCCAAACAGTCCTCTAAAAATGCCAAATGGTGAAATAGTTGTAGAATGTGGTAAAGGGATTTTACCAATTGTGCATGAGCCGAATATGCCGGGTCTTTTTGCCGCTCTTGGCGGTTAACAGATTTAACATTTGTGGAGTTTTTAGCCATTTTCCCGGACTTAATTTAGGCTGAAATAAATAATTATTAGAACAAGTCAAAATGATGAAAAAGTGATGAAAAAATGAAGCAAAAATGAAAATGAACGAATAAATGAAATGTGAATACCTAATGAAAATGTTGATGAAATAAATAGAGCGCACTGTCGTTGCCTCGACGTTTCGGGTTAAATGCCCTTCTTCAGGAAGCAGGTGAATTCGATTTTCCAATTATCCCAAAGCGTTTAAATACCTTTACTTCATCTGTTGATGAGGCCAAACTGGCCAATCACTGTGACTGAGATGGATTCACTCAGTGATTAGTGGAAAACAACCATTCAAATGTCATCAAACTTTAGCGGTATTTCTACTGTTAATGTTTGATGGCATTTGAATGACTTGTGTTCACTGGCTGAAGACTGTTGGAAATCAAACTCATGACAATGCGCAAAACTAATCGACAGATAATTAATGTTTTTATAATAGAAATAATTCAAAGGTCTGGCACTGGCGGATAGATATTTTTCAAAACAAAGAAGCACGGGCGCAGGTCGGTAAATCGATTTCTGTTGTAAATTATTTCTATGGAATTCAATGTTGTTTTAATATTTTTGAAGTTATATTACTTTATGACAAAATGAACTCATCTCAGAAGTGCTTTCACAAGAATGTTTCGAAGACTGGGATTTTTCTTATAAGCTATGATGCATCGTTTGTTAATGGCTTCTGGCAGTTTTGTGTTTAATTCCGTAAAGTTGTTTTTGAAAATTTTTGCAATTTCCACATTGCGTCGATTATAAACCAAAGGAAAACAAATAATTTTATTTGGCAACCCAGAGTACTCTCTATTGAGTCCGTATGGGAGATAGGTCCTGAGCTTACCAATCCAATAGTTTTCACGCTCAAGTCGTTTGTCTGTTGTGGTTTCATCATCGTCCAAAAACGGAATTTGCTCAATGGGTTGGAAACTAAAATGTGACTTAATGTCATGACCCGGGAGGTTAAAGTGGTCTGAGACTGCCTTTCCTGAATCTAAACGGATATTTGATAAATGGTTTTGCATTCTGACGCGCAGAGGGTTTTTCGTCTGGCCGACATATTGGATATGGCATAATTTACATGTGATTAAATAAATGATGTTTTCAGAATCACAGTTGAAGCTGTTTCTAACTTGGTAAAACATACGGGTTTGTTCGCTAAAGAATGTTTTACCGGTATTCATGTAGTTCATACGATGTATGTAACAAATTTTGCGTTGACATAGATTTACTGATCCATTTCCCAGAACAGGGCGGTTATGCCGAATTTTCGTGGGGTGCGTTGGCTCAGAGTCCCGAATGGGTGTCTCTATCTCACGGATTGTATCAGATTTAATTTTTCGCAAAAGTCGTTTTGAGTAACCGCGTTTAACAAGTGTTTTGAAAAGAATTGAACATGCGTGATTGAGGTCGCTTCTGTTCGTACAATTTCTATGGAATCGAATGATTTGAGATTTTACCAACCCATTGAATAGTTTGGGTGGGTGGTAAGAAGCTCTATGGAGAAGTTGGTGAGAATCGGTCGGTTTAAAAAAGACTTTTGTGTCTAGTACGTTGCTATGCCGGAACTGAGGGCCCTTGAATACAGTCACATCCAGAAAATCAATGGTATTTTCTGAAATGCAGGGCTGTAATTTAATGGATTCATCGTGGTTGTTCAGGATCTCCAAGATAGATAGATAGATAGATAGATAGATAGATAGATAGAATAGATAGATAGATAGATAGATAGATAGATAGATAGATAGATAGATAGATAGATAGATAGATAGATAGATAGATAGATAGATAGATAGATAGATAGATAGATAGATAGATAGATAGATAGAATAGATAGATAGATAGATAGAATAGATAGATAGATAGATAGATAGATAGATAGATAGATAGATAGATAGATAGATAGATAGATAGATAGATATTTTATTCACCAGTATACTAAGCAAATACAGAACTGACAAATGTGTACAAATCGACAATATCCAATTTACAATAATAAGGCACATACACAATAAGAGATAATAACATTAGGTTTCAAAACAAAAATATTTTAACACAAACACTAATGGTAATCGTCATAATTGTGTTTGTATGAAAGTATCATTTGATTAAAGGACGAACTATATTTGCCATAGAAAATCTTGTTTCCGTTTTTACGTTTGCATGCTGTCTAAAAGAGTTCAAGTAAGAGAACAACAACGGTTTTATCTGTCCATCTGGAGTGAAATTTAGGAACATAGTAACATTAATTTTCTTTGCCATATATATAGAATATAACAATAACATGACTTTGGAGGGCATTGTGGTTTATTAACCGCCCAACAGGTGTGAATAACAGCCCTTCAGCTTATTAACGGCCGTTAATAAGCTGAAGGGCTGTTATTCACACCTGTTGGGCCGTTATGTTATTACTATTATTACCACTGGGATTCTGATTAAGTTTTTACCCTGTAACTTACGTGGCAGCTACAAACAGCCAATTGGTCTTCATTCAATTCGCTTGATTGAGACATTTTTAACGTTTTTAATTTTTGCAGATGATATTATCGCCTGTTCTCCAACAAACTGGTGTCACATGATTATCGCGTGATCGGCACCGGTACTCTTTGAATTGTAACGAAGTTAAAAAAACTTAAAAACAGCCCCGATATTTACTGCTTTTAATTCAGGAATAAAGGCTTAAAATGTCTGCAACTTACTTACTATACATAGCTGCTTGTTCTTATGGGACTAACTTTGCTGGACATTTTACATATTTAATAATTTAAATAAAAATCACATTATTTACTAGTTGAAACCATTTCTGGCAACTGTTTCTATTTTCGAGTGTACAACAGCGAGGAACAAAAGTCACTTGACGTGTCGGGCTGTTAATGAGATGTTCAACTCATTAACGGCCGGACACATCACGTGGCTTTTGATTATTTTTTCTCGATTTTACTGAGCACCAGGCGTGCATATGGGCGAATCTGTGTTTGCTTACACGAGCATCGGTGGGCGGTACTTCTGCTGTCAATTTTATCGCAGAAACGAAATAGAAAAAAGAAACTGAGTCTTTTTCGTTTTACTAACATAATAACATACTATTTCGAGTTATGCATGCTTTATTAACACGAGACAATGCATGTTTGTTAATTTTTGGCATCTTATGAGGAAAACCCATTTGAAAACGTAATAAATAATTGCCACTTCCATTTCACTCTTCTCGAGGCGATGTGCGATAAATTTAGACAAGTTTGCATTCAGGTCGACGTCACCAAAGGTCAACGGGGATGTAGTTCTACTGTAGGTGTAAGTTTTTACTATTGAAATCGCATTGCTGGCGTGTTCATCACGGTTGGTGTGTAAAGCTAAAATTTATGTCATAGGCTTTTCATACACAGTAGAATAGGTTACCATGGTATACAATTATATTCAGTGTCAAGTTGTTCTATACTGATCTTATTGTTTAAGCTTTGTAACATGAAACTGGTACCACCGAAATCGCATGTCAACATGTGTCTACAGTATAAACATTTCCTTGTGGTTTGATTACTGAACGAGGCTAGAACGCTTATGAAATCACAGACAAATGAACTCATTAACCGAAATAATCTTGGTTTTGTGCACGCCTTTCACTGACTGCATATCATATTGGATTCAGTCAACAAATAACCTATTACCGTTGAAAAAATAGGCCACTTCTAACAACAGTCCATAGTCCCAGACACGTACTACACGACGAAGATAGTTTCAAAACAAAAATATGGCAAAGTAAAACATAGAATCAACAACGACACACTCCAAACCAAATCAGTTGGTCGATACAATTTATTTTTAATAGGGGTTGTGTTGTCAGTATTCATGGTTATTCCAGTCTTTCTTGCCAATTCATTTCTGTTGTTTAATTGCGCATTTAAATAGCAGTTGTCATAACTAAACATCAGAAATGATCCACATTATACCAAATAAATAAATTAGGATAGTGTTTTCCTTAGTTCATCAATTAAATAATTTTCTGGATTTACCAAGAATATTAAACCATTTTCAACAAAATTATGAGGTATAATTACTACAAAATGTTCACATTGCGTATTCTTAATTTTTCACTCATGAACTCACTTCTTTGGATTTTTTACCCCTGCTGAACTTTCTTCATCAAAACAAAAACAAAACAAAATGACAGAATTTGGGAATAGCATGGATTGGAATTAGTCTTACTGCTCAACGACAGAATATTATAATCCCTGATGGGTACGGGTGTGGGATGGGAAAATCTCACCCGAGGGCAAGATATTTGGGCCAGACACGAGGCTTGCCTCGTGTCTGGACCAAATATCTTGCCCCGAGGGTGAGATTTTCCCATCCCACACCCGTACCCATCAGGGATTATGTTTCTCCCCCACCATACAGCGGTTACGTTAGCCAGAGGTAATCGGCGGTCACGTGCTGATAAAATCAACTCATTTCGTATTCGTTGTTTTGAAAAACTAATGACACCATCGGAAAGAGCATGCAAAAGTTATGTATATACCAAAGGTATATACCACGAAATCGATTAGGAACGGTGGCAGATTGAGGGTTGAAGAGTTTTAGAGCATCGAACTTTGATCACACTGCATTCCGATGACGTCAATATGAATTAGTTGATAGCAAGAAACTGATACGATATGCATAACGTCATAATAACGTTGTAAATGTATAACGTTACGTGGGTGGGGTGGGATACATCTGTCTCTCCCTGCTATCTCACCCTGGACAGACGTGTGTTACATATGCAGTGGGGGAGAAAATATTCTCTCAGTCTGTACTAGAAGGGTTGCAAAATACAGCTATTCAGTCACTATTCAATGCACTTTCAATTTGTTCGGTATTTTCTTCTTATATTTTTTTCTTGGTTTGTTTTGGGTTTTTTTCCCCCTCATGGCTTCTCATTTGTGCATCGTGAAGATTTATCTCACACTTGATATAAAAACCAGCACTTAATGTGCTTTAGTTCATTTCCACCACCACTCAGCTTGAACACCACTTATCCACAGTATTTCCTGGGATTAGCCTTAAAAATACATTGAATTAATTTTAATTTACGTTGTTGGGACGCGGTGGCGTTGCGGTAACCGGTTCTCGTCAGATCACCGAAGTTAAGCAACGTCGATCCCGGTTAGTCCTTGGATGGGTGACCGTCTGAGTGATCGACTCGGACTCCCGCGTTGTGTACATGGGAAAGGCACTTAACCGCGATTGTCCGCATAGGGGCACGATGACGCCGTGTACTGCGCGTTGATGGTGCTCATGTCTTCAACCAATCTAACCCTGCCTGTTCTGCAGTGCGGAGTTACGATGATGGGGAGCTGGCAGCAGCTCGGTGGTTCTCTCCGGGTACTCCGGCTTCATCCACCCGTAAATCTGTCACCGACACGAGATGACCTTTGCTGTTGATGTGTCGTTATACCTTAATAAGGAAATAATAAATAAACAAATTTGCATTGCTAAAGTATGACCATTGTCTTAATATAAGCGCCGACGTGTCAACACATACAGAATGGATTTTCTTCGCCAAACTGCTGAATTATTAATGTCAGTGGCTCAGTGGTTATGATATTGGACTTCAAACGGAACAGTTTAAGGTTTGATCCCCAGGGTTTTAATTCTTTGGCCAAGGCACTTAATCCCGATTTCCCAAGTGGGGACGCTGTGGCGCTGTGTACAAAGGCGTACGCCTCGTCGACGGTGCACTTCTTTTCAACGTTGTGGAGTCTGACAATTGCTCACCGCTGCTCGGTGGTTCTCTCTGAATACTCCGGCTTACTTCACCAGTAAAACCGGCCTACGAGAGGTGAAATGGCGGTCGAATGTGTCGTTAAACCCCAATACAAACATCGGTATGCAGAACCAGAAAACAATATACTCCCGACCTTCCTTGAACGTTGGATATTACTTCTTGTACATACCCTATTACATTATTCTTTTATCTTCTTCGTTATTTTATTGTGTAAGATATTATTCAGCTACAACAGTACCATTACAAGCTGTAACCCTTTGAACTCGAGCGGCTGCTTTTCTGGCCAGCAACATGATACGTCATAACGTCATTAAATGCGATGGCTGTTCAGTAAATGTGTGGGGTAAACCAATCAATATTTTGAACGTGCAGCCCCGAGGCTGCACGTTGAAAATATTGATTCGTCTACCCCAAATAATGAATATGTACTCTTCTAATTTCCGCCATGGAAATGGCGTGGAAGATACCCCTAAAGATCGACGCTAAAATACGACGTAAATAATTACTTCAGTATTGTACCTTTTTGTGTGTGCGTTTGTGATACTGGTAGTCGATTTGGATATCATGGCGGGTAGCGTCATTTTACACGAGATTCAGACTAATCCAGAATATGACTTTAGTAATCGACTAAATAATAAACAGAGGTTCCATCTGAGGACAATGCCTCGTCTTTCATTTTTAACAATATGAGGCTCAGTGGTTACGGCATTGGACATCAGACCGAAAGGTCCATGAATCGATCCCCGCTAGGGGTAACTGCGTTGTGTCCATGGGCAAGGCACTTAATCCCGATTGCCTACCTTGGAGCATGGTGGCGCTGTGTACTAAGGCGTACTGCATGTCGATGGTGCACTTGTCTTCAGCCAATGCTCACCCTGCTTGTGTGACGTTAGTAGGTTGGGGAATCTGACAGTTGCTCGCCGCTTTTCGGAGGTTCTCTCGTCGTACTCCGACTTCTTCCACCCGTAAAACTGTCCGAGAAGAGCGACACTGGCTGTCGAAAGTGTTGTTAACCCCTATAAATAAATTTTAAAGGTGCCGAGTCTTAAAGTTAGTGATGTGTGCCGGTGTAACAGGAATGAAAGTCCGTAGGAAAATTAGTCCCTCTGGAGGGACTAACGTTCCTACGGACTTCCATTCCTTTTACACCGGTCTGTTTTCCACTTTCCACATTACTTTTCAAAGTCTTAATACTCACTGGGACCATTTTCACAACTCGCTTGCGAACCTAAATGACGCAGATAACACATTTTATGTTATCGACTTTACATAAATCTTTCAAAATCCCTGCCTACGTGCTTCACACACTCTGTTAATGAGTTGGGTTACAAATAAACCCAGATCAACTGGGTTGAGTAAATATGAACCCGATTGGGTTCATATTCTCTCAATCCAGTTGATTTGAGTTAATTTGTGTCCTTTAGTGACATCTAGAAGGATGCCATCCTTTACTGAAAAGCACAAAACCCAGTAACAACGATGAGTGCGGTGGAACTGGTTTGTTCATAAAAATTGATATTGCTTAAAGTGTTCGCCATGATCTAGATTTGTTATTTTATGTACTATTAATTAGTCTGTGTGAAACACACAGACTATTGTTTTTGTAAGGTTTCTTCTTCAGTTTTAATCAGATGTCATTTCCGCAAACCAAGTTGAGGGAAACCCTTTGCTTTGCAAGAAAATAAAGTATAAATTGTTCAGTTTAATGCTTTTAACCCTCTCGAGACTTCAATGTGGGTTCCAAAGATTTTATTTTATGCAATGGCATAGCAAAAAATATCTATTTCTAATTCCTTGATCGAACCCTCTGAATTCAATGTACATATATGCTTTTTCTGGTTTCTTGGAAAAATTTATCTGATTCCTGTATGAATATCTTTAAATAGTATTAACGAAAACATATTTCTGATGTCTTTGAAAATATTTCACCCCCAAAAATAAGCCTCCATAAAAGCTGATGCTTTAACCCCTTTTGCACAGACTTGAATTTACTGGATGCAGTAAATTCTGTTTCTCTAGATTTTGATTTGTAACGATATTTCCTTTATTCAAGGTGAGGTATAAAAATTACAAGATTTTGTTTTGAAATAAAAATATTATTTAAAATAACTAAAATTTTTGCTTCCCAAATGAATTTTACCGCATTGTCTGCAGTACCTGATTTGAGCCAAGTTAATTTCATGATTCGTGCAGGATTGATCGAATCGTCTACTTTTATTTGATGTTGTGGGATGTTGTGGGAGTGTTTTATCACATGACCTTTTATACCACCGCTTTTACTGCCCTTTATGTGTTTTTAACTGAAGGTACCTTCATGGTGTAATCAACTTCGCCCACAGTTACTGATGTAGACAGTTGAAACTTTATGATATGATTTTACACGCCTTGAAGATATGCTGCATCTATACAGTTTGCGGAAAATTGCTTTTAACAACATTATTGCCCTTTTTCGACTTAAAAAATCTTCAGTGTTTTTAATAAAAGCTACCTTATTGAGGGTACCTCCATGGTGTAATCACCTCCTTCCAAACTTTGTAACCTTAAAATATGGTTACAAACAATGAGGGTACCTCCATGATGTAATCAACTTCTTTCATAGTTTGTAACATTAGAATATGGTTACACACACAATGAAGGTACCTCCATGGTGTAATCAACACCTTCCATAGTTTGTAACCTTAGAATATGGTTACACACACACTGAGGGTACCTCCATGGTGTAATCAACACCTTTCATAGTTTGTAACCTTAGAATATGGATACACACACAATGAGGGTACCTTCATTGTGTAATCAACATCTTCCATAGTTTGTAACCTTAGAATATGGTTACACACACAATGAGGGTACCTGCATGGTGTAATCAACTCCTTCCATAGTTTGTAACCTTAGAATATGGTTACACCCACAATGAGGGTACCTCCATGGTGTAATCAACACCTTCCATAGTTTGTAACCTTAGAATATGGATACACACACAATGAGGGTACCTGCATGGTGTAATCAACACCTTCCATAGTTTGTAACCTTAGAATATGGTTACACACACAATGAGGGTACCTGCATGGTGTAATCAACTCCTTCCATAGTTTGTAACCTTAGAATATGGATACACACACAATGAGGGTACCTGCATGGTGTAATCAACACCTTCCATAGTTTGTAACCTTAGAATATGGTTACACACACAATGAGGGTACCTGCATGGTGTAATCAACTCCTTCCATAGTTTGTAACCTTAGAATATGGATACACACACAATGAGGGTACCTGCATGGTGTAATCAACACCTTCCATAGTTTGTAACCTTAGAATATGGTTACACACACAATGAGGGTACCGCCATGGTGTAATCAACACCTTCCATAGTTTGTAACCTTAGAATATGGATACACACACAATGAGGGTACCTCCATGGTGTAATCAACACCTTCCATAGTTTGTAACCTTAGAATATGGTTACACACACAATGAGGGTACCTGCATGGTGTAATCAACTCCTTCCATAGTTTGTAACCTTAGAATATGGTTACACACACAATGAGGGTACCTGCATGGTGTAATCAACTTCTTCCATAGTCTGTAACATTAGAATATGGTTACGAACACAATGAGGGTACCTCCATGGTGTAATCAACTCCTTTCATAGTTTGTAACCTTAGAATATGGTTACACACACAATGAGGGTACTCCAATGTTGTAATCAACTCCATCCATAGTGTGTAACCTTAGAATATGGTTACACACACAATGAGGGTACCTGCATGGTGTAATCAACTCTTTCCATAGTTTGTAACCTTAGAATATGGTTGCGAACACAATGAGGGTATCTCCATGGTGTAATCAATTACATCCATAGTTTGTAACCTTAGAATATGGTTACACACACCATGAGGGTACCTGCATGGTGTAATCAACTCCTTCCATAGTTTGTAACCTTAGAATATGGTTACGAACACAATGAGGGTACCTCCATGATATAATCAACTCCTTCCATAGTTTGTGTGATATTTCCACGGGCTCAACAATATTAGATTCCAAACGGTAATTATAGAAGTAATCATCAAAGAATTATTTAATGAATCACCGGATTCATCAATCAAAATTTTGCTGGTGATGATATTTGTTACGCGGTAAACACATGGGTGGACACTACTGCCCATGCGTGGATTATGACCAGTCTACGACGACTGTCCCGTGACAAACATCAAAGTAGTAACTCATCTTAAAATTTCTATATGGCGTAAGCCCTCAAGTGTAAGCTGCACAGAAACAAATACCGAGATGTGGCAGCGTTTCGCCCTCTGTCTACTGCGTGATGACTAACTAAAACCTTTCTCATAGTACGTGAATAAGCGGAAGAACCTACCATGGCAAATATCCTTCAAGCAAGGACTGAACTTCCCTGCTAATATCGACGTGAATTATCAGCAACCACCCTGCAAATCTTGTCTCAACCTGTCAGATTACAAGCGCCATTGTATTGACACACTGACCCCCACTTTTCGCACTTCATTCACTCAAAGTACATTTAACCCTTTCTCTTCATCGTCTTGGCCCTTTGCACCCTAGTGGTATCTTCCATGCCAGTTCAATGGCAGGAATTAGAATAGTCCATATTCATTAATTGGTGTAGACCAATCAATATTTTCAACGTGCAGCCTCGGGGCTTTACGTTGAAAATATTGATTGGTCTACCACACACATTCACCGAACAGCCATCTTATTTAATAACGTTATGGCGTACCCCTGATCGGAGAAGCGGCCGCACGGGTTCAAAGGGTTAATCAGTTTAAAAATGCATTTACCTCTATTGTATTACTCAAAATAAAAAAATATCATGTTGTAACTTTATATTTTAGGAGCAGACACACATAAGCCCCAACTTTGAGGTCGAATCCTGTTATTACAGATAAGTACACAAAAAATACTATTGTTCATGTATTTTTATAAATGATATTTGTTACATATAATTACCATTCATTTCTCAATAAAGAATTGTAAATATTGTTTACACTAAACAAAACAAATACTAACTTGAAAAACAGAATTTACAACATCCAGTAAATTCAAGTCTGGGTGAAAAGGGTTAACGTATCAGGAATAAACTATATAGAAAGAGAATTTATGGAGACTTATTTTCGGGGGTAAAATATTTTTTAACAAATCAGAAATCGGTTTTCGTTAACAGTATTTACAGATATTCATACAGGAATCAGAACATTTTTTTAAGAAACCAGAAAAAAGGCACATATGTGACCAGCATTCAAAGGGTTCGATACACGAATCAGAAATGGAAATTTTTTGCTCTGCCAACATGATACAATGCGAAATTGATCGTTTTGATGAGTAGGGGTAATTGTTTGAATTTGGTCCTTTTCTAGCGAATTTAATTTAGTCCTTTGTTTGAATTTAGTCCTTTTCTAGCCGGGGCGAGCGCGCTCTGGGTGGTTGTCTGAGGTTGTGGTTGTGCGCCCTGTCTGAGCTAGTTCCGTTTGAAACCTATAATTCACAGTTACTGGTGGAGAGATGCTCGTGACTGAAAGATGCATCTCGTACACTGGCGCCAAATGGGCCCAGACAAGCCGGTAACAGTTAGATAGTTCGAATCCCACCTGCGGCAACCGCGTTGTGTCCTTGGGCAAGACACTTCACCCCGATTGCCTACATGGGGGCACGATGACGCTGTGTACTGAGGCGTACTGCACGTCGATGGTGCGCATGTCTTCAACCAATCTAACCCTGCCTGTGCTGCGGTGCAGAGTTACGATGTTGGAGAGCTGACAGCTGCTCGTCGTTGCTCGGTGATTCTCTCCGGGTACTCCGGCTTCCTCCACCCGTAAAACTGTCACGGTCACGATTAGCCATTGTGCATAAGTATGTGACCTTAAACACCAATAAATAAATAAATAAATATAACAGTTAGATAATTCCCACAAATGAAAAGTTGACAGAAATCGTGCATGGGTTAATGGCGAAAAAGCGGTAATTTGGCTAATTTGACATTAAAATTGAACAGACACCACCACTGTCGGTCATACGTCCATTGTGTTCAGACCGCTGTAGGCAGCTACATGAAATCTTCCGAATTTGTTCTATTATCCCTACTGAACACTTTAGTATCTTTGTCGAACATTGTGGATCGCGTGGAAACCGAGGAGACGATTCGTCCCTTCTCTATTCTCAATGCAATGACGTTTCCATTCATTCTTTATCTGTCACCGGTCGACTTTGGCATTATTTCTGTCTATTTGATGAACTGTTCAACTTGAACTATTCGCACCTGTATATAAGACCGAAAGTTTGGAGTTAAACTGTTTATTTTAGACCGACAGAAACTGACAACTCAACCCATTGGCGAAAAAAAACGTCCTTTGGCTAATTTGAATAGACACCAGTGTCGGATATACGCCAACTGTATCCAGACCACCTACGGCAGCTACTTAAAATTCTCAGAGTGTATTTTACTATCCCTGCTCGACAGTTTAGTATCTTTGTTGAGTGCTGCGACTTGGTGGAAACACTGTGGATCACGTGGAAACCAAGGGACGATTCGTCCTCACTTTATTCTTAATACAATGACTTTTCCATTCATTATTTACCGAGTTTGGCATTATTTCTGTCTATTTGATAAACTGTTCAACTTTAACTATTTGCATCTTTATATAAGACCGAAAGATCACTGCACGCTTACTTATATTCAGGGATTGAATTTACGAAAATAACAATTATTCCGACAGTACCCACGTGGGAACTTTCCAATCTGCCAAAGGTTAAACTTTTAAGAATAACATATAAAACAAAAGTTGTTATACTTTGCCTGCTGCGTGCATCCATAGACAACATTCAGCGCTCAATCAATTAGAAGTGGAGTAAATTGCCACTTAAACTTGCCAAATTCTGAAAAATGGAGTTATTTTCGACCACACCTATCTTTATGCAACCGAAACAGGGATTGGGTTAAACTCTACTGCCACCTCATAATAGAAAATATTCTTGGAACTGAACTGTGAATAGGAATGTCAAAAGAATTTTCAGATATTCTATTCCAAACTACCACTGCACGCTTACCAATATTCAGTGATTTTACGAAAATAACAATTATTCCGACAGTACCCATATGGGAAGTATCAAATCTGCCAAGGGTTATACTTTTAATAATAACATACAAAACAAAAGTTGTCATACTATGACTGCTGCATGCAGCCATAGAAAACATTCAGCGCTCAATCAATTAGGAATGGAGTAAATTGTCACTTAATTTTATCAAATTCTGAAACACGAGAGTTTTTTGGACTGCACCTATCTTTATGCAAACAGAATGGGCATACAGTTCAACTTTACAACCAAACGGACAAAGCAAATATGCTCGGTAAGTAATTGTGAATACGATCATGTAAATCATTTTTCGATATTCTATTCATAAATGGAAGAAAAATGAACTCAAAATGAGCCAATTTTATGAAGAATTTTAGGGTACCAGAATTCAAGGCCTGAAAACTGGGTGAAGATTAAAACTTTTAATAAAGCATATAACAGCAAAATTATTCTTAGATGAATGTCCAAACTTCTCCTGGGAAACGTTTTGAGAAAATGTGGCTGCAGTGCTGAGAAATCGCATATGAAAATTGACTAGTTTTGCCAAAAATGCACTTTGTTCAGAATTTTGTGGCGAAAAGGAGTCAACGTGGGTAATGCCGCTTATGTAGTCAGATATAGGAAGTCATGCTACAAATATTATGAAAGCTTCAGCCAACTCGTCCAGGGTATTGTTGAGAATTGTGGCAAAATGTAACATTGTGAGAACATTTGGCACGGTTTGGGTAGAAAATGAAAACTTAGAAATGCCATGACCCAGGCGAGGAACTACAGTAAATTCAAGTCTGTAAGAAAAGGGTTAAAGTATCTATCGGGAAAACTATATAGAAAGAGAATTTATGGAGGCTTATTTTCGGGAGTAAAATATTTTTAAACAAATCAGAAATGGATTTTCGTTAACAGCATTTACAGATATTCATACAGGAATCAAACCGATTTTTCTAAGAAACCAGAAAAGGCATATATGTGCACAGCATTCAAAAGGTTCGATCAAGGGAATGCATTAGGGGTTCAAAAATATGATTTCCAGCCATACTGAAAAATTCACTCAATGACCCCTGGGTGACGTCAGTGACATTTACCCATATTGTGAACCTTTATCGAGTGTCGACTCATTTGATGTTGGTCTCATGTCTATGTATCATACCATGATTGAGATATGAGTGTGCCCCACTCTCAAAAAATTTGCTCACACCCACTTTTTTTCGTGTAAAAATGCATGTATGCACTTCGGGAATGCATTAGGGGGTTAGAAGAAGTGATTTCCAGCAATTCTGAAAAATACATTCAATGATCCCTAGGAGACCTCAGTGGCCTTGACCCATATTTTTATCTCCGATTGGGTATTGACTCATTTGCTGTTGGTCCCAGGTCCATTCATCATACCATGCTTGAGATAAGAGCGTGACCCACTTTCAAAATTATTGGCCACTTTTTTACAGTAAAAATGCATGTATCGACTTTGGGAATGCATTGGGGGTTCAAAAATGTGAATTCCATCATTTCTGAAAATGCTCTCAATGACCCCTAAGTGACCTCCGTGATCTTGACCGACATTTTGAACCTCTGTCGAGTGTCGACTCATTTGGTGTTAGTCCCAGGTCCATTCGTCATACCATGCTTCAGATATGAGCATGACCCACTTTCAAAAATTTTGGCCACGCCCATTTTTTTTCGTGTAACAAATGCATGTATGAACTTTGAGAATGCATTAGGGGTAAAAAATGTGGACTTCAGGAATGCTTTAGGGTGTCAAAAATGTGATTTGCAGCAATTCTGAAAAATGCACTCAATGACCCCTAGGTTACCTCCGTGAATGTGACCCATATTTTGAACCTCTATCGAGTGTCAGCTCATTTGGTGTTGGTCCCAGGTCTATGCATCATACCATGCTTGAGATATGATCGTGGCCCACTTCCAAAAATTTTGACCACACCCACTTTTTTCGTGTAAAAAATGCATGTATGAACTTTGGGAAAGCATTAGGGGTCAAAAAATGCGATTTCCTGCAATTCTGAAAAATAGACTCAATGACCCCTAGGTGACCTCCGTGACCTTGAACCATATTTTGAACCTCTATCAAGGGCCGACTGATTTGGTGTTAGTCCCAGGTCCATTCATCATACCATGCTTGAAATATGAGCGTGGTCCACTATCAAAAATTTGGGCCACGCTCACTTTTTTACGAGGGCCAAAAAATGTGATTTCCAGCAATTCTGAAAAATGCACTCAATGACCCCTTGGTGACCTCCGTGGCCTTGACCCGTATTTTGAAGCTCCGTCGAGTGTCTACTCATTTCGTGTTGGTCCCGGGTCCATACATCATACCACGCCTGAGATATGGGCGTGACCCACTTTCAAAACACCCCTACGGACACAACTAATACCCCAGGAATCTGAAAAACATAGGTGGCCGAGAACTTGTGACTGTCGACCAGCATGCCAAAAATCAACGAGATAGGACAATTCGAGTTATGGTGTGGACAAGGAAGTGAGAGTGAAGACAGAAGACAGGAAAATGAGAAGAAGAAGAAGATAAAAAAAAGAAAAGAAACCATACAAAAACAATACTCTGTGTGTTTCACACAGACTAACTACAATGTGACCAATGGGCAGAGGGAAATAAAAAATCGCAGAATTTAATGTTGACGCAACAGATCGATTCGCCAAAATTAAATTCAGTCATGCTGTATATTATATTATCAGCCTTATGTCTGTGTATAAACTGTTGTATTATAATCGAGCTCTTGTTGCTACGGGGCCGTACGTACAGTTGAAACTAGAAGTCCTGTCACAATTAGTGCAGAAAATGCTCATTAGTAAATACTCTCCATACTACAGAAGAATGAAGTACCGTAGTCTGAAATACACAAAAGCGTTTGCGTTGTGCAATGCAAAAATGTAATGCGCTATTAGTAGGGTCGGTAGAGAAATTACGAACTGAACCGATCACACAGAAAGAAAAATATTGAGACTACAGTATGTGGAGGGTGGATTACTACTAAATCGCTGTGAGATAGATTTTTCACTTAGTAATTATTTACAATTTCTGAGGAGAAAACACAAGAAACACTTGGTTGCACCCGGTGCTCCAATGTGATGAAAGTTTGCAAGTGTTTCTTGTGCTGTTATGAACAATTATAAATACTTAACCCTTTACCCAACGCAGTCGATATCAAACTTTATTATTTTAAATACTATTTTTTTAAATTTTTCAAAAAAGTTCAACAAAACCATATCATGTGACCCCTCAATGGCACGAGCTCAGTGAGCTCGTTCCAATGAGGGGGTCACATGATATGATTTTGTTGAAATATTTTGAAAAATTTAATTTTTTCAACTGCTCAATTTATGTCATTACGTGTATGTGTATCCCAGTAGAGGTTAGGAATTGTGTCAGTGATCTCTCGTCACAAGTATAGAATTGTTGGGTTTTTCTGCAGGAACTGAAATACGCTAATGGAGCAATTTGAGTTTGATAGGGTCAAAATATGCACTTACAGTTAAAACTAGAAGTCCTGTCATGAAACGCGCAAATAGCACGTTGATATGCGCGTTAATGTGTGCGTTATGGCCCAAGTAAAGCTGTCAAATTCTGTACATACGGCCTGTTGACAAGCAAAGTTTCAGCCAATGGCCATTGGCAGAAACATCGCATGTGTTTGCTTTGAGTAATCAGGAGAACCTGCCGTGCTTTGGATGCCATTCGATATGACAATTGCGCGCAATTCCAACGCGCAATTAAGCCTAGATAAGCGCACTATTCATGACAGGACTTCTAGTTTTAACTGTACTCAGCTATTGTTTAATAAATATAGCTTGGCTTTGAGTTGACTATGCCAAAATAGTGGTCCTCGAGGAGAGGATAGTCCCGACGCGTAGCGGAGGGACTATTCTCTCCTCGAGGACCACTATTTTGGCATAGTCGACGAAAAGTCATGCTATATTTATTATATTAGATGTGTGTGTGTGTGTGTGTGTGGGGGGGGGGGGGGGGTTCTTCATCGGTCATATATGCAAGATAATATTCTTATTCACAGCCAAAGAGAAAAGAAAATGGTTCCGGGTTTAAACAGGTAAACGAAGTTAATTCTGCCACTCATAGTTCTGGGATAGAGAGATAGAGAACCCAAACTCCAAGAAACACAATACCATTATTCCATTAACCCCCTCCCCGCCCCAACACTACTACAAACATCACTTTCGATACACATATTTTTATCTCTCCAAACTAAATGTAATAATGTATATGGGACGAGATGTCTTGTAAAGTATTTTCGCTTCAATGGAATTTTCTTAGCGAATTCGAATGTTACTATTTATAGCCGTGCACTATTACCGTGCACTATTCTTTTTTCAAAAATGATAGTGGGTCTGTGCGATTTCGCTGACGAACTATTGGAAAATAGGGTGTTTCTGTTCAACCAATCAGAACGCGGGAAAGTCACGTGACATCTAATATTTCAAAATAGTGCACAATGCAGACTGCCAGAGTGGAAATACAGCATTAGAAACAAGAGCGGGACTCTGATACATCAGTTTGTACAAAGACATAAGGGTAATGATAGATTTATCTTACCATTCTCAATAGTAATAGATTTATTAACCCTTTAGTTAATGAATGGGCCACATCCACCCACTTACTGAATACATTGAGCTGTTGAAAAATCTATTTTTACAAATGTGTCAACCAAACCATATCCTAGCTGGTTCTAATGAGATGTAACATGATATGACTTTGTTGAAATGTTTGAATTTTTTTTCAAACTGAATATTGAATACTTTATTTTGCAGCATAGCATAACAGTATACAAGTATTTAAACTGGCAAAATAAACACAATTATACTGCGGGAAGACAGCTTAGACTCAGGGACTGCCTTCCTGCTGTTCCCATAATAATAATAACACTTTGGCCGGCCGCTGATTTGTCACGGTTCTCGAGTGAGAAGGCTTTTGTTTCCCCTGTACTCCCAACTGCCTCCCTATTCCCACGCTTCTTCTCAACACTCGGAGACGAACTGATTGATGACATACATCCATTGCCCCATTCTTCCAAATATCTCCGATTAACATATTAACCCTTTGAGTCTCTCACTAACCACATGTCCTTTATTCTCCCATCCCACTCCCCCATTATGCTCCCAGTGAATCTTATTCTTTTAGACTGGTGTTTTGGGCATTCTAGAAGAAAGTGTTCCAGGGTCTCCACCACGCCCAAATTACACATCTGGCACTCCTTTTCATTGTTT